>OX465088.1:60891389-62091389 GCA_949987675.1 Chymomyza fuscimana
TTTCTTCGTATTTGACAAACAAAAATTTGCATGATTCTCCAACCTCGCAAAGCAAATTGAATTTAATAAAATATTTAAAATCTATCCTAGGATTAAAAAATTTGTTTTCTTACAAAACGTTCATAATAGGTTTGATAGAGTTCCAGAAAACTTAACCAATGTACAAAGTAAATTTATAGTCTTAAAGTCTACCAGGGATATCTGATATAGGTATGAAACAACTTCGAATGATTTCGTGCTGCATAACCATCAGGATTAGGTATGTTCTATGGGAGTTACTTTGATATATATGCAGTTTCGTTCCAATTCCAATACATAATTCAATTATAAGAGCGAAGACCGGTTAAAAGAATTTTAATTTTATACTATTAAAATCGTCTGTTTATTCATATATTATAGATTTCAGTGCAAAACTAATATTAAAATAACAAATTTCTATTCTGCTAAACCAAGTTGTGTAGCAGGTTAGTACGGATTTTATTCTGGTATCGTTTGAAGAAGAATCCATCAATTTTTATGTGGCCCTCGGTCGACATTTTTTTCGATTCTGTTTTGCTCTGTTGCTCATAAAATGCAAATCGAAATTCATATCGGGACAAACACAAACACGCTCGCTTGGAATGGTATTGGTATTTAGTTTTCTCAACTGTTCGGGGTATTCCACCCCTTTTCTCATTGTTCTGTCCATCAAAAAATGGGCACAACAACATCAGCGCAATGAGAACGAATAAGAAGAAGCAAAAATCCATACAAATAAAGTTGTTTTTGTTGTTGTTGTTGTCTCGTTTCGTTGACTTTTTCGTCTGCTGCTGTTTCTGCTCCTCCTGCTTAACTTTGTCGTTGTCGTCGACGTCGTCGTCGTCGTCATCATCGTCATCATCATCGTCGACTCCGACTCCGAATCTCTCATTGTTCCTGCTTCTGTTTGTTCGTTGATTCGCTGCCTGCTGTCTCTGCTGATGCTTCTTCATCTTCTTTTCTCTCCTGTTTCTTCATCTGCTGCTCACTTCTTTTGTTGTTTTTGTTGCTTTTGTTGTAATTGTTGATACTAGTTGCCTGCCTGGCGTTGTTATCGTTGTTATTGTTGTTATCGTTGTAGTCGTTGTTTCGATTTTTCTTGTTGCTTTTTTTTGGTTTTCGTTCGTTGTCGCTTCCATTGTTACCAGCATCCTCGCTGCCACCCGCTGCTGCCCTCTCCACTCCAAATGCCAGGTTCCAATCCACCCCGCCCCTTTTACATTGCATTTGACAATCGCTGGCTTTTAACTTCAAACTCCATTGCGGATTTGGCCAATCTAAATAATCCAAAAGTTTCATTCAATCGTAGCGTATCTTTTCTAGCTTTCAGTTGCTCTTCAGAATTGACGATTTCGTGACTTTGAGCTGATAAAACCATTTTAAATATAGAAGGGTATCTATAGCTGCCAATTAATACTTCGGTTTGGGCATATAATATGCATCTTAGTATTTTTATACCTAATACCCATAGGGTCAAGGCTTTCCCAAAAGACTATAGGTTGCTTATTCCAAAAACGCATTTCATCACCCAGAAAGTGATTAAGCCATGTCTGTACATGGCCCATTTGGCCCAGAATCAGAAACTAAATAATTTTTTCCATTATTAAGATATGGTATGTAGTTATAAGTTTGTTTTTTTAAAGAACTCGGCAGCGCTCTTATCACTTCAACCCCCGGGGGACGGTAGCGGTCGGGATATTAAGATAAATTCTGAAGCATATGTTGAATGAGCCTTTTTAGTGGATCTTTCTATTTTTTGGCTATAACTACCAAGTTTTTCAACCGAATATTACAAACTTTATGTTTAGATTTATTATTTCAAATGGGAGGCCTGTGGGCCTGTTGGGGTAAATAGTGAAAAATAGTCGAGGGTGCCTAGGGTCTGGCATCCACAAAAGGTAGAAGGAACTATCCAAAAGACTGGGTCAAATTTCAATATTGTTGTTTAGAAAATTGTTATTTGTTTTAGTTAGACTTCAAGACACAAATTATAATTAATAAGAGATGACTCACTTTCGAATATATGAGCAAAATGATTTTGTACTCTTATTAAGACAGACCATTCTTGGAACTTTTTTACCTTAAATTCTAGAAACACTACCTGTGTCTGTTAAAAATTACTACAATTGCTTGTATAGAATACTTATTTATAGTTTATTAACTTTGCTATTTAGAACGTCAATTTATGATAATAACTGCATTAAAATAGTTTCAAAAGCGTACTATCAGTTTGTCATAGAGTGTATCCCGGGGTATGTGGCTCACTGGCTAGAATTTGATGCCGCCAATTAACAGGCGTTGAAAAACATTTCGTAAAATTTCAACAAAATTGCATTTGTCTGGTCCCGGGATCAGTAGCAAGCGTCGTACCGACAACCAAACCCAATCCCACTAAAATGAGACTCAACAACTCAACCGCCATATCGGCACAGCAACCACACATATCACCACTCAAACATCCGACACAATCCAATGTTGATTACCACATAAAAATCCATTGCAATGCGACTGACTCCCCCGTTGCTCGATTTGAATGCTCTGAATTTGGCCGACAATTTTGATTGCCTCTTCGCGTAAAATTATTCCTAAAAACAAACACAAAACACGCACAGGCATACACCCATTCATTCATTTGAGTGGATTTCATTTGGAGCCATTGCGTCCCCATCTGGTTCCACGTCCTTGTAGTCCTTTTTGCAGTGCATTTTATGCGTTAGTCGCGCCATTTCACTGCTAGCCATGGCTAATAGGGGGACGGACAGTGGGACAAAACCGACCACACATGGCCAACAGAGCCGGTCCTGATGATTGTCCTGCAATTTGTGTCCGGGCTGGCAGCGGAATGCATGCGTGTTGAAAATTGTCGTTCTTATTGCCTTTTCAAAAATTATTTTACGTTAATGGCAATTACCACTTATGCTGAAAACCTCGTTCCCGAACAAACTTCCCTCCATGCCCTTAGACCCATAGTACGATACTCTATAGATGCTGCCTATTGTAATGGAATTTCAAAATCGCATGGAAATATGTTTAAAAGAAATAATTTCGAATTTATTTATGTTAAGTGTAGTTAAGTGAAAATTGAGTTTGAAAATTAACTGACTAGCTCATGAGGTTACCAATGTTCAGATTTTATTGTTTATTAGGATCACATGGGTCTATGTAACCGATTTATTTTGTGCACTATCTACAAATAATTGAATTTCGTAACATTTGGAAATTGATACATTATTGTTTATGTTTTGCAAATCTTTTATCCAATCTTGATGATCTGAACTCTAAGAAGTTTCGGCGGTAAGTTTAATGCTGTCGTTTCACCTTTTATATCGATTTTGCTATTATTTACATATATGTATATTAGAGCTACTTGCCAATATTTACCACGTACATTTTTTTTTCCAAAATTCTGATGATGATATTGCCGACATTTCTTTGACAAAACATATATCGTTGATCAGCCAGACCATATGCCATCGAACGGAACCAGTAATAATCCGAAGACGTAATATTTGGGGAACATGGGGGTAGGACATCCCGTTTCAGCGTGTCCAGGTAGGCTCTAAAGGGTATGGCGACGTGAGGTCAAGCGTTATTGCTGTAGATTGACTTTTACGTGCCTCTTTAAGCCCGTTCCCTAGGAATGGTTTTATTCGGTTTCAACAGTTCAAAATAGACAATTCCGACCGGTCCCGACCAATATACGCAGCGTGAATTTTTGACCAAGCCAGAACCATGACCTGGTAGTCACCATGGGATTCGTTGCAGCAACCTGTAGTGAATTCAAATTTATCACCCTTTTTTTTTTGCTGCTGGAACAGTTGTTTACAGACGCTCAAAGTCCCTGGGCTTCAAGTTTTAAGGAACCGAAGATCGTTATTTTTGAATCATTTCCAATGCATGCAAACGTTAAGAATAACTTGTCGGATAACTCATAATGCTAACGAAAGCTCCTCTTTAAATTGGAACAGATCCTAATCGACCAATACCTCAAATTCGGGTTCTTCGAAGGTTTTCGGCCTTCCTACACTATGACTGTCTCACTCACCGATTTTGCAGCGATGCACCCAATTTTTTTCAGCACTCGAACTAAAGTAGAAAAATAATACTCAAAATAAATTTATTCGCTTGCCAAAGAGGGTTGTTTACTATAGGTTTATGTGGTTCATGACGATTATTGCTGGAGCCTTCTTTTTACAGCAAAATGCTTTTCATGAACTGGTATAGTGATTGAGAATGACCACCTATCCGTGATCGAGTTAGCCATGTCCGTCGGTCCGTCTGTCAGTCAGTCCATCTTTGCACCTATTCCTATTGCTTTTTTCTCAAAGACCAATAGAACTAGCTGGATGACTTTACACTGGAATGTGCGTTATTATCTAACAAAGGCTCTTAATCCCACATTTTTTAACCATTAAAATTGAATTTCGACCGAGACAGACCTTTCTTTCTAAAATACCCAACGGTGGGAGAAAAATTTATAATTTCCAGGAAAATAAGAAGCCGTACTAAAAACAATCTGTAGGTAAATATGTTTGTAACAAAGCTACCGTCACCCATGTATGAAAAATATTTTAACTTTTTGGGGATGCCATCCCCCAGTACACAGCATAACCCAGTCAACAAAGAAAGTTTTTCTTTAAAATTGGTTGGAAACCTCGGTAGTTATAGGCCATAGTAATGAAGCCCCCAATAGAAACAGCCTATACATATCTGTTCGTCAAGACCCATTCAACAAACATTTAAAATTAAGAAAAGTACAAGGTATGCCCGCGAGGGAACGGAACCCTAGTTTTATTTTAATTTAGAAAATTTTCAATATTCTGTAGGAAAAACGTTGTTTGTTGGAAATAACAATTGTCGCACCATGTGTTTTAATTTTTTTAATTCTTTTTCATCTTTATTGGATAAATGTGGCAAAAACAAAAAATGGACAATGACATAAGGTTTTGCTTCAGAACGTAAAATTCTTCTAAGGCTTTACTTTACTTATTTAATATTCCATACCGCCAAAAAATGTTTTTTTTAAATCCATTGTAATAAACTTATATATGTATATTATAGCATACAGAATATAATAAGCATAATTTTTGTTGCATTTCTATAAATATTCTGATTTAAAGCTAAATTTTTTCAATGAACAATTTAGTGGAACATTAAACCCCAGACATGCTGCTTAAAAAAAAAGAATCTTTAATAAAAATTAGTTAATAGAACCTTTTACATGGCTTCATCCGTTGTAAATACTTTTTAGACTAACTCAAAACTTTAAATGGCATAAACCAATGCGAATCATCCAATTACATTAAGTTTCTGTATTCTTCTATACTATGTAAGCATATGAATAAAAACCTTATAATTCAAAAATTAACGATCCCATATAGGCACATTTACAGACATGAGATACATACTTAGACACACAATCTACTATACTTATATTCTACAATGTACACAATTTCGAAAGAGCAAAAGAAAATTGTTTAATTTTCTGGAACTCATCATAAGCGAAATCATAAATTATCAAATAGAAAAAGAACTCTATATAAGACATACAAGAAACCAAAAGAGTGACAGAGACCGTGCATAAAGATGAAGAGGAGGAACAAGATGAAGAGCACGCAAGCAAGTGAAACGCAACAAAATAACTCCGAAGAATGAATTATGACAGTTCTAATTGACTGAAATATGGTGCGATGGCTGCTTTCCATCATGTGTATCTTGTATCTTGTATCTTATAGTGTGCTGCGGGTTGTTTCTATTGTTGTTGCTGCTGTCACAGACTCAGAGTGAATATATGAGAAGGGGGTCGCTTGGTTGTGCCGCTTGGTTGGTGTCGTCGTCGACGCCGACGCCGTCGCTGTTGCCGTTGCCGTTGCCAATGGTGATGTCTGACGAAGAGTCAGCAGGCAGTTGAAGTGCGCAAACAAGCATCTTACAAATACTTTGCTTCACTTTCGTTTTAGCTACGGGTTTTGGCTACAATTTACAGCACAAGCATTGAATGGAATTAAAAACCAACCAGCAAAAACCCAGCAGCCAAAGTGCCAAACAATGAAAACCAAAGGCTATCGCACTGGGTGTGTGTGTAGAAGTGGAGTGCATCTCGAGATGTGGCTGGCAAAAGCAAACGCCACAAACATCCAAAAATGAACGAACCCAAAAGCCAGGGAAATATGTCTAAAGACGGCGACGACGACGACGACGATGACTGCCTCAGCTCCTGCCACAGTATTTCATTTTTTGAAGTGCCAGTTTATGTATCTGAAAGATACGCTTAGCAAGCATACACAGACACACATTGTTCTTATACAAACATACATACCACATTGAGAAGAAAGGAAACGCCATGCCAAGCTGTTGGTAAATGGAAGAAATGGATTTTTGACAGATTTATGACTATCGAGCCGTCTTCATTTTTTGAATTATTGCCATCGAAATAGACGAAAAATTCGTTTTCTTTCGCTTCACTTCGCAGCGTTTTCAATTCGGATTCAGTTTGCTTTGGTTTGAATGGGCTTGGGTTTATTTCTATGCCATGCAACTGCCTCCTGCCGTCTGCCAATAACAGCAACAAGAGAAACTTGAAAACCACACACATGGAACTGCACAGCACCGCCCTTATTAAAAGAAGCCAACGATGCTAACGACGTCACAGAAGAAGGAAGTGTGGCTTTCTTTTTAAATTTTTCCAATTCCAAATAGTAACTATTATGTGAGTGTCTTAAGTATACTGCGAGAAAAACGAACTTGTTCTTTCTAATTTATTTCCATACCTCTTTTAACCGTCTACCTTTTCATCACAACCCATTTGCTATACTAGTCGACCCCATCTGATCACCTCTTTTGCCTTTTTTCTAACATCTCACGACAACAGCGCATCTAATCAAATGACTTTATCAATTCCAAGATTGATAAGCTGCATTTTCATTGGGGTTTGGCAAATTTTTCGAGCAAATCTTTAATCGCGCTTCTAACGTAGCTCCTTTTCCTTACTTGCAACTTGTGGCTAACATAACTGAGAGAAAAATTAAGTAGCGCTAAGAAATTAACCCGCAGGTCCTTTTGCTGCAACATGGAGAACGGCGAACGGCGAACGGCGTTGCGATAAAACGATCTCATAAACAAAGCCAATTTGGAAGCGGGCAATGCGCCTCGAGTAAGCCACGCCAGCTTAGCCAATGCCAGAGCTATGTCTACATGGTACCCAGTTCCAGCTCCAATCCACACAGCACACAGAAGCAGCTACTTTAAATGAACAATTTTATTTTTATCCCGCAAACAAATCTTTGCAAACGAATGTTTTACAATTGGCTATCGACCACTCTCGAACAGTCCAACAGTCCAACAATCCAACAGTCCAACAGTCGTACAGTAGAGAAGTTGGCAGCCGCAGTTCCAGTTCCAGTTGCAGTTGCAGCATTGCAGCCGGTGCGCTGGAGCGGCCAGTCGAGCGTATTTAAGCAACATTATTGCCAAATCGTGACCATAGTTCCATGAAACTGATATGAGCAGCCATCGCAGCCGCGCAGAAAATTGCGCACCGGCGCTGGACAACGCCTCTTCATTTCTCCGCTTCCACCATTACTATGGGCAATAACCCGCCAGCCGTTTGTTGTTTCTGCGCCGCCTCCCTTGGACTGCTCCTGCTCCAGCTCCGATGATGGTGACGATGATGTGGCGCTGTACACATTGCGCTCAAGAAGGAGCCCCCCGTACGGTTCATATTTGCAATAAATGTTAACCGTTGTTTGCCTTACAAATTAAATTAAGTGCAAAATGCTCCGAAGTGACGTCGACTTCATCGCCACCAGGGATCAAGCGCATATCATAACGGTCCACATCATGACAGATGCATACATATTGGGCCTTCCAGAGCAACGAGGGCAGGCTGATAAAAAATTGGCTTAGCGAAGGAAGGCATCACATTCTTATGGGAAAAATAAAGACTTCCAACAACTATGGTTATGAGATAACCATAATTGTATTATTTAAAAAAACTCTCACACTACCCGACCATTTCTTCTAGTTTAACAGGATTAGCAGTCTTGTTGCGAGTTGGTCCAATAGCTCCAAACAACGTTGTATGGTTATTGTACTGCCGTGTCAAGGTTATCCACATTAATAATTCAAAAGGAATTATAAAAACCACCAATACTATTTTCGTTTTGTCCGGCAAACCCTTCTTGGCCGTCTTTGTAGATGACTCTTTAAAAGAATTCTAGTGCTTTGACTATTCGCTGGCATCCAGTGTATTATCATCCAAAGATCCGAAAAGGTTGGAAAAAGTCCTCCCTGCTACAATTTTTCGCCCTTCCAGTTTGCTTTTACTTATTTACCACTCGTTCGCTTCACCCATCAATCGCCCAAGACTTTTCCGTAGAATTTGGCTAACTTGAACTGGGATGATGAAATTATTTATTTATTTTTTTTTTTTTTTATTTTTATTCCATGGCATTAATATTAAGTTTTAACAGATAAAAGAAATGTATACAGAGTTTAGCTGACTTAGCTTTTCAACTGAAAGGTTAATCTTAAAAATATTATATTAAGTTTGCAATAACAATATTAATTTGTTAGGAAAATTGGAAAAAACCTAAAGCTGATAATTTTCTTAAACTACTTCTTAAAACTAAAACTCTAACTATAGATTGATACTTAAGAGTACTAACTTTAGGTTAGCCTCAAAAGGGATGATGAAATTAAAAATAATATCATATAATATAATATAATATTTTTCTATTCGTTGTAATCTCATTTGTTGTCCACATCATTTTTCAATTGAAAGTTTTTATCCTTCAACTACCGCTTAAACTATACAGGATATAGGACACACTGGTTTCTTGGCTGGGCCGATTATTTTTAAGCCTGCCCTCGTGCTTAAACCAATCGAACGCTATGTATTCGAATGGTTTCCTCTATTCCGAAGCTTTCTTTCTTGGTCGGTCGGTCGGCTACTGCCCAATGTCAGAGCAGACGCCATGTTGTTATGCTTCTGGGCTGTATATTCGCATATACTTAACTTCAAATCGATCGACCATAAATTTTATGCTTATCCGTTGCATTGCGTTCGTAGGGTTGCCATGTTCTTTTCTTTTCATCTACAGCATATGCAATTTTCGCTCCAGCATATGTTAGGAAATTTTACATAGCTGGGGGCATACAATTATGTATACATTTGGAAAAAAATAAAAATAACCAGATGTTAAATTTGAGATAAATTTGTATACTTACTTAAGTTGAGAATATGTGTTTCTAAAAAAAAGTGAGCTCGATAAACAACGTTGAATATTGACTCCGATTTATAAGACTATTTGGTTATATTCGGGCATTGAAATTTTTCAATTTAGAAAAACTGTTGATCGTCATTTCTTTTTTACAATAAGCGGCCAAAGATTATATTCGAATGCATTTTTGGTTAACAAAATTTTACAATAGGAACAATGCCTTTCCTTGTGTGTTTCGAAACATCGCAACCCTGCCAACTATGCTATGACCGCTGCTTGAAACAAGAAAATATCAACCCTGGCACGCGCTAACATAACATAAAGTGGAATACTTTGTAATAATTCCCAAAGAACTTGACTTTTGGCAATCCGAAGTCACCCACCGAGGGTCGAGAATATATTATAAATTGCACCCAACCAGAGATACAGCTACAAATATGGTCTTACAATACTATATAGGTATTACTTTGTAGTAGCATAAACTTGTAATACGGAATTCGAAAGCTACTAAATGTTGCGGTTATTTTAGCCGATGTTATTGTCGCGGCTCAAGTCACGGCCAATTGGCCCCTCGGCCTGTGCTTGGCCAGTCAGTCCACTAGTCGAACAGTCGACCTGTCGATGCTCCCGTTGTTACTGTTGTCGTTGTCGTTGTCACAGACGACATCACACATTGCCAGGGCAGGAATTTAGTGCATTGGTCGTGTAGTAGCATCGGCACTGTATCTGGCTGGGCAGCACCTCCCCCGAAAACCGCGTTCATCTGATTTACGAGCAGCCGGGCAACTGTGACCATGATCATGGCCAGCATGGGCATTGGTTATGCCAGGTCAGTTCCATTATTTCTGGCCAATTCGCTATTGTTACAAATGCTAATTTTGATATTTTGTATTTAAATGCATAGGAGGCTGGAGCTGCTGTGGCCAACAGCAGCCAAGACATAGAATCTTATGGCTAGCAAAATACTCTCTGCACCAACAAAAGTACTTGGAAGTTTTCTAAGTTCTGGTGACATGTCAACAACTACATTAATTCCTACTTAAGGTATGTCTAGTATTAACAGTGTGTGTATAGTTAGTAATTGATTGCTTCTACTAGATCTGGCATTTCAAACTTTAGTACCCCAATAGAGTTGATTTTATAAGAAATTCTCAACAATTCCATATTCTGTTGGTATTGAGGATTCTACTTTGAATCAAGAGCATATAAACTTCGTCTGAGTTTATTTGAAATTTTATTCGCTATTTTCTAGTTCATGCAGCAAATGTGGCATTGAATTTCATATTGCGCGCGTTCGAATCCCATAATGCATTTGCCGTTCGAACCCTTCGTCCTCGTTCTCGTCTATATCTACGTCATAGTGGCTGCTGTTGCTCCTGCTGCATTGTTGTTGTTGTTGTCGTCGCCGTCGTCGTCTTGGCCGATCGCTGTAATGGATGTTATGTTCTGGCGGCGATCGCATGACAGGCGCATGTTGCAGCCGCTGGCATCCGCACCATTATGGCAAGTTGCCTCCGCTTTAGCCGCACCTTGCACCTTGCAGCTCTCCAGACCCCAGTGTGCCCAGATCCAAACCCCAGCCTCAGTTTCAGCCCACCATTGCCATTGCCAATGCATCGCATCCCATCCCATCGCATCGCATTCCCCAAAAGCGTGTAATCAATAAACAACAAGAGCCATCGAAGCTATGGGTTGGCAGGATGTCTGGCCGGCTGGCTTCTTGTCTGACTGGCTTTTTGACTGTGAGACAGGCATCTCGTGTAACCTATGGGAATGCCGGCGACTGTTGGCGATTGCGGCCGATTGTATCTGTTTCGCTCTTCTGGTTTTTGTATCTGGATAATGATCCATTGTTTGCATCTTGAACTTGTTTTAAATGCGCGCACACACACACACATTGGCATAGCCATCTACTCTACTCCATCTTGTGGCCTCATCATCATCGCAGTTGTCGTTGTCTTCCTCGGCAATTTCTTGGTCATCAACGATGCATCCATATCTGGCAACACTGATTCATTCGCTGCGCAATACAAGGCGACCAAATTAACTACTAAAGAGTAATAAGGCTAGTTTAAGGAATCATATAAATCAAACGCCTTTGTTCCATAGTTAATTAAAAGGAATTTGTTTGTATAAGAAACTATTATAAACTAAGTCTAACTAATGTATTAATATATTAAATAAACAAAAGATTCTTTAATCACATTTTATGCTACAAACCCCTCCATGTATGGAGTGAGGAGCGAGGTAGAGAATTATATACACCATTCTTTTGAACACTTGAAACGTGTTTGAAGCACTGGATAATGGTAATAGAAAAAATAGATTTTAATTTTCATAACGAGTTGGCCTTCCATTCTGAGAACTAATGTTTATTTTATTTTTCCAAAAGGCATTACAAAATATGCATAACTTTCTCAACTATTGGAATAAGTATTTTTATCTTTTTTAAATTTCGATCATTCTCATTTTTAAGAAACAACAACATTTTTAGAACAAAGTTCTTTTATAGAGCTTAAACTGAAATGACGGAAAAATTATGGAAAATAATTACGTAACGTTGTTAGGTACGCTGTGTGTGTATGCTTGAGGGCATCGAGTAGACTACAAAGCCCTAAATTCGAGCTGGAAGAAAGGATCAAGGGTATACAAGATTTGTGCATTGTATGTAACTTTGATCTTTGTCAAGTTTCGGATATTTTACGGTACAACATATTTTTTCAGATCTTCAACTACAAAGATATTACTACTTGAGACAAATCTACTCTTTCGGTTGCTTACAAACAGCTGTTTGGTTTTCTAACACACTACAGGGTGCGCCATCTTTTATGTCAGTATGTAAACATTGCATAGCATTGAGATTTATCAACCGATTGACTTGAATGAACATGTTTTTAAAATGTCCTTTCAGTAAAATTTTAACCATGAATTGCTTTATACCAAAACAATGTGTCGAGATTGAGACGCTGTATATTAAAAGAAATTGTGAGTTTTGGAAGAACATTTTAATGACAGACGTGGCCATTTTTACAGTGTGTAGCGTCAGAATCCACACGAGATCAATAAAAACATCATTAATTGACCAAAAAAGATACTATTTGTGCTGTTCTTTGTGCCAAAATAATCATTGGGCTATTTTCTTTAGAGAAGGCGAAAATAACATCAACAATTACATAATTTGATATGGCCAATAAAGTTGTCCAGTTGATAATATTGTTTTTAAAAACGTATTACAAAAAATTGTAAAGCACTAAATGATATAAAAATACATCAGTTAAGGAAATCGTACAGGATACCCTGTACCACCACATTGCAATCAAATCCTGTATATTGCCTGAGAACTCCAAAATATATTTATTTACCAAATTTGGTTACGATATCTTCATAAACAAACAAAAAAACAACACCAGACAGACGGACGGACAGACGGACATCGGAGAAGTCAATATCTCTAGTCACCCTGATCAAGTTTAGGTAACTTTTGGGGTCTCCGACGACTCCTTCTATATGTTACATACATTTTCGGATTGCACAAACTTAATATACCCTTTGTACCATACGGTACAGGATATAAAAATACTTGAAACTTAGAAATTGTCCGAAATTCTTTTTTCAATGCATTTCAAAATTTTATTTAGCAAAGACGCTAATTTAAGAGTTAAAAATATTTCTTGTGACCAATTTATGGCAAGTTGAAAAACTTGAAGCTAAGCTTTTATCAGTAAAACAAAATAATTAATTATTACCAAAAACGACGAATTTTCTATATATAATTCTAATCTAATCTTACTAATGCCATATTAAAATTACCAAGCAACCAAAAAAGTTTGCGAATTAAGTAATTATTGTAAATCAATCAACTTTACTGATAAATTTTAACCACAATACGAAAATTAAATCGAGGTCTTAAAGTAAACCCA
The DNA here is from genome assembly GCA_949987675.1 of Chymomyza fuscimana. Taxonomy (NCBI): domain Eukaryota; kingdom Metazoa; phylum Arthropoda; class Insecta; order Diptera; family Drosophilidae; genus Chymomyza; species Chymomyza fuscimana. Next base: position 60,904,549 of record OX465088.1, read on the forward strand.
ATATTTTTTCGCAGTGTTCCACTTCATGTGACTATCTATACATAACATACTTTTGCATAAGTCTGTAACCGCCTTATTACAGCTATATATTTTTAGAGAAAACATTTACCACACTGGTATTGATTATTATCGTTTAATAACGTCCGAAAAATTAGTCATAAGTTTTGGGTAAAATTGAGTAGGATTTGTCAAATCAAAGTTTTAAGGAAAATCCTATTATTTTTTATAAGTTATTAATTATTCGTTTTTTTTTTATTCATTACGTCATATTTCATACAATTTGAATTAAGGATTATATTGAATAGCATTAAAAAATCAAAGCATGCATTTGCTTGACTCTTAGCCTTAAAATACTCCTGCGAGATATTTGTCGAAGCGACAGATCTTCTGACTGACCAACAACATACAAGATCTGGGTTTGTCGCTCCCAACGATCGATTGTCTTTTGTTTGGGTTCTATGTGGCTGACAAGGCAAGGCAGCGATTGTTTAGGACATATGCAAAACAATGGGTCATTTGGGCTGCCTGCTCGACCAGGCCTGTAAGTTACCGCAAAACGTTACCGATCCTGACAGCCAACAAGTATTGCACGATCCCCTGGCTGTTTTTTGTTGGCTGTCCTTATCCTGGCTGAGTGATTTATTAAGTTTGCATCAATTCTTAAAATTATTTGCAAAGTTAAAAGCGAAACCCTCTTGCATAACTTGGCACATTTTGGCATTCCCTGAAAACTTATTTCATAGAAGATGTCTGTTCGGGTTTGTATTTCTGCCGTTCCAAAAAATCGTTAGAACATGTTGCGTTTTGTGTATGGCTAACGACTTTATCAGGTTATGGTAATCAAAATATTTGTAAATCAATCAGCGGTAGGAAAGTTAATGTTTTATTGATAAAAGTTAGCCTTATTCATATGAAAAATTGAGGTATCGGGTAATACATATAGTACTCTTCTGGAAAATGCCATTATTATAAATATTTTTGTGTTTTGGTCAAAGGATACTAGTTATATAGTAAAAGGCCTATAAAAATTTCTTAATTATCATTATCAGTCAAATCTAAAAGCATACAGAAAACACAAACCTTATATTTTTTCCCATCATCACCATTTGGCCTTAACAAAAATCACTGCACCTTATGCGCAATCTCTAAAAAATCAACTCTGCAATCAAATACCAAAACAATTTGATGCTATTGCCACTGCACCAACAGATACTAGACCCAATGGAGCAGCCGTAATTTAAATTTTCATGCGCATTTGCTGTCATCTGTTCCTAGCCAACAACTCAGTTTAGTGGCAGCCACAGCCTCATCTGCTGCTGTTGCAACAAAAACAAAAAACAAAAAATTTGAAACAGTGGTCGCCGACAGTGGAATACCCTACACCTGCTTTATGAGTGTATCGCTTTGGCTTGTTGGCTCATTCAAAGTAAATTTTTATCGGGGAGCGTTTGTTTTTTGCGAACACCATTCCGTTGCTTATTACGCTCTCATGAAATTCCACGCTCTTCCAAATTTTGTAGCTTTTGAAGGGGGTTTGAATTTAATAAATATTTGCAAATATCTTCTCATGGTTTTATCCGATCTTAATATTTACTTTAGCGTACTATTATCAGTAACAAGATATAACAAGTCAAATTTGGGGTTGTTTTTATAGAGAGCTTTTCCTACTGAGGAACGAGGCGTGGATTATTCCCTCTATCTGATGCGACCACTAAGACTGAGGTGTCCATACATTACTTACATTTTACAAATCTACGGCACCCTTGATCCCATAATTAAAGGGTATACAAATTTAAATGCACAAGAAAACGGAGGTAATAATCTCCATAGTCGCTGCACCGACTGAGACCGCGAAATGGCGCTAAATCAAGCTATGGACACGAAATTGCCATAATGACGACACCACGATGACGGCAGTGGCAACAGCAACAACGACGACAACGAGATCCACTACAACAATGTGGACGACAAAGGCCTGCACCCTCGTGCACCCAGCCGTCAAAGCGGCGACCAAGAAACTAGCTGAAAAAAAATGATGAAAAAATAGGATGCACATGCGCCGGCGCAGCTCAACACTTGCTGATGTTTGGGAGCTACTTGTAACAATTTTCATTTGATGGCAACGACCGAAAGCTTGTACAAAATAATCAGACAATCGTGGCCCAGACGAATTCGGGTGTGAAAAGGCAATTAATGATAAAAATTATCCCTTCTCAGGAGATTTCGAAATCTCCTCCAAATAGTAGTTGTAGTAAGGAGCAGCTTATTAAAGGCTACTACAACTGTGTACGTCAGTTACTTCTTCACAAGAGCGTAGTTAGCTCATCACAGCTAATCATTAATTAATTAATCATAATTGCAAAATTTAATAGCCTATTAGCTAAGAAGACAATAAAGACTAATCTTAAATATACTTACATGAACTAATACAAATATCAGTTTTTCACAAATAATTTGTTAAAAAAGGTGTGACGTATAATATTAAAGTGCCAGACTACGTCCCTGGCTACTCTTCATATTCCAGTATTCCACACAGACCAAGTGGTTCTGCCTGCTAGCACACATGTTGCAAGTTGCAAGTTGCCTCTTGCATGCGGCTGGTCCACAAACAAACACCGCATTGGTCACGACTTCGACAAAGGCGGCGTTTAATGGCGGCTATATCGCAGCTGAGAACACCATTCAGAGAAGGGGTGAGTGGTGGCCATTAGTATAGCATTCTCCTAAAATGAGTCACTCACTTGAGGAAACTATGAATGAGCTGCTGTCATTTGAATTCATTTAGCCGTCGGCAAATTCTAACTATCAGAAATATTATGCTATCCCCAAAAGAATTACACATGATAATACGCACATCTTTTGTTCTTTGTACTGTTTACCAAATGTATTAATGCAATCTTATTACAAGAAATTTGTAATACCCAAGAACTTTATCTCGACAATGGATCGGTTCTCTAGACTGCATTGTTTAATTTAATAATTACATAGCTTTGATCCTAAACCAAATATATAAATCGAAACATTTTTGCTTTAAGGGGTCTACGCAGAATGCAAAAAAAATTCGCACAGAATGACAATACCATATAAAAAAAATTTGGTACAGTCGAGGCGGTGCCCGACAGTGAAATACCCTGTACCTTTTGTGTCAAAAAAATTTTTCCTGCATATTCCATCTAAGAACTTTCCAATTGGAATTTTTTTTTTTTGTTGAAAATCGATATTTATACCTATAAGTTCCCTAAATTTTTACCCATTTTGATGAAACTCGAATGTTACAACAAAGAATTTATTAAAAGTATACGGGGTAAGTTTCAAGTTGGTATGTTGAGGGGTGTGGGAGAAAACACGATAAATGGATTGCGGGGGGTGGGGGGACCTCATCGATAAAATTTGGATGTGGATTTTTTCATTAGAGCCACATGAATGAGCTTACCAAAAATTGTGATTCTAGGTCACTTGTAGCCATAATTGCGTAGAGTCAAATATTGACGCAGTTTATTGGCAAGGGGAGGTGAAATTTGCACATTTTTGACTATAACTTCTGTTGTATTTGTCCGATTTTGTTCATTATACCCTGTACCTATAGGTACAAAGGGTATACTAGGTTTGTGCAATGTATGTAACGGACAGAAGGAGGCGTGGCAGACCCCAAGTCCTTTATACCAAAATGCTTATCATAACCTCGGGTAGCGATTGAGCCATGTCCGTCCGTCCGTCCGTCCGTCCGTATGAACGCCTAGATCTCAGAGACTATAAGAGCTAGAGACACGAAACTTTACCAGCTGGTGCGCATATTTCCTAAGCAGATGAAGTTTGTTGAATCATGTCCATATCTTCCCTCGTTCCCCCGCAGTAGAGTTTCGCGGTTTTTAGCCACACCGTTAAGTATTTTCACCTGAAATTCAACAGAGCTATGCGTTGTAGCTACATGCATCTATGTGTAAAAAATGAACAAAATCGGACAAATACAACAGAAGTTATAGTTAAAAATGTGCAAATTTCACCTCCCCTTGCCAATAAACTGCGTCAATATTTGACTCTTCGCAATTATGGCTACAAGTGACCTAGAATCACAATTTTTGGTAAGCTCATTCATGTGGCTCTAATGAACAAATCCACATCCAAATTTTATCGATGCGGTCCCCCCACCCCCCGCAATCGATTTACCGTGTTTTCTCCCACACCCCTTAACATATCAACTTGAAACTTATCCAATATAATTAAAATAGCTTCTTCGACGTAACTTTCGATTTTCATCAAAATCGGTACAAATTTACGGAACTTATAGGTATAAATATCGATTTTCACCAAAAAAAAAATAAATTCCAATTGGAAAGTTCTTAGATGGAATATGCAGGAAAAATTTTTTTGACACAAAAGGTACAGGGTATTCCACTGTCGGGCACCGCCTCGACTGTACCACATTTTTTTTTACACACAGATGCATGTAACCACAAGAGCATCGCTCTGTCAAATTTCAGATGAAAATAGTAAACGGTGTGGATAAAAACCCCGAAACTCTACTGCGGGGGAACGGGGAAAGATATTGACATGATTCAACAAACTTCATCTTTCCAGGTAATATGCGCACCTGCTTGTAAAGTTTCGTGTTTCTAGCTCTTATAGTCTCCGAGATCTAGGCGTTCATACGGACGGACAGACGGACGGACGGACATGGCTCAATCGCTACCCGAGGTTATGATAAGCATTTTGGTATAAAGGACTTGGGGTCTGCCACGCCTCCTTCTGTCCGTTACATACATTGCACAAATCTAGTATACCCTTTGTACCTATAGGTACAGGGTATAAAAATCCCATTTGGTATATCCCATTAGGGATTTTTGTTTTTTTTTATATGGTTTTGTCATTCCGTGCGAAATTTTTTTGCATTCTGCGTATAGGCCTTTAGAAAGAAAGTCGTTTTGAACCCCATAATTCAGTTTCTTTACCATCATTAATTTTGTAGGCTCATGGGAGGATAAGTCCTCAAAATACTTCATACCCCCACCCCCGCTACTCTACACCACGACCAAGACTTTTATAAGCAAGATGCTCGAGAATCCTTAACTTTCGCAGATCTACTCTATTGCTGAGCATTTACTACCTTTTCCGTTGGATCCATGTAAAATTATTATTTTAAATAAAAATTAAAGTTAAACAATTCAAAATTCCAATGCTTTGAATTAACTTTGTATTACAAAATCTTGAAGAAGTCCTTAGCTTACATACTCACTGAAATGAATGACTCTTGTTCAAGGCGTTCCTTACTCTTCAAAGGTAACTTTTTCTTACGATTTTGCGGATTCCATTTTGAGGTAGAGAATTTTATTAAAACAAACAAAAAATATTTAAAACATTATTTAAGAACCTAAAGTTTAGGAAATTTTGAAGAATCAAATCCACTTTAAAGAGGGAATATGAGACCACACCTGTATAAAGCTGTATATGATTATGTTGAAAGTGAATAATTTCGAATATTCGTAATTATCATTGACTCCCTCAAGCTCTTTGCTTATTGTTTGGCAGCCCTTAGAAGGGCTTTTGGGTTTTGTAACTCTTGTTTAGTAGATTGGTCCACTTGGTCAGCATAGAAGCCACAGTCTTTCAAGGATATTGGTGGCACATGATCCTAAAAGTAAAAAAAATTTTGTTAGTAATAATAAAAAGGGGACAGCGTTAGATGACTTTAAAAAGATCATAAGGAAGAGCAATGATTACCTTGAAAAAGTTGGCCTAATTGCTTGCTGACGACGCGCGGTACACGGCAGATTCATGTTAGGCCTTTTGCCTCTTTCCGATCTGCATTGGATTTGGCTCTTTCATTATTTCAATGATAGAATCTTTTTCTCTATCTTCGTCTCTGTTGGTATACAAAGTATTGTCATGCCCATGTGTTGGCGGCATTTTGACGTTTCAGGGTCTCAGTTGTCGCCACAGTAGTCATTTCACATGCTCAAATTTCAGGCGATCCCAATCCGGGCGAACGAGCGATCCAGCGTGAAGCAATGATCAATCGATCAGTCGAAGCGTTCCGCTGAGGCTGAAGCCGCGGCCACAACGCGTAAAATGAGGCAAACAAAAAGTTGAAAAATCTTTTGTTCGAAACAACAAAAAAGGCAAACGAGCGATTCGGAGCGGTTTGGCTTAGGCGGTCTTCTCTTTTTTGACGCAGAATTGGCGTAGCGCGGCCAGCGAATTGGTGGCGCTAAGGTTCTCGGGTGATTCTGCGCCGGATGTGTTGCTGGCTCCAGATGCCGAAGCAGCCGCAGCGGCCAGTTTTGCGCGCGTATTTGCTCCCGCCGTATTGGATGAGCTGCTGCCCAACGAGTCGAACATGGATGAAAGAGCATTTAGCGAATCGCTAGGATACTTTTTACTCTCACTCCCATCATAGGACTTGTGGCTAGAAGCCGGGGATTTGGGTGTCGCAGAGCGTTGACTGTCCGCGGGACTGCGTGGTGGTAGCAAACGCGACTGCGACTGAGGACTAGCAGCCGCTGACTTGGGTGAGCTGATACCACGTTCCAAATTGTTGTTGTTATTATTATTGTTGTTATAGCTACCGTTTACCGCCATGGGTTCAGTCTTTCGCGGCACTGACTCTGCGACAATTGATTCGGATGCCTCCTCAGGCTCGTCGCAGACCTCAGTCTTAATCTCCATTTTGACTGGCGAGTCTTGTATATCTGATTGCGCACTTGGCTCACGCTTAATAATCGACTTGGTTTCATCACTCACCGGCGGCTGCTTCTCAGGAGTCGGTGCATCCAGCTTGCGTGCAGCCGTTTCAGTATGCGTTTCGGCGCTACACTCGCTGCCGCTACGCTCGCTACTTGTGTAGCGATAATGCTGATAATACGGATCCGAAGTATCGATCAGAGGCTTGTTGTAGTCTACGGTTTCATCAATGCCCAGTCGCTTTAAAATGCTTGAAGCCACCGGTGAGGTATTTTTCGTTGAGGAGTTCGAGGGACTGGTGGCCGGCAAACTGGCATGACGTGGCGGAGTATCAAAGCTGGTGGTAAACATTTGTTCAATAGCACTCAGAACTGAAGAAGCACCAGCAGCTGCTGTCTTGCTAGTGCCATTCTTGGGCTCCAATTCGGGTGACTTGGTCTTGGCCAATAGCTGGGCGCTAATGCTACTAGCGGCTGCTGCCTTTGCCGCTTCCTCTGGGGACTTAACTCCAGTTATGTATTGGCGCATGCGCTCAGCAAATAAAGCTGCTTCTGATTTATCCCCACTTGGTCCTAGACCAGTGCCATCTATTGACATTCGCTTGCTCTGCTGCAATTTTTCTTGCTGCATCTCGTCCTGCTGGGCTCCTTTCATCTCTAGCAACTTGCGCACGGGCAGCGACTTCTCACGCTTTTTGGGTGCTGGACGTTTACGGCTACCTGCTCCGCCGCCACTCATGGATTGGAGTAGCGGCTCGGCGTAATGGTTGTTCTTAGCCATGTGATTACTGAGATCGCCAAGTGAATTGAAAGCCTTGTCGCAGACCTTGCAAGTGAGTACGGCACTAAGGGTACGACTCTCTTCGGAGCTGAGGCTGTTTTGACCATCTTTATGATCTGCGTGGGAATTGCCGCCGCTGCCACCTGAAGATTTCATGGATATAGTCTGCTCCTGTGAGAGTATGTTGGTGTAGTGCTGGGTCTCCTGCATATGTTTGGTCATATCGCCCAGCGAGCGGAAGCTCTCTCCGCAGCGCATACACTTTAGTATCTGCATTGCCTGTTCTACGCCCTTACCCAGCCAAACATTCTGCCCACGAACCAGCTTGCGGGGAAGTGGTGTGGGAGGATCTCCACGATATTGAAAAGCATTCTTTACGTTGGCGGATGGCGAATTGTTGTTGTTGCCAGTAGCCTGCTTGCGCAGACCATGGGAGCCCATGCTATTGCTATTGTTGGTCGGTGGCGGTGGTGGGGCCGGGTGATGATGTCGCTCGTTGTTGCTAGGCAAATTGCCGAATGGCGGCACATTGACACCGCAATGTTTGCTATCCTTCATGTGAGTGGTGAGAGCTTCAAGTGTGGGAAAGCTTTGTTTGCACCATACGCAACGGAATACAGAGCTGGCCACACCTTTGTTTTGCCAATGGGACTGCCAGATGTTGTGGCGGGCTTTGGTTACGCCACTTTCGGCGGGAGTGTTGGTAGAGCCGGAGCTGCTGCTGCTGGTGATTACGTTGTTGACGACACCTTGTGGAGCAGATGACACGGGAATAGACTTAGGTTGCTTTTCTTTTCGAGACGCAATACTCCCACCCTTTACAATGTCGGACATTTTCTCCAAAGGATCAACAACCAAGTCACTTTTGCCGTTCCAATCGGGAAATTGCCCAGTGCGGAAGATGTTTGCGGCTGCCACAGCAGCTAAATAGGGGTTGACACCAGGTAGAAGTGATGCTGCAGCGGCCGATTGATGGCTGGCAGGTGGACTTTCCGTCTTAAAGATCTTTTTTACCTGAATTTGACCAATGCTGGAGTCGGGTTCATGGTGTATTTCGGCGCTACGCTTTCGCGTGCCCACAGATAGATCCAGAGGATTGTTGGCGCCATCACCAGAGTCTTCGTATTCCTCCTCTTCTTCAGACGCGGGCGGTTCCGCAGACTCAGCTCGTCCATACAGATTGGTTCGAAAGTCTAGCGCCTCCGAATTGCTACTTGAGGCAGTTGGTGAAGCCTGTGGTGGTAATTTAAAAGGCGCTGCAGCCTCATTGGGCAGTGGCAAGGGTAGACGAGGTCCGGCCGCTGCAGCGGCGAGAGGAAAGCCGTATTGATGGGCCGCAGCTGCCACCATGTGCAGATAGGCCTCCATGGAGGGTGGCTGTGCTGGCAACGATTGCGGCACAGCTGGGAATGTTGAGTGTAGGGTGGTGGGTACGACGGTGGGAAGCACGTGGGCCGCATCACGTTGACCACCATTGTCGGAGGAGTTGGAATCGTGCGAGGGGCAGCGCTCGCTGGAGTTGGCAGACTCCGTGGAACGTGGACGTGCTGTTGGCAAAGCGCTGTAACGCAAGAAATACAAAATGAAAACATTAACTTAGGGAAGAAAATAAATCTCAGTATATTTAAATATCGGTTTATTTTTTAATTGGTACACGACAGAGACATTTCTCTTCTTAACACTATTGTAATTTTTAAAGCTGTCGATAATATTGCTGCTATAGATCATCATCGAAAGTGAAAGCATCTACTTAGGCTCATCATAAACTTTCACGAGCGGGTAAACAACATCAGTTCAAAAATGAAAAAAAAAACCCAAAGCCAAACCAAACTAAACCAAATGAACCAAGCGTACTGATAAGCAATCACAGAATCGTCAAGCTTAAAATCTTTATCGCTTTAAAATATTTTGCTAAATCATAAACAAAAGGCATAAAATTAAAGCAAACGCCAGCCACAATAATAAACCAAAAGCATACAGATGTCAACATTTCATTTGTTATTCAAATCTCACAGCCATAAACCAAAAATGAAACCCAATCGATATGTGGCCCATGTTGCCAGCTGTTTGAAATCGAAACCCTCTAAAAGCTCCCTATTCCCCTCTTTCCAACACACTGTATAGAGCAGAATGGCTTTTAATTCGATGCGTGAGTTATGAGCCATGCTCATCAGCTTCGACATCAAAGATCTCGTGCGTTCCGATTTTGAATACATTTCTATCTAAAACTGACAACTCGTTGCCAATTATCTGGCCACGAATCGGGTAATAAAATTGACGACAATGATGGAGTCGATGACGACGAAAACGAAGCCGAAGACGAACATACAAAGCAATTCAAATATTTTGCATAAATTAAGAAGCGGACAAAGTCTCTCTTCTTAAATGTGCATAAATAAATAAAAATTTTATTGCTTCGCATTTAAAGTAAAGTTGACTTAAACATTTTAACAAATTTAGTTTTATTTCCTAGCGCATTCTTTGTCTTACACTAATTTCGATCCATATATAATTTTCTGCTTCATTTTGTACTTTTTTACTACCTTTGTCGATGTCGTTTCTGTACTTTTAACATCGTGGGGAATTAGAAAATCTAAAATACCACAATATATACATATATATTTCGTTTAGACGATTTTAATTTGTTGTCTGGTTGAGTTTTAAAAGCTTTATAATAATTACGGTTTTATGTTGAGAAATGTTGAACAATCATAAGGATCAGTCAGGAATTTACTTTAGCTGCTGATTGGAGGAGTCAAAAGTCAATATACAGTTCGGACCGTGAGTGTTATGCGTTTGCTTTATTCTTATTTTAATAATTTGTTTGTTTAACAAAATGTACTCTTAAGGTACACAAATAGTATGCAAATATTAATGCCTATCTATTTAATGATTGTTCCAAGTACCACGCTTTTATCTATCGATAAAAAATGTTATAGTAATGGACAGTTTAAATTTTTTGCGGAACTAAATTGTTTATAGAAAACTAAATTCGTGTCAAGAGCTTCTATCATCTAAATCATACATAAATTGATCATTGTTTGATATTTATTGAAGCTTATTGTTGTATGTTAAATAATAGAACTAAACCTAAACAAATAATAATAACTGATAAATGCTGAATATGGAGAACGCTGGTTGGTGAGGAGTAGAGGGGCTTATAAGTAAAATTGGAAAATATCTCTTATGCAATATACATGTTATTAGAAGTAGCTGTTCATTTTTATGTTTTAACTATCCATTCTTTTTGAAACTATGGGAAAATAATATCGATAATGCCATTTACCTTTCTCGTGCAACATTCGATCGTTTCGATTGGTAATCTATTAAAAAGTTTGAAATATTTTTATGGATTCAGTAAGGGAATGAAGTTTTAACTGCTTTTAACAATACTCTAACTTAAAACCGAATTTTATACCAGGTTATTACAATAATTGTCAATCGGTTAATCCGTATGGAAACGTTTCTGTTGTTATCGAAAAAGTTCCTCAACTCATCGGTCAACAACAAGTTCTAGCCAAACAACTACCGATCGGATTGTAATATGAAATCTTGTTATGCGATTTAGCTAAAATAACTATGATTTATACACAGCACCCAAGTGCATTTAATTGCAAGCTGAATTGTCTCATTAATAACAGACATCAGATTGACGGGTTGATCTAAACGTGTGCAATCCGGTAATGCGACTTAGAAATCATAGTACCATATTAGCATAAAAAAAAACCAACCGCGTGAGTGATTAATCAATAGATGGTTAGACTGAATAGATGGAAAAGCTAGCGAATTGCACGCATGACTAATCTCAGGCGTAAAAGTAAAAATTACTAAACTCAGCGGCAAATTATGAACATAAATCTTCCAGTAATAGGCACGCACACAAATAAACACCTAGGCACACACATTTATGTACATTAGTTTCTACTATGTGTTCGAGTATATAATACACGCACATAATCATATGTATATGTATCAACTATAATGCAAAGTGAAGCAAGCAGAGCGTAACATTTTAGATTTTGGTCGAACTTGTGTGCATGATTTATTAATTTTTTACGTCATCGCCTTGGAAAATCTTTGAAATACTATTTTTGAAAAGCAACAGCAAAAACAAATAAAGGCAACATTTTTCGATAGGAACTTTTAAAGTTGTACAAATTGAGATTTGTACAAAAAAGATACATAACATACTTATTAGTACCTATCGAAAAATACTTCAAATAATTTGTCGCACATTACCAACCCGGCACCACACTGCACTCAACCCACGCCATCAAACAAGTTTTTTTTTTTGATTCAATTCGCATTTCAAAATGTATCTCAAACTTGTTTAATCATAATTTCATAGGCGATTACCCACTGAATCGGCAGATAATTAAAAACAAGTTGCTAAGCGTAAATTAATAGCGCTACTTAAGTATTTATTTTCGCTCAAAACGCAATACCGAATCTTTTCTTTCAAAATTATTATTATTTACAGAACAATCACTCAATGGTATTGATTTACAGCTCTCTTTATGATTGTTTTCCTGATAAGTATTCTTTCTTCTTTTATTATAAATCAATTTTGAAATTGTGGCACTGCATGTGTGTGCGAGTGTATTCGTGAATCCGTGTATCTGTATCTGTGTGTGTACTTCAGTCTGTGGGTGTTGTGATATATAGCATTTATATTGGTGGGGGCACAAATTTATAACGACAGGTGCGCGGCGACTATTTCTCATGAGCACGCCGACTTCGACGTCAACGTCGACGTCAGCGATGAAAATCAACTCAAAATATTCGTCAGAATTATTTTGAAATATTTATTTTGCCAAATCTAAAGTAATAATTTTATTGCCCATACAAGCGATTTGGCTATCAAATCTATGGCCTGCTTTGAACTAAATGTAAAAACTATTTCAACAAAATCGACTTTTGTATACACTTCATCATGGTATATGGATTTGATTAATAACAGCATTTCCATTTCCGCTCATTTCTGCAAAAATATCTATGTGGCGAATCGATTATTTTTGAAAATATGATTTAGCGTTTTTGGATGTGTTAACAAAGTTTAATGCCCTACCGGCAACAGTAGCGCAACGCTGTCTTTATTGCACTTTGCTCTGAGCTCTTTTCAATTAGTGGGATCCAACTTTATGTATTTTTCACAAAATACAAACAAAGACTTAATTTTTTTATTATAGTACAGATAGTGATACGAATATGGTTCCCAAATTCTTGTGCTTAACTTTAACAAAACAGGTTTTAATAGACGGACATGACTATGTCGACGTGGTTGTAGATCTGAATCATTTTATTTATTGAACAAAACAGCTGGCAAGTAACCGAAATACCTAAAAGGGTATAAAAAAAACTATTTTATGTATTTACATAGATGGATTTCATTAAAGCTTTTTGCAACTTTTTTCCTTTATTAGTCTGGGGTTTTTTATTTGGTTTATAGAGTTAGCCTAATTCTTAATTTAATTCAAGAAAATCTTGAATTGATCTTCACGCACAAAGTGTGCTGTGCAACAAGTTCTTCCCAATACTCGTATATGATTTCGGAACTACTGGCTCTTTTGGTTCAATTTTATTATTATTTTATGATTGTGTGAAAAGCTGAACTGTTTGAAACTAGTGTTACCTCCACCCACTAAACCTACACCGTACGCTCTACGCTGAGTTCTCAAGATAACAACGCTAGTTATTACCTCTGGAGTTTTTGTAGTATTAATCATTAGATGGCGCAATCCCCAAGAAATAGACTTACCCGGCATTTAGCGCCTGTCTGTAGATTTCAAGCATCAGCGCCTCGTGCAACATTTTGAAATTTTGCTGAATTTTGACTGAGTTGGTTCACAAAATGAACTACGAGCGTTTAAACTTAATTTTAATTTGACACAATAATTATATGAATTTTTTTTTGTCTATTTTTTATATTTAGTTTTTATTTGTTTGCACTTGGTACTTTTCGTATATAGATTTTTTAGTTGGTTAGCGTTTTGAGCTACGTATAACTTATGTTTGTTTTTTAAATTTTAAATATATATATTTTTTACTTTAATAATTTTTTATATATGGCATAAAAACGGCAGACAAAAATTACGTTAAATTTAATTATAATAATTGCATTGAATCGTATACTTCGTTTATTTTTTGTTGATTTGTATTTAGGTTTTAAGTAATTTTTTGTCGTTTTACATATTATTTTTTGTTTTTTTTTTGTTTTTTTGTTTATTTTGTTGAGCAAAATAGTATTTAATATATAAATATGTTTAATTGTTTTACTTTATTTTATGATAAATATATATATATTTGTTGTTGTTTTTGTGTTTGTTTACGTATACTTTGTTGAACCATTTGTTGTTGTTTTCAAGTTGAATAATATTTTTGTTGTAATCAGTCTTCATTGAACATTTGACGCACGCAATTCGCATAATTTCTTTTATTTTTTCTTGTATTTTGTTGTATCTTGTATTTTGTGAGTTTTAAAGAACATAAAATTTTGACTAGATATGATGTGTATTTTTTTTTTTGCATTGGTTATTTGTTTATTATTTTGTATTGAAAAATACTTTTTTAATTAAATATTTATTAATTAATTATTATCACACATTCATTGTAATGGCGTTCAATTTTTATTTTTTTTTTGATTTAATTAATTGGATTTTTCTTGTTATTCATTTTATTCAGAACACGCGTCGCACACTTTGCCCGCTATGTTTTTGTGTGTGTGTGGTTTTTTGTGTGTTTCATCCGGATCCCGTCGTTGCTAACGTTACGTCTGAGAGACCAACAGCGAATGAATGTTTCGTTGCTGCCGTGTCGTCACTGGCTGCTCTGCTGCTCCTCTGCTGCGCTTCTTCAGTTGTCACTGCTGCTGCTACGCTGCGCTGCTCTGCCTGTCAAACTGATTCAGTCAAGAATCAGACAAACAACAACAACAACCACAATAACAACAACAATGCGTCGCTGTCGTCGTTGGCGTTTCGTTCCGCTGCTGATTGATACCAAAAAAATGAAGTTCAAAGCTGGAGCAGCGCTGGAAGCTGTGCTGCTACGATGATGATGACGACGACGACGCCGACGATGACGACGACGTTCGTTAACACGAAGTCTGCGTTTTGGCGACGGCAATTTCTGATTCGGTTGCGTCGTTAAGCGACGGCGCAACGCAATGTGTGTCTGTTTGGCGCTTCCACCCACCCCCCGCACTTAAGAGGCGGCGACGTCGACAGCGCAGCGTGTTGATTACTTTGGAGCGCGTATTTTTTTCTATTTTCTTTTTTGACAAGGACTACTCACAACTCCCTCACACTGCGCGGCTGGCGTCGCTGCTTGTCACAAATGTTGTGATTAAATGAGTGCTGCCTGTCTCGCTCGCGCACGGTAGCAAAGTCGACGTTGGCGTCTATGCTAATTAATTACAGCAGCAACAACGACAGAAACGCGACAAGGGCCGCCACGCACGTTTTTTATAACCCTTTTGCTCAGTTTACAACAAGCGCGACGCAAAGCTTTTCGATCGCACGCTGCAACGGTCTTCGGTTGAATGGTTGAATAAAGAACTTGCCGCGTTTTGGCGCGTTGAAAGAGAGCGAGAAAGAGAGAGAGAGCGGGCACCAGTTGTGATAGGCACGAAATGGAAACGAAACACAGTGTTTTGTTTCTTGCTTGCTGCTGAGGGGAAATGCTTTGAAGCGCTCTCTCTTGCTTAACTTGTTTGCTCTCTCGTTGCTCAGAAGTTTCGCCACAATTAAGATTTATGACAGTTCAAAACAAATTTGCTATCTCGCTTACTCGCCCGTGCCAAACGTCATTGTTGTTGCTGTTGTTGTTGCGTCTGAATGTCGCTCGGGCTCGTTCTAATTTGTTGTGTTGTTGTTGTTGTTGTTGTTTTTGCTACTGCTGTCACGCTTTAGACATTTTGTCTCTCTGTCTGACAGTTTTTGCTCTGTTCGCTTTGCGCGGGTGTTTTGCTTATTTTGATTATTATGTATAAGCACCCCGCCACCACAGAGCTATCAAAGTATTTTACATACATACATACACATGTAATTGTACATATGTATTATACATATGCATTTATGTACAGTGGCTCACAACTTATTTTTTGCACTGCAGTGCATACTTTTTTACTTTTAAAACACCAAAGTATTGACTGATTATTTAGAGGTGTTTAACACTTTTCTAAAAAATTTTGGTGACATGCAGAATTTCACATCTCGAAATCTTTTACAACATGAGTTTTGGCCGTTTTCGTTGATCAGTTTTGACAATTTAAATTCAGTAAATTAAGTAGTTTAATTAAATTATACCCAAGTCAAAAATTTCAGTCAGTAAATCGAATTTTTGGAATCTAAAACTTGAATTTAATGAGTGTCTTTGTTGTTCCTTAGATTAAAATCAATTATTTTTAAATACGTATATTAAGGAACACGAAACTCAGCTCATTTTCTTGATTCTTTAAACAACATTCACATTTTCCATCTAGTTCAGAAGATTTGGAATTTTTAAATTATGAGTATGCCTTGCATCAAGTAAACTGTGGCCACTGCGCTATAAGAATGTAAGCCATTTATTTACGAGTGGCTGGTTTTTTTTTTCAAAACAATAAGAAAATTGGTTTTAAATATATTTGTTGCAAAATAAATCAAATATTAATTTCCTCATCGTAAGAATTAAAAAATATATTAATTATTTATAATAAAGATAGCGTACGTTAAAGTTGGGCGCGGACGACTTTGGGATACCCTATACCACCACATTGCAAAAATATATTTATTGGCTATTTCATAAACAACCAAAAAACTTCCTAATACCAAATTTGATTACGATATCTTTATAAACAAACGAAACACAACGAATTTTGCACCAAACACGTTTTGACCAATCGGTCCTATGGGGGCTACTATATGATATAGTCACCTGATTTTGATAAAATTTGGAACAGCGCTTGGGAACTCTTACAAAATTCCGAATGCCAAATTTGGTAACGATATCTTTAAAAACAAACAAAACAAATTATTCATCTAAAACTTTTGTTTTTTTATAGCAATGATATTTTTTTCAATTGTTATTTATGTTTCAGAAGCTGTCAAAGTTTCCAATGATATCGCACAGTGAAGCCATCAACTGTACAAAGATTGGCGCAAAGAGAAGGAATGGAAGGAAGGAGACCAGAATGGTCAATAAACCAATGCCATGAGTTCGCTAGTTAGGCACTAGAAATGTTACTCAAAGATTCGAGTTCTGGAAGTCGCTGCCCGTGAAGTCATTCTTATTGGCTTAAAAAAAAGGCAGAAAAAATTAAAAATCTTATATGTATCATTGCGCTAATGAGCTTATGAAGGTCATAGTTCCTAGGTATCTTTTGCCACTCCTCGAAAACGCACTGAATTAACTGATATCTGCTCTTTGGACCCCTAGTGGCCACATCCTTCCTAGAATAAAGCAGCAAAATCTAAATGGGGTTCAAGTTGGGGCCTTAAGTAGCGTTGACGATGGGATGAAAATGGAATTAATGTGATATTACATAATATAATTTTAATAGCAATTTCATTACGAGCGTTTATTGTTTATGTTCTCCTACGTTCTCCTAAGGTGATGCCATATTTCCGACTTCTTTACTAGTTTTTTTCAATTATTTAGATCAATTGCACAAACTGAATGCAAATATTGTTTTTAGCACTTCAAGACACGTTGCGCACCAATTTAATGGTCTAAGGTCCATTGGTGCCTTAAATTCCAAAGCACAAGCTGCAAAATCCAAATAATAATTTATCAAAAGATTTTTACGATTAAACACATAAAAAATTAACGCGACGCGCGACGCTGCGAAACGGGTAAAAATCGAATTCAATGTACATACATACATACAAATGTACATATGTACATACATAGCATGAAGAGCACCAGAAATATTAAATAAAAATGCCCAAATCAAATTATTGAATCGTAAAAGTATTTATTACCCAAATGTGGCCTGCCGAGGTCTCTCACAGTCTTCCAGCCGAAGTCATCAGTCGGTCCGTCCCGACTGGGCCTGGCATTTCTGCCAATGATGATGACGGTCGTCAATCGGATGGCGACAGCTTGCCAAGAATTATGCCGCGACGGGAGCAATGGTAGAAGCCAGAGGTACAGCCAGCTCCTCAAACCAATACTGATGCTGTTCGTTTGTTGGTTCCAAGTGATTTGATTATTATCGGTTAATTGGTGAATCGTAAAAACTTTTATGGATCCGCCTTGCATTAAGCTGTTGCGTTGTGGGAGCAACAAGTGCATCATTGGACACGGGGAAGTAGCAAAGCCTTTGAATTTGCCATTGGATATTAATAATATGTCCATCGTGTTCACTTTAATCGTTCTCAGGATGGAACAAATTTTATGGGCGGCATTCGTCAACAATTACTGGTTCGAAGTGCAGATAAAGTGAACTTAATGCAGTTGACATCGCATATTGAATTTGGGTTGATCTTTTAATGGACAATATCTGAAATGTTCCTGGACTTGTCATGTGACATAAGCGTAACTTTAAAGGAAGAAATCCATTTGGACCAGTCTAATAATACTAAAAGAATGACCAAAAAAAAAAAATCACAAGTAAACGACAAAACATTGCTATTAACAATATAGGGTGGGCCATCTGTTGGTTTGGTTGTTAAACATTCATAATTCGGAACATACCCCTCCAAAGTGGATGCCTTTCGTCATATGTCAAGTTCAAAGCTACTAAATTTTAGTCATGGATCGTTTAACAATTGAATAGGCGTACTAAGAACAAGAACGTTCTGTGAAAAAAATATTCCGTGCATTACGCACAGATCGGCATTCCGAGCCCCAAATCAAGAAAATTATTGATCGGTTCGAGTCTACTAGTTCAGTAGCCGGCACTACACCATATTCACATTTAACCATATCGACGCTCCATCGTTGCCTTTCCAGATTTTCAGTTTTCGTCAAAAAAAAGGCATCGGGCCTGTAGAGCCAGCCGTGGCGGCCATTTGGGCGATATTATTTTTCAAATAAGTAGTTTTAAACTTGCATTTGGTATATACATGTGCCCAATTTTCTGGAAAAATTGCAATTAACAAACAAACCAACAGATGGCCCACCCCATATTAATAAAATAAAAGAAATTTTAGGTACGCATTTCAACAATTTTTATAGTTTATGATAAAATGAGTAAAATCATTATTACAAAGCAACTCTAATACCTTGTAGTGTCGAAAAATATCTAGTATCTCCCACCTAGACCTGCTAGTGAATACGTTTGTTTATGAAGATATCGTCACCAAATTTATATATTTACAAACCGTGTACCGAAATTGACTTTCCTAAGCTTTTTTTACAATAATTTTAATTAAATAAAATTGATTTCAAATTCCAAATAGAACGGATGATGTTATATGATACTATTTTTTTAGCCATTTTTATAATTAAATTAAAAATACGAGGTTACTGTAGGTGAAGGCCTACTATTTACATATGGGTTTCCTAAAATCCTTGCCCTTTATATATTTTGAAGGTTTAATATAAAGTAAATTTGTCCTTACAATACAACATTTTTGATTAAGTAGATACCATCTATACAGCATATAAAACCATATTTTAAAAAATTCTATGCAAGGGGCTTTAAGTTCGTAAGTAAATAAATTTGTCATGTATCTTAGCAGTATATTAACGAATACATACATTTGAGCCCATAAAGTTGTCGTTGTCTACAGATTCCCTAAGAGTGAAGAAATGGGGCAAAATATACAAAAAGGAGTTTTAGTTTTTAATTTGGTCAAAATGCATTTTATTTACGTTTTGATTCCATAACTGCATAATGGAAATCTTTGTTTTTCCTGAACTGCGCTAGAGCAAAAGGTTGGGTTTTTATTGTCTTTAGAACCAATTGTCCAATTAAAAAGATGGCGTTCATTTAAGTCGTGCGCGGACGACATTGCGATACTCTGTACTACCAGATTGTAATCAAATTCGTTAAATTGCTGAAGAATTCCAAAAGATATTTGATTGGCAAATTTGGTTACGATATCTTCATAAGCAAACGAATTATCGATCTAAAACTTTTAGTTTTTTTCGAGGTCCCAATAAGATAATAAGGGGTCGAATCTGAAAGTTTGGTTGCTCTAGACGGACATGGATATATCGACTTCTCTAGTCACACTGATCATACTTTGGGGCTCTTCGACGGTTCCTTCTGTATGTTACATACATTTACGGCTTGCACAAACTTAATATACCCTTTGTACCATATGGTTACCTTATATACAAGGTGGCGCAAAAGAAATCACCCTATTGGAAGATGCTCTCATTTTTGTAAATGGCCGCCAATATCAAATCTGTTTTGACATTTGTGGACTAGACAGATACAGAATACAAGTGAATAAGCCATGGAGCGATACACTCCCCAAGAACGCGGAATAATTGTGTCTATTTTTTTTGCGTAACAATTCGTCTGTGGTGTTGGCGCAGCGCGAATTCCGTCGCCGATTTCCCGGCCGTCCGACACCAACTGCGCAAACACTGCGCCGTTTAGCCACTAATCTTGAAGAGTATGGGACCACACGAGACGTTGCCAAGAGTGGCCGGCCCCGGAGCGCCCGTTCTGCCGAAAATATCGCCGCTGTAGCCGAGGACGTCGAAGTGAGCCCCGAAACATCGACCAGACGACGTGCCACGCAATTGGGCCTCAGCCGGCGGTCCCTGCAACGAATTTTGGTCATTTTTGGTCAATTTTGGAATTTCATTTAGAAAAAAAATAAGAGCCAAACAACATCGGATGACTTCTTTTGCGCCACCTTGTATAGTATATTTATATATAAGAAATGTGTTGTTGCGAGCGCGCATTTCCGTTCTTAGTGATTAACTTAAAATTACAATTAACATAAAAATTATACCATAAATTTATTTAAAAAATTAAGAACCAGAATACATAATCAACACTTTTCGGGATTTTTGCTTAGCTTTATTCATCAATAAAATTGATGCGAGTGTCAACGCTTCCGGGCAACAACAACAAAAGTAAATGGACGCAATACTTATATAAGTATTTGTTTGGTCCAATCCCGTTTATATGAACGCAAAATATATTCGCCCACATTATTTCGTATGAGTTATTGGCTCGACGTAAATTGTCAAAAGCTAACGATCTATATAAGATGTGCCATATATCGTTGATCGTACGATATTCTTCCGTTGGATTTATTTTTAATGACAATTTCATGTGGCCCGGGGATTAAATCTTATGACCGCGCATCCATTATGAATTATAGAGCAACGTAAATTTTGTGAAACGAAATCTCGGCCCGGGAGAAATGTCAACTCAAGCTGAAAAATTACTTTGAAGAATCTCAAAATATATAGTAGATATAAATTATGCATTTTTTGACTGTTTTATTCAAAGGCTTAAATATGCCGAAACATCAACACTTTGAATTCTGCCTTTATTTTATTATTCTAAAATGCTTTTTATTAACTTTGAAAATAAGCTAAAAGCCAAAAAAAAAAAGACAACAGACTGATTACAAAACTCGTCTGTATCTGTTTTGCTTTTGATAAATATTTATTCGTACGATAAATCAATCAAATAAATTACAATTAACAAAGGTAATAAACATTGAATATTTTGATTTCAAACGGAAAAAAATAAACGAACGACATCTGAGCAAAACAGCAACGTCACCTAGCTGGCATAACAAATAAACACAAAAGTCAGCATTTTATTAAAATATATATAATTATAAATTAGAAAATTTGTTGCCACATTCAAAAAACCCAACACAATTCCACTAATTGATCATCAGCTGTTGCCACTTGCCATCTCCGGCGTCCGACGAAGCGTCGATCGACAGATACCCAATGACTACCAAAACAGTTTTATACGTTTTTATTATTTTTTTATTTATATTTTTTATACCATAAAATATATCCATGTGACATCTTCAAATCTGGTTTTGTTTTCGACTAAATCCGTCTCAATCAAAAAACAAAACAATAGAAAACTGAAAACAAAAAGAAAACACGAAAGAATTTGGTCGTAAAATATATTTATTAAACCTATGACGTTGTATCTGTATCTGTATCTGTATCTGTATCTGTATCTGTATCTGTATCTGTATCTGTATCTGTATCTGTATCTGTATCTGTATCTGTATCTGTATCTGTATCTGTATCTGTATCTGTATCTGTATCTGTATCTGTATCTGTATCTGTATCTGTATCTGTATCTGTATCTGTATCTGTATCTGTATCTGTATCTGTATCTGTATCTGTATCTGTATCTGTATCTGTATCTGTATCTGTATCTGTATCTGTATCTGTATCTGTATCTGTATCTGTATCTGTATCTGTATCTGTATCTGTATCTGTATCTGTATCTGTATCTGTATCTGTATCTGTATCTGTATCTGTATCTGTATCTGTATCTGTATCTGTATCTGTATCTGTATCTGTATCTGTATCTGTATCTGTATCTGTATCTGTATCTGTATCTGTATCTGTATCTGTATCTGTATCTGTATCTGTATCTGTATCTGTATCTGTATCTGTATCTGTATCTGTATCTGTATCTGTATCTGTATCTGTATCTGTATCTGTATCTGTATCTGTATCTGTATCTGTATCTGTATCTGTATCTGTATCTGTATCTGTATCTGTATCTGTATCTGTATCTGTATCTGTATCTGTATCTGTATCTGTATCTGTATCTGTATCTGTATCTGTATCTGTATCTGTATCTGTATCTGTATCTGTATCTGTATCTGTATCTGTATCTGTATCTGTATCTGTATCTGTATCTGTATCTGTATCTGTATCTGTATCTGTATCTGTATCTGTATCTGTATCTGTATCTGTATCTGTATCTGTATCTGTATCTGTATCTGTATCTGTATCTGTATCTGTATCTGTATCTGTATCTGTATCTGTATCTGTATCTGTATCTGTATCTGTATCTGTATCTGTATCTGTATCTGTATCTGTATCTGTATCTGTATCTGTATCTGTATCTGTATCTGTATCTGTATCTGTATCTGTATCTGTATCTGTATCTGTATCTGTATCTGTATCTGTATCTGTATCTGTATCTGTATCTGTATCTGTATCTGTATCTGTATCTGTATCTGTATCTGTATCTGTATCTGTATCTGTATCTGTATCTGTATCTGTATCTGTATCTGTATCTGTATCTGTATCTGTATCTGTATCTGTATCTGTATCTGTATCTGTATCTGTATCTGTATCTGTATCTGTATCTGTATCTGTATCTGTATCTGTATCTGTATCTGTATCTGTATCTGTATCTGTATCTGTATCTGTATCTGTATCTGGATCTGGATCTGTATCTGTATCTGTATCTGTATCTGTATCTGTATCTGTATCTGTATCTGTATCTGTATCTGTATCTGTATCTGTATCTGTAAATATCCGATCTGCTTGATCCGTACTACATAGTAAATAGAACAAATCTTCACGAAATGGAGCTATATGGAGATATCATGGTCGTTGGTGCCTTCTTTCTGCAAGATAACTGCACCTCTTCCTCCCAAAAACATTTCTTTCATACTCAACTGTTAAAGGAAAGCTTGGACCACTTTTTTTGTACATTTTGGATTTTTTCAACTATCTTTTTCGATACATCTTAAACATTTCCTTTTTATTATACATATTTATTTTCTGGGTTTTGCTCCTCGCATTCTCTTTGTTTAGTTTTTGGATCGTCCAACTTACACCAGTTGCTTTAACGACTTCCCAATGGTCAGCGGATCGACTTTTGTCTGGCTCGTGTTTTGTTCTTCGCACTTATTTATGTGTGTCATTATAAAGTCGACCAACTTAGTGGATCGTTCTCGAATAAATAACCTTCAATAAAGTTGTTA
This sequence comes from Chymomyza fuscimana, assembly GCA_949987675.1. Classification (NCBI taxonomy): domain Eukaryota; kingdom Metazoa; phylum Arthropoda; class Insecta; order Diptera; family Drosophilidae; genus Chymomyza; species Chymomyza fuscimana. The sequence goes on from OX465088.1 coordinate 60,927,882, forward strand.
CTTTATATTGACACTTCCAACAGCAATCGGTCGGCACATTTCGTCTCTCTGACTTTTTCAGCAGGAGACCTGGTGCTTGCCTGAAGTAATTTATGGAAAAACATTGGGTCTCAAGTCTTGTTTACTAAAGTCATCAAATTGTAAATGGCTTTTAATGTTTTCTTTTTATGTTTTATTCAAATAATCGGACATGGTTTAAACAGCGTAGTTTCTGGTATAGTTTAATTACGTGTTTATAAGAACCCTACAATAATATTTTCCAATCAGATGTTGCAAAATTTTTTTTATTCTACACACTTCCAAAGGGGTGTTATGGATTTGACTAATGTATGTAGAGGGGAGCTTAGCAGACTTGGAGTTGCTTAAAACAAAACTAGTGGATGGTCCTGCCCGAAATGATTTAGATTTTTTAAAGTTATTTTTGTTGCCAACGTTTGGCATTGTTTGAATGTATGTATGTATATTGGATTGATTCTAATTTTAAAGCTAAAATAATCATATTACACTTTATGATTTTATAGGAGTTTCTTGAAACCATGATGAATTTAAAAATACGCTTAGATAGGTCTGTGACGATTACTAAAAGTAAGTAATTAAAAAAAAATGTTTTTCTATACAACATCAAAAATTAGACAGTCCTTAAATAGATGACTGCAAAACGTCGCAAGTAGAGTAGATGCGTACTGTAGCAATTCTGTTTTTGTGGTCGGTCCGACCATGACTGAAAAGTTATTATTATTGAAAAGAATACTTAAACAAAGCAGTCTTTTCTGAATGCTTAGTCGAACTTAGGAAATTTTTCTTTTTAAATCGACATTTCATCAACAAATTTCTTTTGTTTCATTTTAATAATTATCCTAAAACATTGCAGTAAAAATAATAATGAAAATTCAATTTAACGGGCAGCAGGTGCAAAAGCCTCAGACACCTTTTTTGATTGCAATAGAGGGCTTTCCCAAAGAGGAAGTCTACAATGTCTATCGCTTTTTTAATGATATTGGAAAGTTGACATACTATAAGAGCTTTACCAACACTGGTTTAATACTATACTTGAAATATTTCTGCAATAAGGACGCCCAACTTGCCTTAAGTTACAATGGGCAACAAATTGGATATGGACGTGAACAACGGGTTAGCGTTCGAGAGGTTATAGAGAATCTCAATTTATTGGATAACGAAACAGAAACTATGCAAATCGCAAATCAGAAGAAAGAAAAAGTTACCGCTGACATCGGTTTGTGTATATGGCAACGTTCGAAGAATATGTTGTCTTTATTGATTTCCTCAATAAAATCGTATTTTGTATAAAATCTAAAAGTTAATGCTATTGTTGAGCAGGACCGAATCTGGGTGAGGATGTCGGGATTCTCTGAAATGTTTGTGATTCATACGAATTTTAAAGTTTTTAAACATTTTGAATCAAAAATCATATACTTAGAAAATAAAATGTGAACAATATGTGAAAATATCATAATTTCCTTTTGCAAAACTCGGCCATGATCGCCTGTTTGTCTGTTCGTATGATGATCAGCAATATCTACACGCAGGTGAAGTCCTTTCCAATGTTTAATAGGATGAAAAGTTAAAAGTCGCCTTCAATCCAGCACGGTAATTCTGATGAACTGATCATCGTTTTTTAATATAAAACAATTGTGAAAAAGTTACATCTCGCTTATAAATGACACCTTAAAAATGAGAGGGTTACAAATAGCGTCACTTGTTAAATATTTTGAACACTAACGTTTTAAGACAGATTGAGTTGCACGCAACTAAGGACAGGAAATTTATAACAATTGTTCCAACTTATATCATACTCTCAAGTCGCAAAATTTTTTTATTAATTGTTTTATATAAAATCCCAACTTTAATTGTGAATGCGAATATACTTGCCTGCGACATCTGGTGGCAAATACTTGCTTATTTTTTTTTTTAGTTATTTTTTTAACATTGTAAGTCAAAGATGTCTTAAATTGGATTAGATTAAAATCCCAACTTTAATTGTGAATGCGAATATACTTGCCTGCGACATCTGGTGGCAAATACTTGCTTATTTTTTTTTTAGTTATTTTTTTAACATTGTAAGTCAAAGATGTCTTAAATTGGATTAGACATTGATTTTAAAGCTTTTCATATGTATTTGCACAAATAACACTAGTTTACACGAAATATATCGCGTGGAATCGCATAACTTCAAGAAAAAAAAAAAAAAAAATAAAATAAAAAAAAAATGTGGTACAGTCGAGGCGGTGCCCGACAGTGGAATACCCTGTACCTTTTGTCTCGAAAAAATTTTATAGTCAAAAATGTGCAAATTTCACCTCCCCTTGCGACAATATTTGACTCTTCGTAATTATGGTTACAAGTGACCTAGAATCACAGTTTTTGGTAAGCTGATTCATGTGTGTTCTAATGAACAAATCCACATCCAAATTTTATCAACGCGGTCCCCCCAGCCCCCGCAATCGATTTACCGTGTTTTCTCCCACACCCCTCAACATACCAACTTGAAACTTACCCCATATACTTTAAATAAATTCTTTGACGTAACATTCGAGTTTCATCAAAATGGGTAAAAATTTACGGAATTTATTGGTATAAATATCGAATTTCACCAAAAAAAATTAATTCCAATTGGAAAGTTCTTAGAAGGAATATGCAGGAAACATTTTTTCGAGGCAAAAGGTACAGAGTATTCCACTGTCGGGCACCGCCTCGACTGTATTACATTTTTTTATAATTATAATTAATTTTGTGTTGTTAACTCTTTTTAGTAAAATTAAATATAATCTATATATTTTAATTAAACCTGTAGCTAAAGTTGGAAATTTCTGTCAAAATTAAAAAATTAAAAATTCCTGTAATATAATTTATCACCACGGTATTCTCTGCCTGGCGTAAGAGGTCCCTAAAAGAGAACTAGTCAGATGCAGGCATACTTACCATCACATTGAGCCTGAGGCACATTTTTAACATCTTAAAGATCTTCCAAAGATCAGTGTATGCGATTGGTTACCGGGTCTGGAGACAACCGCCGGTGTAAAAGGAAAGTCCATAACTAACGAATATCCATACGCAAGTGCCAAAAACATCACCTTTTAACATCACCAACGAATGGGTCTCAGCGACGACATGATCCAGGATCGGAATGCCTGCAGACAAACGCTGAGATCGCATACCCACACCTCAGGAGGAGCATAAGTGATTCCGAAAAGAGGTAAACAAGGGTTTGGGAGAAGAAAAAGAAAATATAATCTATACAACTGGAAACACCAATCTAGATAAATACTAGTACCTGAAAATTGTTCGCCAGTATTGCATAATATTTTTGCACCAATAATAACTCAGTTTTTGTGGTTGTTCATTTTTGACACCAACTGCCAAATGCTGCTGTCGATGCCACAAACACAACAAACGGGAAACAGTGGCAACAGTGTTGGTAAAGGTTTCCGGCAGGGGGTATTGTTTATTTTGAATCAGTAACTACTGCTGCCAATTATCGTGGGTGCGATGATAAAAAATATATATTTATGACACTATGCAGAGACGGTCGTAGAGCAATTTTTCGAGGGTTCCAAGTTTAAATTTGGCTTAACTGTTTCAAGTGGATATATACTGTATTCGAATTTTGGATAAACTTTATATCTTTAATACATGATGACGAATTGGGACAATTAACTTTTAAAAAATATAATTTTTATTAGTTACTATTAAATTTAGTTGGAGTCGATTTGCATCAAAATTAATAACTTAACCAAACTTATCGCACAAATGCGATAAGAGCGAAATTCTATTGTCGGTATGGATTATCAGTCAAAGGCATCGTTGAGACATATTTCTCTTGAAATGAGGAAGGAGCTGGTATTATTGTGAATGGTGTACGATTTATTTTAGCTTTTTTCGAAAATCGGTGAACTAATCAAAAAGTTGTGGTTTCAACAGGATGGTGCTACGTGCCATATATAATCTTCATTTTAGTAATAATGCTATTATTATTTCACTGGGGCAGTTATAACATAACTCTTGATCAAGTGGAGGTCAACATAACAGAAGTTCTTGAAAAAATGTTAACAATTTGGACTGACAGGTGGTGGTCATTTGTCAGATATAATTTTTAAAACAAAAATGCCATGGAATTTACATACAAAAAGAATACAATTTTATTCAGTTCAAAAAAAACAAATCATTTTACAATATTCTGAGCTTTTTTGAAAAACCATTGTGCCAGCACAGGTGATCTCTAGAAAGTTCAAATGCGTAACGATCGCAGTTGTTCATCGGTCGTTTATGCTCAGATAAGTTTTAATTTTCGAGGAGTAGGAAATGACAGTAACTTGATAAATCGATAATAATTAATATTTGATTGATTTAAAATGGTTCGCTGTTCCTGGTATGTTTTTCTTTAATTACTTTATTACTTTTTATATAAATGATCTTTGATTTTTCGAGGGAAAGGTGTGAACCCCCTATACCACCCCCTTGCATCAGTTACTGGACTTCCGTAGAGTACTGTACAAGTTGGTTACAAGCGACAGCAACAAAAACCAAGCTGGCCATAATAATGACGTCAACCTGGTTGATGTTGCTGTTGTTGCGGTTTTTGGGCCAAACGTGGTCAAAATGCAAATTGTTTTTATAGTAGGGGATCAGGAAAAGCGCCAGATGCAAACTAGTTACTGCTCTCAACTCAAATGGATGCGTGGGGAGGGATTGATTCAATGATTTGCATTGCACAAAACCCTGTGCGGATTATGAGCGGTGGCGCTTGACAAATGTCACCATAAGAAAACATTTAAAAGCTTATGTACTTCATGGAGTACAGTGGGTGGTGTTAGTGGCGGTGAAGGTGGGCGCGGTAACGCCATTACCTCAAAGGCGGCAAGTTCAAAGCCCGTGGCGCACTTTGATCGGGGCCGCAGCTGACTACCTTATTGCCTGCGCGCTACCTTTGGTAATTGATAAGTTGACGCCAATGCCGATGTCAATGGTGGTGACGCTGGCGGTGACGGTGACGGCGAGACTGACGCAGCTCTGTCTAAGCACAACTATTCCGCATTGTCTGGCAAAGAGCGGGCTCGCCTGGTCACATCAATCAAAGGTCTTAAATCACTTAATTTGACTTGACCAGCGGCCGTTTAAAATATGAAAGCCAAGTAAAGCTCAATTAAACGGGTCTCGCTCAGTAAGGCTACTGACCAACTTTTGAAAAGGCCGCGGGGCCCTGTGCCATTGTGATCGATTGTGAATTTGGCAATCGCACGAGGCACAAGTTTGACGGATTAAATTCTCGATTCAGCCTAAAACCACTAACGCATTATGATAGATGGATCACGGGTATACACTACGATCGCTGGGTTGCTCTTCAATCATGGGGTGCTTTCAAGTTTCAAATGCCTAGTCAAAGTAAAGTTTATTCATTCATTCATTTTTTCTGGGAGCTGGCTTAACTTTTCGCCTAGAAATTGATTGAGCAACTTGTGTCGAGGTATTTAGCAGGTGATATTTCTTATGTCTTTCCTATGGCGCTTTAGTTGCTTCGTTCTACCTTAAGTTCAAGAATAAAAAAATAAGTTAGTTTTGATTAATATGTGGTAACAAAAAGCGCCAATAATTCATTTTTTTTTGTTATTTGTTTCAATGCAAAGACAAATGAATTGTTTCGGTAGCTGTCGGGTTGGCTGAAATCGTTTGTTTTCCCATATTTTCCAACTTGATTGATGTCGAACAAGAAACTAAATACGTTCTTTGTGCGGTCTGAATATATTTGGTCTAAAACAAATAAAGTGGCCAAAGGTGACTGTGATGTATGGATGAGTATTGTATATTTTAAGGGAAGCTAAATCAATGTCTTCCTCAGGTGGTCAGGTAGTGATCAATTCAAGTGGGCTTAATTGTATAAAGTAATTCGCAATGTCTTCAAATGGCAATTATAAGTTGAAGGGTGATAACATTGAAATCCTATACAATATATATCTAGATTCTTTAGATTCTGTTGTTCTTTGAAGCTCTGGGCATGCTTCCCTGTAGATATTGGTGCCGCCCATTGGGGGGTGTGCTACCACTTGATGTTCCAGTTAATTGATTCAAAAATTAAGTGCCACAGTAAGCTTATTGGAATCTCTGGCCGGGAGTAGTTGTATGCAGACTATTTATTTATTTTCACCCGCTCCTTTGCGAAAAATAAACATGCAACATTTTTTCGATATTTCGTTTAAGTTGGTTCGAGTTTTATGCGCTTTTAATGGACGCGCTTCTGAGCGATGCGTGGGCTCTAAAATAATTTAAGAGTGGCCATAAATACGTAGAGCATTGCTCATAAATCTTTCACTTGTTGGGCTCGCAAGTAATTCAATTGGGTTTTAAGCGTTTTATTTTCAATATTTGTTTTGATTTGAGATGCATACGCGTTTAGCACTTTCCACAGTCTATGTATCTTGTATCTTGTTGAGAGATTTCCACAAATAAATAAATGTATTTCGTTCGCTTCTGGGCCCACTTAATGCCGCATAGTCTGCGGCCCCCCTCTTGGCCTGCGCCTACAAAATCAAAACATCTGTCAGTCAGCGCGCGCAGCCTGACAACAATGCTAAGATACAAATTATCTAAATTGTATCTGCAAAGCAAATTCATCTCTCGGATTTGTTTGTTTGTTTGTTTGTTTTGCTTACTTTCCATACGCTCCAAGTGGCCTGGCTGTCTCTCGCCTGGCATTTCATTTTAGTTGTCTGATAGGGCCCTGATTGGTCGTGTAGAGTTCTCGTTGGTGCGCGCCCCTCAACGCGTGCTCCTTCCTCAAGAGGGGGCGCTTTGGTGAGAGATTTCAATTTAAACATTGGACTGACAGATTTATCAGGTATTACACGATATATGCGTCAACGCAATGCCAAAACGACTGCCCGGCCAAGTATTTAAAAAATGTGCCCAGCTAAATTCTTTGATTGCCAGAATTGGAGATCAGCTTCAAATAGAGTATAAGTTTGCTGTAAAAATGGGATAGGGACGGGAAAAACGCGGGCCACGCAGAAGGGCGAGACGGTAACGAAATTTCAAATGGCGTCATGATCCTAAAAACTCCGCTGGTACCGAAATTACTATTTTCTTCATAAAAATCATTTTAAAATATTTTTTTTTTAATTGCTTAAGGATATCTTCAAAAAAAGCTTTTTGCTCTTTTGTTCGGTTGGTCGTGTTTCTACCGCGCTCCGGTTACTTTTTATTTTTTATAAAAAAACCCTACGAATTTTAACCAATCTTTGTTCGCAAGCGACTAATAACTTAGTGGTGGTTCATTTAATTAAAGTGACAAACTCAAAATAACTGCAACAGTGTTAATTTAATTGCTAAAACATTTTGCTTAAATTCTAAACAGTGCAATTTGTTGTTGCTGCTCAATTTTTGTTTGCATTTTAAGCTCAGCCTAGCCGCTCAGCTTAGTTTTTGTTGTTGTTGCTTGTTCCTCAGTGCGAGCTTTTATTTCGTGCGGCGCTTTGCGTATTCTTCTTTGTGCTGCGCTCACCAACGCTTTCTTGTTGTTGCGTGCATCTCTTCTTTGCTTTGAGCATACGTATTTGTTGTTGCTGAATAACTGCTGTGTTTATAAGCTTTGGGTCGCTTATACACCGTCAGACTCATATACACTGTCTGTCTGCTGCATCTTTTGTAAATAATCATCGCCATGAGTGACCTAAAGATTTGTTGTTATCCATCTTGTCAATGGAGCGGTATACAAACCGAAGCCTGTGTTGCATGCTGGATGTGCGACAATATGGCTCATTTAAAATGTGCCGGTCTGACCGGCCGTGTCTTTGACTTTATACGTGAGGGCAAAGGCCTAAACTGGACCTGCCCAACTTGTCGTTCCGCTGAAGTTGAGATGAAAGCCTTTATGCGCCAGACGAAACTGGGATTTGATGACCTTTATAAGGATTTTCGTTCTCTACAAGATAAGTTTTCTTCAATTTCAAGTATGTTTGGCAATTTGCAGCTTATGAGAGTTTCACCTAAGCGCAAAAAGGCAAACCTACCAGCCATTGAACCAACTTTAATAAATTCTAACCCTACAGGGCTGGACTCGCCTATAACTCCCCGTCCGTCGCAGCTTATTTCGTTTGCTACACCTATACTAGTTCCTTCAGCCGCTGCTAGTGACACGGCTAGTGCTGTTGCTGTTGACACTGGCGCTAGTTTGACTGTAGCTTCTACAGCTCCTACCGTTTCTGTCGAGTCTGCCACTACGGACTGCGCCACTAACAGCGTGACTGATGCGCCGTCCTCTGTCATCATTTTGAGTGGAGTCCCTATACCTGCCGCCCCGCCAACTGCTGACCCCTCGGACTCATTGGTAGGAGTGGCTCCTAAAAAGACAATCTTCGTCTCCAGGCTAATGCCATCGGCTACTGAAAATTGCATTAATCAATTCGTTTGCGAGAAGCTTAATATTTCTCCAAATGAAATTGAAGTATTTAAGTTCAATTTTAAGTATAAGCGCGATATCTCTTCGTTTAAGATTAGTGTCCCTGATTCTCTCTTTTCTGCTATACTTAATCCTTCATTCTGGCCTACTCATACTTTAGTGCATGAGTTTATTAGAAAACCTAAAAAGACTTTAGCATCTAATGTAGCTTCCTCTACAAGTGTAGTTAACACAGCTTCAAAAAACTAAATTCTGTTCTTACCATTCAATATCAGAATGTTCGTGGTCTCCTCTCTAAACTTAGTAGACTTTTCACCAATAGCGTAAATTTCGATTCTGATATTATTGCTTTCTCTGAAACCTGGCTTAATGCGTCTGTCTATGATTTTGAGATTTTTGTTAGCTCCTATGTAACCTACAGGCTTGACCGGTCTCCCGGTCGTGGTGGTGGTGTACTCATTGCTGTAAATGTAGCCTTAGAATCTCATTTACTATCTCTAAATTTTCCAATAGGCATTGAGTTCATTGCGGTAAAAGTGTTTTTTAATAATTCCTATATCTATTTTACTTGTTCCTATATACCTCCTTGCTCCGACTTGAGTGTATATCAGAATCATCTCACTGCCATTCGTATGGTGGCTGATTCTGTTGGTACTCGGGATCAAATTGTTGTCTTAGGCGACTTTAATCTGCCTACATTATATTGGCTTAGTTCAGTCAATTCTAGTTTTCTTTTTCCATCTGGTAATCATGAGTTTGTTACAGGACTGATTGATATCTCTCTCAGCCAAATAAATTTTATACATAATTGCTCAAATAGAATGCTTGACCTCGTTTTTGTCAATGATAATTCTGATTTTGAAATTTCTAGGGTCTGTCCGCTCTCCGTACCCGAGGATCCGTACCATCCGACATTACAAATCTCTTTAAAATTTAATGGTCTCTACCGAAATCAGCCACATGCTCAAGCTCTTCGGTATCGCTGCTTTCGCAAGTCTAATTTTGTCGGTCTTAATAAATTTTTGTCCGAAGTTAACTGGTTGCCTTTGTTGACTACTAATGACCTTGACTTATCCATTTCCAATTTCTATCGGGTTTTATACGCTGCTTTTGATCTCTTTGTCCCTTATTCTGTTCCGGCTCCTTCTTTAAAGCCGCCTTGGTTTACTACTAGTCTGTCCTCTTTAAAAAATCGCAAGTCTTCTTCTTACAAAAAATTTAAGAAATCTGGATCTCCTGTCGACTTTTATAAGTTTTCTATTTTACGCAGCAAGTTCGTCCTTCTTAACAGAATTTGCTACAATAATTATCTTTCCCGCTGTCGGCTTAACTTCTGTAGTGATCCTAAAAAATTTTTTTCTTTTGTTAATTCTAAACGTAAATCTTCCTTATTTCCTTCATCGCTATATTTCAAAAATGAAAGCTCTACTAACAATTCTGAAATCGCCGACCTGTTTGCGAAATTTTTTCAAACTACCTATTCTGTCAACCCTAATTGCATTGACCTTAACTATCCCTATAACCTACCACATTCAAATCTTATTGCTTATCCTGAAATCTTTGAAACCGACGTTTTACAATCCCTACTGTCCATTAAATCATCCTTCTCCCCTGGCCCAGATGCCATTCCTAGTTGCGTCTTAAAGCATTGTGCTCACTCTCTTTCTACACCATTATCTGTTCTTTTCCGCACTTCATTAAAATATTCTTATCTTCCGGCCATCTGGAATGAATCCTTTATTATCCCTATTCACAAAAAAGGTTCCAAGTCCAACATTGAGAACTACCGCGGTATTGCCAAGCTTTCATCAATTCCAAAAGTTTTTGAAAGGATTGTAACTTCACAATTGCAACACTACTGTCGTTCTTTAATGTCGGATTCCCAACATGGGTTTGTAAAACGTCGGTCCACTTCTACTAACCTTTTAGAACTTTCGTCTCTTATTAATCTTGGTTTTACGGAAAAAAAACAAACTGATGTCATTTATACTGACTTTAGTAAAGCATTTGATTCGGTAAATCATAGTCTTCTACTTGTTAAACTGTCTCGTCTGGGGTTTCCGTCTTGTCTTTTAAATTGGATATCGTCCTATTTGTCCAACCGAGTCCAGAAGGTAGTTTTTAAAGGCTGCGAATCTACAGAAATTATGGTCACGTCAGGGGTACCTCAAGGTAGCCATCTAGGCCCTCTTCTTTTTAACTTATTTTTAAATGATCTCCCTCAGGTAATCTCATCTTCTCACATTCTTATGTATGCGGATGATGTTAAACTCTGTATGTCCTACTCCGATAATAATAAGTACTTACTTCTTCAGCATGATTTTGATAACATGCAATCTTGGTGCAATATCAACCAACTCTTTCTCAACAAGACAAAATGTAACGTTATGACATTTTATCGTTCTGCTCCTTATTTGGCTACTTACTCTTTAGAATCTTCTACCTTAGAACGCATCAAGAGTGTGTCTGACCTTGGTGTTTTGTTTGATCATAATCTTAAATTTAATAACCATATTTGCAACATCGTGAATAAGGCTAGAGGTGTTCTTGCTTTTATTAAGCGTTGGTCTAAAGAGTTTAACGACCCTTACACAACCAAACTTCTTTATATTTCTCTTGTCCGTCCAATTTTGGAATATTGTTCCTGCGTTTGGAGCCCTCAATACCACCTTTATCAGGACATGATTGAGTCCGTACAAAAGCAATTTCTCCTTTTTGCACTTCGTGGCTTAAACTGGGACCCAAATATCCGACTGCCGCCATATTCTGATAGACTTCGCCTTATAAAATTGCCTTCCTTAAATCACCGCAGAACATGCCACGGCGTGTTATTCTTGCATAAACTGTTACTCGGTCTTATCGATTCCAATGTACTCCTTAGCAAAGTTACTTTGGTCATACCATCCAGAGTAACTCGTAATTTTCGACCCTTAGCCTTACAATTTTGTAGATCTAATTATGCTTTGCACGACCCTTTCCGTGTCTTATGCTCTAACTATAATAACTTTTACAATTTCCTCTCTTTCGAACGGTCTATTCAATCTATCACTTCTTCTATCTTAAGTCACCTTGACTTGCCACTTCGAGCATCCTTGACCAATCCTATATTATGAGTCACCCACTTGGTCAATGGTGATCCATTGGCTTTTTTTGCGATATAATGTTTAATTTTTATCTTGCTTCCTCTTTTCAACTTTAATATTGTAAATCCAAGTTTCTGGCCAGTTCTTGATGTGAGTTGGTGCATATCATTAAAAAGTTCACCCATCGGGCTAGAGACGCGGATTAGTTCATATCAATTCCCTCGCTCTATTTTCTTTTCTAAATAATTTATATGTACTTTTTTATAATATAATGTCAACTGTACGTAGTTGTACCCCTCAAATAAATAAATAAAAAAATAAATAAAAGATGACAATAAAAAATACAAATTTTGATGAACCGCTGTGGGAAAATAACTTTTCAACATTTCACATTCTTTATGTAAAAAAAAAAAATCAAGTGTTGCAGAGAAAAATTTGGAGCCCGCAACTAACAGTTCAATCTGGTAGAATATAGTGAGTAAAAACGAAATGTAAATCGATAACGATAGATTTTGCATATTTTTTAAGTTCAATAATAAATAAATTACTACATAAGATTTATTTTAATAAATATTATATTATTTTTAAATCAAAAAGCTTAAAAGTCGAATTAATTGATATTTTTTTTTTTTTATTTAATTTAAATTTATTTATTAATTTTAACATGTTATACAATAATATACTTAAGAACTGGAGTACTAGCATCAATGTATCTTCATCAAGCTGAAAATATACTCAACTTTCAGCGGCTACAGGATTTATCCGAATTGAATAAATTTATTATTTTCTCAGTCCCTGGAAAATTCTGAATTAGATAAATACACTAATTTTACAAAATGTTTCTATCAAAATTTAAAATTTTGCAACGACTTTTCGGCATTGTTCGATGGGAAGTTACCCGCCAAGTCACTACCGAGCGATTTCATTGGGAACGATCTAAATGAACATCACTTGGTTTCCTTATAAAACAAAGGGATGTTAAGCGAAGTTTTTTTCGAGTTTTTTTTGAACAGCTACTATCGACAACAATGTTATCGACTTCTTTGGAAGCGATAGGGTAGAGACACGAAAAGGTTATTCTACAGCATGAAAACGCTCGGCCTCACTTCGCCAAACCCATCGAAATATAGCTGGAGAATCTCGAATGGGATGTCCTACCACGCCGGCAATATTTCACAGCCATGGCGAGATCCGATTATTCCTTGTTCCATTCGATCTAAAAATGTCTTGACTCGTAGATAGCCTCAAAAAACAAACACTTCTACCTTAACGGTATTTGTGCTCAGCCCGAAACATGGGAAATGATTCTTTGAATTCGTATCCATTTTTGTTCATAACAAACTAGTATTTTCATTGAAAACGAGAACTTAGTGCTATGGGAGTAAAATTTTTCACCATGTTGCTAAGATCTGATGCTGATAAGATCAAGTGCTGCCAAAAGATATTGCCCCACTTTTCCACCCATTTTTACGGCCTCTCAGGCCCAAGAGCCGTAAAAGGAAACCGAAAACACAACCATTAGCTATATTAAATAAAAAAAAGGACACGATTTTAATACAAATCTGAATTTAATCTATCTATGAACAAAGAAATTTTACTTCTTCTGAAAAATATAGTGCGCTTATAAAAATGAAAATTAAAGGACTATAAATAATAGACTCTTTAATCCCCGTATATGATATAACAAAAAAGGTTTTAAGTGTTTAAAAAATGTTATCAATAAGAAAAGATGCATTAAGTTCAACTTTTACCAACATTTGATTGACTTCCAGTACAGGGACACAAATTTGATTTAAGTGCAGTTTAACTTTTGATAAAAAATAAAATCGATTGGGATCGGCAACTTAAAACACACCGGAACTGACTACTTAATGTCTGCGTCGGGACACGATCGAATTTGCTTGAACCTTGAACAATGTAGCAAAGTGCAAAATGTGTGTTGTTTCTGACTCAGTTATCAATAGACATTATTTATCATATTGTATATTCATTTTACCTTAATTTCAATGCGTAGTTTGATCAATTATACTGTGCCAGCTCTATCAATCAAAATAAGTAAGCGCCAAGTGCGCCACTGACGCACTGACTCTGGCCTGTAATACTCTTCTTGGCGACCCACTTTGGCCAATATATGCGACTACTATCTAAATCTATTCATATGTATGCCTACTTCACAACAGTCATTCATCAATCAAAATCTGGCGGATGTCTAACCAACTGAACTCGTTGGATGACGCAGCTCTAGCTCCAACAGCCAAATAGCTCCCAACACGCGAACCCCTTTTGTTAATCAGCTGTAGTTGTGGCTGAAGCTCAACCAAGGCACATTCAATGAGCAAGTCAGTCGGTCTGATAGACAGTATGACATTTGGCCAACTGACGATCGATCGATCAATCAAGTCGCCATCCATCAGAATAAAGTACACATTCATATATATTTACCAACAGCCATAAATGCACTAGATTTTGGTTTCGGCTCTTTGATTGATAGCTAACCGATAGCCAAATGTGAAGTAGCCAAAGAGAAGGTAACGCCAAATTTACTTAACCGAATTTTGTGGCGCGTCCGTGTCTGATAATGAGTAAGAAATCAAATGTCAGAGTTAAACTGTTGATATGGTAACTGTTGGTGAATGAAGTCATATTCAATTTATGACTGCTGACCATGTTTCATTCCATGGTAATCCCATGAATACAGGTGTAAGGCTGGTCACCAAAGATCTCGCTGAGATCAAAAATACATAAAGATTGATTTTAAGTTTTGTTCTTAAAAGTTTTAATAATATTGGTAATACCATAAACTGAGCGGTTTGCATAATGCTAACTTTTTTTTAAAAATTATTTGTAGCAATCACGAAGAGGGCAAACTGTCAAACAATTTCCAGGGCATTCTTGCAAAAAAAAGAGTGTTGTAATAAGCGCTAATATCTACGAAAGTTACTCTGCTACGATCACAATCCCACAATATGGCACAAGTAAACACCTGATACTTATAGAAGACTTAAAAGATTTCAAGATTTCAAAGATTTTTAATTCAAATTTTTATTTTTTTTTTGGACTATTTATGATGTAATAACAAGTAGTTCGCATATAGCACATGGTCTCAATGTAGACTCTCCTGCTCCTGTTATTGTTTAATTAATTTTATATAATTTACTGTTTTTACTTTTTAGCACAGATTGAAAATATAATTTGCAAAAAAAAAATTATGTTATTAGGTGCGAAACTATGTCCTCGCTCATCGCTAGCTACAACCTTATCCCATTTTTCTGGCAGAGCTCGAATACCTATCCACAAATCAAGCCATTTTGTGATGTCTTCATATGAGTGGAACTGCTGATCAGCCAGACCATGTGCCATCGAGCGGAACAAGTAATAATCGGACGAAGCAATATCTGGGGAATATGCGGGTGGGGTAGGACTTCCCATTTGAGCGTTCCCAAGTATGTTTTAACAGGCTTGGCAACGTGTCTCTGCTCGTATTGTGGCCGTTTTTCACGTAGTGCTCGACCAGCTCTTACTGCTAAAGCCACCTCTTGACAAACAGCGAGAACTTAGTTTATTTGTAAAGCATATTAAAGGCTACCCTGCAGTTCGGTCGTTCATGCCTGAAACATTCAGCACTGAATTCAGGCATGAAAATTAAGCGAACGAGAAACAAAGACACATACAAAAAGTTATCTGTCTGTCTCTTTCTTATGACAGACAGAAATAAGAATAAGGAAAGAGAAATAAGAAAAGTCAACTGTATTTTTTCATTTGACTTTATATACCTCTTTACTTGGTAGGTCAAAAAATTTGGGAATTATATTTTTAAAAAAATATTTTCTGAATCAATACCAGTTACAGCGGAGCCTGGGCCTGAGGAATCACAACAATAAATAATATTGAATTAAAATTAAAATCGACAATAAAATTTTGTTAAAAATGTATGAAGAATATTTGTTCCAGTGTATTTATTATTTAAAAAAAAACCTATCTTGAAAAAGTGGGCGACTCGAAATTACCACCATTGAATTAGGATCTTTGATAAATGATCTCAATTAGTGTAAAACATGAAAAAATTTACAATTTCATATATTGAGAATGTTTAATTTGGTTTCATTTTTTGTGTCGAATGTAACCCTATACATTTTTATTGAAATTTCATGATTTAATGGAAATAATTAACAAATCGCTTGTTGAACAATGTTAATATTTTTATATTTACCTACAAAATAAATCAATTTTTTTTATCATAAAATCAAGGAGTATGAATTCTATAAAATATTAGAAAAACTTATTATAAATTTTGACCTCTTTTAACAAAAAAAATAACTTTTTCATACATATTTTTAAAAAAACATTAAAAGATTTTCGTTTTATTTTTTAACATTGCTTCACTAAATCGATTTGATTCATATTCACACCAAATAAATAACCTATAAAAACACGAGTTTAAAAAAAAATGGTGACTGACATATTTAAGGAACATACTTAAAAAAAAAAAAAAATTTCGTTTTTTTTTTTAAGAAAGTGTGGTAGTTCAAAAAATATTTAATATTTTTTTTTAAATAGCCCTTTTACCAACTTAGACTAAAAAAATTTGTTCAATAATATTCAGTAGGTAAGTCCCAAATAAATAAAAACGAAAAACATGTTTTTTTAAATTAAGGCGTAACGCGTTAAGTTTAAAAACTAAAATTGTGCGAAAAATATTTTTTTGGAATTATGCATCGAACTGCATCATTAGTTTTCAAAAATCGCTGGGGGCAGTTTCCAGTACCTTATCCAGCTAGACCCTTTGCAGAAGTATTCAATGATTGAAAAACTTCGACCAAATTAGAGTCCACTATTCCAAATAAAGTACGCATCCGTATCTAAGTACCAACCAATATAAGGCAGATAATTTTTTTCTTTATCATAAATACAAATTAGCCGTTAAATTTAATGATTCAAAAAGAAAGAAAACGAAAGCTAAAGTGCAGAAAATATTTCGGTAGGTTTTCACGAGTTGGGAGAAGAATAATTTCACATGTTGCACGCATAAAATAAAATTTTATTTTATTCATTTCTCATTTTCATGAAATGCAAGATACAACAATTTATGAAAGAAAAAAAAAATACGAATCAAGCCAAGGCGAGAACAAACAAAAACTCCTCCCGGTGACTGACGAAATGAATGAATGAATAAATGAAGGCATGTTTGTGCAGGCGAACATAACTTTAAATTTGTATTACTACCAAGAGCCCAATGAGGCACAAGTGAACCCACAATACGAGTATATCGTATGGAGCACACAGTGTATACACCTACACGAACTTGGCAAACATTTCGCAAAGGCGTTGTTACGGAGCGTCGGACCCCGCAGCCCACAAATGCCCCGGCAACAATAAAGAAAAAGCAGCTTGGCGGAAAGCTGTAGGAAAAATAAAGAATTCCATTTTGCCACCTACCCTTCATAACTCCCACTACTATGATTCCGGACTCCCATACGCCTACGCAAACGCACTCAAGCACACTTCCTTGCAGTTTAGACTCTAAATGAAATGCTCAAGTGTGCACGGAATTTTGATTTTCCTCCGCGCCATCCAACCAGCTCCAACCATCTTCAAGCAGCTCCAAGACCGAGGAACACGATTCGTTCGTCATGTCGTATGCTTGCAAATCAATTTAATGCCAGTCATTTTGCCGCTAAGTGGGAAATTTTTGAAATTTCATCAAAAATCCGTTGCGTAGCGAAAACAATGCGTTCTCTTACAGCTCTACCCCTTATCAACTACATATCCGTACATGCATACATACATATGTACCAACTAGAATGGGCATCATCCAGGACGACTTTGAACATATGCTGCTCCGGGGAATTGGCTGACTGGGCTGACGGAGCCGACTGACTGCTGCACTGAGCTGAGGTACATTTCAGCAAGAAGATTGCGGCCATGGGCTTCCTGAATACTGGCTCTAAGCGAAACACATTTGAATGTAAATTTCAGACTCGTTGCATGTCCATGAATCCTCAGCCAACCAATTGCGTATGTATAGTATATGTGTGTTTGTGTGTGAGTCAGTGTGTGGGATGGTGTTGGGGGTTGTGCGTTATTTTCCCTTTGTTGTGTGTACTTTGTGGAACTTTTTATACCCTGTAGCCATAAGCTCAAAGTTTAGGTTATAGGTTAGGTAACTAAAAGAGCTAGAGACACCGAAAGATTCATGCCGATATCTTGCCCATTTCCGCCGTTGAAGAATTTTGCGTTTTACATTCACACTTCAAAAGGCACAAGGTCTATAGAATATTATGTCATCAATAACATCGGATAAAAACTTCAAAAGATATAGACTATGTATATATGTATTTTGGGCTACCTCCCATTCCACTTTGTTTCATTGATAAGCATGCCTGAGCCAATATATTGGCTATGCAGACTCATGTGAGCCCAATAAGCAGAGATACGAGAGAGAGAGATGATACAGTCATCAACTCATCAACACATCAACTCAAATTTAGACACAAATATATAAAATAATTTATATTTTTAAGAAAACTGAGTGCAGGGTATTTCACTGTCGACTCTACTACAATTTTTCTCTCTTTCTCTGCAAAAGTAGAAGACGGCACGGAAAAAACAAATATTGTATTAAAATGCTGGAGAGCAGCTAAAGCGCATAATAGTAAATTTTTATGTTATTGCCAGTGTGAGGAAAACACGTCAGGCAGTTAGTCAAATAACAGAGAAGAATAACGAAACGAAAAAGCAAGTAGTCCTGAGTATACCAACAAAAATTCAGCTGACATCCTTGGATCGAAGAATATATAAAAACGAAAAATCTATCTGCTCGCTATGAGACGAATGTAGAAAATTTGAAATACTCAATTGTGGGCTTATATATCCAAATTGGAATTGCACTGATAATTCGGGAACTAATTGCCCTTTTTCTAATATGCAACCAAGAACTTTATAATAATAAAAAATACTTTTTTACTACATAATATTAGTCTTAAATTTTATTTGAAAGTCCGGTTGTCCGTCTGTACGAACAGACGTAATGTTCGCAATGTCTTGTCACATATGTATGTATATTTTACCATCTTATGACTCGAAACATAAAACTGAAAAAGCAGTTTGGACTTCGAAATAAAGTTGCAGGTTTACAGTATGCAGAAAAACACTTTTTTTTTTTTGGGGGGAAGAAAGGATAAAGGGTATTCTACCGCCCGATACCGATCGTAATTTACTACTCTTCTAAGCAAATATATAAAAAAAAAATATATATTATAATGACAAGGAGTGTATAACAACTGAACACAATAAATTATGATCCATAATATAATAGTTTCAAATAATATGGTAACAATGGGCCGGTTAATTTTCGTTTCTACTTGCATGTTTTAAAATAGGTAGACTATCATCGAAAACCCTCATAAGCATTTCTGTATAAGAAGCCTTGTTCACATTAAAAATTATTTTTCTTTGTTTAATCTATACTACAAACTACATCTTAAAATATAAACTCTTATTTTAAAGTTTTTTGTTCGATATTTAAATAAATTGGTAATAAATTTTATAAAATATTTCTCGAGTCTTTATTGGTTTCTGGATTCGTTAAAAATATTTCGGTTCGATAATAATTTAATAAAAACCCTGCCCTTGAGGGGGTCACCTCGTGGAGGTCATCTCTGTGACAAAAGTTAAATCTGTGATTTTTAAAGTTAAATTATCATTAAAAACTTTTAAGTTCTGAAATATCGTTTTTGGAAAACTTGGCAAATAAAATTTATAGATTTTACTTAACCTATCGATGAAGATTTACAACTATTATATTTTGTTTATATAAGCTTCTTATATAAGCGAAGTGATAAAAAAATGTCGCCTTATTTTTCGAATCTAAAAATTTTTTCAAAAATATGACAAGAAAAAGTAAAATTTTTGAAAAGTTGTTTATACTTACATAACAACTAATAAGCACTGTATATTTATGATAGCAAAAGTGCCAATAATTTTGCTTACCGATTATATCTCTTAATACGCTGTCACGCTTGACGTGACATTACATGAGTAAGTTGTGGGTTTCGACTTGGATAACGAAATAGAAAATATCTGCGAAATGTGCAAGACTTTTATGTTATATATAAATGTATTTCATCTGTAATATAATTCTTCAAGTTATACTCAAATTTCAACAAAAAAATTTTTACGTAATAACTTTTTTGTAAAACTGTTAAACTCAAGTAAAATATCAATTTTGGCTTCATTATTAACAGCTTTATTAAAAATATTTTATCTGTAGTAATTCTAATAAAGATAATGATAAAACTTTAACAGATATCTGAACAAAACTTATCTTCTTTTAACCTTAGTTATGAGGACTTGAATATTTTTTTTTCTTGATAATACGGTCATGTGGGACCTTTCTGTGGATGCTCATTTATTTAGTAATCAATGATATTAATATATTGGTTTGAAAATTGTTTTCATAAAAATCCTAATGCAGGTGCGTATAATTCCGTGAAATAATTTCCAAGGGAACTAAAATTCTGAAATTAGATGATTGGTTTGCGAGCCTAACACTTAATTTCTGCTGCAATGATTTTGTTACTGCAATATTAATTAGGAAATCAAATAATTATTACCAAGAATGAAACCCGTCTATTTTATTTTCCTTCCAACAATTATAACCAACATTTTGATTCAATTCGATATTACATTCCTTAATATGTTAAATGATAAACTGATTGCGACAAGAACAACTTCGTCACTAAAATTTGAAACTTTCAAAAAACTAGTTTAATGTCCCTATCAGAGCCCTGCATTAGTGTCACCACTAGCTCTAGTAATGTGGATTTAGTGTTTGTAGCACTACTAAAAAAAATGGTAGTAGTGCGCAAAAGACTACTAAAACTAGTAGTGCAGCATAACTAACTCGGCAAAATAGTTTGTAGTGTAATGATACATCACAAAAACGCACACACACATAAAATTGACTAGTGTCCTTTTGCAGTTTGTGTTTTTGGAATATGCGTTTAAATGCACAACACGTTGGTTCTAAACTAGTACACTAGTAGTTCCGGTACACTACAGCAAGTCGTTTACATAGCAGTCAGCTTTTGTCAGCATATGTTTTTTGACATACTAAAATGAAAACGAATAAAGTTCAATTGGTAGAATACAATTGTAGAATACACTTCAAAAAAAAAAAGTTTGTTTGGCAAATAAGATGGAGGAAACACATCAAATAAAATCGAACGCAAAACCAGCGAAAACACATTGTTCCAAATTGACCAACGCCAGAAAGCGCTTTGGATTCTTATGACTCGTTGTGAGCACTTGGTCAGGAGCGACCAAATGGTCATGTTATAATGGTGAGTTTGGGGATGTGGGGTATCTGCCAATTGAGGCGCAACAAAAGCCACTACCACTAAACAAACAACTCCATGGGGAGGGGCCCCAACTGTGAAACTATTCGGTAAAAGGGTTGTCCATGAGATTTCATGTTTCTTCCTGCCTCGTTTCCATGGCGAATATTTTATTGTGCGAAAAATGATTTTTTATTTTCAATTTTCGGGTTGATTTCGCAGTTTGTGTCGAAACAGAAAGTAAAAGTTGTTGCAGCCAGTGTTGAATGGCAAACCAATTTGATTTTGAATACGTTATGAGGCGCAAAAAGTGTGAAAAAATCCGGAAAGCCATAAAAAAAGAGCAAAGCAATACCCATTCCAAACATCAATTGTTTCCAAGGGTTTCGCAAGTGGCAATTTTCTGATTGTTTGCCAGCCGCACTAAAAACTAATGATTTTTCATATGTTTGTTCAATGAATCGTGCAGGGCAGCCTAAATAAAAACAAACTTGATAAGTATCGTTGCACAAATAGAAAAGTAGTTTTTTTCGTTTATTCAGCACTCGTTTTTATAAACTTACATGATAATTCACTCAAGGTAATACATACTTATATAGTGTATATGTACTTTTATAGACGAAGATTTTATAAAGAATCCAATAACGAAAATATCGATTTAAATTAAATATCGATTTTTTTTGTAATTGCAAATTTTTCCAACTTTCAAAGTTCTCGGTGTTAATTAACAAAGTTAGAAATATCCGATTTATGTTAAATATGCCCCGTTTTGTTCGATAACTTTTGTCCATTTAGAAGGCAATTTCGTAATTCCCCGATTGAAGAAGTTCCTGTCCCTATCGGACGGCCTCTCTTGAGACCATTTCTTTACCATCAGGAATATTTTTCAGATGGTTAAATAGACGATAGTCGCTTGGTGCCAGGTGTGGAATATACGGTGGATGCGATAAAACATCCCATCCAAACTTTCGGAGCTTCATCATCTGCTTCCTATCGGCCACACAGCAGAACCGTTTTTCTTTCTCGGCTTTTGTGCTCGTATGTGATCCATTTTTCATTGCCAGTCACCATCTGCTTTAAATATGTGTCGATTTCGTTACATTTTAGCAAAAAATCAAAAGCATAAATTTGGTACAAAAGGTGCCACCCATACATCGATCTTTTTCTTAAGACCAGCTAATGGTTCCAAACGATTTTCTGGCTAATCTTTGGTTCCTGGGCAATACAAAAAGTGCGCACATGCCGGCTCAACTCGATGATTTCCATAATTTTATCAACATTTTCGACGATTGGCCTACCAAAGCATGGCCGATCTTTGACGTCCACTGCAAGTGGTACTGAATAATGTATCGAATTTTCTCTTTTTTACCTCCATTTTGAAACGCCGACCTTTTTTTAAGCGTAATGTCAACTAAAAAAAGCGCTATGAGTGCACAATTAGATATACTATATATATCGTGAGACATGGCTAACTAAAGACATCTAGCGTAAGCCGTCGGGAATTTTTAACTTTAACAACACTTTTTTTTTGTAAATAGTTGTTGTACAAAATGCCTAAAAAAAATATTCGAATATCTTTCTTCTTTTAGGAGATATGGCTGTAACAAACAAGCTTACATTATTACTTATGTATCAATTATAAATTAATAATCATATTTTTCAAATCAAAAAGGGACGTGGTGAAGATTGGCTTAGACTTTTGTAGAGTCTGAGAGATTTAAAGTACAAAAATTTTCAGATTATTTACGTTCATTGATACGTATTGGAATTACATTTGCAGTTTCAGCAAATTATATCCTGGGATGCAGAATCGCCATATAAACAAAATGGCGAACATCAATAACAGTAAAACATGTCAAAAGAGTACACGAGAGTAATGTTACACAAAGGATGAGACTTAAAGCATCAACAAAAAAAAAAAAAAAAAGCATGGCGTCATAATGCAACACGAGGGCAACCGTTGACAACTGTCCATACTCGATATTTTAATGGGCCAGACGTCATTTTATGCCGTCGCCTTTGGCAGTTGTTGTTGTTGTTATTGGGAACCAAAGCGCAAAATTTATGACATCATAACGAGCAGCACCAAAAGCAGACACGTTGAGAATGGGTTACAGGGAATTGATGAGCATTGTGGACATCCAGGGCAAGAGGCGCATTAAATGCGACATTCAGAGCCGAAAATAACAATAATCATAATTAAGGATATGCATATGCATTTGGGTGTCTCTGCGTGCCGACAAAATGGCACTTGCCACACCCCCAACACTTTTGATCCTCTGTGGCATACACACACACACACACACACACACACTAAAAATGACGGCAAATGGGGTTTGCCATATCCTTGCTAGTGCCTAGTGCTGATGTGGGCGTTGGCGTTTGCGTCGTCGAAAGCGAATCGATCCATTTACACAACTGAATATTCCGCACGAATGATGATGTCCCTGTCCAGCAATGTCCCTGTCCGCAACGAGATATCATTGAATAATGACTGTTAATACCCTTCAATGTGCGCGCCAGTTGGCCGCTGCTCATTTCACAAAATGAAGTGGATTTCAATGCACTGCGAGCAATATCAACCATCCATGGCCCGCCCACCCTTGCTCCTGCTCACCACTATAGCATGCAGCCGCCCTCTGCATCTGCCCAACAAGAGCAATGAGACAGCGAGTTCGAATGTAACGAACCAAAAAAAACAAAATCGAAAAATACAAAAATAAAATTGCGTGAAATAATATGCGAATTGCGCGAAACTTGATAACGAAACGGAGCAGCCTCAATTGTGTGATGTTTTGTTTGGACATTGTGTGGTTAACCCTTTTGCGGTTCATTTGGGTCAAATTGCGCATTTTAAGCTATGATCCGTTTATATATCTTATAAAATTATTTTGAGTAGATATACCTACTACAACTAAATATGGCGAACTTTAAACTAGGACTAGGAATCGAACTTAGGTCTCTAGATGTCGCGACGTTCATTTCTGAGTCCAACACTCGACAATCATTCGAACTCTCGCCTCTAAAATATATATATGTATATATATTTACTATTATCATTAATATTTATGGTCCGATAATGATGATGATGATAATGATGTTCAGTATTATATAGCGCTTAAAAATTATTTCCAAATAAAAGGACGAGTGGAAAAAAATGTTGATCTGGCTGGTCAGGTATGTAGACCAAAAGCCAACTTTGTTTTGTATTTCTGACCATATTGAAGGCAACTTTGCTGGGTTTAATATACCTTACACCTTACTTTAAGGTGTAGGGTAGAAAAACTAATATACTCAGGTTAAAGAAATATATTGCGTACTTCCTATAGGCTTAAAAGACTATTAACGAGTATGCAGATATAAAATTTATGGTTGGCATTATTTAAAAATGGTTTACGTTATTTACTTCCGATTTCTTCGTGATATGAGTTCTGTCATAATTTTCCACAAACCTAAGCCTCAAGTTCTTTTCTAGTAATTGTTAGGGAGCATCTTTTTCTTAAGCGTCTTCGTAAAGGACTGCAAGAACTTTCTCAAGAAGCTGCTATAGCTGGCAATTATCAAAATTCTGGAGGGCAGTTGCAGCCTTGCCAACGATTGCGACCTTCCTGAAATTACTGCTTAGGTAGGCGAGTTAAGTCGGTTGTGGCTGACCTTGTAATTAAATTTTATAATTGTCACCACCACTCTACAACAAGTCTTTCGCTTTATCGGGACTCTTTTTCTTTCTGACTACCACACACTTCCTCAGATCGAGCACTATTGGTCGGTTCGGTTGCAGCTTTTGGCGATGATTTGACACTGGAAATTGCTTCTGATTGACAATAATCGACAAGTCAGACAGATACGCCAAAGTTCGACCCCTTATTGATCTTTCAAATTAATAATAATAATTCTCTGACTTGACTATTTTGTCAGTCGCCCCTAGGTGGATCCCTATGGGGATCTCTATTAATATCTGTTCGAAGAGAACACAGACGAACAGTTCATAGCCGAATCCCAACGGCGGTGTCTTGAATTAATAGAGATTTTCTTGGGCAAATAACGTCTTTTTGCTAGCGATGCCAGTGCCTCTGATGGGAATCGAACCACCGACCATCGGGTTACAAAGCGAGTAAGCTACCACTACGCTATCGATGACCACCAAAGAAATATCAGTTTGGCTGATGGCTCTGACGGCCGTTAGTTGGCGTTTTAATCCAGACTCACTGTGTTATAGGTACACTCAGGTTGCATATTTAA
Source organism: Chymomyza fuscimana (assembly GCA_949987675.1). Classification (NCBI taxonomy): domain Eukaryota; kingdom Metazoa; phylum Arthropoda; class Insecta; order Diptera; family Drosophilidae; genus Chymomyza; species Chymomyza fuscimana. Next base: position 60,952,952 of record OX465088.1, read on the forward strand.
ACACCGTGGTGTTAATCCTGCAAAGGAACATACCACGCTAAGTAAACTCCGGAAAGATCTGGTTTATCTGTCCCTTATTGATCTTTTGAACGAAAAATACAAGCAAGTTGGGATTTTCGATGCGCAGTTATCGATAAATTAACAGATGATTCCGTATTTCGGCCGACATATAATTCATTCCACACGCTGGCGAGGGAAGTGTTTCTCTCTATGATCGAATTTATCGAAGATCCGGAGATACTTGAGTTATACTTTAATAACTTTCTCACGGTATATTACTTACTCAGCTTGCTGTATGAAAGGAAGGTTTGGGCAATCGTCACAGTGAGATCAAACCGGCTGAGAGGACCGAGCAGTACACTTGCAACAGGGAAATGTCTGAAGAAACATACGTGTTTCGAAAAAACGACGAACCAACCCAAGGAACCAGGAGGCTGAAAAGACCAAAAAAAATTCCTTTAATTAATGTCCGACATCACCTCATGTGGAAAACCAACAAAATCTACGTTTGTGGTGTGTTCAATGCCGCTGGCAAATGATTTATCCATGCAATGTGGAGCACGTGAAGTGTTTCGATTATTTTCCTGAGTTGAAATTGTGTATTTTTAATAATTTCTCGTATAAAAGATGGCGTACGTAAAGTGGGGCGCGGACGACTTTGGGATACCCTGTACCACCACAGTTGATTGCACTGTATATTACTATTATACTTCGGTATATAATATACTTCGGTATATTATTTCAGATATTTATTTGCCAAATTTGGTTACGATATCTTCACAAACAAACGAAATACAACGAATTTTAAGCAAAAAACGATTTTTTGACCGATTGGTCCTAGGGGAGCTATATGATATAGTCAACCGATTTTGATAAAATTTGGTACAGTGTTGAAGATCTCTAAAAAAAACTTTGGAATGCCAAATTTGGTTACAATATCTTAACAAACAAACGAAACACAACGAATTTTGTACAAAAATCGTTTTTTTGACCGATTGGTCCTAAGGGACCCATATGATATAGTCAACCGATTTTGATCAAATATGGTACAGTGCTTGGGTACTCTAAAAAACTACCAAATGCCAAATTTGGTTACAATATCATAACAAACAAACGAAACACAACGAATTTTGTACAAAAAACGTTTTTTTGACCGATTGGTCCTATGGGAGCCATATGATATAGTCAACCGATTTTGATAAAATTTGGTACAGTGTTGAAGATCTCTTAAAAACTTGGTTACAATATCTTCACAAAGAAAACGAAACACAACGAATTTTGTAGAAAAAAAGTTTTTTTGACCGATTGGTCCTATGGGAGCTATATGATATAGTCAACCGATTTTGATCAAATTTGGTACAGTGCTTGTACTCTAAAAAACTATTGAGTGCCAAATTTGGTTACGATTTCTTCATAAACAAACGAATTATCCATCTAAAACTTTTTGTTTTTTTCGAGGTCCTCTGAAACACCCCTATGGGAGCTATATAATATAACCCCGATATCAAAAAAATAAAATAAACTTGTCTCCCCTGACATAATAGCGCATCTAATCTTACCATCTCTGAGATCTAGGCATTCATACAGACAGACGGACATGGGTATATCGACTTCTCTAGTCACCCTGATCATACTTTAGGTAACTTTGGGGGGTCTCCGACGTCTCCTTCTGTATATTACATACATTTTCGGCTTGCACAAACTTAATATACCCTTTGTACCATAAGGTACAGGGTATAAAAATCATCTTTCTTCAATTATGCTTCATCCATCCGAGACTATTCTATTTGTCGAGCGATACGCTAGCGTTGCGAACACGCAACATGACGTCCCGACATTCCTAGGCGCCGGAAAAAGGAACGTTTCAAATAAGTTTTTAAAGGCAAATGTCATGCCTCTATATTAATTTCATTCCAAAATCGCGAAATCGTAATTTAATTCGTCAACGAAAACGGTGTATGTGAATACCCGGCTTTATTAGTCATACCATTTTGTAGAACCAGTTTTGCTTTGCTTTTCCGTGTCTTATGCTCTAACTACAATAGCCTTTATAATTTCCTCTGTTTCGAGCTGTCTCTGAAAAATAATTAGGGAAACATTAGTTTTTTTGGTGATCGGTACAATTTGCTTGTTTTTGTATAAAGTTTACTTGCAAGATTTTTAAAGCCTCTTACGTCTTTGACGTCTAGCTATTCATGAAAACAACTGTTGCAACAAAGAATTAATGCCATCAAATATTGAAACAAATGGAAACATCAAAAGTGAATTGTTTTTCAAGGGATTCCATTGCTGCTGTTGCTATTCCCTCTTTCATGATACATTTTAATGTTTCGTATGAGTTTTCACCTGCATGATTTCAACGTATTGAGGTGAAACTTACATTGTGCCTACCGTATGAGGTGTGGCTATCACATAGTGTAAGTTTCACCCCGATACGTTTACGCATACGAACACAATTTGTACCACACTTATTTTTTTTGCTGACGTAACTCATATTTCCCAATTTATTATACCCTGTACCGTATGGTACAAAGGGTATATTGTGTTTGTGCAAGCCGAAAATGTATGTAACGTACAGAAGGAGAAGTCGGAGACCCCCCAAAGTTACCTAAAGTATGATCAGGGTGACTAGAGAAGTCGATATACCCATGTCCGTCTGTCTGTATGAATGCCTAGATCTCAGAGATGGTAAGATTAGATGCGCTATTATGTCAGGGGAGACAAGTTTATTTTATTTTTTTGATATCGGGACTACATTATATAGCTCCCATAGGGGTGTTTCAGAGGACCTTGAAAAAAAACAAAAGTTTTAGATGGATAATTCGTTTGTTTATGAAGATATCGTAACCAAATTTAGCACACAATAGTTTTTTAGAGTTCCCAAGCACTGTACCAAATTTTATCAAAATCGGTTGACTATATCATATAGCTCCCATAGGACCAATCGGTCAAAAAATCGTGTTTTGTACAAAATTCGTTGTGTTTCGTTTATTTGTAAACATACCGTAACCACATTTGGCATTAAGAAGTTTTTTAGAGTTCCCAAGCACTATACCAAATTTGATCAAAATCGGTTGACTATATCATATAGCTCCCATAGGATCGATCGGTCGAAAATTTGTTTTTTGTACAAAATCTGTTGTGAATCGTTTGTTTGTGAAGATATTGTAACCAAATTTGGCATTAAGAAGTTTTTTAGAGTTCCCAAGCACTGTACCAAATTTTATCAAAATCGGTTGACTATATCATATAGCTCCCATGGGACCAATCGGTCAAAAAATCGTGTTTTGTACAAAATTCGTTGTGTTTCGTTTATTTGTGAACATACCGTAACCACATTTGGCATTAAGAAGTTTTTTAGAGTTCCCAAGCACTATACCAAATTTGATCAAAATCGGTTGACTATATCATATAGCTCCCATAGGATCGATCGGTCGAAAATTTGTTTTTTGTACAAAATTCGTTGTGAATCGTTTGTTTGTGAAGCTATTGTAACCAAATTTGGCATTCAGAAATTTTTTAGAGATCTTCAAAACTGTACCAAATTTTATCAAAATTGGTTGACTATATCATATAGCTCCCATAGGGCCAATCGGTCAAAAAAACATATTTTGAACAAAATTCGTCGAGTTTCGTTTATTTGGCAAAGAAATATCTTTTGAAGTTTGTAAGCAATATATCGGACTTGATTGCAATTTGGTGGTACAGGGTATCCCAAAGTCATCCGCGCCCGACTTTAACGTACGCCATCTTTTTTATTTCAAAAATTACAAGTCAATTTATTTTGAAAATTGAAAATAAAAGTTATTCTGCAATTTTTATTTAGTTTTAAAAAAACTTTACATTGACTTAATTCCTTTAATTTTTTTTTAAATATATTTTAAAGAATTGAGGGTACCAAAAGAAGAAAACACTTAATTATTTATAATAACGCCCAGACAAAAAGATTTTGTTGATTAATATTGACAGATTCTACTTATCAGGGATGCCACATAAAACAATTTCTCTTAAATTTTACCTCTTAGAGACGGTTTTAAAATCTATATTAAATGTCATCGATATTTGATAAAAATTACGAATAAAACCAATTTTATTCAAAGAAGCTGTTACTTATTTAAAAAGATTATTCAATTTATGATTAATCTCTATATCTTTAATTTAATTCATAAACAAATGTTTACACGACACAATTTTTGACATCTTAGCTGTAAAGCTTCTTTTTTAGCTAATCTCTATAAATTGTACATATAACATATATAACTGATGTATAAATATTATGATGAATAAAGATTAATCGATAAATTAATTATAATTTAATTCATGATTTTAATTTTTAAAAAATCTTTACTAATATCACTAGCAAATATGCCATTCTGTGTCAACGTGTAAAACCATCTCGAGCAAAAGAGTTGCCACCTAGTTTTAGGATTAACTAATAACATTTCGGAGTATATAATTTAGCCTAATAATCGATTTTTTTGCTATATGTATAATAGTTTAAGTTGATTTAGTTATCATATAGTGAAATAACAAATTAGCTAATCTTTTTAACATAACGTGGCAACGTGTCAATTTAGTTTAGCAGTAAGTTAACAATTTAAAGATGGCGTACGTTAAAGTCGGGCGCGGCCGACTTTGGGATACCCTGTACCACCATATTGCAATTAAATCCGATATATTGCTTAAGAACTCCAAAAGATATTTTGTTTGCCAAATTTGGTTACGATATTATAAGCAAACAAAAATAAACAGTGGAATTTTGTATCAAACACTTTTTTTTTACTGATCGGTCCTATGGGGGCTATATGATATATGTAGTCAATCGATTTTGATCGAATTTGGTACAATGATTGAAAACTCTAAAACACTTCCGAGTTCCAAATTTGGTAACGATATCTTCACAAACAAACGAAATACAATACGACAACGATCGGTCCAATGGGAGCTATATGATATAGTCCACTGATTTTGATAAAATTTGGTACAGTGATTGGGAACTCTAAAAAAAACTTTTGAGTACCAAATTTGGTTACGATATCTTCGTAAACAAACGAAACACAACAAATTTTGTACATAAAACGTTTTCTTTGACCGATTGGTCCTATGGGAGCTATATGATATAGTCAATCGATTTTGATCAAATTTGGTGCAGTGATTGAAAACTCTAAAACACTTCCGAGTTCCAAATTTGGTAACGATATCTTCACAAACAAACGAAATACAATGAATAATGTGCAAAAAAAGTTTTTTTGAACAATCGGTCCAATGGGAGCTATATAATATAGTCAACCGATTTTGATAAAATTTGGTACAGTGATTCAGAACTCTAAAAAACTTTTGAGTACCAAATTTGGTTACGATATCTTCATAAACAAACGAATTATCCATCTAAAACTTTTGGGGTTTTTCGAGGTCCTCTGAAACACCCCTATGGGAGCTATATAATATATCCCCGATATCCAAAATATAAAATAAACTTGCATCCCCTGATATAATAATGCATCTAATCTGAAAATTTGGTTGCTCTAGCTCTTACCATCTCTGAGATCTAGACAGACGGACAGACGGACATGGGTATATCGATTTCTCTAGTCACCCCGATCATACTTTGGGTAACTTTGGGGGGTCTCCGACGTCTCCTTCTGTATGTTACATACATTTTCGGCTTGCACAAACTTAATATACCCTTATGGTACAAAGGTACAGGGTATAAAAATAAGTTGCACAACATGGTTGTATAGCAGTTTGTAGAGATAAAAGGCAAAACAGCGTTTTGAAGAAATTTTTAAAATCAAAAGAAAAAAAAAGAAAATTAAATTTAAATGGAAATGACATTCACAATGCTACTGACATTCATACTCATGTGTTGGACGGGATGAATTGTCAAATTTATTTATCAGAATTTAGAAGCGAAAAGCTGCAAAATATTCTACAATTTATCGACTAATCTAATAATAAATTAGCTTTCTTAAATCACTCTTAAAAATCTTATAACTAAATAAGTGTCTTAACTATTTGTTGCCAATCTCGTTAAAGCGTAAACATTCGGAAACAATTTGGTTTCAAACCGTACCCAAAATCTCTAGAGATTAACAAGGAAACTTTTTAACTTCTTTAAATTAATAAAAAGACGTCTTAATTTTTATATTCTTCTTTTTTTTGTTGATACAGCACTATAACTTTTTTTCCTTTAAATGTGCATCTTATGTTTCCTTTTATTTTACATAAGATTCTTGTACTCACTTCGTAGTAAATAGTTTGGACTCCTTGAATTTTTTCAATTTCCAAACACGTTTTATCGACTTAATCAAATCATCTGCTCGTGGAAATGTTTTTTCTTTGTATTAATAAAAAACCAAGGAAAATTTTGCGTAGAAATGTAAATGTGGCAACTTGCATCAGGCACATCAAGCGGCAACAACAATATTGAAGTTTTTTTTTTGCTTTCATTGGTTCCAGACCCACCTGCTGCAGTGTGTCTGACTGCTATTACTCCATGTTGAGAAAAAGGGATTCGACTATGGTCGCTCTGGTCGAATTTAAATTCCCTTATTACAAGTGACAGAGAAAGTGTTACACAGCTTATCAAAAATTTCTAGTGATCAGGACGTCGTTTCCGAGGTCAGTTTAACTTCGGCACGTCAAGTTTATTTATAGCCTCGAAAAAAAAAAGGTTCAAGAATCCCACAATTTCTTTATCCTTTGATTCACTGATAAACCCCATAAATGAGTTTCGGTGCACAGAAATTATGGAAAGCACCTAATGGTTATGTTTTTTTTTTTAAAAACTGTCAAAAATTGAGAGATTTTTATTTTTTTCCGCAAAATATTTGGAGTCGCCAGAAAACGTACCTATATATCGATATAGGACGCAATTTATTATGTGTAGGGTACGCAGAAACTTATAAGAGCCAGTATATGCAGCTGAAAATTGGTTTTAATTAAATCGAATTTAACTTTTGCAGAAGTCACATACAGATATTGCACCGGACCCAAACACTCACGTCCACAAAATTTGAAACAGAGCTGTGAAGAGTGTTTTTTTTTATTTCAATTTTTACGCTCTTTCTCTTTTGTTTGATGCAAGCGAATAAGTCGAGTGAGTGAATCGCAACTCTTGGCTAGGAATGGCAGCCATGGAGATGAACATGGACTTGGACATGAACACTAACACATTTAACGCTGACGCAGTGAGTTTATGTGCGTCATTCGGACTCAACCCAGAGCTCTTCTCACTTTGTTGGCTCTTTTTGCTGCCGTTTGATTGAAATGTTTGCTGGCGTTGCCAGACCCCGCGATGGTAGAGTTGGAGTAGGAGTTGGGTTGGGCTGGGTTTTGTTTGGTTCAACTATTGTAGCATCTGAAAATGTTCGTTGACTGGCATTTTGTTTTTATGGTGCATGTTGGTTGCAGCAATGCGGTGCAGGCAACCCTTTTTCTATGCACTCACCCATCAGCAGTAGTCAGTAGTTGACCAGGGAGAGGAGCCGTCAGTTGTGTGATGTATGGTCGGTCAGTTTGCGGACATGCAGTGGACACACGGATTAACATGACGTAATTGATGCGGAAAGTGTTGAGTGTGGAAAAAGGCAATAGGCTGCATCACGCGACACTTAGCTGTGATGAAAAAAACAAAAACAATAACAATACAAAATAGTATCGAAATTGAATTTGGAAAAAATTTGGAATAATCTCGCGCATAGGCCAATGGGGTATATATAATCAATTTTTTAATATATGCACTGAGTACTTTAAAAGTAATAAGTAGGTACTTACTAATAAAGTAAAAGATATCACATCATGTCAGAAAAGGCTACTACGCCTTCAATATTACACTAAATAAACATTAAATAGGAAATGAAGTGATTCCATGATTGATGTAAAAGATCTTAAAAACTATCTTTTCGAGAAATCCTTATACAAAGCTGAAAATTTGTGGATATCAAAATAGTAGTACGCATATTGCGAGGGCCGTAATTACAAAAAAATTTTGACCGAGTTACATCGTGTACAAGTATTTTATAAAAAGTCCCGTTATTTTTTATTCATATTCACTCATAACAGAATATTTTTTTTCACATTATTTATTTTATTTATTAATTTAATTAATAGATATTTCTTTGGTATTGAGGTAACTTTTCCCCGATTTAGCGTGCTAGATTGTAAATTATTTTTTATTAGTAATATACGTTTTTTTATTAGCGCTTTTAAACCACCAGATATCGTAACCAAATTTGGCGTTCTGAAGTTTTTAAAAGTTTCCAAGCACTGATTAAAATCAGTTGATATATAGCCGCCATAGGACTGATAACCTGGTAACCAAATTTGGTGTTTTTTAGTTTTTTAGAGTTCCCCAGCGCTGCACCAAATTCTAATCGGTTGAAAATCGGTTGACTGTCATATATATATATTATATAGACCCCATAGGACCGATCGCTCAAAAAAATGTTTTTTCCTCACAATTCGTTGTGCTTCATTTGTTTGTGAAGATATCTTAACCAAATTTAGCAGTCGGAAGGTTTTTGGACCAATCACTGTACCACATTTGATATAGCTCTCATAGGACTGATCGGTTAAAAAACGTTTTTTGTTCAAAATTCATTGTTTTTCGTTTGTTTATAAAAATATCGTAACCAAATGTGGCAAATAAAATATCTTTTGGAGCTCTTAAGCAATCTATCGGATTTAATTGCAATGTGGTGGTACAGGGTATCCCAAAGTCGCCCGCGCCCTTCTTTAACGTACGCCATCTTTTTTGTTTGTTTAAGAAAATATCGTAGCTAAATACAATTTTTCAAAGGAAACGGTTAAATTTTTCGAAGTAACTCGACGAACTTATCACCTTCATTTACTCACTAAAGGATAAGATTATACCCCTCGATATCCAATTTGACATACTTACACGTATGTTTTTAGTCTATGCGTTTCATTCAGCAACAAGCTCCTGAAATTAAAGAGAGATGTACGAACTTTATCAAAGAGAATTTTTGAATTTAGAGTACATACTCTTAAGAATATTTTTATCGTTTCATGGGAATCTGATTACTTTAAATTAAAATCTCTGGAAACATCTTATTTCGAAATTACGGTTGCTTCTCAATATTTATTGGACCTATCTATTTAATTTTTTGCAGGCTGCTTTATAATCTCAAACACTGATTTTTTTAAAGAAAAATCATCAATATTTGAGTAAAAATAATTGAATGAAGAATAATTTTTCATAAATTATGCTCACTGCAAGATACTTCTGGAAAAAGGTGTCTTCGCAGGACGGCCCTATTAACGCCAGGTTTAGGAGTCTGTCATTGAAAAATAAAAGAAAAATGATAAATCTTCAATATAAAGAAACAAATTTTGGAAATAGCCGTTTTGTGCGAGAATAAGTGTGTGTACAATAGGGTGGCCATTTTTGCAACATCTCACGAACGCCACTCCCTAAAAAGTTTCCTTTTTAACTGCATATAGCGCCTGTAAAATTGAAAAACGATCCGAATGTATTTGATGGTCGCGGGAATAGTTCAAAGATCATAAAAAATGTTCATATGAATGCATAAATAGCGACCAAAACGTAAGTTTGACAAAAACATGTTCCAAATGTAAACGATGGGTAATTCAATTATCAACAGTCAAGTAAAAAACTTATTGAAATCAGTTTAGTACAACCAGAGATATTTGCTGTTAAGTAAAGGCACTTTTTTTTTTTTCTAATTTCGAAAAACAGTTCTTTCAAAATATCTCGAAGCCCGTTTCATGAAAAAAATTTTTTGACTGCATTTTCGGTTTTAGCATGTCATTTTACTACAGAAACGACTGAAACATGTTAAGGATACAAAATTTTGTTTTATTTGTAAACTGGTGTAATTATTCATTTTAATCAATTTTAGAGCTTACCAAAATTGTTCAGGCCGACTCTATATTATTTTAAAATTATGTTTTGATTGATATGAGACTTTTTGAACCATAATTTGTTTATTTGGAAATAAGTTTTTAAAGTTTATGTAGAACAATACAGTCAAAAACGGAAAAAGTGCAAGTTATGACCTTTGACCTATTCCCGAGACCATCAAATACATTCGGATCGTTTTTAAATTTTACAGGCGCTTAATGCAGGTAAAAAGGAAACTTTTTAGGGGGTGGCGGTTTTGATATCGATGGTTTAAAAATCATCCATACCAGCGGCGGCCACCCTAGTGTACAACCCCGTAAGTTTAGCCTTTTTTAGCATTTTTTTTTAATCTAGTCTACTTTGTACCTTTTGCACCCTGGTTGAATTCAAGATCTTTTTGAATACGCATATAACAAGAAAAAAAGATGGCGTACGTTAAAGTCGGGCGCGGACGACTTTGGGATACCCTATACCACTGCTTCCAATAAAATCCGGTATATTGGTTAAGAACACCAAAAGAGAATTGATTGCCAAATTAGATTATCGATCGTTCCTATGGGAGCTATATGATATTGAGTGCCAAATTTGGTTACGATATCTTAATAAACAAACGAATCATCCATCTAAAACTTTTTGTTTTTTTCGAGGTCCTCTGAAACATTCCTATGGGAGCTATATAATATAAAAACGATATCAAAAAAATAAAATAAACTTGTCTCGCCTGACGTAATAGCGCATCTAATCTGAAAATTTGGTTGCTCTAGCTCTTACCATCCCTGAGATCTAGGCGTTCATACAGACAGACGGACAGACAGACAGACGGACGGACAGACGGACATGGGTATATCGACTTCTCTAGTCACACTGATCATACTTTAGGTAACTTTATGTTACATACATTTTCGGCTTGCACAAACTTAATATACCCTTTGTACCATACGGTACAGGGTATAAAAAAAAGTTACTAAGAATGTTTTATAGAGATTTTATATAAAATTTTAATTTGTCTTCCACACCCAACTTGACTTTTTGGCATCTATCTAAAAAACTAAACTCCTGCAAAACTGACTAAACCCTTCCAGTCCTCCCAACTATTACACAACAAAAAAACTTAATCTTAAATAGTCAAACTGCAGTGCTGCTTTTAAAGTCCATCTTCTAGACCCTAACTATTTGAAAGTGATCTGAAAAATCATATAAACGGTTACACATTAAGATTCTTGCCCACACTTAAAGGAAAATAAAAACTTACAAAACCACTTAAGCTAATATTATATTCAACCCAGCATTTCTATTAGATTCACTGTAGGTTTTTAAAAAGTTCCTTAACTAAATACTTTTCATCCATTGATTGATAGGTCAAAAAATTAATTTTTTGCAAAATTTAAGTTTTTAATTTTAACGCGTTATGGCTGAATAAAAAAAAAAAAAAAAGTGGTTTCACTTTTTATTTGATAGTGACCTATTTTTTTCCAAATCTAAGTTGACAACACATTTACTTCAAAATTAGGTCTATATTATATTATATTTCCGTCATTACCAAACTAAGGACTCTATACATCGGTAGGTTATTTTGCAGACTTGGCGCCCGAACATAAAATTTTTATAAGAGGAACTTCTTTTGTGTATGCCACAACATTCTTCAATAGTTAACCTACTTTTGAATAAATATTTATTGTCATGCCCTTTATTTTTAAGTCACATAAGTATTAAGTGATTTATCAAGTTGCATATGATTTTGATAATTTTTTAAAAAGTTCAATATCCAACGCTCATTAATATAAGCCACATCGTGTAACCCTTCGGTTACTATTAAAATGTATGTCAGCAACAAATACAGAGAAAATTAATTTCTGAGCTTATCAAATGCACTTTCAATCTTCTCCACATCCCTCCCCCACACTTAATACTAACTACAAGGCAAAATTTTGAGATGTCGATTGCACTCATCACAAATAAACTTAAACATACAATTTAGAATATTTTTGTGTGTATATAAAGGGGGAGGGGGGTTATCTTTTTATTGTTGCCAGGCAGGTTGCATTGCAAATTTTCAACTGAACATGCAACATGCACTTGGCAGCCCAACAATGCAAAGAAAAAAGTGGACTAACTACTGTAAAACACTCCGTCCATAGTATACACTGTACACTTCTTAATTTCCACTGGAGTCGTATATGGCATATGTTTTTGACAATAATTTTACTTCTCGTAACAATTGAAAAAGTTGAAAGCTTATTTCAACTGGGTGGATAATTTTCTGTATCTGAGGAGGTGGATATTTTGATGACTGTGGCTTCTTTCCAAGGTAGAGTAAATTTGCAGGCTGGGGCGCATAAATTTTGTGAGAGTAAAAAAATGAGCTGCAAATAAAAACATGCGATGCGACAACCTACCGCATGGACAGACGCAACGAAAATGAAAATTATGAGCCCAGCATGAGAGCGCCGCGGCAGACTTACTCCACCTTAATTATTATACCCTGGTATAAATGCTAGAATCTGAAGCAGCAAAATTTATTCTAGAGGGTGGGCCCTCTGTTTGTTTGGTTGTTAAACACTCATAATTGGAACATACCCGTTTAAAGTGGATGCTCTTCGACATATGTCAAAACTATTCTATTTTAGTAATGGATCGCTTAACAACCGAACAACGCGTAAAAATGGTACAGGCGTACTAAGAAAATGGTCGTTCTGTGAAAAAAACATTTCGTGCAGTACGCACAGTTTTCGGCCAGTTTAATTAACCTTCCGAGCCCGGAATCAAGTTACACCTTGGAGCACTTTGGTCGAATTCGGAATTACGGATCTGCATTTACACGCTTACAAGATTCAAATGACGCAACAATTGAAGCCCACGGTCCATTGGACGGCTAGTTCGTGCGATTTGACCCCGATGGACTATTTTCTTTGGGGTCTTTTGAAAGGAAAAGTGTACAGAACAACATTCGGGCGGCCATTTGCCCAATTTTATTGGAAAATATACGAACAAAATTAAATTAACAAGCGAACCTACAGATGGCCCACCTTCTAATAAGATAACCGCTAAGACCAAATCCTAAATCCGCGCCTGACCTCCACTATCAGCTTATGGAAAAATTTTAGGCTTCTTGCTCATTTGGTCTTTGAGAAAGAGAAGCGAAGGAACTAGGATAAATCGATCACTTCTTGTGACTTCTTACTTGATGCACTAACTGAATGTACCCATTCATCCTTTGGGTACAGTGTATCAAGAGCAGAGAGATGCGCTGCTTCTGGATTGCACCACACAAAAAGCCACTGCAGACGGTTCCAATATTGACTGTGACTTCGACTTGGACTGTGACTGAGCCAACTGAGCGAATACACACATAGCAGGATGAAAGAATTGTTCATTTTGTTGTTGTTGTTGTCATGGTTTTCGTTTATCCTTGTTGCTTGAGAATGCCCTGCCATGGGATGCCAATGCAATGCAATGCGAGTGAGTATTTTTAATAAAATAAACTCAGAAATGTAATCAACATAAAGGATTTCACACAGCACAACAAACCATATATGAAATTTCTGTATATGAGCTGCTTTCATTTCACATGCATCTGTATCCGTATCTGTATCTGTAGCTGCAACGCTTAACGAGATACCACGTAGATATCATTGATATCCCCCATTCAACCCATTCAAACCACCTACAGAGCAACATCACAACAATACCAACGTACTAACAAATAAAAAAAATGAACCTTTTACGAAATGTTACGCCGCTGAAGCTGCTCCTGCTGCTGCTGCTGACCATCAATGCAGTCAGCTGTGTGCGCTGGACTGTGTATCTTTGAGATACATTTGCAATTATCGTGACTTGAACTTGCAGTAGCGTACGCTTTGGAAGTGGCTGATGGCCACAACGAGGGGGCTGCTGAGGAGACAACGACATGGTAACATGTCGGTGACAGTTTATTAAATCGATTACTTTCGGTTTTGATATTTTAAATAAACATATTTTTAACAAGGCAAATGGTCTCAACCCCCACACCACACACCACCAGCCCACCCACTGCTCGGCCCCCCAAGCATCTGTTGATAACCAACTTCAGGATTCTGTGTGCATGGATTGTCATATGTAGTATGTTGAGGTTTGTAGCTAGACAATGTATAAATAGTATTCGTGACGGCAAGAATCTATACCAAAATACTTGCACAGTTTGAGTGGCTGGACCGATGACCGACTGAGCGACGAAGCGACAGACCCACCAGTCAGTTGGCTATTGTCTGGTATCTTTGGTTACAGCTTTGTGGCTGGCTATTTATTGGAACATGGCCCCATAACACAACAACAACATAATTTGAAAGATTAGTTATTGTTAATCAAAAATCGAAAAAAAAAAAATAGAAGGGAATTTCGTTTTTGCATTAAATTGACTTTGAAATTGACAGAGTTTGAAATTACCTGGGAAATGCATTCAAATTGTTCGTGACTTGTGCGTTGTCCATTCTCTATATCTGTATCTGTATCTCTACCATGTGCGAGTATATCTCTCCACCTCAACCTGTGCAGTTTACTTTATTCATATCTGTGTGTTGAGATGTGTACAAGTGTGTGAGTATGAAGTAAAAGCTTTCACGTTTCTGCATAATTCTAATCAATGTCCGTTACTGGATTTGGCATTGGCTTTTAACATTCAGATTTCATGTTTGCAAACTGAACAAAAATTATTTATTATATTATGGTTAGAAGAGATTCGAGCGATACTGACAGTTTGTGATCTATTTGACTTTTTGCTAAACAATCTGTTCATACATATATGAATCATTGTTTGCAAAGAAATTTATTTGTTTAAGAGAAAATGGAAATGCTATTGATGGACTCGGTCCACTGTTTGCTTGACTTAACAATTGCCGCCTTAAACTGGAGATGGAGGGTCAAACGTATCCAACTGTCGGGTACCGTCTCGACTGTACGACATTGTTATATTTAGTTTATTATAAGATTCAGGCACCTATTTTTTTTTTATTTTTAAAATGTACATATTTTAATATCTTCTATTTAAATTATAATACGAGCTTTTTTACGATACAATTAAATGGCGAACCATCGTGTTTGTTCTAATTGAACACCACAACTTATCGAATTTTTGTTTCAGCAAATAAAACTGTTGGAAATTTGTCGGTTCGGAACTACGGAAATCAACTTAAGTTCCATTTTCACTTTTTTTTACAAAATGAATTCCACGAATCCGACTGAATTAATGAACAAATTTTCCTAAACTTTCTGTTACAGAGCTAATTAACCTGTTATGATACTCAATGACTTATATTATTATAATTGATAATATTTTTTGTATATGTACGATTATATATTATACCTATTATATGTTATATTTATTCCTTGACATGTAGTAAATATAACAATTTAGTAGAAAAGAAACAAAACACCTCCAACGATTTCTATCTAAAGCTACCCGCCAGATCTCATTCCAGCTGGCCCTGTAGGGTGTGGCCGGTTCAGTTCCACATCCGTCGCTTGATAATGGTGTTTATTGGTTCACTGTTTGTGAATATGCGGCATTTTTTCCGCTGACATTTGTTGAAGATTTTGAGTTTAGTGCGGAGTAATAAGTCGCGGGAACGCCATACTTTTTTTTTGTGGAAAGCTGTTTGCGCTTTTTTAATTCGCTCAGTTACGTCAATTAAAGCTCCTCCGTCTTTAGTAATGAAGCTTCCCAGATAGCGGAATTCCTCTACGTTCTAGACTGTTGCAACCGATGTTTCGTTATGCCTGATGATGAGTGGAGATATGTTGCTCGTTTGGAGACGGGCGTTCTGCTCTAAGGACTCAAGTTTAGCTTTCGCACCTACCAGCGTGTGCGTCATAAAGCATATGTCGTCCGTATAGTCGAGATCAGAGAGCTTCTGGTTCGGGCGCCATTGCAGGCTATCTGCTGCTTCCTCGTTTGTGCGATTCAGATTTTGAAAGATTTTTCAGCTAAAAAAATAAAAGGATTAGAAAATTATTATTGATAGACTACACCTTCAAAAAGTAGTTGGACTACTAGCGCCAGCGGAGCGGTGGATGGAAGTCGAACCTCCTGGGTTAAGAAGTGCAGTTGTGTTCCAAGATGGAGAAAAATCTCGAGCAACGCTACGTCATTTATTTCTGCAGCCAACTCGAAAAAGGCCTGTTAAGAACGGCTAAACAGTGTTCAAGTGGCCTAAGTTGTTCCAGGAGGGGCGGTAGCTCGTCGAAAACGACTAGAATGATTTTTTATTCCATAATATACATTTACATAGTGCCACACAGCTTTCGCTTTATATAAGCTTCTTTTCGCATCGTTACGATCTGGTCAGCCTATCTAAAACCGCGAGGTGTTTTTTTTTTAACATCCGACATTTTTTGAAGTAGCACAAAAATTATTTTACCTAAGTCAATATATGTAAGCAATTCGAATACCAATTTCGACCATAGAATTCGCGTATAACTTTTTGTTTAACCTTTTTTTTAATAAGCCCAAATAGTTTTCCGGTTTTGGGATGGACAATTTAATTTGAGTTACGTTTGTTTAAACTTTAAACGAAATTTTTAAAAATGATATAAAGTTTTTGGGAATTGAAAAGCAGGATCTGTGTGAATCAAACTTAAGAAACATTTATTTTCTACCAAAATATGGTATATCTTATTCCTCTCCCTCAACTCTCTTAAGTACTGCAGTCTGTCTATATAATTATGCTTTTGGTTTATGCCTTTTCGTTCAAAATATTAATACATTGAAAGCCTACTGGATGCATACTTAATACACGACGTCATCTGTGCTGTCGGATCGCTTTGATTATCACAGCTCACAATTTACTTTCCAATGACCACATGGAGTGCAGTTGTTACCGCTGCCGGCAATCGCCAGACATCAGACTGAACCAGCAGCCTTTGCCCACCTCATGTGGACTCTGGATGGTGCGCGGCATGCACAAGATGTGGGCCACCGCATCTTCATTGCTTCCACTGCAGCACTTATGTGATTTTGATGGTAGCTGCCGCGTAGCATAAAACGCTTCTGGGTTCACTGCAGCCACAATAGCAACAAAAACAACAGCAGATCAGATTTTACAAGCCCACAAACTAGAAAACAACACGTTCAACATATAAAGCGTTGCGATGCAATGCTATAGGTTGGCTTCATCTTATAAGTCGTTTATATACCCTTTATCCATAGGTTACATAGGGTATTTTAGATATGCCCTAGATATGCTCTGTCGACGCAAAATGGTTATCCACTCCTCGCTTCAGAGCGGTCAAGTGCAGTATAAATCAGTTCGTGCAGTTTTTTCTTCCAAAATTGGCTTAATTTAAAAAAAATTGTTTCAAATTGATTATTCGAAGAATTGTCCATCGATAGCCGCTTCTTTTTCCCATCTTTCTGGCAACTTACGAATTCCCTCTCGAAAGAACGATGTATCTTTTGAGGCTACCCACGAATCGACCCATTTTTTGGTATCTTCATAGGAAGTGATGGGGTAGCACTTCCTATTTGACTGTTGCCAAATATTTTTAACCGGTTTGCAACATGTGGTCGAGAGTTGTCTTGCTGAAGAATAACCTTGTTGTGTCGCAAAAACACATTATCAGGCACAAACTTTAACCAAATGACATATGTATATTGAAATAACTCGCCAATGACAGTAGCTTTTCCAACGAATACTTGGAAAGATGAAACAATTAAATGATAGCATTAACATTATCATCATTCCATCTACCGTATATTATTATTATACATATATAATATATATAATGGAGTTTTTGACGAAAAATCAGTGAATCAGTAATTAGGAAATGGAGAATAGGGCACTGTTTCAAAATTATGGGAGACATTCTTCAAGATATCTCTTTTTAAATTGTTTGCAAATTGTCCTAACCTCCTCCCCATGGGTAACCATGTCCATCAGCAAATTATTACCATCGGATGAAAACTTTTAAATGTACACTCAAAAATTTATCACATTTCGATTAAATGTTAAATTAATTAAATGAATATTTAATGATTAATTAATAAACCAATAAACAAGCTAGAGCTACCAAGTTTGGCTTTTATTTTATTATCAATAAAGTGTGCAATAATCTGTTTTGACCCAAGAGTATAAAAGATGGAAAAATAGCTATAAATTAATCCGAGTATCTAAGCTTTTGGTGACGATATGCACTATTAAACTACTATTAACTAACTATTAAAGTTAGAGCATAAGAAGTGGAAAGGAAGTGGCACTTCGATTGTTTAGAGATCCCGATTTTATGGGGAGTAGTCTGCAAGAATAAGATGGCAACGAAGTGCAAAACGAAAGAAGTACCTTATACTGGACCCTGTCATCTGCAGATAAGCAAGATGCGGTATTCAAGAATAATACGGACAGAAGAAATATACGGAAATAGAGTCACAGAGTCACATAGAGTCGTTAAATCTTTATACACATAATTGCAAGAGTAAGTGTAGACCAACAAAATATTCACATTTTCTTTAAACATTCCACTCACCCCCTAGTCAGTTCCCTTGAGTAAACTCTCAATCCATAACGTACCAATCCAAAATTATTATTTTATTTTTTTTTTAATGTGGTTGCAGTGTATCTAATTGTCGGTCAGACCCTAACTGATTCTTTTGCTTAGTTCTTCATGAATAATTGCTGGGGCGCTCAGTGCAACAAAAATAACAACAACAGCAACAACATAAAAAACAATATTCAAAGTGACAACAACAACATCCCCAGCAACAATGATGGTTGCACGTTTGAGTTTTGTTGCTAGCGGCTAATCGACAGTTTACACACACGTACACAATCAGACACACACACACACATATACACACACACACGCTGTCTCTGCAACATGCAGATGCAAACATGCAACATTTGGCCACAGCTGAAGCCAAAGCAACAACAACACTAGCACGAGACGCCAACATGACGGCAATAAATTGTCAAGCTTTATGTGGCAAGAACATGTCCAAGTATCAATGTCCAGCAATTGCATGTTCATCATAAAAATCCACTTTATTGGAGCTTATGCGAGCGGAAAGCAAACAAAAAAGCAAAAACAATTGTACATATTTGTGTGAACTCGTTTGTATGTAAGATATTCTAATGTTAATAACTATTTATACCCATAGTATCAAGTATACGAGGTCCTTTTTTACCAAAATGCTTATCCTCGGGTAGAATTTAAGGTATGTCCATCTGTCCGCTCGGAGACCACAAGAGCTACAGACCCCGAAAACCAATGCATTAGCAATTCCACAGTCCCAAAACAGTTGAGGAAGAAAAACGAAAAGGTATTTATGTGCAAATAAAAATTACTAATTTTTTTAATAAACGTTAGAAACTTGCGTTCGAATTGGTAGTAACAATAATAATAGGCAAGAAGAACCAGAATGATTAACTTGATAAGCGGATTAATGGAGGAGGGGTTTTTTTTAATGTTTGGAAGCATCACCTTTTACAGATTCTTACATTTGGTATGCCTTTTAATAAATATAAATTTTTGGAATAAATAACAGAACGATCAAAAAAATTATTTTATTTTTTTTTTTTTAATTTATGTTTATTTACAATCTATCCTTTAGACAATAAGTAAATGTTTTGGAAACTAGAAATTAAATTAATTCAGCTTAGTGCTAAGTCGCTCTAGAAAATATTTCATAGTCAAGTTTGGCTACGATATTTTCGTAAAAAAACTAATTTACGCAAAAAAAGTATGATAAAACTTGACATAACTTTCTTAGAGCTTCCAAACAAAAAAAAACTTGCTAACGCCATATTGGCTACGATATCTTCGAAAACAAAGGAATTATCAGTGTAAAACTTTTGTTTTTTTCGAGGTGCTCTGAATTACCACTTTAAGAGCTATCGAAAAAAATAAAATAAAATTGTTACCATTGACAAAATAAGGTGTGTAATTCAAAAGTATGATTGCTCTTGCTCGAATCGTCTCTGATATGTAGACGTTTATACGAACGGACGAACAGACATGTCTATATTGGCTATTTTAGTCACCCTTATTGAACTTTAGGTAATTTTGGGGGGTCTCTAACGGCTTCTTCTCTTAAAGGTGCAGAGGATAATTGTTATTCACTAAACCGCATTTAAAGTTTAAATTTTAAGCCATCTTTCTTTCCATACAAATTATTTTCTCAGCTCTTATATTACTTTCTCATTGCAATAAAATTATTTTGCCCTTCTACCTAACAAATAAAACTAAAAGTTAATATCAATAAATATTAATCATACTTACTCACATAGGGTTACCAGGCGTTCGTTTTTAAGCGAACATTTTCGCTTTTTCTGTCTCGTGTTCGCGTTTTGCAGAAATGTTCGCTTTTTCGCTCGATTAGACCGATCAACTTTTGCCATACATATTTTCATATCTTATGAAACCAAGTATTTCAGTATATTTTTTTGCCTGACAGGCACTAAAACAAAAGTGGAAGAATCGCGAACTAGGGAAATTATCAGCTGTTTCTGATCGATATATTCACGTATCGTAATATATCGATCAATATCGTAAATCGACTTTGTACGCATCACTCTGCAGTTCAAGACGGCTGATCATATTAATATTGTGATCAATTGTAGTTGCAGCCTGTTATTTCGGGTCTCGTGTCGTGTTTTTTATTTAATCAAATCGTCTTGATTTTAAACAAATCGCAACTGCACAGAAGAACAGATACTAATTTTTACCTTGTTATTTACGTTACATTCGACATGTTTCATTTTTTCCAGATTCTATCATATTCTATTAACATTTACAATTACATATTATGATTATGATCCTGACTTATTGGTTGATTTCATACAAATTTTTAGAATTAGTTGCTACTTATCAATAAACGTAATTGTAGGGAGGAGAATCGGAGGCAATTTGATAAATTAAAAATCGTTTAGCTACAGAAACCTGAAATGGGTCCAAAAAAAGAAAGGATGACGATAATGCGACGAGCCGAAAAATTCGAAAAGAAGGCATTGCAAATTTACGATAAGCAATGCCGGGCATAACAAATAAACGCGTGCTTTTTTGAAGCAATTGAGTAATTAGTAATATTCCATAGTATCTCCGTTTTTAATGACTAATCTATCTCTTCTGTAGATATATTCATTTTTTTTTCAAACAACTAAGAACAAGCTTCTTCAGAAGTTGTAATTTATGGTTTCTTATCATACTTTTATGGAATAATACATATAGCAATATAGGTACACAAGTGATATTACTGTACAATACCGTTCATTAGATTCCCATCTGAGCACGGACAAGCATGTCCGAAACATTCCAAAGGCTGCTTCTTCAAGTCAGAGCCAATCTTTATTCATTCAAAAAAAAAAAACACCGCTTTCTTTGCGGGGTCGGTTGTGGAATGTTCGCTTTTTTAATTCGGACCATCTGGTAACCCTATACTCACATAATCGAAGTTGTTTGAGAATATGTCAACATTTCGTTGATTATTAGGCTCACAAGATTCTACGTAGAATATTTGGTAATTTTTGAGAAAAAATCAACATTTCGTTGATTATTAGGCTCACAAAATTTTCCACATCAAATTTGGTAACATTTCGTTATGTAGTACGGATGAGGGGTTGTCTTGTGGTTTTTGACATCTACAGGCGAAGATGTCACATTCACTGCTCCACTGATGATAAGCATTTTAGTATACAAAATTTGGGGTCTACCTCGATTCCTACTTTCTAGAACATACATTACCCAGATCCTGGAACTAATGAGTGCAAGTAACTCTATTTATTTGTCATTAGTTTTTGGCTAAGATTACGTGCCCTTATGGCTAATTTAACTTATTATATATGTAAGTATAATGTATGTTTTAAAGTACATAACATTCTTGGGGAAACCTTTTAGTACATTTAAATTCAATTTAAATCGATCATACGTACATATACTCTATGTATGAGTACATTATTCAATTGAACATATTTAATCACTTCTTACAGTCGTTGTCGCTGTATTTGTTGTATTCATTTGACGACTAATTAATCGTGTTTTGCAATTGTCTGGGTTCGCCCGGGAGGAATGTCAATGCTAATAATCGCCATGTAAATTGCCTTTTAATTTTAAATTGTCTATAAGAGAAGTGTTCTGGATTCATTTAATTGGCTCGTGCGCAACTCTGACCGAGGCTCTGTGCCCCAAGCTGCACTCACTTACAATACAACAATACTTGTCTTGTTGATGGATGTGTGGTTTGCCATATATGTATACCACAAGACAGAAACACATTGCAATTAGGCTAACCCCACCCCCGGTTGGTTCGTCTACGGAATGCTAAATGCATAATAATCCATCCATCAATAAATTCAAGTCATCTAGGCGACATTTATGGATTGTTGCCGTCGTCATCGTTGGCGCTCATAAACTCTACTAACCTTGTGGCAATCATGGTCTGAGTGTGGCTACCTGGACGGTGTTGCAAGCAGGTTCATTGGTTTGGCATGGAGAGGGGAAGGCACAAGTATCTCAAAGGTGCGTGGGCCTCAGTGCACGACTTGTGTGTTGGTTTTGTGGGTCTCGTATCTGTGCAGTGTCGGGCTTTGGGTCCACTTGTCACTCGATTGCGAGTTTTTGCATTTTTCTCATACATTGTGCCAAAGTCCTCAATTATTGCGGACTGGTTTTTTGTTAATAATGAACCCTGTCAATAGAAACTGACGGCCGTGTTTATAATTGTACTTGATTTGAACATATTATCTCAATATGCAGTGTTTCAATATCTCATGCAAATGAAATTTGGTGGGAATCGATATGTTGCGTCCGATACAATATTATAAGTTAAAAAATGTAATATATGAAATTACTTGAAAAATTGAGTTGCTACTAAAAAATGCTTTTAAAGGCAGTCAGTCGATTCAAGAAATTGATTCAATCCAAATGTCGTTTTGTTTATCAAGCTCACACGAGTCTACATATCAGTTTTGGTGACAAATAAAACGTAGATTGTAGGGACACGAAAATGTATATAACCACAACGAATAGCTGAAGATCCTGAATTCTCTACGGAAAAACGGAGTAGATATCGAATAAATGCAGCTTATATCATCTAAAGCGGGATAATCATCTTTCTTAGTCACTTGAATTTTTTGTGATCTTCGAGGTATAGGTGCTTATTTAAATAGTTTTGGACATGGCCCCATCGATTCCCGAATCATACAAATCTATAAAACCTTATACGCTTTGAGCGTAAAAATAAATTATATTTAGTACAAAAAAGTTTCCGAGATTTTCTATAAAGAATTAGGAAATTATTGTGATCATATCATTTAATACAATATGTTTGGCGTTAAAAGTCATTTCCCATCTGTCTGGCTCTGTCTCTTCATCTTTGAAGGATTCGCATGAATCGACCCGAGTTTTGTTATTTAATTTGATGTAACCCATATGTTATCGACCGGAATAAGCATTAATCGAATGGGGTACGTCGGGTGGGGAAGGACTTCCCAATGAACTCTTTCCAAATAGGTTTTGACCGGCCAAGCAACTAGCTGAGTACCATTATCATATAGCAGAATAATATTGTCGAAACCGGAAAAAAAATGGGCGCTTTTTTCATTGAGTCCTCTTCTCAATCTCATTGTAAAGACAGCGCCAATATAGGATTCTCTCGGCTTAAGTTCTTATGGAGCCGAATTTCTTTTCTTTTGAATCTTTTTCAGCGTCTTTAAGCGATGTGGAATATCTTGTTGAGTCGATTTTAATGAAAGTCCAAGTTCCTTTTGCATTAGGTACAAATCTTTTACCAATAATATTTGTAATTCCATGTCTTGAATCTGCCTCCCACTGCGATCTTTGTATTCTACTTCCAACTAACCGTTTTTTAACTTTTGAAACAAGTCACGACAACTTCTCCCAATTAAGACAGCCTCACCATATGTTTCTTCAAGCAATTGAGTCTCAGCTGTAGTTTTTCTCAAATTAAAGAAGTAAATTTCAAGTTAGCGTCAGATCCGGCGAATGTCTTGATATAATAAATAGTACCGACATATAATTCAGATTTCGATGTCACGTTGTTAACAGATGACCAAAGACGATATTATGTTTTACATGTTACAATTTAAACTTACCTTCTGGAGGGCCATCTTGTGTCAAGCAGCGGAAATTTGGAGTTGCTTTCTGTTTTCTTAGTTACGTAATAGAAAGAGCTCAACACTTACACTAAGCTTAAATAAAACTTAATAAAGTACAAAAGTCCCAACCAATTAGCTTAGAGAAAAAAGGAAATTGTATCTAATAAATACATACATTATATTACAATTGATTTTTCAGTTTCATTTAATTTGAGACATTTATTATTGATTAAGAATTTGCCTGCCTTATTGTATACTTCTTTCTCAATAGCATTTCCGCTTGGCAAAGAGTGATGGAAAGATACAGATACTAAATGCGCCAAAAGCACAGATACATTCGAAAGCGAAACATATCGTAAATAAAAATAAACATAAATCTGAAGGAAGCCAGCCGAAAACAAAAAAAAAACTCATTGAAGACAACATCCCCAATTGACGGTAAATCACTCAAGATGACATCTATCGATGGGGCTTGCCAGATAAGAGTGTTCGTCTCGTTTTCGCACTTTTACACAATCAATTCTGGGCACGAAGAAGAAGAAGACACCGCGGAGATGCTGAAAACAGGACCCAGCAGACGCAAGACTTTGTGACTGGCTGATTCGCTTGGGCAAAGGGTCTGGCAACATAATCATTAAGTATGCCAACTTGACGTCATTGCAATTTAAAGCTCGGCGACATTACGAGACATATTCGAAACGTACACCCAAACAGCCCCTAAACTAGAAAACGAAATCTAACTAGTGCCCAACCCCAAACCATCTGCCGATAGGACACCAATCCGAGCAACTTGAAGAAGTCCAATGACACAGTGACGCCAAAGTTTTTTGGTTTAACTTGTATGACTGTGACTGCACAGTGGTATTGTTTCGGAACACATCTTAATATAAAACATAAAACTTCTTTAGTTTGGCAATTTTTCAGACTTTTTTCTATTCTTCCCAAACCAGGTTAATATGCTCTCAAATTTCTCTTTAACCCTGGAAGATCAACGTTATTTTTATAACGTAAAGATCATCGTTCGTCGATTCGACGACGGCATTATTAAAAGTCGTGTTGAAATATCCTTATGTATCAAAACCCACAAAAGTTGTTATTTTTATATTATTTTGTTTATATATTTTTCAAATAAAACAATATCATGTCGTTTTTAAGTTGTTTTTTAATAATAAATAAAAATCTCACAGCCTTTCTTCATTTGGCTTCACAAACAAAACATTAATACAAAAACATAACAAAAAGTAAGCTTAGCTACATATTATTCAATAAATCGTTTTTGTTTTTCTTAAAAGTAATAATAAAACCTAAAAGGAACATATTTTCAACAAAAAAAGTTTTCATTTTGTACAAGAGGCACAAAGCCCTATTTTGTGCTCCCCACAGAGACTTTTTTGACATTTTGCGCAGGATGATTTTGTCATCCGTCGCTTTGCAGAGGGACAAATAGCGCAAATTTTACGTTTTTTTATATTTATTTCACGATTTTCGGCATTCTTATCCACTGGAATTAATTTTTCGATATTACATCGCAGTGACGTCGACAATACCGGTACTTCTAGTCTATCTGCCAAATGACTTTTAGTAAGAGAAGAATGCAATTTTTTCATGAACGCTGGGCGACTGAGCGGTTTTTTATTTATTTGAAATATATTATGGCAGTAGATAACATAGCTGTTTATAAAAGCCATATTTAGCATACCAAAAAAATAGCACATTGGCCATCTGTTCGTTTTACGTGAACAGCTCATGGTACTACACATTTGGTCAAAAGTGTCTACACCCCCTTTTGTTTTGTTGTAGAATTCGATCATGTAAGGCTTGTTTGATTTAGGATTTGTTGCTCCTTCTTCATTACAAGATGACAATAAATATATTACTTTGCTCGGCTTCGGTTTATATGACAGAAGTGTGAGTTCATTGTCGTAGCAAAACATTGCCGTATTACATTTCCGACCCTTTGTATTTTTCATTTCACTCGGAATTTCTTTCTTATTAGAACGGAGAGTTCCAACAATTGTTAGCTTATATGGTTCGCATAAAAGTGCTTTAGCAAGTGGGATTGACGTAAACCAGTTGTCCATAGTTACGTTTCTATTTGAGCCATGTACAGTTTTAGTTAATTCCTTGACGTAGTACTCACCAAGAGGAAGGTTTGTTTTGTTTGAGCCCTTTCCGAAGTATGGCAAAGCGTCAACCATGTAATTCGTGCCACTATCGCACATCATAACCGTCACATGCTTCAAGAAATTTTTCAATTTCTTCGTCGGTATAACATTTATTGGCACTCATCTTTTTTATAACTGCACGAATTTAAAAAACTTTAGAAAAAAACTTTGCAAAACTTGCGCAAAGTTCATCGTTCGTCGCTTCGACTACGCATAAAAAATAAATTAATAAAAATAAATACTTACACGAAGAGTATGAAGCCTACCAACTGCACACAGCAAAAGCACAACAGCGACTGGCGCTGTACGAAAAATCAGCACAAAATAAACAAAGAAAAAGAGATAAAATAGCATTATGTAAACAAGCGTCGTCGAAACGACGAACGATGACCTTCCAGGGTTAAAAAAAAAAGGTTAAAAAAGTTTAATGTGACATTCAAGAGTTTTCGAGTTTTCCCCACAGTGCGAACGATACTACCATGAAATGAGTGATTTATTGGAAGCCCATTGAATTAAAGTTGATTGCAAAAGACATGAGTGCCACACACTCGTACAACATATCCCCCCAAAAAAAGAGAATGCGAGCATCCCGGAACTTGGCATTGACAGCGAATGAAACAAACTTGGCTGAAGAGAGAATAAGATGTGTCAATGCTGACAGATGGACAGATGGACAGACTGACATACTGACGCCATCGTCAGGGTCCAAACGTCTGTCGGCCAGTGAGATGAACGTCCAAAAATTAAATGTGGCAAAGTGGTTGGCAAATGTTCGTTACAACTATCGAACGGGGGAGGTGAAGTTGGTATATGGTCGGGGCTGTTCGATAAGCACAGAGTAAAGGATCAACTGCTAGTCGTGGTGGTTGTGCCTGGCTGTGATATATCACACGCAACATTAAATCAAACCCAAGAAATGGCAAGATGTGGCAAGATGTCGAAGGTGTGGTGGAAGAGGGCAAGTAAATGATGGCTGGGATTCCTTTTTTCCAACGACATCGATGTCGACGACGCTCTCGACTGCGACTCTCACATAAGCTGTCACTTTGACAATTTACTGGCGAAAACCTCGAAAGCAAAATGTGTTGGAGCGAGAGATGGTTAGCCAGCCGACAGTAAGCGAGCGAGTTGCTCTGCACACTTATCTGATGGATTCCTTGCTATTTTTCTTCGCATGTTTTCGTCGTCTTTCTCGTTGACTTCGTCGAAAGGGGCGTTGAGCAGAGTAACAAACTTTGTGTGAGTTGAGCAATTTGAAAGCTCAGCATTATTGTAGTAGTATGTGTAGGATAGCAGTATTATATATATATGGGGGGGGGGGGGGGGGGAGTGTAGTGGATTGCCAAGCGTGTCGCTAAAGAGTGAACGAGAGCATGAATAATATTTATGAGGATGAAATGTTCCCAAAAGCGACATAAATATGTCCACAGCACCCGCACATGAAACGCGCTTCAGCATAAAATACGTCCAAATGGTGAGCAGGACCCGGAATTGGGTTTGTCTTTATTTGCTTGTTTAAATGAATTTTGGAAGCAGCAGCAAATGAGTATTCTTTCGCTGGCACAACACACATATACATATGTACTTATATACAACATATATTACATATGTATACTTATATAGTATTTTTAGCACAATTTGGGAATTATATAGTATTAAGAGCACTCATTCTCTCTCGGTATAGAAAAATGTCATAATATAACACGCCTTAATTATTATATTACAAAATTACAATTAGTTGAGCTTTTAAAAATGTTTGTTTTTTTTTTGAATGTAATATATGTTAATTTTTACCTAGCTTCAGTGTAAACCCGATGGCTATGGTGGCTATTTGATTTTCTGATCTTCTTAATTTATCTTCATTTAAAACATCGATTGCCAGCGGTCGCACTCTAGTGCCGAGCACATTCGGCTACTCACACAGATACAGCCGAACACATGCCGAAGTCACGGCCTGCTGCATGCTCTGAGAGAAAAAACGATAGTCGTCAACACGCTTTCATCTCAGCATTTTCATGTCGCTCTGCGTCACATATTTTGCAAAATAAACCAATAAACCGCAGCAATACAGTTACATTTTTTTGAAGCTCTCTCGCTAAGGAATCTGGATTAAAAGCTAGTGATAAAGATAATAAGCTACGTGTGCTGTGCATGCTTCGATGAAAGCGTGTCGACGACTGTGCTCTCACTCAGAATACAGCATAGAAAAGACAGTTAAGTGTCCTTGTAAAGCAGGGGTCATAGACATGATCCAACAATTAGAAGGTCACGCAATGCGCAGCTCCGTTATTTGTGTCTCTCTCTAGAGAGAGAAAGGGTTCACTTTTTGTATGGGAGCTACGCTGAATAGTGGGGACCAATTTTGATCAAACTTCACAGGAATGTGAACACTAATCCGAAACTAAGCAAAAGTTTTAGATGGATAATTCGTTTGCTTATGAAGATATCAATCCAAATTTGGCAATCGGAAGTTTTTTAGAAAAAATCGGAAAAATTTGGACGTGGATTTGTTCATTAGAGCCACATGAATAATCTTACCAAAATTGGTGATTCTAGGCCACTTGTTACCATAATTACGTAGAGTCAAATATTGATGCAGTTTATAGGCAAGGGGGGGTGAAATTAGTACATTTTTGACTATAACTTTTGCTGTATTTGTATTTTACACACAGATGCATGTAACCACAACGTATCGCTCTGTGAAATTTCAGATGAAAATATTAAACGGTGTATCTATAAACCGCGAAACTCTACTGCGGGGGAACGGGGGAAGATATTGACATGATTCAACAAACTTCATCTTTCCAGGAAATATGCGCATCAGGTGGTAAAGTTTGGTGTCTCTAGCTCTTATAGTCTCCGAGATCTAGGCGTTCATACGGACTGATGGACGGACATGGCTCAATCGCTACCCGAGGTTGTGATAAGCATTTTTGTTAAAAAGCACTTGGGGTCTGCCACGCCTCCTTCTGTCCGTTACATACATTGCTCAAATCTAGTACACCCTTTGTACCTATAGGTACAGGGTATAACAACGCATAGTAATATTTGTATCATATATAAAAACAACTACTTAAGACTAAGTAGTAAGTGGGAGATGAGTTAGGGAGTGAGCCACCAGCATCCTTTGGCGATGGAATATTCCATCAGTTAGTCTCAGTTAGGCGAGAATCGAATCTTTTATTTGTTTGAGTAAGTATGTTTGTCATTAATGTTTTTGGTTTACTCTTCTGTGAATGTGATAAATTATATGTATGCCAATATTGTCATTAATGTACCCTTTTTCATTGAGGTACTTGAATATTTCAGGTGGGGGAGGATCCATTTTCTATCGAATGCTCACTTTCAAAAAAAAGTGCTCTAATATCGTTATTACAGTTTCATTTAAGCAGCGTAATATGTGTTATTGGACCGATTATAATAATGTCAATTCTGCAAATTTTAGCTGTATTATATAGCTTTAGATTCGAATAATAATGGGTATATGAGCTCTCTGTCGTTCTTAATAGAGATAGAGATGTTCAGGATCTCAAAATCTTTCGTTCCATCCTCCTGAGTTTTTCCATGTATGATGGTGCAATGTTAAAACATATCGGGCTACATTTTTTAACGGGTGGCCTAGATAAAATGCTTTCACATTTGCTGAAGTTGATAGTAAGAAGCCAGTTTTTCGTGTAGTGCACAAGACAATCAACCTTTTTCTGTAGACCGTCATTTATGCCTTGGACTGTATTTCCAGAATGAAATAAGACGATATCGTCGGCAAAGGCAATTATATTATCCATTTTATTCATTAAATCGAATATAAATAGGTTAAACAATGAAGGCGCATTGTCCGTGCCTTGTTGCAAACCATTTAGTACTGCATAGGATTTCGAACTTAAGGATCGGTGCATTTGGACCTTGAATGACTTGTTAGACAACATATTGCAAATAAGGAAGTTATGATGAAGGGGGAAGTTTAACCTGATCAATTTGACCAAAAGGCCTTGGATCCAAACACTGTCGAACGCTTTTACAAGGTTGATGAAACAGGCACCTGTTATATTTTTTTTGTTGCAGTTCCAATTGATTTCAGATACGAGGGAAGTAATGGCGTGAACTGTTTGTTTGTTTGAGTGTTTGTGTTTGAAACCATACTGTTTGTTACTAATTAAGTTTGTGTCACGAATAAATCTATTTAAGTTAATATTTACGATTATCTCAAAAATTTTACTTATGTTGGGAAGCAATCTAATAGGTCTGAGATTTTTAATATTGTTTTTGTCTTTATTTTTTTTTGGAATAACAATTAGTTTAGCTGTTTTCCATTGATCGGGGAAGTAAAAATTGTTAAGCATATTAATGAAAATTGTGCATTGCTCAGAAACTAACTCAAATGTGATATTTTTCAGAACTACATTTAAGATTTGATCAAGCCCTGAAGATAATTTACCTTTTATTTTTTGAATATATCTAAAAGCGTGTTGGCTTGGATGCAATAATTTTGCGCTTGAGTGTCGGTTAGATAATTCGCTTTTTTGTCCTCGGTAAATATGGTTATTGTTCCGTCTGAGCTTTCACATACGTTTTTAATTTTTAAAAAAAAAAGCTATTAAAGGAACTTGCTACATCATATAGAATAGGACCGATCGGTCAAAAAACCTTCTTTGGTGCAAAATCCGTTGTGTTTTGTCTATTTATGAAGATATCGTAAACAAATTTGGCAGTCATATGTCTTTTGGAGTTCTTAAGCAATATACCGGATTCAATTGCAATGGGGTGGGTGGTACAAGGTATCACAAAGTTGACCGCGCCCGACTTTAAACTACGCCAACTTTTTTTTAAATTTTTATTGAATCCATATTATTTTCTTTTTAGTGAAAAAATAAGCGTAGTCAAAACGACGAACGATGTACTTTGAGTAAGTTTTAGTCGTTTGAGTTTAGTTTTAATGTACGAGGGTGGTCCGATAAGTACTTAGCCTACAAAAGAAAAACTAAAATTTTTTGATTCGCTTCCGCACGCGGTTAAAACAAAACTACGAGTCCGATTCGTCTGAAATTTCGACAGTAGCCGTCTGCGAGAATGTACTACACGATAGTAAATTTCTCTTGCGATTGTAGCGCCATCGGGCGGTGAGGCTAAGTACTTATCGGACCACCCTCGTATTATCAAAGATGCATCTTAACTTAACTTAAAATGATGTAGAAATGAAGCATTTGCCTTGAGTATCAATAATGATGACATGAAGAGCGATTAAGTGATAAAGATTCTGATTTTAATTTTGGTGTTGAAGACTAGGATTTAATTGAAAACAAAAAAGTGGGGACTATCAATCTTTACCATCAAATCAAACATGATTAAATTTTATAATGGCAACAATGATGAACCAGATGGGCAGCTGCTTAAGGAAGACTAATAGGTGGCAAATGTGACAATTTTTCAGAATTTAATTTTTTGACACTTCTCTTATTATTAGTTTAAAAAAAATAACATTTTTATGAATTAATGTGGCAAAAATTATTATAGTCTTTTAACACACAAGGGTAGGCTATGTGCAATGATCTGATATATTTCATAGAGTAATGTTTCTTAATTTGTCGCAAAAACCACCCCATGTAAATTTTGGAAAGCACTTCAATACATCTGAATACAAAGAACCAATCGTTGAAAAGAGCTGAGACATCTTTGATCAAGTTGTTTTGGCAGTATGGCAGCGCTAAGCTGCGATATCCGAGCGCAACTTTATGCCCAAGGTCATCGAAACGAGAAGCGAAAAATTTATGCGGCGGCATGCAAATTACTAATTCGTTAATTGAAATGCCAATCAAACGTTAAAATTTTCGATTTGCTGCATCATGTTAGTGTCAGAGATTGATAGCCAGTAGTCTGCAGATGTGAAGAGATGGCGCTTCCAAAAAAATAAAAAACAGCAA
Organism: Chymomyza fuscimana; assembly: GCA_949987675.1. Taxonomy (NCBI): domain Eukaryota; kingdom Metazoa; phylum Arthropoda; class Insecta; order Diptera; family Drosophilidae; genus Chymomyza; species Chymomyza fuscimana. Next base: position 60,984,999 of record OX465088.1, read on the forward strand.
CTTGAAGGCCCAACGCAGTTGCGTGAAAGGAAAACTTCAGACATCAGCGGCATTAATACAACCTCTACTGTCCACCCGTCCGTGTTTGTGTATGCGAGCTCATTAAGCAGCAAACGTAAATCATTTCGATATCGATTAAGAAATACGCCAAAGCAGCCACCACACGCAACACCATCCACATGCACCGCCATTGATGCGATGCGTCTCGTTTGCGCCTGCGCAGCTGCCATGGCTTTTGCCAAGAGCGTAGTCGGGAGGATGTTATGGGGTTCCGTGGTCCCACGAACATCTATATAAAACGGCTAATGTTCGTAGCTGAAAGGGGCGTTTCACGAAAAGTCCACGTTTTATTGTTTATTAACTTAACATTGTAAAACTAATAAACCCTAAATCAAATAAAGTGAAACTGCTTAGTTTATAAAAATGACCTTTACCTCAATCGTAAAAACTATTTAGCAGATCGAAAAGCTATTGAAAAATCTCAGCGTCTTAAGAGCATGGTTACTTTAAACGAAGTTGTGTTTAACATTTACATGAAACAAGCAGCCCCCCTTGTAACAGTCTGGCTAAGCCCTTGGCTGATACCATGGATTTTGGAGTTGGTCAGTTTGGCTTGGTGAGCTTCTTGTGGCGACAGTGTGCACATCAATTAATGAACCTGTCGTTTTGGCCGAAGTCATTTTGGCCAAGTGTAAATTTGTCGCAGCTGTTTTACGTCTCTTTGTCACTGTCTCCCTACCGGGGCCTTTTCTTTTCATCGAAATGCTAACGGAAGCTGTGCATCATCTTATCCTTGAAGCTTGTGCATATTGTTGTTAAGCTTGTAAGTGGGTTAGCAGACATTCAAGCCAAATCACTTTGCATCAATTTCTCAACATTTCCGCAAGACTGCTCTTATGACATACATAATTATTTAAGCAAATCAAAAATAATAGTGAACTAGAAGAATTTTAATAGATAGAGTGTAGTTTATCTGGTTTTCAACAATCTTCTGTAAAGACGAACTTCTCAAGTTATTAGCCTCGTTACAGTTTCGTATATGTTAGCATGTTGGTCAAAAAGACCAATCGCTTACGATAACAACCACAGCTTTATTCGATAATGCGCGATCGTCCTGTCAAGTAATCAAGGGCGTGCAGGAAAATCTACTTAGAACATATATTTTTGTCAAATCTTTCGGTTAATTTAAAAACTCAAATACAACCAATAAATTCATAACATCGGTTATCTTAGATATTCAACAAAAAAAAATTAAATAATTCTCAATATGTACCACGATTGTCACAAACTTGAATAAAATCGTTTTAGCTTCACTGACATAGATGACCATAATCTCCTCAGCAGTAAGTAACATCAAGCAAGATACAAATAAATTCTAATTATGCACGCATATGAAAAGAAGATGTATAGTATCTAGAAATTAAAATTTAAAAAAGTCTAGTACTTCAATTATCTCGGGCACATATTGTGAATTGTGAATGAACGACGCGGCGGCACAGATGAACTCAAGTCTTCAATGAATCGCAAATAAAATACACTATGTCTGTATAGTGGGGTAATCGCCAACTGGGTCACTGTCTAGCAGTGGCACTCCACATTATACATACATACATAAATAGTTAAGAGAAAAGAGTCGAGAGAAAGAGACAAGAGAGACAAACTAAAATGAAATGGAGCCAGTGAGCGAGCGAGCGATTGAATGATTTATTTTTGACAGGTTTTTAACTTAAAATTAAAACGGTAAATCAACTTTTGACAGCGGAGGCTGCGACAAGGCTGCTCTCCGCTGCTGCTTTTTGCTAATGATGACGATGATGATGCCAATGCATGTGCTTCTATGTGTGTGTGTGTGTGTGTGTGTGTGTATGTGATGTGTTGACTGTACCCAAATCAAGAGAAAAGAGGCGCGACAACTTTGCCGCATGTCAGCAAACAGTTGGCGACAGTTTCTGTTGTTGCTGCTGCCGAAATGTTGCAGCGACAAAATGTTGCTGTCGCTGGCTGTCGCTCTTTCTGCCGCTCCTGATGAGGTAGCTAGCTGTAGGAGAGCAGTCAACATGGAATGACAGGCGTAAGTTGGACTAATGCTGTGTTTACACTGCGTCACGGAACGACACAAATGAGCTAAATTCAGTGTAAACAAAAGTATTCATTTGGTGTCCACCACCTACTATGACAGTATTTTCTACCAGAATTTCGTTGCTATGATGTAAAAAGCTGTACCAATATGAGATCAACTTTGGCCCCATCTTCTCCATTATTAAAATTATAGAATTTTCAAAAACATTCTGGATTGTTTTTAACATTTTTTTTTTTTACTTCGCGCCGCTACTAAAACCTGTACCGAATATACAAAGGTTCAACAGGTTTGTGCAAATGTACTATGTGGTAATTTCTATAAGCAAGTGGAATTATAAAACTTCGAGTGACCAAATACATAAAATGTACACGTATTTTATTCACAGTCATTACAAGAGTATATCAAATTTTTGTGACTACCGTCCTTTCCCGAAATTGAGAAAAACGTACAGAGCTTTCGAGCCTTTGTATTGAAACTTGAGACTGCCTTATGATTTTCATTGGGTATCAGCGGGTTCCATTTATTTTAATCGAACCTCGAGATATGGGATATACCAACTGTAACCGTCCCGCTAGTTTTAATGGTAGAGTTTTGTTTGAACGAAAGTTAAGTCAAACAATTTATTTAAAAAACAGGCAATTCTTGGACTGGTCTATTTACAATCTAAATGTACCTGTCGAACAAAGTAGAATGTGATCGACGCGGAGTATAATATAAAGGCCAGCTGGAGCGAAATAGAAGACCAGCTAAATGTTACCCAGAAAAGCACGCTAGATAAGTAGAACGGCTTTTGAAACACACAACGCGCCAATTGTATCCTCCGCAAATCCCATCAACTTCCAGCAACAACAAACAACTCTTACAATGGTGTTCGTGAATTTTAATACATATAATAAAAATTAAGAATTATTGTTTACGCGTGACACTTGGTCCCTGTTCACGAACTCTGCCAAAATGTTACAAAGTGTTTACACCAAATATATTTATGTGCTGCTAAAAAATGCTGTGCAAATGGTTTCAGTAACATTCGGACAAACTTTAGAGCGAATCGCTTTGTATCACATTGCCACAGTGTGATGCAGTGTAAGCTCAGCATAGGCGACTTACGAATAAATGGACTGATGCTTCGATGGATGTACGGAATATGGGTCGTTGAACACAATTAAGTCATTGCTCAGACTGTATCTAATTTGCAAAAGACATAAATAAATTCTCGTACTTTATACCATATGTAAGTATCGTATCTTGCACATTGTCTTCGGATTCGTGCGCTTGCCCAGCAGCTGATGCCCTTGCGATTGATGAGCGCCTACTGTGGAGGTTGGATAAGGCAGAGGGGATTCGGAATGTGGTTGTTGGACCACGCGGCCAACTGTGCATATTTACATAAATTTTTTTTTTTTATTCTTAAGATGCTGAAAACAAAGTCATAAATTGTCTGTCGCTTAATTCTCTGTCAGTTGAATTGCAATAAATTAATATACATTTTTTGTCAACGAAAAACAGCAAAAAGCTGAAAGGTTGAAAATCGAATAACCCAAAATTCAAGTGAATCTCAATTGGAATACATACACAGTACATATGTACAAGCTAAAGAAAAAGAACAATTTAAGGATACGTTGGGCTAATCCTGGCGGCAATAGCATAACAATTTCTGTAGTGGTAACGATTAAATTTTTAGGCTCAAAGTTTACCTTTGTTAGAAATATGTTATGCATTTACGGTCCAAAAAATCAGTTAAAATTAAAACCAGTAATAACTTTCAGATTTTATGGGCCTTCATTTTATTGAATGTACTTTGCGTCCGTAAAATTTTAGCACAAGGGCCTGACTTTTTTATCCCAAATACGCAAGTTACAAAGGTATAATAAGTCCGACCCCATAAAGGATATATACTTTTTATATATATGTATTCCATGTATGTCTGACTGAAGAAACGCTTCTAAGAAAGCTAGAGAATCATAACAAAAACATATTGATATCTAGGCCGAATGAGTATTCCACGATTTACAGTCACGGTCTAAAAGGCACCCGGTTGGCACAATTATATCAGACCTTTTTTCTGAGAAGCAAAGAAGAAGAAACTAAAAATGAATAAAATTAAATGGAAACTTTCAATCATGTGAGTATAAATGTTTAAATATTAGACCCTGCACGAAAAGTAAGAAGACTTTGTGAAGAAGCTGCAGTCGTTTAAATCGGTATGTAGACTCTATACCAGGCGCTACTGTAGTAGCCACCACTCCGATTAACACTGTAGAAAATACGGTAATTACAGGCTAAAACATAGTCGAGATGCCCCAAAATGAATAATGAAACAGTAACGGCGTGGCAGTACATATTAAGATGGTAAAATTATACAATTTACCAAAGATAAGGGGTATATCAAGTTTTTGCAACTGTATGTAACATAGAGAAGGAGACTCCTAAGAGTTACCTTCAATATGATCAAGGGGACAACAGAAATTGATCTCGACACATCCTAAGTCTAGATTTTGGAGACTACAAGAATTAGGACTACCAAACTTGACATTTGATCATTATCATCTATTAGCAATACAACTCGAGGTGGGTTTTGGCTTTCTCTACTATCCTGCTCCATTCGCCTCTGTCTCTGGCCAGCATCTTCCATCTTTGTCTTCCAAGGGCGTCCTCTGTGAGTTAGGTTGTACTCTAGTATCTTCTTGTGTAAGCTATCCATCTAAGTTTCTGTGCGTTGGCGTATTTTACAATGTACTCTCCATTTGTTAAATGCAGTAGCTCGTCATTGCTTTTGACCGTATAGTTCCCATATTCATTACGATTTGCACCAAAGATTTTGAAACTAGATATTTGGTATCCTTATATGTCCTGCCAGTTTAGTTAAAGTTTATTTTTTTTGCTTCTGCCGCGACCCTTTTCATTAAAAAAAAAGTAAAAAAGTCGTCCATACGTATTAAGAGTAAGATACAAATAATTAACCCTAGAGTAATGACCTTTAACGCATATTGCTCGACTCTACTTAGTTTTTCGAATTCGATAGTGGCTACCAAAAATATTAGTAAACAAAATACAAGCGCCATCATCTTGACCCCGACAAATTAACAATAAATTTTGCATAAATAAACACAAAGCTTTCGAGGGCAACATGAGGGAGCAAACTTCAGGTCGCACTTAAGGTAATAATAATCTTAATTTGAAATCAAAGTCACGATAAAGGTATTTCCAATATGTTACTAGTCGCAAGCTGAATTGGATTAGACGTTCGCTAGCTAGTTCAGGTGATCTTCCCAGCATCGTGAGTCCAAGTCCAACAGCACCAGCGATGTATGGAAGACACAGCAAGATGCAAGCACGCGCGTGAAGAGACAACACCAACATCCACAATAACAACGACAACAATCGAAAAATGAACGAGCAGAGAAGGTAAATAAATCAAACTGATTTATTGGCGTCGACGACAATGACGACGACGACTACGATGGCGATGATGAAGGCGACGGTGACGACAACGGACATTGTGGAGGAAAGCAGAAGAACAACAACAAAAATGTGAATCGGCTGAGGAGGTGCCCGACATTGGAATACCCTGCACTCTCTTTTCCCATAGAGAGTTGGTATTTATGACAAATGCATTCGTTGATAGGTTTAAGGAAAATGGCTTATGGGCTGAGGGATAAAGGGTATGTTTAAGAAAAAAAAAACATTTCGTTATCTATTAGAAAATAATTGGTGGCTCCAGCTTATTTATTAATAATTTTATGAATATCAAATACTCATACAATCACTATTAATATGTTTAGTTTAGGCATCCAACAAAATATTGTTCAGCCACGAATTTAGGTAAAGTCATAAGTTTGGAAACAAAATTCCGTAGTATGCAAGAAGATTTAATTTATATTGACAAATAACATAACACCATTTTAGAGACAATCACTTTTTTAATTTATATTGAGACATAAAAAGTGCTGAAATATTTAGAATGTAGAAATAATACATTTTAATAACATATAAAAAAAATTACAAGTTCCAACTTAATACAATAAAAGGATATCCTAAAACTCAAATTTTGATATCAATATTGCCGACATTGTTTTTTGTTTTTTTTTGGAATCATGTCGAATCGGTATGGACTTACTTAATACATCTAATCGATACTTTAATCTGGTATCAGGTATTTATAGATGTGGGAGTCTTACATTAAAACATTTCAAGTAAATCCTTTGAAGTTTTTATTTGATCTTCTTCCGAGTGACTTTTATTGTACAGTTGTATCGACATGAATCGAATTAGTGTGCGGATAATGAGCACTCTTTAGTAATTTGGTGCCTCTTGCTCTTGAAGACCCTAATATTCAGATGAAGATCCGGTAAGTAAAACATGTCCCAATCACTACCCGAGATGATGCCAAGGATTTTTGTTACAAATAACTTATGTTTGCCACGCCTCTTTTATCTGTTATAGTCATTGCTCAAGTCCATAATACACTATGTGCCTGATGATTACAGGGTATAATAATAAACAATGGACAAGGGGTGACAATGTAGAGATGTGGAGCTCCTTTGGATGTGAATGTGTACGCGTGACAAATCCAACAGCTGCACTCATGGTCATGCCAACTTGATGCAGCTAGCCAATTGGCTGCTCGCTCCTGATCCCTCACATCTCTCCCAGCTGAGGATGCTGGTGAGGTTGATGATGATGAAGGCTTGCTGGCAAGTTGATGATGCTGCGGTGGCTGTTGCTGACATAAACAACACACCAAAAAATGGTAAGGGGATGCGAATGGGCATGCCCATCATTGTTGTTGTCTCTGTTTGTGTTGTTGTTATTGCATTTATTGCCAAATCATGAGGTTCCCTGCTGCACTGACCAGTGCCAGTTGCTGGTCTCACTCTCTGTTAGTTGTCTGTCCTGCAGCTCCAGCTAGTGTCTGCACATTGCCCAAATATTTTGTACCAGAAAGTCCATACAGTCCACACAGTCCATGGGGCCACCTTGTCGAGGGAGGCGTGTCATTGTGTCCGTGATTTGCTGTTGGAGCATTTCGTTTTGGCATTTATGTGGGCCACTAAATCTTGCTCACTCACTCAAATATAGTACCGCTGCCCTCCTCATCGCAAACACACACACACACGCACACTCATGAAATTAGCTTAAAACCGACAAACTTTGGACCCAATGGCCCTCGCATAAATTCCACAAAACGAAAAAATCAAATCGGATGCATCGTTTTTCCAACTCAATCAACCGACCGAACGAGGCAAGCCCATAGCCGAGACCGATGCGACATAGCTCAGCTCTGGTAATTATTTTGTGACGCCATCGCCCACCCACTGACCACAATGGCAACGATGTGCACCAACGCACAGTGGCACCAAGGCTTTCGGGTCGGACAGACTGACAGACAGACAGTTAGTCAGTCAGGAGGCAATCGAGTTTTTGGTGCAGCTGATGCCGCCACAGCCGACTCGTAAATATGCACGCATGTTCTGGCCATATCCAGGCAGAGTCTATAGGGTGGTGACTGCCTGGGCAGCTATTTATGCTCAGTTGTCGGAGCAGGCCTCTCGGCCGTTGCGTAATCTGTGCGCCAGATAAATTCTTTGCCAAGGTTCATGAAAATGCAATTTTATTTTCTAAAAACACAGACGCACATTCCGGCACACGCATTACGTACCCCATCCAACCCAAACGATATTCTCCCAACTGCCAGCCTAGTTCTGACCAGTAATCATGCTAGCAGAAGGGTTGGGCGCTACTGTCCAATCGGCTATGAAATGATGCGCCCTATTGCAGGATGACCAACATGCACAGTGACAGGAGATGCAAAAGGACTTAAGGAATATGACGGAATTTACTAATGCTGGGGTAATGCAAGTACTCGAATTCTCGCATATTTAATGGAAAAGGAATACGTTTTAATGTATGTATATTTTCAGAGAAGCAGAGTAAAGAGCTCATTGTTCTTGAACTATATTACCTAAATATTATTCTAAACTTAATCATAACTCAACAAGCCTTTTCTGGTACCGCGTTTAAATCTCTTCCCCATACCTACTTTCTCAAGATTTTTTAGATGGAACTTACTATTAGATTTTTCAGAAAAAAGGTTACAGTATCGGCCAAAGTCTTGTTTTCAATAGTGCTAGTGGGGTATAACTAATCATATCTAAAATAAGAGAGCTGGTAAAAATGCTCCAAAATGCTCATCATGTTCCGCCCCACAGTGCAAGTATCAAACCAAGCCACACAACTGTGTGCAACATACTCGAAAAATTTGTGCTAGCCACGCAACACGATTGACGATTGGAACAATCCTGTCGCTCTCCTGTGCCACATACTACAGATACAGTGTTAGAACGGGCCAGTAGAGCTGGTCCGGCGGGTCTGTGCTGCTGCGTGTTGCAGAATTCTAAATATCAGCAATCAATGACAGTCACTTGTCCAACGAAATTAGATTTACTCCACGGAACATTTTACGGGGCTTTATCGGTCGACAGGAGCTGTGGCGAATCCAACCAGCAGCGGTGACCGGACCCAACCCACCTCAGTATGTACCAGCTGAAACAAAAGCATTGGCATTGCCATAATTTCATCCTTGTCCACAGAGTAGATGCAGTTTTTGCAGAATTGAATTTGGTTTCGTTTTGTACGCCATTTGGCCGGCTCTGGGAATTGCAAAAACCAGCAAAATTCAATTTGTATTGAACAATAATAAAAGGACAACGCAGGTTTAGGTTTTTGTGATTCCGCTACAGAAACTTGGCTAAAGAATGATTTTATTTTATTTTGTACATCTCACAAAGGGTAATTGACTACAAAATTGCATAAATTCGACAAGCAATTACATGCAAAATTATATTTGGTTAGATTTATATTGTTGAATTATTTCTTGGAGCATTTCTTTGATTCCGATGCAATTTCAAGACCCGCCAGAAACTGCAATAAATAAGACCCTAAGGGGTATGACGGATGCGAGCTTATTTTATCGAGGAATAGAATAAAATAAAAAATCAAAGGCGCTTTGCAAGCACAATATCAAGCAATTTGAACAAAGAGAAGGTATCTGCGGATACAGGGCCGTCCAGAGAAAAAAAGGGCCCGGTGGTGCAGTATCGACTGGCAGTCATTATACCCTGTACTTATAGGTAAAAAGGGTATACTAGATTTGTACAATGTATGTAACGGACAGAAGGAGGCGTTGCAGACCCCTAGTCCTTTATACCAAAATGCTTATCGTAACCTCGGGTAGCGATTGAGCCATGTCCGTCCGTCTGTCCATCTGTATGAACACCTAGATCTCGGAGACTATAAGAGCTAGAGATACGAAACTTTACCAGCTGGTGCGCATATGTCCTGAGAAGTTGAAGTTTGTTAAATCATGTCAATATCTTCCCCCGTTCCCCAGCAAAAGTTTTAGTCAAAAACGTACAAATTTCACCACCCTTGCCTATAAACTGCGTCAATATTTGACTCTTCGTAATTATGGTTACAAGTGACCTAGAATCACAATTTTTGGTAAGCAACATACCAACTTGAAACTTACCCCATTTACTTTAAATAACTTCTTTGACGTAACATTCAAGTTTCATCAAAATCGGTAAAAATTTAGGGAACTTATAGGTATAAATATCGAATTTAACCAAAAAAAAAAAAAATTCCAATTGGAAAGTTCTTAGAAAGAATATGCAGGAAAAATTTTTTCGAGACAAAAGGTACAGGGTATTCTACTGTCGGGCACCGCCTCGACTGTGCCACATTTTTTTTTTACTTCTTTGTCTTCCTGAGGAAACATAAATAGATACTTTTGTATGTTATAACTACTTAAGCCCAATATAACTTCTTAGGCCTTCTAATTCACAGTAACAGGGCCATAAAAATAATGTCTAACATCATTACACATTCACGAATTATAATTTAGTGATATAGTATGTACTTTCAAATTAGTTCTAAGCTATCTATTTTCATTATCATCATCATCCTTGGCGCTACAGCTAAAATTCAGCTTTAGCCTTTCGAACAATATTTCTCCAATAATCTCTATCCTTTGCAGCTTCCTCCCAGTTTAGGACGTTTAATTATTCCAAATCATCTTTCACTCCATTTATATAGCGTGCTATATACTCTTCTTCCATCTGGTTGATCGAAGCAGGAAGCAGCTTTGTGACTTGACATAGGCAGCTAGACTTGTGTCGTTAAGCATCTCATAATTATTAGCATCAATCCTTATTAGACCCGGAATTCTTCGTACTCTGTCCACTCTAGGAGGCCTATATCTGATTTCCTCAGAGTCCACGCCTCACATACGTACGTTAATATTGGTCGGATCGTTGTTTTATATATCCGGAGCTTTAGGGTTCTGTTGAGAAGGCGTGACTTAAGGAACGTTGAAAGCGAGAAAAATGTTGAGTTCACAGATTTAATTCTTTCTCTGATATCACTTAAGTCGTCGATGTACGAACCAGGATATTTAAACTGGTCAATAACTTCGAAATTATACTCGTCTATATTTTGTCCAAAGCGCCGAACCCAGAGAAAATTTCCAGCTAGAAGAATTTTTATTTTACTTTCTTTTACTCGCAATGCTCCTTTTTTTTGCTTCTTTTTCTAACTTTGAAAAGGCTTCTTTCATAGATATCACTGATCTGCGGAAAATATCCTCGTCATCCGCATAAGCGAGAAGTTGCGTAGTAATGCCCCATATCGGATCAGAGGTTCGTAGTTCAGCGTTCCTTACTATTTGTTCAATCGTGAGGATAAATCTATTCTAGGCAGACTTATTTCTTTTAATTATTTTTAAAAAAATGCCTTGAAAAATACTATGGGATGTAAAACTATAAGTTTTTCGGAAGAAAGGAGGGCGACGGACCTGTGTTAAAGCAATCCGCGCGATGGGTCGTGCGTTTGCTGAAACTCGACCATAAACACGCCATTCACCATACTCTACATGATGAAATCGATTTAGAGTTATGTGATTTATATCGGGTTAAGAAAGGAAAATACACTTAATTTGAGAGGCTTGAGAAGACCCTTTATTTGAAAGGAAATTATTAAAAAAATTATCAAGGACTTATTAAACTGATGAGGAATATAAACAAATGGACCACTGATATTCGGTATATTCCATACATCATCCTTAGTTTTTTAAGGGTTCATCCGATTTTGGTGCATCTTAAAACTTATGTTGAGAATAATTTTTTTTTGCTCGCTCCAAGTTTCAATTTTCAAAGTTCTCTTTGGCCCCCACTGAAATGGGAATAATTGTGTAAATATTACATTAATTATCTGACAAAATGGAAAAATTGTATATTGTTACATTCCCTCTTTGAGTCAGTCGGGACAGTGACCGATAGTCGGACACTCTGCGCACACTTGATAGGAAAATTTATTCTACCGAGCTTATAAATCACTTTTGATGTGATAGAAAATAACTCAGTTTTTCCGCTCCTTGGCTTCTAAAATCGTTCAAAATTCGAGACCCGGATTAATTTTTACCTTTAATACTATTTTTCGATTATGGATCTGATCCCAATTTATCTGCGATATGGAAGTATTCGTAAAAGCTGATAGATCGTTTGATTTATTAAAATTTTAAAATCCTCAACACTAGTAATTTTATTCTCATAGGTAGACGTGCATATATTACTTCCGCTCTTAGAGAAATGAATGTCCGAAATATAATATAGCTCGATACGTTAAAGCTTTTTGGTATATTAAGATAAAAATCCTTATCCTGTTAACTATCGGTGTCTCTAACTCTTATAGTCTCTAAGATGCACGTGTTCAGACGGACATGGCTAAGGAACTTATAGTTATCGACGAATCAATTAGTTTCGATAACATCTGATGAGAACTCTAAAAATTAGGTGTATGTCTTACAGTCGGTATATCCCAATGTCTTTACATAAGGAGAAACTCAAAGTCTTCATCGTCAACTTTAACAATATCGTCAAATTTGCGGGTCTGTGAGCTAAATTTTAAATCACTTTTCGGGTTCATGGTGGCTTCGCCAAAGTTGCGTCGTGTTATGCATAAATAAACACGCCATTGACGCGACCACGACGTGGACTTTACGACCAACTGCAATCCGACACAGCGCCCTCCTCCATCGTCATTTGCTTATCCTTTTGAGTGTCGACATTGCCGTCAAGGTGATTGATGGCAACTTTTGGCTCTTGCCAGCTAAGTGGATCCCGCCTGACACCAACACTCCTCTAGCTTCTCATCCCTGTAGTAGGGCAAGTTTTGGCAACTTTTCGTTGTTAGTGTCGGTGTTGTGGTTATATTTCACATAGCTTTGGTGTCGGCTGTGAAGTTATGATGTGTTAATAATGGCGCATAAACACCAAATTGTGGGCGTCACCTGAAAGCTAAACGATGACGGATCTCGGACGTTGCGTTGCGTGGAGTCATTAAGCTTAAGTTCCATAGCCTACAGCCAAACAATTTCAAATTAAAGAGCTTCTGAAATTGGAAATAAACACATGAATTCATTAGCTGAAGCACTCTACATAAAATATGGGTTTGATGACGTGGCCAATTTACCATAGTTTCCACACAGAGGTCAATACCAAAGTACATCCAGGTGGTTTAATAAGAAGAAGTTATATATAAGACTATAAAAGGTAGAGACACGAAACTTTACCAGCTGGTTCATGTGGCTCTAATGTACAAATCAACATCTAAATTTGATCGTTTTTTTTACTTAGGCCTATACAAATTCCAGCAAAAATAAAAGAAAAATTGAGTACAAATGAATTAGGCTCTAATAACATTCTTTTGACCCATCGGTCCTATGGGTTATATATAATATAGTCAACCGATTTTGTTAAAATTGGACACAACTTTCGAACGTCAAATTTAGTTACGACATCTTTGGAAAACAAACAAATTATGCATCTATTACTTTGGCTTAGTTTCCCGGAACGTGATAATCCTAATTCGAAATATTCGTTGCCAAACATCTTATTATCTCTGAGATCTAGGCGTTCATACGAACGGGCAGACAGACGGACATGTCTATATTGACTTCTCTAATCACAACGATCATAATTTTTGTACCTTTGCACTATGGTTTTTTTTTCTACTTTTTTGGCATAAACCTCAAAATATTGAGATATTTGCACCAAATTTGGTACTCATGCATATTTTAAACCCCCAAGAAGATCTACCAAGTTTCGCCCGATTTGGCCCAATATTTCTTATAGCTGCCATATAGCCAATCTGTCCGATTTGCACCAACTTTGTTGTTTTTTAAGCTATTTCGTTGAAAAATGATTTGTACACATATTTTGAGCTTCTTAGAAGATTTTCGAAATTTGGTTTTGTTTGGACCATTCTATCATAAAGGTGTCATAAAATCGATCTAGCTGACTTGGACCCACTATTTTTTTTACTGCTATTTCGCTTAAAATGTTACTTATTTGACCAAGGCTTTTTAATTTATGCGAAATCAATTCAAAATGTTGTTCTTTTATGTATTTTTTGTTGATTTCGCACATTATGTGCTGTAAAACTGCGTCTGTTGAGTGATTGTTGCTGTTCCAAACGTCAAACAGCGTTGCAATTCAGAATGCGAATTTTGCTTAAACAAACTCAAATATCTTGTATTATGAGTGTTCTACACACTTTGGTGAATAACTTGGCATTTTAACATCTGTGAGCCGCTGTACCCTGCAATAGTTATAATCCACGAATTATGGTTACTTTTTTTAGGACATATCTAAAATAACACATAAACAATACACAGGAGAATAGGTCAAAACATAAAAAAATTTTTAGATTGTTATTTAATCTTTAATATTAAATACCTGGGCTAACGTTCTCCATCTTTACAATTTTTATTTTGCTTTTGGTTTTTACCAAGTACTCGCGTAAACTTACTTGATTTAACCCGCCAAAAATGCAAGCAAAAACGACGTACAATCAGCTGACTTTGCCCGCTCCCTACAGTAACAGGGTTGCAACAATATTTGAAATAGATTTTTTTATCATCTAATTGAAGTATTTAAATATTAAAAACCAAAAAAATTTGGATTTTGGAAAAAAGATTTTTAGGTTTATGCCAAAAAAGTGGCAAAAAAGACCATAGTGCTTTGTAGGTCTCAGAAGTCTCCTTCACTATGAACGTACAGGGTATAAAAATAGCCGAGTTTCGAGATTTTTTAATATCCTGCATAATTTTGTCATATTTGATTTCAGTGTCACAATATTAAGATAACCAGATCAAGATTACCACCTGATGCACCTAAACCTAGAATTTAAGTGAGTTCAAGCTATCCCTTTTAGAAAATTCTTAAAAATTCAAAATTATTTCACACGGATACACTCGAGGACATCCTGCTCATAATATAACTACACAGAACTTAATTTTTAATGTAATATGATTTTTTATTTTTCGTATAAACTTTGAACTAGCTACATAAAGTAAGTTAGGGGTAAAAATGAAAAAATTTTGCTACCGAATGGAGGGTTGTATCCCCAAACGATACTTTATATAAAATTTTAGACAAAATAAGGCTATATATTGAATTTGATGGATACAGGGACGAAACTAATGTGGCGGCCTATAGCCAACGCTACCTTTTAATGATTTCCCAATTTATTTGTTTTATTCTACTTTTTGGCCGAGTGAATCTTACGGCCAAGATTTAGTTATGCGATGTAACAGTTTTGTACTGATTTTTTTGGCTGAGACAAATCACTCGTGTATTCGGATAACCCAGCGAAGACTCCGATCTTAGAAGAGAACATTAAACATATTAAGAGCGAGATTGCAGCCTTTGGCGTTCACAGGAATTTTTTCAAAGCACTGTACCAAATCGGTTGACTATAAAAACGGGCCATAATTCATTTGTTTATGAAGATATCGAAACGAAATTCGGCAATCAAAAGTTTTTTTTGGGTATCTAAGCATTACTCTTTATTGGATCAAAATTGATTCATTTATTTATTTGTTTGTTGTGATGGTAAAAGGGATCTCAAAGTCGTCTACGGTCGCCTTTAATGTCCGCCATTTTGCGTCTTTAAATATTTTGTGTATTTGAACTATCAAAAAACAAACAAATACAAATTTTTAGTTTCTGCAACTACAGGCTATATTAGTACTACAGACTATACCAAGTATTATTGTTCAAGGTGCGCTTATAACTTCGTATTTCCCAAAGCTAAGCAAGTCCAGCCACATATCAAAATTCTAGCAATTTGTCAAATGTCAAATAAAAGACACAAGCTCTTATTTTGTTTACCAACTTCCTATGTGGAGTTACTACTCTTATATATGTAGGTATGTCCCTGTGACTAGAACTAATTGCGTGCTCACTCCGAAATCGTTTCAATTTATCGCCTCGGGCTTCTTTTAATGCTTCACATACACTTGCATACGGATATTACATCCATCCGTCCATATATACATATTAATGAAGGCTTAACCAGTGCTTGTATATGGTATGGTATGTACATTGGTATAAAATTGGATGGTTGGATTGGATTCGCTTGGGTAGGCACTTTTATTGTGACGGACTGACTTGGCCAGCCGGCGCGTTGATTTATCCGCTTCAATCCCACTTTTTTTTATTATTTTGTATTTCTTTGGCTGCCATTTAGCTAAAATATTTCATATCTGCGTTGGATCGGCTGGGGCCATCGTTCGGCTATAAGTTTTAGCCATTTTTTAGGCGTTGCACGGACGGACACAGACAACTGACTGGGCCCGCAGTGCAATGGCAATGGACAGGCCAGAGACCAGAGACCCGTAATTATGCGATTTGTTATTCGAGATTTGAGGCGATTGTGCCTGTGAATCATGTGCACTTCAGTGCGAGCGACAGAGACCGAATATGATTTAAAATGCGATTTCAATTCTGGCAGTTCTCGGTGTTGGACAGTGTTCGTTCTCGATGTATCTGAGCATCGCATGCTGATCTCTTGTTGCATGTTGGTCCCCTGCATTAGGCATCCGTATCTCAGCTTTGGCATTGCATATACATACATATGTTATATGCTCTATGGAATTGACGCCTTGTAAATATAATGAAGTGTGTTGCTCCAACAGAAGATTATGTTGAGGAATAAAAAAGTGGGTTGTCGTCTCTGGTACGCCAATTACTAATCGGCCTGCCCTCGTACAAATTCGCGACGAGAGTGACGCCGTTTGCCTCTGTCTTGGATTGGGCTTTGCTTGATTGCATTGCATGAGGAGAGCTGGAGATCGGTGCGTCGTCATCGCCGTCGTCCATCTTGGCGCAACGTCAGTCTGCTGCTCGATGTCTGGCTGGAGGTTTGCACTCTCATGCGATTCGTTAGCTTTGGCGGCTCATGCGCATAAATCACTCTCTCGGTTTGATCAGTCGTTGTCGGTCCAGGCTCAGGCTAAGGCTCTAGACACGGGCGCGGCATTCACCTGAGAGGATTCCTCTTGCTGCGTTTCGTTGATTAATAATTAATTTGCGTCTTGTGGCCCTTGCCAGTGATTGCCTGCGGTTGTCTGGTTGTCCAGTATGCCGTTGCTCACCTGACGACTGACTCCTTTATAATGAACGGTTTGTGTGCCAGGACATTCGTCGTACATCATCCAAAAGCGCGCCCAATGAAATGTTGCCCAACGATCACGATGATGATGATGATGATGATGTAGAGCACTGTCTTGGCTTGGCTTGATTCCTGATTCTTGATTGCTTTAGCTCACAGGTTGTGCGGGCTTGGCTTTGCACCTTTCGAACTTAATACATAAATTCTTTGGCCACTCAGCCATCCAACAGGTATTTAATGCTTCCAACAAAGGAACAACAACCATCACAACAGCAACAAACTGCAGAAGCAGGGGCGTAGCCGGCTCCTCACAAGGGGGTATCTAATTGTCCTGACAGACAAATGTTGCGGTTAAAATCTAAACATAAAAGGCCACAATGCTAAAATAATATTTATTTTGAGATACCAATATGAAAATCTATAATGAAGTGGTGGTCAACAGCTTCCTTAATATGACCCCCTGGCTACACCTTTGTGCACAAGTCTGCGTTGCGGAATAAATTAAATAAAAAAAGTGTTTATACATTCGACAATAAATCAATTAACAAATTTGTAATTATTATGTTCATAAATCTTAAGTAGAAAGATGGCCGGATAAAAGTCGCTGAAAAAAGCCATGTTTATAATATTGTTGTAGTCACCCCAAGTTTTTTATCGTCATCATCTAACGTCCAAAACTACAATTTTTTAAAGAATTTTTGCAGTAACTGAGTATACACATAAACGTATATTTGAAATTTAAATCGTCTTCTCCTAATGTAAAATTTGTTGTTAATTATTTTCTAAGCCTCTTAAGCCAATTTGGTACTATAAATTTCTATATGAGGAAGAGAAAATTCTATAGTTCCTTATCTTATCGTTGTTTAAGTTTTTTTTCTCAAAAATTATAAATTTTCGTTTCAAACACCATTAATATTTTATTTATTTATATTTTTTATTATATTATCATTATTTACTAACAAATACTACTATTATAATCTAAACTTTAATAAAATATCTCTATCCGAGTTTAGATCGCAAAAGCTTCGGAGACAATTTTTTTAAATTTTTTATGAAGCTATCTGCTAATTATACGAAAATAATGAATTTATTTTAAAACAAGTAACTTTATTATTTAATTAAAATAAAACTTTAAATTTATAATTATTATACTACAAAACGCGTTAAATTTACGAGTAATTTTTATATTATTAAACTTTAATTCTTTATTGGATTAGTTGTTGATCGAATCTAAATGTCGCCGTTTTCCCGGTCTGCACATTTAAAAATTTTTGAACCAATTAATTTTTATACAAGTAACAAAATGAAACGGGAGGTAAAAATCCTTATGCTCCTCATAATAGTATAGCTTAAATTAAATTAATAATAATTATTAATAATTAATTAACTGATTAATTAAGATTAATCGGCCAGTTGGTTGAAGAGACATACCCACTATACTTTTTAGAAGTCTTGAATCTATTCAATTAAACTGCAGTGTATGCAAAGTACTCGAAAGTTCAAATAAATGTTGATTAATACCAAATAATTTTATATTAATTCAAAATTGGAAAAAATTTACAAGTCAAAATTTTAAAATTCGATCTATCTCCGAATTCAATCGAACATTGATAATGATAGCGTAAAAATAAAGATTACCAGAGCAACAAAAGGCATTTTGTCCGGATCACAAATTGAAACCAGTGGCGGTTTTCGGGTCCGGACCCCCTAAAAAGTTGGAAGAATGGGTAGAAAGTCTTTTGCGAGCTCTGATATATATATGTACACTTCGAAGTGAATTTTTGGCACAATTTTGATTCTTTTGCATTCAGTTTTTTTTCTATTGGTCCACCTCCCCCCGTAGAATTTTGTGGTTTACTCGGGTTACAAAATCCCACAATATTTAATTTTTTCATTTTTTTTTTTTTTGAACGCCTGTCTGTGAGTGGATAGAAGCTACAGTCACCAAGATATAGAGAAATTTTAACAAGCTTGATCTGAAGAGGGATTGTACACTTCTGTTGGTAAAGATGAACGGTCGGAGAGACGACCGGCCATTACTCAATATCTACCTGAGGTTATTATAAGCACTTTGGTATAAAGAGCATATGATCGGCCACGCCTCGTTCTGCCTGTTACTTATATTCACAAATAAATATTATTATTATTATAGAAGAATATGCACACGTTTACAAATTATGGGCTACTTAGGATAGTTAAGCTAAAATAATTATTAGCAGAACCCTTTTGGTACAAAGTACATTAACAAAAGGTAGTTGAAAAACAAATTAATTAATTATGAAATGGCAAATAGCTCTCTCTCGGGTTTCTTATTTTGCACAGTATTGAACTAGAGTTCAAGGTGAAAGTTTGTGCAAGTGCTCGTCGGGGAAGGGTCGTCTCTTTGTAAGAGCGTGTGTTTTTGTTGTAGTGTTATTATTTTTTTGTTTTTATGTACTATACTCTGACTAATGTGTTTGTTTTTGTAGACTATGTTTTGCCGAGTGCAAAAATAAAACAATTTCAAAACAAAGATTCCTTATAAAATCAATGTGCAAAAAATCTAAATTTAGAAGAAAAAGTTAAATATTTATTTTTTTAAATGCGGGTTTGCCAATGCATCAAGTTTCTAAAAAAGCTTTTACGAATGAAAACCGATTAATCGGCCACAAAAAATATCTTAAAATTGTATTGTAGATTGTTAATTAAATAATAAAAAAAAATTAAAAATTGAGCTAACCGAGTATTTATTCGCTCTCGCTACAGTAGCAAAAGGAATGTTTTCTCTTGCTCACATGCACACATTTTCTCATGGGTTTCTTATTTTCATTCTTGTCCTCATCTTATATTATTACACCATGCTATGTTCCATTAACATAATTAATATGAGATCGAAAATTTATGTTTTATTTGAGCTAAATAATTAAAATAAAGCTATTACTAAACAAGTTAGGTTAAATTGATTTCACGTCATGCCAGATACTAAGGCTATTAAAAAACCAAAAAATGTTTTGTAATGTACAAGTGAAGTTACCTTTATTACGAATCATATCATTCATCAGAAATGTGTTTCATTGTAAACCAACTCAAACTTCACCTATGTATCTTTTTGTATCTTTTACTCGCTAAAGCCGATATTTCAATTTTTTTTTTTTATTTTTTACTTTATAATGGGTATGTTAGACTATAACTACTTAAACTTTTTTATAATATCGCTTTTTTTTTATTTTGTCGTACAAATGCAACGTCATGCCAAAAAAAATGCCCATTTCCTATAGTTAGTAATATTTTTTTTGCTCACATGAATATAAAAATCTTTAAAGTAGTCAAAAAATTAAATTTTTTTGCTTTATTCGGACACTTTTTAAATAATAAGATAATTCATTAAAAAAAGTGGTTAGTTGATTTTTAACGTTCTAAGCCGGCTTTCCATCGAATTCTCATACATTGTATCAAATTTTTTGGAAAATTGTTAATAAAATAATTTGCGAAATTAAACATAAAATTTAAATTGTTTGGACTAACTTGTCTAAGCACAAAATTCCATTCGGCTAGAAAAACTGAAACTATTGTAAAAGTTAAAAAGATTAAATTAAAACAAGTTTTTAGCCATGTTAACTAGAAAAATATTGACAAAACGCCTTATACATTGGTTGGGAGGTACTCAATTTATGAGTACGTTTCAGTTTCATACTCATTACATGAGTAGAATTATAAACACTCAAAGAGAAACATACAAAAATCACTCATTTGCTCATTTCGAACATCGAATTGTTAACTCAGCTCTCTCGCGCTCTTCATGGTTACTCTTATTTTCGAACTTGTCACTTAGCGTGGTCGTTTGTGAAAAGTGTGCTGTGCGCTGCTTAAAATAAAATAAACAATTAATTAAAACTAATTTATATTTCTATTTAAATAAATAATACAGTAACTTTAAACAAAATTAATATTATGTGTGCTTAAGTTTCATCAAACATTCAAAGCATTCAAATCCAACAACAATTTGTAATTCAATACAGCGGTGAGTTTACTTTGCGTGTCTGTGCTTTGTTTTTCACAAAAACTACATTAGCTTTTACACGTATATAATATACTAATATGTATATATATAAGCAAGCTTATATGTAGCATACGAATTGCTTAAATAAATTATCGATGAGAATAATTAAAATTTCAGAATAATAAAATAAACAAAAAACCAACTGTGCAAATTGTGTGAGTCAAAATAAATGCGCGGTGCGAAACAGCTGTTTTCTTGAGTTTGCTGAGAGTGCTGAGAGCAGAGTTCGAAAAACGTGCTCACTCTTTTTTTTCTGTTTGTGAGCGAATGAGTGAGTTTATTGAGTTTATTTCGAAATTTAAAGCTTGCAGTGAGTTTTTTATTGCTGTTTCAATCAGATTAATTTTGAAATAAATTATTTGCAGTTATAAAAAAAGGAATTATACCAAAAAAATATTAAAGTTTTCTACTTTTTTAATCAAAATTTTGTTCTTAGTTTTTCGAATTAAAAAAATTAGTTGAAATTGTTTGTCAAAGATTTATTTATTGTAACCATAACCGAGGTTAAATTGTTTTCTCTTCAAAAATTTATAAAAATATCAAATAACTGCTGTTAATTTAATTTACTATTTTGAGACAAATATTTTTTGAAAAAGTTAATTTCTGCATGAAATTAGATTTTTAAAAAAAGGCAAAAAAATTGCTTTGTGCATAAAATTAGTTTGGCACCTCTCAGCCTTAATGACTACTTTTCATTAAATTTTATTATTATGAATCTTTTTCTACTTTTTTTAAGCTTATGTATTTAGTTACCCAATATCTACAAATTCTGAGTGGTGTTTGTGTGCGGGTTTTGTGCGGGGGTGTCAATGGTATGGCCGTTGTTACGCAACAACAACCATTCCAAATGCAAGGACGATTTGTGCTTTGGGTCATTGTCCTGATACAACTGAGAACGCAAATTGCTTGCGTCTTATTGACCAACAAAGCCAAATTTTTGCGAGCTTTGTCGGTAAAAAATCGAGCTGGCTCAGCACTTTCCTTACGTTTTCGTGGGTTACTTAAATTCCGAAATATTCTTTGAGTTCTGTATCTAACATTCTGGTACTGTATCATGATTATGTGTGTTTTTCTATTTATCTTTCATCCTCTCATCTTGCTCTATTATCAGTTTCGGCAAAGGATACTAATGTTGTAAACTAGATTAGATTCCGTTTCCTAGAATATTATTTAAATTAATTATTGATTTTCTGGGCGCAACAAGAAAGTTGTTCAGCTTTTGTGAACCATATTTTAAAACCCACTAACCGTAGGGCCAAAGGGTTAAAAGAAATTTTAAGTTGGTGCAAATTATATTGTGTGAAGGAAGCCAAAATGATCAGGACGACTAAGGAAATAGATTAAGCCATGTTTCGCTGACCATATTGCATCCATGGGCTTAGCCATAAGGGCGTTTTGGGGGTTGCCTTAGCAAGCGAAGGGGAAGTCACCAAAATCTAGGAGTTCTTGATAGAAGAGGTTTTAAAAACTGGAAATAGAAAAAAAGCAAGGGATAGAGGGGAGCAGATCATGCTGCCTTAAAATACCATTCGAAAAAAATTGAGTTGAAAATTAACTTGAAAAAATATACAGAATAAAAAACAAGTTTAGAATATGCAAGGAAATCCTAAGAAAATTGAATATTTTAAATGGCGAGTTTAGGGTGTGGGGTGCCAATTTGTCCAAAATAGATAGTTCTCAATGGCACATGACAGCCTTTGAAGATCTGGACGATGCAGCGCAGAAATGGTGCACAAGCACATGGATATACCATAGATAATATATTTTTTTTACTTGTTGTGCTACTATCATCTTTAACTATCATAAGGAGTATACTCGCCCAGGGACAGTTACTACTTTTAATCTTAGATTCAATTCACATTTACCGAGAAGCGGAGGTCGAACAAGACGCGTCGTCGTTACGTGCTTCATTTCTAGAGGTGAAAAAAATCGATTAATCATTAAATAAATAAATTTACAAATCAATTTTTTTTTTTTTTTAGAAGTGTTTACTTATTTTGTTTAGTGTTTCCTTAATTCTAATAATCAAAAAGCTTTATAAATCTATTTCATAATAAGCATAAATATTGAGAATGTAGTTTTGCTAACTGCGTACCTCTTTTACTTGAAGTAGTTTAGTTACTAGATTTACTAATTTGGAGTTAATGGAAAAATGAAGAACTCCAATAAATTCATAAATTAAGATAGCCCCGCACAACGAAATAAATTTTTAGTTACGCACTTGGTTGGGACATGCAGGTTTGAAAAAAGTATATCTTATGATCAAGTTCTATACATGAGTTGAGTTCTTTGTAATTGGATTCCCCAATAGAATTTAGCAGGTTACTATCATATTTTTCAAGTTACAAAATTGAAACGGCACACAATGAAAACTATATAATAATAGGTTAGGAAATTCGGATTTGAAAGAAAAAACAAAAGGGGTTTTTGCTATCGCAAAACATTTCGGCTACCAAAATAGGTAGGTAGATTCAATATTTAAACGATTTTAACTATTCTCTGTAAAGAGATCGATTATTCTAGGCGTGAACGAGTTAGAGCCGCCACTTACAGAACATTTCAATTGATAAAATTCAATTTTTTTTATATTAACTTCTAAACGTGTTCCATCATAAACTTTAGGTGGTTCAAACCTAACTTGGTTTTCGCTTCCACCAAGATACTAGTTAACTTACAAAACTATTTTTTTTTTAATTCGGACGGTTCCCAGATGTTACGAAAGTTTTTTTGGCTACATAAGCTTAAAAAAATGTAATACGGTCGAGGCGGTGGCCGACAGTCTAATACCCTGTACCTTTTATTCCTGCATATTCCTTCTAAGAACTTTCCAATTGGAACATTTTTTTTTTTTTGCTGCAAAACGATATTTATACCTATAAGTTCCGTAAATTTGTACCAATTTTGAGGAAAATCGAAACTTATATCAAAGAAGCTATTTAAAGTATATGGGGTAAGTTTCAAGTTGATATGTTGAAGGGTGTGGGAGAAAACACGGTAAATCGATTGCGGGGGGTGCGGGGTCCACATCGATAAAATTTGGATGTTGATTTGTTCATTAGAGCTCACCAAAATTTGTGATTGTAGGTCACTTGTTATCATAATTACGTAGAGTCAAATATTGATGCAGTTTATTGGCAAGGAGAGGTGACATTTGTACATTTTGGACTATAACTTTTGTTGTATTTGTCCGATTTTGTTCATTTTTAAACACAGATGCATGTAACCACAACGCATCGCTGTATTAAATTTCAAACAAAAATATTAAACGGCGTGGCTAAAAACCGCGAAACTCTACTGCGGGGTAACGGGGGAAGATATTGACATGACTCAACAAACTTTATCTTCTGAGGAAATATGCGCACCAGCTGGTAAAGTTTCGTATCTCGAACTCTTATAGTCTCCGAAATCTAGGTGTTCATACAGACGGACGGACGGACGGACGGACGGACATGGCAATCGCTACCCGAGGTTATGATAAGCATTTTGGTATAAAGGACTTGGGGTCTGCCACGCCTCCTTCTGTCCGTTACATGCATTGCACAAAGCTAGTATACCCTTTGTACCTATAGGTACAGGGTATAAAAATTGAAAGGCATCTATTATTTTTTTAGATTAACAGTCTAAAAACAAATTTTGGGGACTCTATATTATATATTAACGGAAGAAGTAATTTTAAATAAAATCCCGAAATACCCATGGGTTCTAAACATAATTTTTATAAAATACCAATCTATATATATAAAAGAAAGTTATGTTATTTATTTTGTTCTCAAAAAATTTGGCATATAAATGGTGAGATTTAATATATGTACATACATAAAATAATGAGATCAGGCTACTAGCCTTTCCTACTCAGATATTATTCGTATTTTTAAGAAGTTATGTTAAAACAAAAAATTTATAGAATATTTTAGCGGAAAAAAATGTACAAAAAACCCATGGAAATTAATAAGAAAGTTATGTTAGTAAACACCATTTATAACACAAGAACGGCTTGACCGATTTTGAAGATCCATGGTTTATTGGATTCGTCTCCGCTAACTAATAAAAAATCGGGAAAATTTATCGGGGCCAGATATCGACATAAATCGAAAATCTTCATCTGCGTGACTATTATGCACGTCATTTGGTAAAATTTCAGCTCTTTAGCACTTATAGTCTCTGAGATCCTTTTACTCATACGGACAGACAGACAGACATGGCTATATCGACTCGGGTGTTGTTGCTGATCAAGAATATACATATATAGTTTATGGGGTCTGGCACGCCTCCTCCTGACTGTTACATGCATTCGCACGAACTTATTATACCTTTGATGCAGAGTATAAGAAAGTTGTGTTAGTTACACCATTTTTAACTCAAGAACGGCTGGACAGATTTTGATGATCTATGATTTGTTGCGATTCGGCTTTGCACCGTCGATTTGTTTGTTTGGTTCGAGTGTTATTATTAAATATTATTGCGCGATTAGTGCCACCAAGTAGAAGATCGAATCTTTCTCAACAAAGTCGTAAATAATTAGGCTTCGGAACATTGCGAATCAATCCACTGAAGAAGAACGATAAATCGCACGAGAAGAGCCCGACTTTGCAAAGAGAGGCAGGGTTGACATAGATCAACAAAGAGATAATCTTCGACGTGCAATAAGAAAATCTTCAATAAGATTGCACATTTGACTACAGCTCGCATCCTTTCGTTCGCATTGGCCAAATGGCATTGTGGCGCATTTAAGTAATGGCAAAGTGAAATTGCCATTATTGACTCCGCCACCCGAGCCATTCATTACTTCGTGGCGGGATGCAGAAGTTGGGCGACAAGAGCATGTTTTCAACACTATACTTAGAACGCAGCACAGAGAAGAAATAGAGTTTACGATTGTAGAGAAGGAACACTATACTTAGAAGACAGCTCAGAGAATACTTAGAGTTTACGACTGCAGAGCGGGAGCGTGATATACATATTGCGTAGTAATATGGAATACTAAACCAAGAAGACTGCTTAGAGAATATTTAGATTTCACCATTACAAAGCAAGATCGTGAAATATTGCGTAGTTAGCAAAACAAACAGGTAGGAAGATGTTAAGAAACCTGTAGACAGATAGATAGATAAGTAACACAGCACAATACAGATTCGTTTTTTGAGAACGATAATGAAATAATTAAACAGCGACCCGATAAGGTTTACTTTAGCTGTAAAGACTTGATGTTCCATCAAATATAAAGAATAAGTTGGGATTATATAGAAACTCATGTGTTTAGCCCAGATATCCTTCTTCTGACAGATCTGTTTCCTTTTATTAACGCCATATTAACATTTTGTAAAACTTGCAGCCGTACAATTAATTCAGGTAGGAAATCCAAAAATTCCATTTCAATTGGCTCAGATTTAAAAGATTTACTAAAATGTTTTGAAAGCTTAACATTGGAAAGATTAATGTCACCTCGGCTACCGCTTATGATAATTAAGTCATTCGAATATAAAACAGAACAGTATCAATGGAGCCATTATAAACGTTTCTATTCCAGTTGTGATTCCGAGCAGCGAACTGCATTTTTTCAGAGTATTTTAAAGTCGGACGGAATGAACATTCTGGAAGAACTACATAATAGTCTGCATGATCTGAATTAAATAAAGCAGACTGTACGGGGGTTGGCGTGCGGAGCCCCCTAGAATTTTAATAAAAATACATCCAACGTTTCCAAATTTTGAATTTAAGTATCTTAAAGATTTCTAAATACAGTCACACTCTAAAACCACATGGTACGTGGAAGAAAAAAATTCAATCAACCAACCGTATTAAATAAAATAGTACTATGACAGGCTTTCCGGCATTTATTATTCGCAGATACTGCTTCCCTTATGGCCCTTCGCATTTTATCTTGGGAGGGTCGTTACTATTGTATGTTCATGCAGCCTTTTGATCAGTTTTAGAAGGTAAATGAAGAGTGAGGTGATTTCGACTTTTACATAAGTGTTGTTCATCCGATTTTAATGCTTTTTGAACATTTTAAAACTTTTGGCCAAGGATGCATGGGTAATGTAAGATAAAAACAAGGTAAAAGAATTGGGGAAAAATGGTTGAAAAAAAAAACTGTTGCGGGGGAAACCCCCAATGTAATTTAACAAAATTGACATCAAAAAATGTTTTTAAAAAAAAAGGTCTGTGTCAATATTTCAATATTGTTACTCACAAATTGTGGGCGTAATCTTGTGGGAATAGGTCGGCGAAAATTAAAAAACTGAATGCACGTGAAGAAAAGATCATAAGGCGCATCTTGTTGCAAAATGCCCTGCTCTCAGCTTTTTTGAGCTTCGAGAAAGAGGTAACTCGGGCACACTGGCGGACATTGTCCTGATCATTGATGATGGTTGTGGGGACTTATTCATATCCATTTAAGTGCTGTATATATATTTCCTAGAGTGCCAAGGTGGAACAACCTTATAACATCAGAATTACATTCGTAGTCCCGAAATTGCTGCACCAAAATGATAATTAAGAGTTCACTGCCACATATATTTGGACAAAAGTATAAGTCTGGCATCACTCATATAAAGCTTAAGAGCATTTCCAGGTTTGAATTGTTCCAAAAGTAGTTCTATGATTTTTTCTAATTTTAGATACAAAAACAAATTTTTTTTGGCAATTATTTTTATAATTAATACCTTACGTACTGAAAGAGTAAGCCAAGTACAACCTTTGAATTAATACTTGAAATTCTCTGTTTTCTGTAGAAAAAGTTTTATTTGTTTGAGAAGGCTTAGCAAACGAAATAAAATATTTGCTTGTAACCTAAACTTGTTCACCATCCTGAAGCAGTCGACCAGAAACCCGTTTTCGTTATTTAACAACGTGGTTTATAGGGCGGAGCAGATTTTATATTTCGATACGCCAAACTCTTCCAACATGCAGCCAAACAAATGAGCATGCGCCATCTCCCTTGCTCGATTGTGTTGCCGCCATCCGTTTCTGTGCTGTCAATCAATCACCTGTCAACATGGCTACACTGAATGGTGGCCACATAGAAATCATGTACTCATACACACTCATTCATTTACAGACTGCATCACATATAAAATCGAGGTATAGCATAGAAAAGACTATGGCAAGGAAACACTGAAAGAGAGATACAGTAATCTTTGCTCTCTCTTATTTCAGAAAGAGGTAAACTATGAATGATAGTCACCAGTGTTACCATTTTAGCTTTTTATACCCTGTACCGTATGGGACAAAGGGTATATTAAGTTTGTGCGAGCCGAACATGTACGTAACATACAGAAAGTTACCTAAAGTATGATCAGGGTGAGCAACCATATTTTCAGATTCGATGCGTGATTATTTCAGGACAAGTTTATTTCATTTTTTCGATATCGGGGTTATATTATATAGCTCCCATAGGGGTGTTTCAGAGGACCTCGAAAAAAACAAAAAGTTTTTGTTAGAGAATTCGTTTGTTTATGAAGATATCGTAACCAAATTTGGCACTTGGAAGTTTTCTATAGGTCCCAAGCAGTGTTCCAAATCTAATCAAAATCGGATGACTGTGTCATATAACCCCATTACGACGGATATAATATAATCATAGCCAAATTTGAGAAATAAATATCTTTTTGCAATGTGGTGGTACAGGGTATCCCAAAGTCGTCCGCTTCCGACTTTAACGTGCGCCATCTTTTATAGCTAGATCTACCATATTTCAAAATTGCATTTAGCTTGTTTTAGCTCGTTTTTTTTTTCGTAATATCGAATCTTTAAAGCCGCTATACTAAATATAATATTATTATACCACTGGATATCTAAATTGGCATTCTTCAAGGCGATTTTCCCACATATTGGTTATGTCTTTCATTTCAGCAACAAGCTCAAGAAATTTGTCGTTGGGAGTTGATAAGGCAACAAAGGGCATGGTGTATTTTAATTTTAAAATGTGCTGTCAAATTTCAGATTGTCCATTATTCTAAACAAAATTAGTGACTTTCCGTCAAAAACGTTCTATGTGCAAAAAAATCACCGAAAGTTACTAAATGAACGAATGAAAGCTAAAAAATTTATGTTTCTTGGGTTTTATGCACTTTTAATATAATTTTAAAAAATTTGTATTTTTAAATTTTGCTAAACTACATACTATTTAGATTTTTTTTATCATTTTATAATGATCTAATCAATAGAACATATAATATTAATATCTTTAAACGAGAATATTCCAAGCAAGGTGTCTCAATAACCATTACCTATCGATTTAATTCTTCACCCGCTACGTAAAAGTGGCAAATCTTGTTCGTTTCATTTGGAAAAAAGATTAGTATAAAGATAATTTTTGGAAAAAAGTATTTTAGCTTCTTTAAACTCTTTAAACTTCTCTAAACAACTAGAAAAAAGAATTCTTGAAAATACCCTTTTTATTCGGTATAATATAAGAATATATAACCCTTTAAATTTAGCCCTTTTTTTAACATATTTATTTTAATTTTTAGCTTATTTTGGCGACTTTTTTTCAAATCTAGCTTATTTTGTCTTCCACATGTATCATATACTACTGGGTTCCCTGTATTTGAAAACTCATTAGTTTTATTTGCGTACACAAAGTGTTTTCCAAATTAAGACCAAAAATCAACTTTAGCTATGTAGCTGAAATCTAAAAACGCCAGAATTATTATAATCCTCTGTCCTAGATTCCAGGTATCAATTATATTATTTTTATTAAACTTTTGATAGCCCAAAAACTTGATTTCACCGCAGAATGTCAGTCTATTTTGAAAAATTAAAAAAAAAAAAAATAACAATGGCATCTCCGGTTTTCAAGTATTTCAATATGTTTTTGAAAAGCTTATGATGCAGATCCATTGATTGGTTGAAAAAACAATTCCTAAAAGTCACCTCGATATGGCTACCGAATATTTTTTAGAAATGGTATTAGTGTTGATATAAACATTTCTTAAACAATTAAAAAATAAAAAGTGTTTCTCGCTTTTTATGAAATTTTGCATAATAATCAGCTGTTTAAAATTTCATATGGCGAGCAATGTTTTTTTTTTTTAAGAAAAATGCCGTTTTAAAGCTTAAGGGGCAAAGTGTTGGATATTTGTCAGAAAATTTTCTCGCGGTTTTAAAAAAACTGTTTAGTTTTCTAACACACTACAAGCCGAAAATAATAATAAATACAATATAAAAGATGGCGTACGTTAAAGTCGGGTGCGGATGACTTTGGGATACCCTGTACCACTGCTTGCAATAAAATCCGGTAAATTGTAAAGACATTTGATTGCCAAATTATTATTTTTTTTTTATTTATTTATTGCAAAAACTCAAAAATTCATGTATTTTTATATATTGCATTTATCATATGTTTTATTGTCGCCAATCCAGGATGCAGCTGGAGCCATCATTGGGCATGAACTGCCTTAAGGCCAAATCAGGCCGTTATAACAATGTTGGAGCTAGGGAAATAAATTTATCAACGATCGCCTTTTTAATCTTGTTATTGGATTTTCATTCAGTAAGTTTTTCGCCAGCCTGTTTGTGTGTCTGGTTAGACGGTCAGTGTATCGGCTAACGTGCTTGTTGATTTGGATTTCCACGGTATCCAGATTGAGGTCGTGGTGCAGGGCCGAATTCCTTATGTACCAATCGCAACCAGTAATAAGCCGCAATGCCTTATTTTGGAACGTCTGTAAACGTAAGCGATTCGAGCGAGCCGCCATACCCCAGATCTGGATAGCGTACCTCCAAGTAGGTGCCACTATTGTGTTATAAAGCGCTCTTTTACACCGTAGAGGAAGAGGACTTTTTTTATTTAGCAGCCAATACATTTTGGTCATTTTAAAGCGACAACTTTTGATCGTTTGGTTAATGTGTGATCGAAATGTTAGCCGCTTGTCGCCAAATTATTTTACGATACCTTCATAAACAACCAAAAACAGACGAATTTTTAATCAAAAATGTTATATGATATAGTCAACCTATTTTGATAAAATTTGGTATAGTGTTGAAGATCTCTAAAAAACTTACAAATGCCAAATTTGGTTACAATATCTTAACAAACAAACGAAATACAACGAATTTTGTACAAAAAACGTTTTTTTGACCGATTGGTCCTATGGAAGCCATATGATATAGTCAACCGATTTTGATCAAATTTGGTACAGTGTTTGGGAACTATAAAAAAATTCCGAGTGCCAAATTTGGTTAAGATATCTTCATAAACAACCGAAGTATGCATCTAAAACTTTATGTTTTTTTCGAGGTCCTCTGAAACACCCCTATGGGAGCTATAAAACATAACCCCGATATCAAAAAAATAAAATAAACTTGTCTCCCCTGACATAATAGCGCATCTAATCAGAAAATTCTCTGAGATCTAGGCGTTCATACAGACAGACGGACATGGGTATATCGACATCTCTAGTCACCCTGTTCATACTTTAGGTAACTTTGGGCGGTCTCCGACGTCCCCTTCTGTATGTTACATACATTTTCGGCTTGCACAAACTTAATATACCCTTTGTACCATACGGTTCAGGGTATAAAAATATGTACCTACATACTGGCAGATATTGACGGAATTGTACCAATTTTCGTATTCAAGGCTATGAGTCGGGCAGAAATGTAGAATTTTGTTTGTGTGTTTTTGTTGAGCACTTCTGCATTTTCGCCCAACAAAGTGAAGTGTTTTATTTTGTTCGCAAAAAGTATATGCGCTGGATCACATTGTGGCACCACCCCGAAAGACTTGAAATAAAAAGAGATAGACAGCGTGCACTTAGCATAAAGATAAAGACATGACATTTGCCATTTCCAAAGCTCATACTTCCAAACATTTTCCATTTTTAATCAGCTGTAGTTATGTTTATGTGACGGCACAAATAAGAATAAAACAGAAGACCAGACACAGGAGTTGGTCACCCTCTATACAAGACGATTCTTACAATTGCCCAGACTGTTGTTCCTGTCATTGTAGTTGCTGTTCCCGTAGCTGCTGTCATAAATCTATCAAGTTTAATGGCCGCCTCAGCACTGCACATAATTTTATGTATTTTATGCTACAAATGGCAGCCCACACACCCCCACCCCTACCCGTACAAGAGTAAGTAGACACAAATCAGTAGCAACCCTCTGCGTTAGAGCAGACGCAACAACCCACAATCCTCGACAGCCATCCGAAAACGAAGACGTAGTGGGGGGCGCACGAATTTCACGCACATCTCTGAAGACTCACAAATTTCATAAAGTGGCAATTCAATCAATCAATTCTGACATTTCTGGCAACGGCAACCACCGGGACTCAAGCAACTATGGAACTCAGGACCTATTGGGGGTGTCCGATGTTGGCCATTTCACCGTTATGCGCACGTACACAATCACACAACTCACTGATTTGCGGGCGCTGGAAGGCGAATGGCAAAAACAAAAGAAGCAACGAAGTCAAAGCGAAAGTATGCATAAATTTTCTTGACAATGCCTCCCTGGGTCCTTTGTCTGAGACCCATCAGCTTTCATTTGTGGGCCACAGCTCTGGCTCAAAGGACGTCATTTAGTCAGTCAGTTGGGTGCGACCCGCGGGGCCACTGAAGGCACTGCCAGTTGGCAGTTTAAATATTTTTTAATTGCCTTTCCTTCCAAGAACGAAGAACTCGGCAGGACTTTTAGCCGTGGCCCAACTCTTGTGCTGCACAGAGAAAAGTTACCCTCCCACTAGGGCGCCCACCCCTTTTTTGGGACGTCACTTTTTTCTGTTATTATCCTTATTTATTTGTGTTTTGTTTCCGTTTCATTGCTATTTCGTTGTTGGCATTGCCATTTTGCACTTCGTCTTGGACCTCATTCGAGGGCTTTCAATAAATTTTCAAAGACGCCTGACGTAGATTTGGTCAAAAGCGTTGAAGTAAAAAAAAAATAAAAATATAACAATCGTGGTGCTGGACATTGTTGGCTGATAAAATGGACGCAGAAGAAAAAGGTAATCTATGTAGATAGGTGAAAGATATTTTTGCTTGAGTATGAATAGGCTTTTGAGTGCTTGTTTTTAAAATTCTATCACTTCTTCAATTTGTGAATCACAAACCCAAAATTAAAAATCAATGTTATGCAATTATTCTCATGCCATCTGTTACCGATCTTATCTCCCAGAAACAATAAGAAATTCAATTAATTCATAAAAAATCAAAAAATATACGAACTGTTAAGACTATATTAAAATAGTTTAAATTATATGCAAAAGTCAAATTTCTCTAGCGTTACATTAGGCAAAACATTTATAAGCACACCTTTTATTTTAACGTAAAATATAATAATGCTCAGATATTATACAACAAAATTGTTGCACACTCAAAAATAAATATAAATTTTATATGTATTATTAAAAGATGGCGTACGTTAAAGTCGGGCGCGGACGACTTAGGGATACCCTGTACCACTAGCCTGCAATAAAATCCGGTATATTGCTTAAGAATACCAAAATACATTTGATTGCCAAATTAGGTTACGATACCTTCATAAACAACCAAAAACTGACGAATGTTGAACCAAAAATGTTTTTTTGACCGATCGTTCCTACGGGTGTTATATGATATAGCCAACCGATTTTGATCAAATTTGGTACAGTGCTTGGGAACTATAAAAAACAAATTTGGTTACGATATCTTTATAAACAAACGAATTATCCATCTAAAACTTTTGGTTTTTTTCGAGGTAATCTGAAACACCCCTATGGGAGCTATATAATGTAACCCCGATATCAAAAAAATAAAATAAACTTGTCTCCCCTGACATAATAGCGCATCTAATCTGAAAATTTGGTTGCTCTAGCTCTTACCATCTCTGAGATCTAGGCGTTCATACGGACGGACAGACAGACAGACAGACGGACATCGGTATATCGACTTCTGTAGTCACTCTGATCATACTTTAGGTAACTTTGGGGGGTCTCCGACGTTTCCTTCTGTATGTTACATACATTTTCGGCTTGCACAAACTTAATACCCTGTACCAAATTTTATCAAAATCGGTTGACTATATCATAAAGCTCCCATTGGACCAATCGGTCAAAAAAACGTTTTTTTTACAAAATTCGTTGTGTTTCGTTTATTTGTGAAGATATTGTAACCAAATTTGGCATTCGGAAGTTTTTTATGGATCTTCAACACTGTATCAAATTTTTACCAAATCGGTTGGCTATATCATATAGCTCCCATAGGACCAATCGGTCAAAAAAACGTTTTTTGTACAAAATTCTTTGTGTTTCGTTTGTTTGTGAAGATATTGTAACCAAATTTGGCATTCGGAAGGTTTTTATGAATCTTCAACACTGTATCAAATTTTTACCAAATCGGTTGACTATATCATATAGCTCCCATAGGACCAATCGGTCAAAAAAACGTTTTTTGTACAAAATTCTTTGTGTTTCGTTTGTTTGTGAAGATATTGTAACCAAATTTGGCATTCGGAAGTTTTTTATGGATCTTCAACACTGTAGCAAATTTTTACCAAATCGGTTGACTATATCATATAGCTCCCATAGGACCAATCGGTCAAAAAAACGTTTTTTGTACAAAATTCGTTGTGTTTCGTTTATTTGTGAAGATATTGTAACCAAATTTGACATTCGGAAGTTTTTTAGAGATCTTAAACACTGTACCAAATTTTATCAAAATCGGTTGACTATATAATATAGCTCCCATAGGACCGATCGGTCAAAAACAAGTTTTTTGAACAAAATTCGTTGTGTTTCGTTTGTTTATAAAAATATTGTAACTGAATTTGGCAAAGAAATTTTTTTTGGTAAGTAATATATCGGACTTGATTGCAATGTGGTGGTACAGGGTATCCCAAATTCGTCCGCGCCCGACTTTAACGTACGCCATCTTTAAGGATGAAATTAGTCGATGTGAAGAGACAATATATTCAAAATATACTCGATTTTCTGTTCGTGATATTTTGCACGTAATCGTAAATCTAAACTTTTTGTAATCCGTGCTTCTCGATTCCTAGCTTCTCTCTAATTAGTAGGCATTGATATTCAATTGAAGTTTAATCCTCTTTTCAGTAGCAGCTCTGCTGTCTTACAGCCATATTCAACAAATTTTTAGGGCGCTCAATTTTCCTTGTATGTAGCTTAAAACATTTAAAATTACACCCAATGTTTGGATTTTGTCAAGAATTCCTTATCAGTAATTGTATTTGTAGCCATATCTAAACAACATATTTGAGGTAAAAAGTTTTTGAGGCAAACATATATAGAGTATGTACTTCAATGCTTTTTAAGAATTTTTCCGAAACTCCTGAAAATCAATGGTAAATTAGTATTTTTTGTTACTGTGAATAAACTTTTTGAACTTAGTGTCCACAAACTAGTACGCAGAAAGCTAATAGGGAGGCGGCCTAGGGGCAGCAAACATGTTTTTTATTTTCAGTTCTTAAAAAATTTGACACGAATATTTAATTTCCCTTTCTTATATACGTTAAACCCATAATTTTTTGAGAATGAGGATCTTTAAAGATCGTTCGTCGCCATGTATCCAAAAAGGGGCAGTATACGACAAAATGCATAGCTTCAAGTTTTAAGAAGTCTCTGTGTGTCAAAGTTAATAGAGCTACTTCGTAGAAGTTTAACAGTCGAACAAAAAGTCAATTTCGCCAATTAAAAGTGATTGTAATTCGTATTTTCGAAACACTTAATTTTGGTCTCGTTGGAATTATTTTAACGCCTATGGGCACATCTCGCTTTTATATATAATACATAAGTACATTATTATTACTTTTATATGGTACATAAACGAACTTGTCTAGAGAACTGAGAGAGCTGAACGTTTTAGAAAGAAGTGGATCTTTGTATTTGTATTTTTCTTTGCATATTCCCGACTGTACTTGAAGCAATTACGAAATGATTGAATGGTAATTTTAGCAGAAAAGTTGCACTGGCTCTTATTTCGCCAATGCCAGCACACGAAATGAACATAGTATTATACAAATAGCATAAATTCCCATTATTTATGGGGCAGTAACTGTTTGTGATATTTTATTTCGCGCAAGGATAACGCTAAAGCTACTGCATAATTCTCGCCCAAGCGCCCAAGTTAACAAAGAAAAAGCGTCGTCGTGAATGTTTGGAATTAATTGCCTACCCCGCCGAACTGGAAATCACAAATACTACTGGTTCCCCCCTCGAACCAAAAAAAAAAAAAAAAGAAGAGAAATGTTTTAATTAATAAATTGAATGTGTGCGAAAATTGAAAGGATTTTTGCTTGGCGGCATTGCCATAGTTGAGTTTGTTATTGGCGTTGTTGTTGCTAGCTTGTTGTTGGAGGACGCATTCATCTTCGGCGCTCATTCGCAGACTCGACTCATTTTGTATGCAAATGATTTATGCCAAAAAGTGCTTCGGCAGACGGGAAAACTGGATTAGATTGTGCCAGTGCCCCAATGCTCCTTGCGCCCACCCCTATCCATTAAGTGTCGCAAATGAGCCGGACAGTTTGCCTCAAAGTTCGAGGTCGCCTACAATTTCTCAATTGGTACGGTGGTTGGGGCCCATTCCTGCACAGTTGGGTTGGGTACGGAGACGATATCTAAGGCAATGGTGCGCTTTTTAAAATATTTACTTAACATCCTATTATCCATGCAAGGCAATGTCACGCGGACGACCCTCTGTTATATCAACATTAAAACGATAAACTTGCCACACAGCTCTGCGTATAAAAATGCAAAGGACGAAGGACACGTCTTGTCTGTCACACCAAAATGTCACCGCGGGGTGAATTACTGGCAAGAGAAAAATGCAAAAACAACCAAGCGAGAACATTAAATATTTTTGAGCAGGGTATGGACTATGGGTTGCTCTAAAAAAAATGCGACGTGTGGAGGATACGCTTTGAACATGGCGCCTTAGAAAAACTGCACCGCGAACCCAATGATCCATTGTAGCCGCCTGCTCGCATTAAAGCTCCTTAGTCAGTGCAACGAAACAAACTTATTTAATTGGGATGATGTTAACCTTGTGACGACTATTTCCATATACCATACATACTTTAAACGTATTACAAAAGCAGGGTATTAAGCGGAAAAGCTACAAAAAAATCCCTAAACAAAACGTGAAACAAAAGCGAGCGAGAGTGAGAGATACAAAGCCGCGCATTGGGATTGCTGCGTGTGCGAGTGGGACAACAGAAAAGGCCAGCAGGACACACGCTCAAATGCAAACAGACAAACAAGAAGGAGACTAACGAACGAGCGAGCGAGCAGGCATGCGTTGACAACTGAGAATGGTGGTGGAGAGAGGAAACATGCCAAGCGTGTGAGTGATTTATGGCACTGCGAGTGACGAGGACGAACCAGAATTCTTCAGGATAATGCCGACATAACGAGATTGTTTTATGTACACATTTTCTCCTTGTTTTGTCGTCGTTTGCTGTTGTTTTGCCCGGATCCGGAGCGAATCGGATCGGGTCGGGTCGGGCCCGAGTTGGGTCCGTTGTCTGTACATGCTACATATAATGACACTTTTCGCTGTCGTTGTTTATGTTTGCAATGCGCACCGAATGGGGGCGAAATATGCGGGTGAACAAACATTTACGTCACTGTGGGGGTGTTATCTGTTTAAATATGTTTGTGTGCTTATGCCCCAAGGACTTTCAATCAAATCTTTAATCCTTATTCAGTGCGTTAATGAGCTACATACATTAATATGTCACCCATAATGGCGCCCTTGTTTTATCGCATATCCTATTGTTTGGGGGCTGTAGACTATGCGAATAAGGCTGCCATAGGAACTAAGGTAAACTGCATTTTAGAGGTTAAGATAAAGTGGCAGCACCGTTTGTATAATCTTTTCTAAGAACAACAGAAACGTTGCTCTCTTTGTAGTATGCACAGATTAAGATACATTGGTGCATCCGTAGCAGATGCTGAAGCCATTTCGATATGGTTTATGTGTACACAAGCATGGAGAAGAAGCGTAGTTAAGGTCCGAGCTTGGAATCCATTCGAAAGTAGTGCACATATTTCATAGATATCTACAGGTTGTTAGAGCTACTCGAAGGTCTTCAGTTATCCAACATAAAGCCTTGCATCATTTTATCATTCGACTTCTACCATGAGTGAGTTTTAACATAATGTACTATAGAGCAGGTAGAGGCGTTGTAGACCATTAGTTGTCTATGTCGAGTTCGTTGGGAGAAAAATGTATCGACGACCACAAGAGAGCTACACTAAAAAGAAAAGAGTTTTAGCCCTAAATGAATTTGCAATTAGGGTATCTTTTATTGAGAGAGTTTTTTGAAGACGTCTTTGAAATCAGAACCCAAAAGATTGTAGTAATCATGGTCTAACCTTTGAAACCCAAAATAGATTTTTTTTTTGTGGTAGCGTTATTTAGGAATATTAGTACTGTACTAATGTAATGTAATGTAACTATAATTTTTCTAGTCTGGGTGTCCAATGATTCATTATAAGCTTGCTGAAGCCGATTCAAAGGTACAACAAACCCCAGCACTTCAGGATTCTGAAATAACCATCAAAATACCTCGTCTTATATTTTGTCTTGGGGTTTTTAAGTTATGTGACAATCCTGCCGTGCTGGTATTTTTAACTATTGATTTCGAATTCGGCAACCCAAAACACTTGAGCTAAACGTGGTGCGAACTCTAAACACTTTTCGGTTTCGATTTGTTTGTGTGGCTGTTTAATCAGAGTCTCCTAGTTCTCTAAAATATATTGTTAATTTTATTAATTTAATTTGTTGTCATTATTTCACCTTTGTCCATTTTGCTAAACAGATTTCATTAGGATTTTGCGGATGTCTGCGATTTATTTTATTATTTTATTTTTACTACAATTATAAATGTAACTATTATTCTACTAACGAGTATTCAAAATGTCCAGTGTGACCGAGTTCATGAAATTGTTAACTTGAAAAATAAATTTCGTTCAGTGAAAACAACTATTTTAATGACAAAATTTACTTAACAGCCATTTATAAATTTAGTAAACCAAAGCAACCCATGCATAAATATGTTATAAACAAAAAAGAGGGCCAAAAGTTTTTCGTATGCCATTTTATTTGTTAAGTATAAAATTTATGATTACTTTTTGCAATTATAAAAACAAAGCAGAAGATTCATGCCATTTCATGATGCTCACTACTTCGTCCTTTGGGTATGCGATATATTCTTCATAATTTCTAATTCCAGCTAAAAATAATTCTAAACATTAAGTAGAAATTATTTGGAAAACTTTTTTTGAAAATTTACAACTAAATGCCGCACTGAGGCACAACAATGCCAAACAAACCCTAACACTCCAATTCCAGCAACACCAACACTGACACCCAACCACCCTAAGCTTCCTCCACATCCACAAAATGACGTCGATATAAACAAATTCTCATTAATGGCACACAAAGCTGAGCTAAAAGAGAACGAGTGTACCCAAAAATGGTACCCAAAGCGAGCCAAAGAACGTATTCAACGAATTGTGAGCATGTAAATGAGTCGCCGTTGGTTGGGTGGTTTTGGATGTGGATTCTGGATGCGACTGGGTGGGTTGCCCAGGAGGCGGGGGTGGCTGGCACAAAATATGATTTTGACAGAAAACAACAAAACAAAATCCATAATTCAGGATAAAACATAATTCCACACAGAAACGGCAGCAGTGGCAGCCAGTAACCAACACAGACGCACATTGCACGCCGAAGAAAAAGAAGCAGTCAGGATGAAAAGCTCCACCAAACTCAAAAAAAAAAATATATATATATAAAAA
This sequence comes from Chymomyza fuscimana, assembly GCA_949987675.1. NCBI lineage: Eukaryota > Metazoa > Arthropoda > Insecta > Diptera > Drosophilidae > Chymomyza > Chymomyza fuscimana. The sequence goes on from OX465088.1 coordinate 61,024,380, forward strand.
AAAATTATGAATTACGGTAAATAACGGTACAGTAGCAACGGAGCTATGCGGCATCAAATGAGGAAGAGTGTGAGCGAAGCAGTTACAGTTATTTATTAAATCCCTTTACGCATTTTCATAATAATTTCAAAAAATATTTTAAATGCGAGAGAAGCGCAAACAAACGACGATGATGGAGATGGAGACGGCAGAAGAAGCAACGTCTGCCATCGGGTGATTCATGTCAGTTTTTGCCGGGTGTATTTTTATACCCTGTATCCAAAGCGTCAGGAGTACATATAGATTTGTGCAATCTATTTAACAAATAAGTTCTACACACCAAAATTCCTAAGCGATTGAGATATATCCTTTTGACGGACCATAGGACGGAACACCAAGATTTTAGACCCCCAAATTAAGTAGAAGTTTGTCATCATAGTCACCTTGTTAATATTGTGAAGAATGGATATCAATCTCTAAAGTTGTGGACAGAAAAATATAAAAGATCTTCTCTATTGTAAGCTTCAACAATGCTAAAGGCGTCAAATTTGATGAATAAACCCGTGTGAAGTATCCATATACCATCTGAAAAAATGGGTGGGTGTAGGGTATCCTGCTGTCGGACACCGCCTTAAATGACTCAAATTTTTGTGTGTGCTTAAGTTCGTATATCATTAAACTTTTATGCAAGTTGAACAAAGCAACAACGACAACTACAAAGTGCAGGAGCACTCATCATAAACAGGACAAACGAGTATGAATTTAATCCCTTTTGGCAGAAAAATCATAATTTCTCGCCAAGCTCAAAACCAACACACAAAAAAAACACACACACAAAATGCAGGAAAGCGCAATGTACTTGTACTAATAGAGCGATGGGCATGGTCGAAATGGAAACCCTAAGCTGTCACAACGACTTGTATATGCGCTACACAGGCTTAGTGAAACTTCTGGAAATAAGAAAAATGAGAAAAGTCGACTTATCGGGAGTTGAGATTAGGAACTATACCAAACCGAGATGTGCACTTTGAAACTAACAAACAAGCTTTGACCAACTATCGGGGGCTACTTATTTAAGCTCTCAATAAAATAGTGTGGTATACGAATCATAATTGATATGAAATTGAAAAAAAAAAACATATTCGCAGGCATTTTTTGTATAGATTTGGTAACGCTCTCTATTGTAGCGCAGCAATGAGACGTAAGCGCAGAAGGTACTATGTACTACTATTGTGAAAACGAAAATGACAGCACGAAAAATAATTCTAATCTCCTCATGAATATTCCTTTTACATTTTCATTTTGCAAAGAGCACCAGCCAGTGTAAAGCATCAACAAAAAGGACTACAACGAGAGGACAGTTGAGCAATGGTATGGGAGTGACAAGGAAAGCGTTCTGCACCAAGCAGTTTGGAAGGGGGGGTTTCAGGAGTAAGCTAAAGAAATACGACGGCGTCATTTTGAAGCAGCTAGACATGGAGGGACATGGTGCTACGGAGCCTGAATGAAACTTTGGCAAATGCCAGAAACGGTGGCAGTCGTTTGTTATTTTATTTTATTTTACTTGCCGAGCACACTGCTTCTTGGTCCCCGGCAACACTCCGGAACACTTGTCCGAGCGCGGCGTTTCACTGATGGGCACTCATGATCCCACTATTAGAAGGTTACGCACTGTGCAGGAACGTTGTTTGTGCCTCTCTGAAAGCGTTTTTAAAAGCAGAGAGCGTGAAATAAGTATTATATTTTTTTGTTTAAATAACTTTTTGCTTTTTTAAAATATAGCTCAATCAAATTTATATCAATTTAGCTTTGAACTACATACAGTCAGTGTAATTGTGGCAAGTGTAAACAAAGTCTTACACCATGCCACTGAAGCAGTGACGTCATTGTAGCAAAGCTTTTCTGCGCAGCAAAATTCGCGCATTTCATTGCGGCACCTTGTAAAATTCATTGCATCGTGATGGGCACTAGTCGTTCAAGTGCCGCAGTTGCCAGCATTGTCCTTGTCGTTGTCGGCGACAACGTCATCCTTGTTGGGCATTCGCCGCCGCCGTCGAGAACGCGCCACCAAAATTATAAACTTGGCTTCTAAAGAAGGTTAAGTGATAAATTAACGCCACTGCCCACTGCCGTTGGCCAATGCTGCTGCTGCTTCTTCTTCTTTCGTCTCTTGTTGTTGTTTCTGTTGTTACTTCCATTTAAGGGTTGGGGTTGGGTGGTTGGGATGAATTGAGGTGAGGTGCTGGAAGCAGTTGGGCGTAGACAATATTCGACTGCTTTATGCACGAGTGGACCTTTTAGTTTATTGTTATTTTCAAGAAGCAACCAACGACCGAAGCTATTTAAAATTGTTCTAGTAAAATCGAATACAAACATAATTACGAAAAGTGGCTGATGCTGAGTGATTTTGAAATTGTAGGCAAGTAAAATATAAAAACTAATAACCTGACATTAAGCGACCCTCTAGGCGCCTCTGCGTCTCTACTGCGCCAACTACTTAGTCCTCTCAGCGGAGGCACGGTTCCACCTCTTCGTCCACAACATCAAGAGGAGTATTCATCACCCATAATGCAAAACCTCAATTGCCAAAACCATAGTAGCATTGTTTGGCAAGAGTGACCATGATCCATGCTGATATGGTTTTACCTTGTGATGGTGTAGCCAAGGAAGACGAATTCCTCGACAACATCAAACAAATTATTTTGAACCACAATCTGACGTCGCTCTACTTGAATTTAACATATTCGTATTGCTCTTTTTTGGTCCTAGACGCGCTTTGGTCGATTATATTTCAACAGCTGTTAAGACTCCGAGCAAATCTTACTTGGTACGACTTCATATCCGTATTGCCTACATGCGAAAGGAACTTAACACACTCTCCATCCCAAAGTTAGAGGAGTTGCTCGCGCTTTGTCAAAAATGGAGTTGAGGTCCTTCCCTAGCTTTGCAGAGATGCGTATAAGAGTCAAGAGTCTTTATTTGCAAGTACGCCGAATTCAGACTATCTGCAGCACTAAAGCTGAGGAACTTAAGCAATATAAATTTTAAGTAAAGGAATTAATCCATTTTTAATGTAAATTTCAGTTCTATTAAAGATTAGTTGTAAACTTTACCTGCCATCTTTATCATTCCAGCATCTTTCACCATCTTAATCATTTTGTATTTCCTATGACATCATTAGCTTAACAAGGTTTGTCTCTATTTTGCATTAGCCAGCCAACTCGAGGGATTCATTCAAGTTACCAATAGTAGTGCAGAAATTTTGCTCCGATCCAACATCATATGCTCATGCGTTTGCCTAATCTGATGATTTATCGAAAATTTAGGTCGCCATATAGTCGCATTAATTACGCCTCATAATGAGTGATTTATGTGTGCTCAGCTTGGCTCATGAGTTGGTTTCACTCTCGCACATCCTGCGCCATGATAAGAAATGTTTCTGCGCCTGCGGCCAGAAAATCACATTAGCACAAATGCTGTAATTATGCTTTTTATGATGCGCACACAGACCCACATACGTTCCCTACCCCACACAGATACATGGAGTGACACAAACATTGGCACACAAAGTCTGACATTTTGGGCTAGACGTGCGCCTGATAAGGATAACACAGGCCATCACGACTTTTGGTTACCAGCTGCTATATCATACCTAATAAAATTTAGACAAGAAGTGTCCTTAAAAACTAAACTAGAAATACAAGTATTTACTTACATTTGTTTTTGAAACAAAATTCTTGATTTTGGGTGTACTTGTTTCTAAAACGGACTTTTTTTTCAAACCAGAAGTTAACTTGTAACGTGGAGATAGATCGTTTCCTTATAAAACCTACATGTGTGTGTTCACAATTGATTTTCTGTGCTCTAATCAAAGTTTAGGATTATTTCCTTTTTTACCCACCCACGTGGATATGTTTCTATAGAGCATAATATGTATGAACACCTTTATGCCTAAAGTCGCATTACATAATTCACGCAAAGTTACACCAAGGTCAAAATTTTTCAGGAGAAGGGCAAAATCAAAATAAATATGGGACGTAGGAAAACGCTTTTTTATATGATAGAGTAAAAAGGCATATCAGCATTAGAATTGATGCACTTTAATAGCTTCCGAAAAAAAACAAAGGGCAAGGGGAATATTAAGTTTCGGCAAATTTAGTAGGAGGCACCGAAAGCCTTCTCAATTACCTCTAGTAAGTTTAGAATGGCAAACAAAATTTATATAGGCACCTGGCGCCTGGATCTTGAGGATTATAAGGGCTAGAAAAACCAAACCTGAGATCTGCTCAAATATTTTTTTTTTTTAAACCGTTCCCTTCCAACCCCAATCTATTTCAAAGCGCTACGCATTTTCTGTAATATTAAAGTTACAGCTTCAAATTGTGTCGGGAAAATGTGCGAAATAAAATTAAAATAAAGGCAAATCATTATAATCGGAACACATTTTTAATAAGGGTATCCGAGTTTTTAGAGTGTTAGCCTTTGAAATGAAAACCGAGAAGCATAATTTTTATATACATATAACAAATCAAAAAATCGTTCGATCAAATACAATGTTTCTCAATCGGATAACTTTAAAGTTTGGCATATTTTTAAGAATTTTTGGATGAGAGCAGAATCTGACATTGAAAATCTTGTTCCCAAAATAATTTTGTAAGTTGTTAGCCTGTGTAATGTATGTATGTCACATTGGCAAAAAAAAATATGCGCATAGTCAGCGGCACCCTCATTAACCTCCTTGCACGCACGACGAGACCTCATCTTGCCGAGATTTTGGGGTAAGAGTTGCGTTGCTCTACAAACGTTTAAAAATTTATGCATTTTTAATACCACTTTATGTTTTCCGTCAATCACATAGTTTCTTTGTAATGTCATCTTGGTTTATTTGTTAGCCCTATGGAATCCGTGGTACCATCTGCTCATCCTTGAATTTCGTGTTTTATGTGTATTTGACTTACTGCGGCTAAATAGGGTTTGTGCTGGATTGAAGGAAATTTTGTAAAAGTACTCAAAGGTGAAAAATAGTCTTGTTAATTTATTTTATGGTTTAAACTTCCTAGTTCTTAGTTCATCAATGCTGGTTGTGCATAAGCTTCTCATTTTAAATGCTGCAAAACGTTTTATAATTTTTTTAAAAGAGAATCAGCGATTGAGTTTGTCGGGCAGAAATACAAAAATGCCGGACAACAAAGTGAGCAAGCCTAACAAGGATGCAAAAGTGCCAGACTAACAATGTGAGCAACAAAAATCACTCGTAAACAGTGACAAATTGCGTTCTTTGTTTTTTCTTTTATAAAAATTTTTTTGGAGAAAAACTTTTATTTAAAAGATTTGGTTTTAGATATTTATCAGTACAATATACTCGTATACGTATATTTTCTGATATGCCACCCCAAATAAATTATAACTAATAATTATAATCAATTATTTAAAAAATACAGATACTTTATTCTGATTATTTTCCTATCATACTACAAGTCGTTATTAATTAACACCAACAACAGTATAAAAAAATATCTACACGCTGGCAAGGAAATTGTATGCAGCTTTTACAACACACTTTTGGGCAGAAGTGCCCTATTCTCGCAGTCAAGCGTCTGGGTCTGGCAGAATTGAAGAATTTTGTAATGTAAGTTGTTGTTGGAGTCTTTTACATTTCTGTCCGACAAAATGAACACTAGGGTGGCCGCCGATGGTATGTCAAATTTTTAAACCGACGATAACAATAACGTCACCGCCTTAAAAGTTTTGTACCTGCATATAGCGCCTGTAAAATTTAAAGACGATCCGAAAGCATTTGATGTCGCGAAAATAATAATTTAAAGTTATTCCATTTTTGACTGTATTGTTCTACATAAACTTTAAAAACTTATTTCCAATCAAACAAATTATGGTTTAAAAAGTCTCATATCTATCAAAACATAATTTTGAAAAAATGTACAGTTGGCCTGAATAAATTTGGTAAGTTCTAAAATTGATTAAATTGTTTAATTACACTAGCTTAAAAATTTAAAAAAAAATTTTTATTCTCAACATGTTTTGGTCGTCTCCGTAGTAAAATGAATTGCTAAAACCGAAAAAGCAGTCAAAAAAATGAAACGGGTTTCGAGATTTAAAAAAAAAAGTTTTTCGAAATTACAAAAAAAAAAAAGGTGCCTCTACTTAACAGCAAATATCTCTAGTTGCACTAAACTGATTTCGATAATTTTTACTTGACTGTAGATAATTGAATTACCCATCCGATTATAATTGGAACATATTCTTGTCAAACTTACGGTTTGGTCGCTATTTATGCATTCATACGAAATTTTTCGTAATTTTTGACCTATTTTCGCGACCATCAAATACTTTCGGATCGGCGCTATATGCGGGTATATAAAAATTTTATATTTTTTTTGTTTATTTAATTTTAACAACCTAACAATCTGTAAATTATATGGAATTAATCAAACAATAACAGGAGCAGCTAGTCTCCATTGAAACTAGTTGCTATACTATATACGAACTAGTGGTTATTAATTTTAAATTATGAATAATCTGCTTGATAGATCATGGGCATGAAATCGTTTAAGTTTTTATTATCCGTTAAATTTAAGGCTAGACTATTACTATGGTCTAATAATCTTTCTAAGTACCTATTGCTTAATTTTCTGACTTCTATGACAAAGCAAATGTTGAGATCTTTGTGGACAAACAATGTTAACAATGTTTCTCAAAGTTTTGGATTGGTAGCGCTGTAGCACTGCAAGATTTGAGACACTCGCCGTGCCCCATAATTGAAGTTATGTAGAAATTTGGGCAGAAATTAAAATTTGACTGTAACTCATAGAAAAAATGTGAAAATATTTTCATGAAGTGAAAAAATTTTATGATTGCATTTTCGATTCTAATAGACCGACCATTTTACTACAGAGTAATTCAAAATAGTTAAAGATTAAACGTCGAGATAAACGACTTGTAATCAATAAGGCATATTTCATTTCCAATATTTAATTTGCCGGAATGTTTTGTAGTTGTTGTCTTTTTCGTTGCCATCAAATCCCAGCTTCAGTGGCATTCAATCATTTTAATGCAACCACAGTCAGTCGTAAAATGGAACCAATTCTCCAGTTGGAGTCGTAAATGCGATAAACGCGCTTAAGTGATTTTCACACTAAAAACAGCGGGTCACTTTGGTGATTTGAAATGGTCGAAACGCCAGTTTGCCCACACACCCGCACACCCCACGCCCTCAACTCATGCCATGCCTCTATTTTATGTCTTCTCATAAAATTTAATTTTATGTACGCTTACGAAGCCAAGGAACACAGTTTAACAATTAAAGAACAATAAAAGCGATTTTGACGAAACATCGGTCGAGTTGTTTTTGTTACAGATTGTCGTTGTTTGGTTTTATAGCCATCAAAATGACACAAACAATTTTGACATTTGACGAGCATAAAGTCGGGTCATCAACTCCAAATAGAAATCCAGATGCAGCGACAGCAACACCTTAACCTTCTGACCGCCGCCACTAAGGTGAAACAATAAAAGACGAGCCGACAAATCTGTCTTGTGGCCATGTTACCTGGGACAGAGCTGTTTACGCTTGTTTACTGTCAAATAATGGGAATGTCGTAAAACTTTCCGTTTTACGAGGATCGTAAAAACCTAGAACATGATGACCAAAGCCTCTTTGTTTAATAAGAACTAAAACAATTCTTGCTTATACATACGTATTTATAATTGCCAAGGGCGTGAAAGCATTCCAAGCTCATTTCAAAGCATTCACCTCCATGGTGTTAAAGTACAGTGCGCCCACCTAGTCGTTGACAAACGTTGTAGTTCCAATAATGAATATAGTTTTAATAAAAATTTATGGCACTTGGCAATTTAAATTTATGTTGGTCAGCGCACTTTTAAAACAAAGCCAAGTGCCACTCAAAGTTATCCAACAAATTGTTAAATTTACGAGCATTGGCCACAATCTCTTCGCGGGATTCGGGAATCGATCCCACGCGTCGCACATGCGTCAAAACGGAAGCACATAGTCAGTGTCGTGTCGTACATTGGGTTTTGAGTGTCATTAACGTTGCACTTAACGCGGATTTATCACCTACACCCACATTACGAACTCAAATTATGGGCCTATAGAGGTCTCCAACGAACCATGTGGCAAATGTGTCATTGGGTTTTTAATGTCTGGGTTTTGTGCACGCTTTTCTTGTAAAAATGTTTGTTACGATCGCGGAGTACAGTTGAGATTGCTCTAATAGCGTTCTTAGAAATCTTAGTAAATTCATTTGCCTGATTTGATACATAAATACATTGCATCCAATCTTAATAGCCCAGAACTTTAGAAAACAAACTATCTTTGTTTGACTTTTAGCTATGAAATAATTTTATTGCTCAAAAATTAAATAGATTTCCAATTGTCTACTAAATATCAGTCGATGAGATTAAAACTTTAAGAACTCTTGGTGCCTGCAAATGCTAAACAAAAATCTTCATATCATATTTATGAGCAATAATGTTGAGAGGCAAACGCAATCAGAACACTAAATCTGATGTACGCCGCTAATTGCACATAGATTACCAGATGCATGAGCGATATTAAACGCCCAATGCCGGCCGATACTTGCAAGGAAAACGATCCCGATGACGATGGCGATGGCGATGGAAACCTAGACGGGCGCAACGGCATCGAAGCCATAGCTCGACAGCTCAATGAGAAATTGCGACAGAGACAACTCTATTTGGATATTGCGTACTGGAGCTGGAGGGAAGGGCGGCGGCGCATTCATTCAATCGTTGCTTCGGTTGGGTCTGGTCTCTTTGCTTATTTATTTCGAATTGACCCATTTGGTAATATTCATAATTTAAGTGCGCACGAAAGCCGCCGCAACAACGTTACCAAAGAGCTGCATAAATTCTCGCGCCCCACACTAAACGAAAGCAGCCTGCCTGGGAGTGGATCATGGATGGTGCGGGCCATTTGACTTTATTTGCGATCGCAGCGCTGTCATAAGTTGCCGCCAAATTGTTGCATTGTACCTGCTGCGACGCGACGCTGGACGAGGTTTGGTCACACTGTGGAGCCGGGGACGACTGCATAGCTGTTGTAACTCAGAAATCATTAAAAGTGCGAGATACTTTATGAATTCATCGTAGGCTGTTCGCCAGTTGGACATTCTGGACAACTTGAACATTGTGAATAAGGCAACTGCTTGGCAATCTTGGCGTGAAATATGCACATAAAATGAATCTTCGGCCTTTAATGTAAAATAGCTTGTTGAATTATTGTTACCGATTTGCAGTTAATTCCACTCATAAGTTTCTAGTTCGACTTCACGATCTTCCTTGTACATCTAGTATTAACTGTTTTGTTTTGAATATTATATAAATCTCGTTTAGTCGTAAAAATGAATATGCGTATTTAGCTTGGAGCGCACTAGGAAATAATTTCGAGGCATAATTAATCGTAGAATATCATAGCAACGAATGATGAAGGTAAGAGGTACATATTTATGTAGAATAGAGAAGGAGAAGCCAAAGAGCCCCAAAAAAGAAATTTATATAGACATAACCATCCGTTCATCTGTGTGTCTGTATGAACGCCAAGGTCTTGGAGATTTTCAAAGCTAGGCTAATCAAACTTAAGATTGGGACTCCTTAAATGCAGAGGCAAGTTTTGAAACGCTATATTTTTTACAATTTCCAAGTTTTTGTGTGTAAGATGTGGCAAGTAAAAAAATCTTTCGATTAATGTCAGACATCATTACAATCAGATTATCTCGTAATACAGTTTTATTGGAGACCAAAGTACGAATCGACTCTGTGTGAAAAGCTTCATAAGGGTGCTTGAGTTGACGGAGTGTTAGACTCGAAGCTCTCAAAATCATCTAGAGAGCATTTAACCTGCAAATTTTTCTATGATGGGTTTCAATGGGATGCCATGTAGATTCTTCTAGTGTATAGAATACTTATGCTGTATTATATTTTTATGCATGCAACCAAGTTTTATAATTTTTACTATGTAGTAGTCTGATCCATCAAGTCTTTATTCCAATTTTATGCTGTTTTTTTTTATTATTCAACTTACCAATTAGTAAGTTTTAAGAAAAAAATTTTAAAACCCTTGAAGCTTCAATACTGATGCCAAAAAAAAATATTGACATTATTAAATTAATGCAATCGATTTGCATATTTTCTTTTACGACTCGAGAGTAATTTACACACCAGAATTTATTATTATTTGGTTTCTTGATTTCACTTCGTCAGATGCTACCCGCATCCATGCCAAGGCGGCTCTGGGAGACTGTTTTATTGTCGTCATGGCCACCGGCGGCCATTTGGAATACGCATGTGTCATTTATACCAGACCCATGCCCGAGACAGGCGATAATGATGCGGCAGTCTCTGGACTTCGTTACCTGTTGGCTTCCTCTGGCCAATATCAGTCACATCAGCTTTATGTCGCATATAATTTTTATTTGGTTCGTTCATAAAAGCATCGTAAAATTTTTGATGACGTTCGTCAAGTTGCAGTCATCTTTATCGTTCTCTCCGTTGCGATCCCCGCTGGTTGCAGCGCTCTCTCTCTGTATGCCGGACGTTTCACAAAGCGAACTTTATTCTGCAGTTGACATAAAATATTATATTTATGACACTCTGCTTAATTTATTTTTAATTCGATTTTTTCAGAAATTGGATTGCCGATTGATTTTTATTCATACATATAAACGCGTACATACATACTGCGAGTATTTTATGCATATTTAGAATATTTAAACTTATAATACTCATGGAGTGTAAGGTTTTGCCGCTTATTTCGTAAAAACTATCATGTATTTAACTGGTAGACGAAAGTATTTCCGATCCCATTTGTGGTATATCTAAAGACGAGTCTCTCTGCACGATTACTAAGATGTTAGACTATAGGAGTTAGGAACATTAAATTTTACCGAAAGTATCAGGTTAATCTAAATTCCCCCAGCAGAATTCCTCGTTTTTCTGCACAGGTGGTATTTCTTTTGAAATAAAATTTGACGAATCTTCTTTTCATGGCTACAGACATGCCGAATTTTTACACCATCGGATAAGTAAAAAAAAAAATGCTATAGAAATATTCCAACATATGAGTTAGAATGAAAAAATGTGATACAGTCGAGGCGGTGCCCTGTACCATTATTTCTTGACAAACATTTTATTTCTGCATAGCCCTTAAAGGAATTTTCCAATTGTAATTTTCGAATAAATAAGGTGCAGTTTATTGGGAAAGGGGGTGAAATTAGTACATTTTTGGCTATACCTTTTGATTTATTTGTCCGATTTTGACACACAGATGCATATGATCATGACGCATACCTCTGTCTCATTAAGGTGTGTAGCTAATAAGCTCGAAATTCTGCTAGGCGGAACTGGGTAAGATATTGATATGATACAATAAACTTCATCTGCTCAGGAAATATACGCATATAGTCATACAGACGGACGGACGGACGGGCGGACATGGCTCAATCGCTAGGTTGTGATAAGCATTATTAAGTTTTTCTTTAAGAAAAATGGCTTAGGGTTCCCATTATCGGCTATGTCATTTTTTTGTTGGATTGTTCGTCGTTTTCAAGAGAGATGCTCCGATTACACAGGAGGAATGCTAAACTCTTTTGAATGTTACGATTCGAAAGAAGTTCACGATTGAGTAAAATATTTCAAAACTTTTCAGTTAACATTGACAGTTAACGAGTATAAGCATTTCTATTTTTATTACTCCTTAACATTGGCACTTAATTTCAAAGGCGTAATAGTTCACTTTCTTAGCTCGTACAATAAGTATTATCAAAAACATTTATTTTCGGTCCATAAAATGCGGTTAGATTTGGATCGAAAAAAGTCTGTGATTTGTAGATCGCAAACTCCTTAGCCTCTATAGAGAAACGATTTTTTACAAACAACAATTACGAACAATTTTTTAAATGTCGCTAAAAACCACCAGTTCGACTGACTTGGTGATGTGCAACTATCGATAAAATCATTTAGTTCATTCGAATTGATATCACTTTGGAGGATAGGAAGATCTCCGGCTCATAAGAAATAATGTTTAATCAGAATTATGAACTTTTGAAACAAGCTTCTTCGTTCGCTCCATTTACAAGAGCATATTTGATATATATAAAGACATATTGTACAGTCTATCTATTTGGAGTTTAAATGGCATTGGGTTACAGCAGAAGGCACATGCCTATAAAGATCCGAACATTTCCCACATTTTCCACATATTCATACATGTGTCTATGGATGTGTGTTATTTCGCGCTTGTGGTACTAAATTGGGTGATAACTCCTTTTTAATGGATCCGCTTTTGATGTTCTTATTGTTGTTGTTATTGTCGCTGTTGTTGCTCTAAGTTTTATTTTTATTTGCCTCGCTAAAACTCAATTTTCGAATCAAACAGGCACAAGGATTCCTCGACTTGGTGTTAATATGGCCGCATGTTGGTTTGTTGTGTGTTGTCTGTTCCCTGTTAGCTGATGTCCCTCAACAATGCCGTATCATTTGTTTTCGTTGTCATTGTCGTTGTCATTGTTTTTGTATTTGTTTTTGTTGGAGGTAGTATGTATGGCTTTTATTGTTGTTGATGAAGCGATGTGGCTTGAACTGGATGTCCTGGACGTTGTCACAAATGCAAATAATGGCACAATTGTACTGTGCAGCTTTTAACTGCTTTTATTATTTAATTCCATCTAACTGCATATGAATGAGTACATATCCATATGCACATATGTGTGAACATTTATTTTTATTCGCTTTTGTATACATACCATAAAATTTGGGTTTGTTGCGACGGAACGGGGAAAACATTTTGAAACGTACAGAATGGACGGGATCTTTTCATAATCATAAAAAATCTTGAGCGGCTCCCAACATTTAATTATTATTTTTATAAATAATTTGTTAACTTTACGAAAACTTTTAAGTGCTGCATTGAATGCTGGAGATCGTAAAAAGTCCTTGAATACCTTTTGTGGAACAGAGAACTAATAATCAAAGTCTAGGAAATATTGTTTTTAGCAAGAGCTACGATAAAAAACTACAAGTTTGGTTCTTTTTTTAAAGTACGTAGCTATTTACCTGCTTACACGCTTTTTGATGCTTATACAAATAAATATTCAAATAAGCATAGCATAAAAAATTTGAATCCTTGAAGACATTTGAAAAGATTAAAAGAAGTAAATTAAGCCGAATCCAAGGTGCAAAAATAGCTGAATCTGAATTCGAGATCAAATACAGCTGGCCAGGTCCTTGAGATAACCTCCAAAATAACTCGTTTAGTGGGGGTTTGGGCAGTGATAAATTTTAAATCCCCCTGTATAGAAGGAATACTAAAAAATCTCAAAATCCCTAGGACGGAGTAACAGATATCCCCAGAGAATATTATTTCTCGTTCCCATTTCTACTTGAAACTAAATGCTCAAAACCTTGCAAGTTGGAGCCGAATGCTCTCTTTAAGTGTAAAAGATTTAATTTATGCGGCTTGGTTTATCACTTATTGCAGATACATACTTTGATTTGATCAAAGACTGAAGTAGTTATCCATTTAATATAGTCCCAATTCTAATATACTTCCATATATTTGTATAAAGGATCAGCCTTCTGTGCTCGAAATAAACTCTGTTTTTGTCCACACACTCGCATCCATTCATATGTCTATGAGAACCTGGTCCTTGAAAAGGCAGTGTCTACATTACAATATTGAACCAACCAAAGGACTTCGCATCACCCTCTACTCTACGGACCTCGTTTTAGATCAACTTCACCACAGCGTTGACATGCCAAACGCGCCCGTGCTTTGGCGCTTACACTTATGTGAGTGTGTTTGTCGGTTTCTCCTGAGTCCTGTGTCCTGAGTCCTGTTTGTGTTGCGGCCTGTCAGAAATGAAGTTTATTGCGTCTGTGTAGCGTACGTGTCTATCCCGCTCTCTTAGTTAAGCTTTCCCCTTCTCTATATACTTGTACTATGTACATACATATGTACGTATGTAGCTATCTCTCTTTTTCTATGGCGCCCAGCGATGCTAAATGTAAAAGTGTCATTTCCGCCATATGTGCGCGATGAACGATGCGTCCTCGTCCTCATCCTGGATGTTGTTGGTGTTGGTGTTGTTGTTGTTGTCATTGTTAATAATTTCAGTGTACAATTGCAGCAGTAGGAACAACAATCGGTGGCAGCCGTTGCCAGTAGCTGCTGTTGGAATTTATACAAACGAGGCCCATGTCTGAGGTTAAATACGAAAAACATAACAATTCCAATTCACACACACACATACATTCTGACTGTGTGTGTGTGTGTGGGTATGAGCGGATGTCAAAGCATTTGGCGCTACCGTTGATGATCCGAAGCCGTGCGCAATGCTTTCATCCGTCTAACGACAACAACAAGGACTACGAGGGTAGTCTGATAACACTGTGGATGATAGTTCAAGATGAGTATAGTAAAACTCAGTATGGATTTTGCGTTCTAAGTCAAAATTTTTTTGGATATCCTCTTTTGTATTGGATCGGTCGATTTTTAAAGTAATAAGATTTGGCTTAAAAGACATAAAGGCCGCAGAACGAAAAATCCTTTAAAGTTTTAAACTTACGTTGCACTTTTATCCACAATTAGAAACATCCCACCTCCACTGTAAGCAATCGGTCTAACAAAGAAACCTATTTAATTTCTCAACACAATATTCTTTTGTAACCATAAACTTTATATAGGTCAAATCCTATGCTTTTGGATGGTAGGAAAATAATTCATACAATATTGCTCTTAGTTGAAAAGACCTTAAAAGCCCTTTGTCACATACAGTATTTTTTGCTTTAAATCGGGGATAATTGGGGCTAATTACTCCATGGAAATTCCAAAAACTGTTGCCATCAGCTTGTTACCCAAAAGAACCTTTTTGGTACCAGGTGTGTTGTAATGGACACATTAATACTCCATTAAATTGGTTACAGGATCACGTTATTTTTCGACTCTAAGCAATCGCGGGACCTAAGTGTTAGACAGTTTCCTCATATCCGAATATCGGAGTCATATAGTTATGGATTTGTTTTGGGTAGTTGAATTGAGGGACCGGATGTCATCACCAACTATGTTTATTCGAACACACTTAAATTAATCTGTACAATGTTTATTTTATTACGTAGTTTAAAATTTCGGCAAATCTAGAGAAAAAATGCTGACATGGTATCGTGGCTAGGCCGTTTACTCATCAACCTGCCCACGCTTCTATGTACTTCAAAGGCTGACTGCCTTGCAATCCTAACACGGTTGACGTTGTTTTTGTTGCTGTGACGTCATTGTTGTTGTTGTGAGTGATAAACGCGCGTTTGTTTAACAATTAACGTGTTTGCAACACATGCATCGTTATTTATGCCTTGACAATTGGGATACGAGTATTACGAGCTAAGTGGGAGGTTTGTGGGATTTTCGGGTGCGGTGCTTAGAAGCTACAATTTTTATATGGCTAATTAGTTGGGTATGTGATTTTCAAAAACATGGGCTTACTTCTCGAGAAAATAAAAGTAGGAGAATGGTATGTAGATGTAGAAGGAGTTGCACCGAACAGGCAACGCGTCCCTGTGATTCATGGTAATTGCTTATTACACACATACGAAAATTTATACTTAGATGTGGATTAGGTGTAGATGTTTAAATCAGTAAATGCCTCCCAATTACATGTTTTAAGGAATACTCGTTTATATGTATACACTACTTAGCAACTGCCAACGACATTGAAAGTGTAAATGAAATTCTATAAAGACAGTCTTGTCCGCTACGGACCAATTTGTCAGACAACCCAGGATTACGAGGAGTGGTGCTTTCAGTTACTGGAGGAGTTTTCTAAGAAGTGAGTTACATAACAGGTGCCGGATGCTTTCAATCTCCTTCTTATATGCTCTACTTGTGGTTATGGAAACGCAGGAGTTCTGATATTCGCTTTGTATTCTACCTGTGCCAAACGGGGATTGGAGAAGTTACAAACGGACGCTGTGTCACTTTCTCGTTAAGGGATCTTAAAAAGCTTGGCCATTTTTATACAGCATCAGCTACCCTTATTCTGTGATGGATAAGGTTTGGGTGTCAATAGTACAGTTTGTTTTGGGAAATTAGGAGATGGCAGTTTTCTTCTAGAAGTATATTACCCCTCACCCTTATGGTTCAGGCTATGAAAATTACAAAAAAAACTGGTGTTATAAACCACATGCTCATTGAATTAAATATTTTATACTTCAAATAGATTACAATGGGCAACAACGACTTAGACGACACGCACCTTTGCATAAAATGCAATGCGACTATTGTGGGCCTTGAGAAGTATATTGAACATCGGAAGATAAACTGCCTCAGTCATGGAAGTTCTAATGACCATATCACAAAGAAAGTGGATGAATCAATTACCACAAACGCAATTGAGGCAGAAGTATCTTCCACCATCATAAATCGTAATAACTTGGTTCACAACTACGATGGTTTTAATTTTGCGGAACCGGAGGCACCCAGTAGCTACTTGCGTAAAACGACAGCTGGTCATGGTGGTAAAACCTCAAAGTCCTTGACAGAAGCGTATGATCTTACCTATGAACTTGGCGCCGATGTCTTTTTTTCCTCGCTACAGTTGCAGAGCGTACAGTCCAGCTCGACGCATTCCACAAGCGGTAAAACTGGCTCCAGTAGCAGTGGCCAACGTCAAAAAGAGCACAGAGATGAGGAGAGCTGGCATGGCCATGCCCAGGCCTGCACTGATACTCTTATGAAAGCGGTACGCGAAATTGGAGAGTCCAAAAAACATGATGAAGTTGTCTTTAAGCCTCTTAAATTCGTACCCGATTCGCCAGAAGTAACCGATGAGGAGGACGATGAAGACGACGGCGATGACTTTGATGCTGACGACGACGAGGATGAGGACTACGATCCGATACGTGATACACACGCCTCAGGTGGAAAATGGCGCAACTCACCTCCAGCTGTTCCCGCCTCACATACAGGTGGCAAATGGAAGCCAGAGCATCGACCACAGCTGCACGCTGTTACCCATATGGAGCGCATATCACCCAACTGGGACGAGCATGCCGATGAACATGCAGATGAGCTGGGCACACCCGAACTACCGTCGCAACATCCACCGGAGGAGCATACCAAGGGAAAATGGGTTCCAGGCAGCAAAATATTGCAGCGTCTAGAGTATCGCGATAACATAGATCTGACCAAGCTAAGCAGGCCCACCACATACTGGTGCAACATTTGCTGTCGTAATCTTAAAAGTCGCACCAACTACGAGCAGCATTTGCGAACTGGCTACCATGAGCGTCGAGCCGAGGCGGAGCGGCATCTAGAGCAGGCCGCATTAGGCGGCAGTCTGCAGATTAGCAAGGATTTTGAAAGTGCTCAACCGAAGCAGCCACAACGACGACGGCGGGCCAATCTTCTACGCTGCGAACTCTGTCGCCATAGCATGGCTCGTCATCTCATGGGTAAGCATCTCATCTCACATTATCACTATAGACGACTGCAGCAACAGTCACAGATACGCCGCCAGAGCTTCTTACACGCCATACTAGAGCATATGCCTTTGATTGTAAGACAGGCGCCCTTCCAGTGCCTTGACTGCCGTTTCTTTGCCAATACAGAACAGGCATTTCTGGAACACTGGCGATCAGCCGAGCATCTGAACTATGCAAAGCAACAGGTTGGACACTTTTGGTGCAGCTACTGTCAATTCGAATGTGCCAGCAATGATGACATGTGGCATCATCTCCTAGGAGCCGAGCACAAGGAAGTGTTGCTGGCCGTTAACCGCTCAGTTCCCATTTGTATTGGACAACGTCGACCTGTTCTATGTTCATTATGCGGACATAGTTTTTTATACAACATTCAGCTTCGACGTCACTTTGCAACTGCACATATGGGCACGGAACCCACGGGCAGTGCTGCGGATGACTATCAGTCTCGCTTTCGTTGTGGCCTTTGCGGAGCACCGCAGCGGTCCCGTGTAGCACTGCAACGCCACGAGAAGCATAAGCATCGCTTGGCCAAATACTACTGCGCCATCTGTCAATTGGAATTCGACACAGCTCTGCAGGCTCGTCGTCATCGGAGCCTTTTGAAGCATAAGCGACAGGCCAATTCAAAGCCGATGAAGCACCTATCGCTTCGTGACGAGCAAATGGAAATTGAGCACATGCTTAGCGTGGTACTTGATGAGTTGCCAGAAAAGGTCAAGACGGAAAATGTGGTGAAGAAAAAACGTCGCCTAGCTCTAAAATGTGCCACCTGCCATGTGAAATTTGAAAGCGAACAACTATTGGCGAAACATCGATCGGAAGCCCATGCTTTGGACAATTATCCATGTCTCAGTTGTGGTGGAAACTTTCAGTGCCCCCAAGCTCTGGGAAGGCATTCGCGCAGCTGTCAGCCCTTGGCGTCCACCTCGGCATCTGCATTGAAGTTAAGTGCAGGGGGTTCCAAAATTTGGTGCTGCGACAAGTGCAATTTCAGCACCCAATATGAATCGGACTTACTTTACCATCGATTCTTTCATACTCGTGGCTCTATTGGCAAAAATGATCTACTTCAGTGCCCCCTCTGCCCTAAAAACTTTCGCAAGGACTCGCTACGAGCTCATTTACGGAATCATACGAATGAGCGTATTTTTGAGTGTACCCAATGTGATGCAAAATTTGCTAGACGTCACAATCTCAAGAATCATGTTACTACAATACACGAAAAACGAACGAAAGAAGTCCCAACAGAAGCGCCTAAAGAAAATAAAGAAATGGCTCCAAAGCAGAAATATCAATGTGGCACCTGTGGAAAGATCCTGGCAAAAAAGTAAGTACATTCTATTTTAATTAGTAATTGTTTTATTAATTGAATGAAGTAGAAGTGTTATCGATCCAAAACGAGGGGTTGTTGAAAAATTTTATAATATGTAAAGCCCCCTTCAAAATTTGATAATTCTCTAGAAGACACTTTTTTCTTCACTTATGTACCACCTGCAAATTTTCTATATCAAAATATTCAGATAGGTCCTTCGATCTTTTCAAGCTTAAGGCACACAAATTTGCTGGGACAAAAAACTCGACAAAAAAATGGTGAATATCGAATTGGTGCCTTGGGTCTTGGTTTTCACACCTATATTCGATTGGTCTTGATTAGATAACTTTACTAGATGCTTTAAACCTGATTTTTAGTTAAGTATTTTGTCGTATCTTAATGTTGCACCAACGTTATACTAGGACAAGTACTATCTACTATATTCTTTGTTGCATTCCCCTAGGATGTCATCGGCTATGCTATGACCATTGGCGAATCCCATTGTCCCTTGCGCCCTATCCTCCCACGTTCATTACAATCGCGCGTCCTAATGGCAATGTTTTTGTTTCCTTCTATACGGAGGATGGTATTGTAAGGACGTTGTCTATCTTGTTTTTCTTCTTGTTCTTGGTTTTTACTCGTTTTTTGGCAATTGCAGTTTCTGGTATCATAGCCGCAGGCTTGATTTGCGAGTGCATTGCATACTTTGTGGCGAATGCTCACCAGTGCAATGGCATCCCATATGAGTGGAGAGTACACTACAATGTATGGGTGTTTTTAGCTGGAATTTCTGCACTTAATGAGCAATTTTTTTATAACAATTATTTGTTGTATACTTCTTATACGATACAGCAACAAATATGTGTTATTTTGGTTTGGAATTTTTAATTAATGCAGAATACGCGCTCTGGGATGTGAATTTCTTTTTGGTCTTTTAAGATTCATATATGTACAAGTGTATGGAGAAACTATAGGCCAAATTTCAGATTGTATTGTATATATTGTAGGAGCTGATGATAGCTAAACAAACAATTAATTGTACGGCACCAAAATAGACTTTATATCAGTAGAAGTTGCCTGAGGATTTTTAATTTTAGAAATTCTTGCACTTTGTTATGTTTTTGTTGTATTAACAGTCCCTTTTAAAGAGTATAAACGTTTTGAATCGTTTAATCGTATAAAATTGTATTCTACCCAGTATTTTTTATTCGAATAAATAGGAAGTAATGCCTGTATCTTTTCAAGGTTTGATTTCATCCTAACTGCGATACATTCCCGGGTGGCTGCAGGTCTTTCGCCATAATTTTAGGTAGCTACTTTTTAATGTCCTCGCGGTATTTGTAAGTGTCCCTACAGAAGGGCGATCGGACGGGTGCTGATACAAATTACTTTTGCAAAAATTAACTTATAGCCCTGCAGGCCTTTTTGTTAAAAACTCTATAAATACAGAACATAAACACATACCCTACTTGTCTGACTGTCGTAATCCAAAACAATTTAAAATTTAACTATCAATTTTGGGTATTGTTGAGTTGAGGTATTGAAAAGTTGCACAAAAACTAAACTACCCAAAGCGTGAACGAACTTCTTTTTTTTTATAAGTTGAGTTGTTGAGTCTGTGCTTCTTTTTTTCCAGATTTTGTTTGCATTTATTAATTTGAAATTTGTTGTGTTAGCACGATACGCCGTATTGCAACAAAATGCACAAGACTCATTTGTTTAACCCACTTAAATTTATATAATAATTTATATATTTATATAATAATAGTATGTTTATTTACTTTTTTTGCCGTCTTTTATATCACAAAAGGGCTAAAAAACCACGAAGTATTGGAGTGTTGAAAATGCCGCAAATAACACCTTCTCCTTAAACAGCTAGAGACTAAAATAGAGTCTGAAAAAATAATCAAATTAATGGGAACCGTGAATACCCATTATTTTTGTGTTGGGATCTTCAAATGCACATTCACAGCCAGGCTAATTTTTCTTCTATATCATGACCACTTTGATGCCAAGTTCCAGACTAATTCTTTAAGCAAACATTAAGCTGAATTGCAATCGTTGAAGTTGTATGCATTAAAAACCAGCGCAATGAAAATTGTAGAACGAGGATGTGAGGTTGGCAGAGCTGCAAAAGAATTTTCCACTTTTCAAGTGATTATTTGAAAAATTTATTAAAATGTTCATTTGAAGTTATTGTCGTGTACGCTTGATGTAGATACTTTTCTTTTACGACTAACGAGACTAAACATGGGTCCACCGGGGGTAACGTTAAGAGACTCGGCAAAGTTTTAACACGCCCAGCGCCAGCATCAGTCGCGGACATCGTCGTCGTCGTCATGGCAGTCATCGTCAGTCATGTCAACACAGCGCTGCGCTGCATACTTCCGGAATTCCAGACTCAACTAACTCAACTTTTACGAAGCGCAGCAGTTCTGGGGGTCTCTCAGTCTGCACGAGTCCTTGGACATTCTGAAGTTTGAGGCGTTGCCATCGCTGTCGTCGCAATCCCAAGCTGGAGCTGTGTCGGGCAATTCACTTTTATTGAAATGGCGTGCAATGTTCTGTTGGCTGGCTAGGTTTTCCTTCTTTTATTTTTTTCATCTTTCTTTCATCTTCTTTGCTTCTCTCCGTTGTGGAGTCGGTCTGTCTCTCTGTCTGTCCGTGTGTACTTTAGTTTATTTTATTTTGTATTTAAGTCATTTCTATGCTGCATCATTCGTTCTCCGGGAGTTGATTCTGTTGATGGCACAAAGTGCAGTGCAATTCATTTTAATGGTCGCCGGCATCCCCGCCGTCGCCGTTGAGAGTCAATTTCACAAAACTTGATTTCCCATTTCCAATGGTGCCTGCCAAGCTGCTGTTTGCTCCAATCGAGTATTTCAGGGATTTCTATCCACTCTCCGCTGCCTCGCATTCATTCATTTTTATGCATCTGCGAAATTGAGTCGGACATTGTTCGGCATGTGGTCATGTTGGCGGCGGTGGAACGTGTTGTGGATTGACTGTATTGTTGATGGGTTAGTTGGTTGGCAAGTGTTTGCTTCTGGCAGGCATCGATATTGATGCTTGTTTGTGTTCCGACTCATGAGCATAATAACGTCAGGAGGAATAAATGCATTTTAAGTCGAGTTGCAGTGTTTTTTTTTTCATTCATTTGAAAATAGAGTATGGAAACATTCGTTTTAATTGGTTACGTTATGTCTGTTTATGGTATAACTTTGGGAGCTGTAGATTGCAACTGGAATCGCCGTTTCTTCTATCTATAATGATATTATTCTTTTTTACCATCTTAAACCATATCAAGATCTTATGCGAAACACATTCGACTCATACAAAGCTCAAAACTAATCCAAAAATGGGTACTTTAAAACAAATCTAATCTCACATTGCCAGCTCATGCATTAATAACACTGCATACAGGACAAGATGTACCCATAACCGTCTAGAAGGATCTTTGGTAGAAAGTGCAGGGGTGACATTTAACGATAATTTCCGTCGACTCATTTTGTTTAGCGAAACTTTCGTGTTGCGATAACCCAGCTCTAAAAGGAAGGTGTCAGTGCAAAGGCATTTCCCTAATTACATATGGCATAAATGTTACTACGCCCTGCCCGTTGCACCCGTTTCAGCCAGTTCACCCGACTCAACATCCCCCTCCCCATATAAAACCATGCTGCAGCAGCAACTAATTTCACATGCAGCACAAGGCGGCGCATCAAAATCCAGCTAATGTCGCACAAACAAACAACAACTCAGAACTAAGAAAGCGAGACAAGACTTACGTACCAATTACATGAAAGTTGGCCCCGGGCTTCCATACATGCCAGAGATGTTATGGCATAGTTCCCGCTCCTTAGCTATTTGACTGGCTGCCATGTTGGCCTGTCTTGGCAAACTTGAGCACATCCTTGTGAGTGACACCGGAAGCTGTCGCGGTGCACTGGTGAGTAACGCTTGCGGCCCTGGATGTGCGACAACGAAAACAAAAACGACAGCGACCGGGCACAAAACTTGGAAAGCATCGTAGTCGTCGTCGTCGTCGTCGTCGCAAGTCGTCCTCTGATATAGACAAGAAAGACGCTGTCATAAATATTTATGTGAGTTTTGGGAACAACAATGCGCACAACATTGACTATGGCATCTTCAGTGGCAGTCATAGTCTCAGTCTCACTCGCAGCTAAAACGAAACCAAAGGAAAAAATGTGAATCAGTCGGGAGTTGCTCGTTGTGGGATACCCTGCAATCAATTTAATGGAATTGTTTTAGGGTGTATTGGTGTAGGAGTATATTTTGTGAAAATGTGTACGTCTCGTTGTTAATTAGACTCACATGAGTCTTAATTGGGTAAGTATTCATTTGATCTCTGCGGTAATTCGACCGAGTAGGTCTCTATAGGTATGGACACATAGACCAGAATGCATTTGTAAAACCTGCATCAATTTAATGGAATTGTTTTAGGGTGTATTGGTGTAGGAGTATATTTTGTGAAAATGTGTACGTCTCGTTGTTAATTAGACTCACATGAGTCTTAATTGGGTAAGTATTCATTTGATCTCTGCGGTAATTCGACCGAGTAGGTCTCTATAGGTATGGACACATAGACCAGAATGCATTTGTAAAACCTGCAAATCTATAATACCCTTGATCCAAAGGGTACAGAGTATAGCAACGAAAACTCATAAGGTGCCAAAGGAGCTACGCTAAAGTACACATGCGATTGTCTAAGACACATCCTTTGCCCGCATGAAGCTGACAATGAGCAACACCAGCAGCAGAAGCATCTGCAGGATACATTTGCACTTGCCACACCCGCAACACGTTTGCTTACCTTCGTTGCAAAGCGTTGCGCTTCCGACAGCTCCCACCCATCTCTCATCTTTCTGCTGAAGAATGGCGTGCAAAAGTTAACACAGCAGCTGCAGCGCCAAGGCCATGAGGCTGGAGCATCATGGAGCATGTTTACGCTTGGAAGTCGACTACTCGCCGGGATGCTGGTGACAATAACAAGGACACCTTCCCTTAGCCTTACATGTCTGATTCTAAAGCAATAGGGTAAAGTTTTCTGCGCCAAGCGTGAAACATTTCGTCAACTAATCGCAACGGTGCGACTCTGGAATGGAAGGAGTAATAGGAGTGGTACTTACATGTCTGTTTAACGCTGGGCGTGTTTAGATTTTAAATACTTAACTATTATTGCATAGTCTGTTATTGTTTTTAAGGAGCCAGCATATACATCCCCATGACATCTTTCTGCTATGCATAAATTTGGATTAGTTCGTGGATACACTTTTGTAATATAATGAGATATTTGACATTCGGGCACTCAACTTTGGACTTCTTGAATCGAAAATGCTTTCTTACGGACTTTATAACACAAAAAAAACGAGTTTCGGATCCAAAGGTGTAACAATGTTTTCTTGAAGTCCCAAAAAAAAACACGTAAACTAAAAAAACGAGTTATTTCTAAGTTTATTTCCGAACCCTGACGTGCTGGGGTTTTTCACCTTTGAATACATTGGCGGATCCACGGGGAATTTTTGGGTCCGGACAATAATGATTCCAATAATGATTGTCCGCGAATGAGACATGTCTCTCTCCCATAACCTCGGACAATACAACAGCAAGGGACACAATTTTTCACAAGCCAATGAGCTTTATCGCTACGCAGTTGAAATCTGTCGTTTAAGAATTTCGTGGCTTCAACACTATTAATGCTATCCGTTTGAAACGTGGCACATTTATGATCTTGCTACTAAGAGTACATTGCTCTGCTAATTTCAGATCTACTCCTGCATGATCTAAATAAATTTCGTCTCTCAGTAGTTATGTATGCCTTGATAATGCCGACACACCCCACACAAGTGCTTATTTTCCTTGACAGGGAAGAGACAGCCTCTGGAGCACCGCCCCCAACTGATTCAAGTTTTCTTTTTAATTACAAATGGACAAAAGGTAAAAATCCTTAGCAGCTATTCAATATATTCAAAGTTGTCAGTAAACTCTAGACTTCTAACACTATTCTATTTATTACTAGGACAAATTGCATTTACTTGACTCATTGTTATGTTAATCCCTTAGAGAACAATTCCAAGCTGAAAATATAAATATTCAGAGCGCTAATTCACGTTGTTCATTTTGAATTTACTCGACTGCTGGAGAAAAAGATTCTTCTTAATAATGCGAGACATTAACGAAGTTTCAATCTTTAATCTAAATTCCTGTTAACGCAACAGCAACAGAAATGGCAGAGGCGACACCAGCGACTATGGCCAGAAACGGTGGAGGAACCACTATGGTGGCAACATTGTCATGCATTTGTAATGATGCCAGCGTATCTTGGCGTGGGCGGACACGTCCCGTTGATATGTGAGATGTCATTTAGCGTGGAGTTTGTATAGCAGCTCCAACAGCGACAGGACCAACATGGTGGCAGATACCAAAACACAAGTGGCAGGGAACAGCCACCACCTGTCCAAGACGATATTGCCCTTTGAGACTTGACAAAAGGATGCCATTTTAGCTGCAGGATTTTGTCGTAAATTGTTCTAGTTGTTAACTCCCTCTGCCCCTCGGCAGCTTCTTGTACTACGCGGGGATAATGGCAACAACAGCAAAAGCATCAACAACAAGAACTGTACCTGAAACTGTACTGAAAGAAAGCAAAGCGAATTAGATGCACAAAAGCAACAACAAAAAATGTGGTACAGTCGAGGCGGTGCCCGACAGTGGAATACCCTGTACCTTTTGTCTCGCAAACAATTTTTCCTGCATATTCCTTCTACGAACTTTCCAATTGGAATTTTTTTTTTTTTTGGTGAAATTCGATATTTATACCTATAAGTTCCCTAAATTTTTACCCATTTTGATGAAACTCGAATGTTACGTCAAAGAAGTTATTTAAAGTATATGGGGTAAGTTTCAAGTTGGTATGTTGAGGGGTGTGGGAGAAAACACGGTAAATCGATTGCGGGGGTGGTGGGACCACATCGATAAAATTTGGATGTGGATTTGTTCATTAGAGCCACATGAATCAGCTTACCAAAAATTGTGATTCTAGGTCACTTGTAACCATAATTACGAGGAGTCAAATATTGATGCACTTTATGGGCAAGGGGCAGTGAAATTTGTACATTTTTGACTATAACTTTTTCTGTATTTGTCCGATTTTGTTCATTTTTTACACATAGATGCATGTATCCACAACGCATCGCTCTGTTAAATTTCAAATGAAAATATGAAACGGTGAAAAAACGGCTAAAAACCGCGAAAATCTACAGCGGGGGAACGGGGAAAGATATTGACATGATTCAACAAACTTCATCTGCTTAGGAAATATGCGCACCAGCAGGTAAAGTTCCGTGTCTCTAGCTCTTATAGTCTCCGAGATCTAGGCGTTCATACGGACGGACGGACGGACGGACGGACGGACGGACATGGCTCAATCGCTACCCGAGGTTATGATAAGCATTTTGGTATAAAGGACTTGGGGTCTGCCACGCCTCCTTCTGTCCGTTACATACATTGCACAAATCTAGTATACCCTTTGTACCTATAGGTACAGGGTATAAAAAGTTTAACAGCGGCAGTTCCCGACAGTTGGACACCCTGCACAGATTTATCAAAAAAAAATATTTTACGTGTTAAATTTTGCATAGATACACTGAGGATTCTTGGCGTGTTCGAAAAAAAGGGTTTAACGCTAGAATGTTTTGAGAAGCGTTTTGTTTTTTATTAAGCTCACGTGATTTTACACAACAAACCAGGCTCTAGCTTAAATGTTAATGAAAAAATGGCAAACGTTAAAGTTGGCTTTTAAAAAACCCAGCGAAACAAACTCGACTAAGTGCTCAAAAAAATTGTTGATTTCTTACGATATCCTTATAAAGAAACTAATTATGCCCTGAAAATTATATGATATACGCAGGCCCGTCGAGAGGGGGATGGGCGATTCCTCCCGAACCCGGAGTTTTCTCAGGGGCCCGGTGTAATTATTGCCGTAATAAAATGATTCAAGCTAAAGGTGTAGTAGAGGGGCCGGTACATTTGCCCCCGGGCCCGGATTTTCTCTCTACGGCCCTGGATAACGTAAATCGATTTTGATTAAGTTTGGTATAGTGCTTGGCAGCACTAAAAAACTACTGTAGTTTGTACTACTACTGAACGCTGAAATTGCTTTCGACGACTTCCGAAACAAACGAATTATGCTTCTCAGACTTTTGGGTTTTTTTCGAGGTGCTTTATAATAAATAAATATAATTATAATATGATGACAAAAAAATAAAATAAATATTTCTCGTGGCATTATGTAATTCGAAAGCTTGCTTGCTCTAGCATCTATCATCTCTAAGATCATTCGGGAGGAAAGGTAGACAGACAGATATACAGGGCGTAAAACGGGGAACATTGCTGAAGCATAAAGGGAAGGAGGTCTAAAATATATTCAGTTTTTTCCATATATCGACCGGGTAGTTTTTATCGTGAGGATATAAACCAGTTATTACAATATTGATAACAGTTTTATAGATTCAGGAGGTGCCCGACAGTGGAATACCCAGCACAAATACAGGGTGGGCCACCTACTGGTTTGGTTGTTAAAGACTCATAATTCGGAAAATACCTGACCAAAATCGATGCTCTTCGAAATATGTCAAGTTCAAAACAACTCAATCTTAGTAATGGATCGTTTAACAACCGAACAGCCTGTACCACCGTACTATGAAAATGGTTGTTCTGTGAAAAAAAACATAGTTGAGGACAGCGTCGACGAGCCGCCAGGAACATCGAAGCGCCATCGTTCGAATGAACTACTCCTTGCATTTACATGCTTATTCAAATGACGCAACAATTGAAGCCCACGTTCAATGGATGGGAGAAAAGCCAGATGAGTTTTCGTCAAAAAAAAGGTCATCGAATATTACGATGTTCACATATGGGCCTGTAGAGCCAGCCGCGGTGGCCATTTGGGCGATATTCTTTTTCATACATAAATGAGTAGTTTCAAACTTGAATTTGGTATATACATATGCCCAATTTTGTTTGAAAACAAACAAACCAACAGATGGCCCACCCTATACTTTAATAAGGCACCTTTAGTAGTTTTCCCAGTCCAAACTGCTTGTATACACTTAGCTATATGGTGTATGTAGCTCAATCGCTACAAAAGTTAAACCTAAGCAGTTCGATTTAACCGACGAATCCATAATGCCCTTGACCCTATGGATGCAGAGTATGAAGACGTTCCTTTAACACTTCCGCTGACATGCTGAAAAAAATATCTTTCGCTGTGTTTGTTCCTAGTTGTATTTTCAGATACGACATTAACTTTTATTTCCTCGAATGCATTTTGTTGCGTTGTTGTATCTTTTTCTTCTTTTTCCCTCCTTTTAGATACTTTCGTCTATATGGCTTATTTGTTTGTCTCCGTGGATGTGAGGCATATTCCTGACGTAGCCAGCTTCAGTGACATTAGCGTAAATTGAATGGATTGTAACGCAAGTTAATTTGAAGCAGGTGCAATCTATTGAAACCAATTAAAACTCAACATATACTGTGTTTTCGAGATGAGAACCGAAGACCATAACTCATTCATAACTCTTCAAGTTCAGTAATAAAATTTATGCATTCTTAAATAACATTTTATCCATCTTTTTCTAATATTCGAATGTATATATGAATCGCCTAGGATCTATTGTGCTCCCAATCATTTATTTATTTATTTAAGAAATCCAAAGATAGTATTGAAAATTTTCGGAGCGTAAAATTCAAATTTAAAAGTGATTTTAGATATTCATTAAAAGGGATTCTCAAAAAACTTTGGCAGATTTTAAATTTATACATTTCTCTCTATCTTATATTGAAAAATTTACTTTTCTAAGTAAAGCTTTCGATATCTCTATCTAGTTTCATCCAACTTGGTAACGCAGCATAACATACTTATAAAGAACCATTGTTCTTCTGCCAAGGTGTGGACTTTCGAGACCTAAGTTTTTATACGGATGGACAATTGATACCCGAATTAATGCCGATTATTTTTCGTAAAAAACATGATCTGTCACGATTCCAAATACCTGTTGTTACCTAACACTAACAATGTTAGTTTTTAAAACGTAATGCTCTCAAAATTTTAAAAATTGTTTGAAGCTCACCAAAGTTTTGAAATAAACTTCATATGCATACTTATATATCAGTCTGTATCCCAAAACTGGTGGCTCTAACTCTCTCTTATAGTGTTCTCAACATTCACAAAAGCAGACGGACGAACGACCAATCAAAACTTTTTATAAATTGCAGTTTTGGAAAAGATTTATTTTTCTCTTAACATTCAGTTGGATATAAATAATAAAAAAAAAAATGTGATACAGTCGAGGCGGTGCCCGACAGTGTAATACCCTGTAATTTTTTTTCCCAAAAAAAAAACCGATATTTATACCTTCAAGTTCCGTAAATTTTTACCGATTTTGATGAGAATTGAAAGTTACGTCAAAGAAGTTATTTAAAGTATTTATGTTAAGGGGTAAATCGATTACGGAAGGCCGCATCGGCAAAATTTGGATGTGGGCTTATTCATTTGGGCCACATGAATCGTCTTACCAAAATTGATGATTCTGGGTCACTTGTTTCCATAATAATGTAGAGGTGAAATTTGTACATTTTTGACTATAACTTATGTTGTACTTGTCCGATTTTGTTCATATTTGACCACGACGCATCATCTGTTTCCCATGAAAATATTAATCGGTGTGGCTTCAAACAGCGACACTCTACTACGGGGGAATGGGAAATATATTGACAGACAAACTTCATCTTCTTAATAAATATGTTCACCATCTGGTAAAGTTTCTCCGAAATCTTGGCGTTCATACAGACGGACATGGCTCAATCGCTATCCGAGGTTATGATAAGCATATACATATGTATATTGGTATAAAGGACTTGGGGTCTACCACGCCCCCTTCTGTCCATTACATACACACAAATATAGTATACCATTTGTACCATTTTTGTCAACATTTTTAAACTTTGAAAAAGAACAGAAATTCTCGAAATAAGACCAAAGCAAGAATGAATTATCTATAAACAAGCAAGGAATTATTAAAAAAAAACATTAAATGTCTTAAATTAGAATAAAAGTATTAATACAAAAATAATAATTTTGGTTTTTCGCATAATAAAATATTGATCTTAAAACCAAACCATATTTAAAATAAACCAAAAATTCTTAAATTAAAATTTTCACAATCATTAAAACAAAATTAAAAGATTTTAACTAAGAATAAAATATTGAGTGGCAATTTGCAGCATTCCCTAATTTGAATTTTTACTAAGACCAAGAAGTCCTAGAATAATATAAAAATCAAGATTCAAATTTCTTAAAACAAGATGCTTCGATTTTATTTAGATGACCTTTAATTAACAACATTTTTAAGGCACCAAGGTGATCTCTAGCTGTATGGTCCAACCCTTTTTTTAATCTAAATATATTTTCCCAATAAGCGTAGTTCAATCGACTAAACACTACGTAAATTTGAATTTAAATATTACCCTTTTTGGACCAAATCAAAATATACTTGTAAATAGGGATAGCCATTTAGATTACAAGCCGTAAGGAGCACTAAGCACTGATCTGTTCATCCTTGTATACTCATAATAGTTTTCATAGCCAACTTTTCCAGTTAATAAAATATTTATTGCTATTGCAAAAACCAAAAACAAATAAATTAATAATAAATGTCTATTCTATCTTATTTAACTTGACTTTAATTTTTCCTCGGTTAGATAGCCTCCTTCGATCAATGAATTCCTTTAGCATTTTGTTTTTTCCAAGTGAATAGCACACATATTTTATACATATATACTAACTTATATGGACCCTCATTTGAAGCTACATCTAATGCAAATAAGGATTGACATTGCCATAGCCTCATTTAAAGTCCATGTTCCTCAGCAAAAACATTCAACTGTTTCGATTAATTAGCAACCGTAATTGATGTGCAGTAAAGTTTGCCTACGAGTTTGCAGTTCCATTCCGAACCGAAATCCAACCCGCACCAAATGTACGGTCCCTTTTTGAGTGGACGTGGACGTGGACATGGACATGGCTCATCGAACGTGCCCATGTCTGTCTGAGCGGCTCAGTTTGGCCCGACTTTGGTCGAGGCCTGGTCAGGCCTGCTTGGACGAGTGAAACGTGACTTTGGTGCGAATTACTTTTCCTTTGATTTAATGTAATTAAAAAATTTTCAAATAAAATGTAAAATGCTAAAAAACAAAAGTGTACAATGTTAGACGTTCAATGTGACAGTGTTTAGTTGGCTCAGTTTTTGCATTTATCTTCGGTTGTCCAAGACTTTAATCTACTTTAATACCATTTCAGGCATTCCTTAAAGGTGCACGAAAAGAGCCACACTGAAGAGGAACGTCACTTTCAGTGTCATTACGAGGGATGCCAATATGCGGGTCTGACACCGGAAAGCCTTAAGATACATCTGGTTTCCCATGCCAAGGGCAACTTTAAATGCGAGCAAGAGGACTGCAGCTATGTTGGAAAAAGTGAACTGCATCTGAAGAGGTAAGTCAAGCTTCGAAAAATTGGAAGAGCTTGTGACGTCTTCAAGGATTGTGGCTTACAGGGCTGGGGGGATAAGGAGTTTGTTTTGGAAAAGATATCAATATGAACCGATATGCCTCATATGCTCTTTCGGTGATGTCTCTAGATCTTCTAGATCTTCTAGATTTTGGTGTCCAGTGTGTACACATTCTAACTACTGATTTTGGTATTACATATTAAGTGCTTAAATAAAAAGTATTCCTCTTATTGAATACTTTCATAAACTGGCCACTGCGCTTAGTCAAATTTTTTTCATATGCTAGTTTCTACCAACGCATTCCTAGATCTTAGTTCAAGTTCTTGCTGTTTTCACAAGTTCACAATAGGCTAACCAAGACTATTTTTTTTTCATAGAACTTAAAGACAATTGTTGTGAACAAAAAAAATAAACGAGTGACATTTCTACACGAATTTAAATTTCTAGCACTGCAAAAAAAAAAATATGTATAAAAAGACAGCAACAAGAGCAAAAATGTCATCCATAATTGCCAGAGTTTGAACGGCAATTGCATAAATTGATGAAAAACAACAGGAACTACAACAAGAAAGCAATGTCCACAGCAGCCAAGAAGCTGCTCCATCGACATATCCACATGGCGGTTGGCACACGAACGCAGAGTAGAACCAGGAGACCAGTTAGTACGCCTGGTACGTCGTACCGCAAAATCGTGACTTATCGATAGTCTTTGATATGCGCATTGAATTCTTGTAATATTTTCAATGCACTTCGTTGAGATACGCGGCAAAGGCAGTGGCAGCTGCTCCTCCTCCGCAATGGCAGCATTCGATTCAACGATCCAACGTTCCAATAACAACAGCTATCCGACGATCGTCGGACTGTCGTTTTCATGGCCAATTGCCGGCAATGGCAGTGCCACTGTTGCCAGCCACTGTGCAGCTGTCCGCCCTAGAGAGCACACATACACAAATGGAGAAAAAAAAATAAAAAAGAACAAGTAACAGGCGGCACATCTCGACTATAGGATACTCTGTACTTTCTCCTAAACTCTATCGATATATATTGATTTTGTTGGTTACATCTTTTTTACAAACTGATTTACAAATCGGACTCAAGGATTTATGCTTATCGCCTACAAATATCTCGACTATGGGATACCCTGTACTCTCCCTCAATTCTATCGATATATATCGATTTTGTTGGTTATATCAGAAACTCAGAAGTTTTCCAATTTTATTTAAAGTTACATCAACGCACACTGGGCCCATATGGTCTTGTTTTTTAAAACCTTTTTTCGATTTTGGTTTGGATTATTTACATATATCTTATAAATATTTAAGGCGGCTCAAACTTGGCGGAGCAAAAATGTAATCTTTTCAGAGTATGTGAGTAACAGCAAAGGGAGAAACCATTTCGGAGTACATAGGTACATTATAATGTAGCATAGAGAAATACTAGATCATAAGATGCTCCTAGTGGCTACGTATGCACTTGCTCCTTTGGTCTTCCCTTTGGAGGAATTTGCTTGGAGGCAAGCTTAGCCATAGTGATAGAAGATGTCAAGTTGCGCTAAGGTGGCGTTTATCAGGCAATCAGGAGCAAGTTCAAGTCGGAGTATGTAACGTAAGTCCTTGAACGTGGTAGATAATAAAACCAGAAATTAGACTTTGTAAAAAATAGCGTTAACCCAAACGTACGATTTTCTAAGTAAGGCAGATCAATTAGGCTACGAGCATAAGGAGACAAGGGGACATTATGATTCCAGTCAGGAATCAGGTTCAATTTATGATAGAGGTTTTTCGGAATGGGAGCAATGGACAAGGACAGTATGAAAAGCTTGATGGTGTTGGGCTTATGATATTCCTTCATCCAGCTTACGAAATAAAAATACATTCCGGCTTATGTATGAATATCCCCTTTTATTACTTCAACGACATCCTACACTCTAAAAAAAATCGATCTAATTTCAAATTTGAATTTTCTCAAAACAAGTCAGTCTAGAGTCTTACGTTCTTGCTTACTTTTAAATTAAGAACAAAAAACTCTCAGTCTCATAATTAGGACTAAACATTGTTAAAAGGAGAACGAAATACTCTTATCTACGAGTTGTTCTCTCTTATCGCTATTGTTCTTAAAATCATATTAGCATTGTCACTCTTTTAAGTGCGAAATTCTTTACTTTATTCCTCAGTGTAGTTAAAACTGGATAGATTTATTTAAAAAAAAATTGATTATAAGCTAATTTTGTTTTATGAGTTTTCTGTCTAAGATAAACGAAGTTTATCTCAAAAACCTGACGTCCTTGGTTTTTTTTACCTCGGATTCGGAGTTAGTGACACAAAAATCATAGTTCAAAACCATAAATCGAAAAAACCAAAAAAGGGAATGTTGTTTTTGAAAGTTATCTCAGAAACTAGAACACTAGTTTTTTCTGTTATATACAAAACTTAGTCAAAGTATGAGTTACACCGTTGTAACTCAAGAACGGCAGAACCGATTTTTATGATCTATGGTTTCTTGGTTTCGTTTTCGCCCTAAATGGCAAAATTATGATTGAACAAAATATAATTTTTCTTATAGCTTTCAGGGAACAAATTTTATGCTGTTAACTCGAGAATGTATTAACAGATTTCGATGCAATTTTTTCGTGGATATTGGGAATTTTTTTTCTGGTAATAGCAGACAGGCAAATGTTCTGCCAGAACAAGGTCAGTGGGGTCGATTGATTAAAAAGAAAAATCTCTCTAGTGGAAAAAATAAAAATTAAAAGATTCTCAGCAACAAATTGTTAAGAAAAGATACAAATCTTGATAAGGAATAGTATTTTCAAATTGGCTTTCCAGAGAGAAAATAGTTGCCCCAAATTTCAAAACATGTTTTAATTCAAACTTTTTAGATAAAAGTTAATTTAAATAATATATTTTTTTTTAAAGTATTTTTCTGCACGATTTTGAAGAGTAGAAGGTGATTCAGAGAAGAAATGCATCTAGAAGATGTAAGCATTATGATAAGATAAGCGCTAATGAACTCAAGTAAGGTTGCGGTTCGTTTTCTTTTCGATGTTGCACATACAAAAAGCTTTTGCACTAACCCAATATACTCTTTAAGCCTTTGGGTGCAGAGTATAGAAAAAAAAAAAGAGAACAGACTCTTATGGTGATCGTGGAGTGTCGTTGTTGGATTGCTTTGATGGGTACGACATTTGTGTCTTTTGTACTGTGCCGTTGTTGTGGTTGAATAGATGCTGGATATCGTACTAGATGTTATGCAGTCCATTTAACCTTGACTGGATGTAAATTCACTTATATGATTAGGATAAGTTAGATTGTACTGTGCCATAGTACCACATATTGGTTTGCTGCATCTCATTAAAAAAAAACAGAAACAGGACACCAGAAATCGAATGCATAAATCTTAAATAATTCACACAAAAAGTGACGTTTTGCTTAACTCGCACTGAAGATCTTCAATTAGCTATCAAAAAGCGACCAGAAATTCCAACGGCAAATGAAATGCGTTCGCTTCGATCTCGTTTGGGACCGATCACAGAGCATTGTCGGCGTGCCGGTATAGCGCTCAAAGTAATCCCAACAGCAACTCCTACAACTTTAACAACTGGACTCGAGGAGACCAGCAACTCGGTCGAGGTGAGCTGCAGTGTTCAAGGCACGCAACAGCGGCTCCATTACTTGCTGCTAATTAAGCCTACCGAGTGCGCATGGTTCGCTACGTCTGATGATGGTTTGCTCTTCTGGGAGCAGTGCTTGAGATTTCACACAGATTCGAGCTCGGTGGCTTGGCTTTGGCTGCTTTGGCGCTCTTAACGGCTAGCAATGCCAGTACATTGGCAATTAATTGTGAGGCTTCGTTTTGGACAATAGCTGATAAGTGAAGTGGACACAAGACAACAACAAATGAGAGCGAGGAGGGATCGGTGAAGCCTGCCGTGGGGATTGTAATTGAAGGCGCGTAACTGGAAGCAAAGATGTAGTATGTGGAAAATTGTAGGGCATATTAGTAGCTGTCTAGACAAGATGATATTTTTCAAAGCAATGATGTGGGAAAACCCCAAAACCATTAAGCGTTTTTTTTTGACACCCATCCTTTTAAGGTTTCCAAGTTTGCTACTCAAGAGCAACAAAAAAAAAAACATTATTATTTGTTGTGTCGTAGGGTATAGTCTTCTACTATGTTAATTGAATTAAAAGAGCAGTCTGAACTTATGTGTGCACGGCAATCCTTCATAGCGTATTAAGCAGTCCCATATATTCATAAATAAACTATGTACCATTTACAATGTTCTCTACCGCTCTTTACAAACCAACCTATGCTGGCCCAAAAGTAAATTTTCCTCCACAGAGTTGCCAACTTATTTTGATTTCAAGCGTGCGATTCGAATGCGAAATTAGCAATTAGTTTTGCCGCCACTGGAATTTACAAGAAGCCAAGACAAAAGAACTTCATCCTAATCAAGCAAAGAGATTTTAAATATGGAGTCTCCCCATTTCCTTTATTCTCATTTTTTTTTTCTTTCAGACACCTCAAAAAGCATTTGCCAGCAGATCAGGGTAAAGTCAAATGGCTCGAATGCGATCAATGCGATTTCAGGGCGCGCGTCAAGGCTCATCTCAGGCGTCATATGCTTCGTCATACCGGTGAGAAGTCCCATAAGTGTCCACACTGTGACTTCCAATGCAGTAGCTTTGATAATTTGCGCAAACACATTGTAAAGACTGGCAAACATCCTGGAAAATTTATCTACGAATGTGAAAAGTGTGCAGCTCAGGAAAATGAAGAATATATGACAAACAGCTATAAGGATTATAAGAATCATCTAAAAACTCATAATTTATAATAAGGAATTCATTTTGAAACTTAGTAGGTACATATATTTAAGCTGTAAGTATATATGTATATGTTTTTCTTGATAATCTTTTAATATAAAATGTATTATAACATTAAGTAAAACTAAACTGAACAGAATTTAATGATATTCTTTGAAACGTACAGCTTCCATTTAACTTTAAAATGCTGATTCCAAATCCGAAATGGATTATGAATTATCGATATTTCGATAACCCACAATATCGCACAATCGCTTTTAAATCGCGCACACCTACTTGGATCCGCATAACTTAAGGAATTAAATGCCTTGTCATAGCGCAACATTAAGGAAAATTCGTGATTTTTGCAAAGCATCTAAGACCAACTCTATTTAATAAATGCACCAAGTCTTAGACAGTGTAAATAATCATTAAACGGATTTGTGGCCCACAATATGTCTCCAATAGCTTAACTGAAATAAGGAAATAAACAATTTTCCCTTAAAATATCTTCCTCTTTTTGCAAACAAACAGGAATTCGCTATCAAACTTATAATTATTATTAGCAACCGTTGAAGACGACGAGACGACCAAACACATCTTGTGTGATTGTCCAGCAATAGTGTGGGACAGAGTCACACATTTGGGAGCTGAAAGGATGACCCCGTTCCAGCTACGCGGAATCCCAACGAAAGACTTACTGCTCTTCATAAGGAAGGCAGATGGTCTTTTGTCCTAAATGAATGGCTAAGGTACAATAGATCTTCAGGTCGCAGTGCCCACTCTCTTTTGTGAGAGAACCTAGCAACTCAAAAAAAAAAAAAAAGCAACCGTTGAAAAAAACTTAGATGATTCGGTAAAATAGTTTTTCAGGCATCGTTGTCACCGCGACAATACTTTTGTAAAAACTCTATTTGGAGATAAACATTTCTCCAGAGACGGATATAAATATGTGCCGATGTGCCTAAAATTAATGCAGCAACATTTTGCTACACAATACACTCTCATTTTTCGGCCGTTCCCTTTTTTGCCCAGCTCTGCTCTATAGGTATTATAGTCTCTGAGCTCCTTTTGTTTGTGCGGACAGACGATATGATATTTACCCCTATATCTGTATATTTAATCCATTAAATTCCTACAAGGAACATTGGGCTTATACCTACTTTGATGTACTTACCAAATTTTGTGACTCTCTTCCGCGATTTCCTGATCTCGAAAATGTCAGTACAAAATTGTTAGAGCAAAAAAAAAACTTTTTTATCGTCCACCTCGAAGAAATTAAAACCATAATCAATTATCATGATTTTAGCCATAGCGTATCATAAAGATGAATACATGAGATACAAAGAAATAATACATTCTACTATATGATGTATGTTAATGAATTTTACGGGATTCAAATTAAATTAAAACATCTAGTACAGTCATATAAAATTTACATAATATGAATCCCATGAAAAAAATACATACCTGGGAACGAAATGCCTAATAGGGATTGACCCAAACAGCTACTATGATAATTTTGTCACCCAACTGGAACCACTCCAAATTTTGGTATCCTCAACATGTTTTAGTCATTTCCGTAGTAAAATGGCACGCTAAAACCGAAAATAAAGTCCAAAATTTTTTTCATGGAACGGATTTCGAGACATTTCGAAATAACCACTTTTCGAAATTAAAAAAAGGGTGGGTCTACTTAAAAGCAAATATCTCTGGTTGTATTATACTGATTTTGATTATTTTTTTTTACTAAACTGTAGATAATTGAATTACCTGTCGATTATACCCAGAACATATTTTTGCCAAATTTACGGCTTGGACGCTATTTATGCATTCATATGAAATTTTTAGCAAAGTTTTGAAAAAAATTCGATTTCGAAAGTAAATTTAAAAATTTAAGAAAATTTTTTCATCCAGTTTTTTTCATGGGTCGTAAAGTTTTATCGATTATGAAAAAAATAAGTGGTTGTTTATCAAAATCGGAGAAAAAATGTGGAAATAACAAAAATTTTTGAAAAAAGTGAAAAATGTAAATTTGTTTTAAAAACCAAAAGTTTTAGATGAATAATACGTTTATTTATAAAGATATCGTTACCAAATTTGGCATTCTTTAGAGTTCTGAAGCTTTGTACCAAATTTTATCAAAATCGGTCGACTCTAGCATATAGCACCCATAGGATCGATCGTTCAGAAAAACCTGTTTGGTGCAAAATCGAGTACTTATATTGCTCATAAACTTCTAAAAATACATATATATTTGCCAAATTTGGCTACGATATTTTCAGAAAAAAACGAGTCAAAACGAATTGGGCACAAAAAAATATATTTTCACCGATCGACCTTATGGGCGGTATATGATATATACAATCGTTTTTTTTCAAATTTGATACAGTGCTTGGGAGCTGTAAAAAACTTCGGAACACCAAATTTGGTCACGATATCTTCAAAAACACGCGAAACACAACGAATTTCGTTGAAAAAACGTTTTTTGACCTATCTGTCCTATTGGGGCTATATGATATAGTTAACCGATTTTGATCAAATTTGGTTTAGTGGTGGAAAACTCTAAAAAACTGACAAACACAAAATTTGGTTACGATATCTTCATAAACAAAGGAAACACAACGAATTTTGCATCAAACACGTTATTTTGGCCGATCGGTCCTATGCGTGCTATATGAAAAAGTCCACCGATCAAATTTGATGAAAAACGTCAGAACTCTAAAAAACTTTCGAATGCCAAATTTGGTTACGATATCTTTATAAACAAACGAATTATCCATTTAAAACTTTAGGTTTTAAGAAAAGTTGACTTTTTGTACTTTTTACAAAATTCCCGTTAATTCCATAATTTTGCCCCGATTTTGATAAACAACCACTAATTTTTTTCATAATCGATCAAACTTTAATAAATAAAAAAGTACGAAAATTTTTTTTAAAATTTTCGTTTAAAATACATTTTTTTTTAAATTTTCTGAAAATTACGAATAATTTCATACGAATGGATAAATAACGACCAAACCGTAAATTTGACAAAAATATGTTCCACGTATAATCAATTATCTGCAGTTTGGTAAAAAAATAATCAAAATCAGTTTAGTACAACCAGAGATATTTGCTTTTAAGTAGACCCACTCTTTTTTTAATTTCGAAAAGTGGTTATTTCGAAATATCTCGAAATCCGTTCCATGAAAAAATTTTTGATTTCATTTCAGGTTTTAGCTTGCCATTTTACTACGGAAACGAGTAAAACATGTGGAGGATACAATTTGCTGTAAACTAGTGTAAAACTTAAAAATGTGAAAAAGCGACTGAGAGAAACTTGCTTCTTAGAATATGTCGTAATCTGTAAACCATACATAGTTTTCGACGATTTATGTAAAAAGGGCCCCTGTGTCTTCTTTATCTACGCTATGGTTCCAAAGGCGCATAATAAATGAGGTTTGTAAAAAAAACTTTTCTATTTTTAACATGCTTTTATTAGCTTCACCTGTATGTAAGTATGTATGTATGTATGTAACAAAATCTTTCAGCTTAATTTTCACCAATTTCAAGATGTCTGATCATCTTGAAAATTTACACAGGGGTCAAGGTCTGATGACAATATAATTATAACTTTGTTCTAATGTCCTAACTAGGATCATCAGGATTTAAAAAAAAAAAAAGTATGCAACAGTTTTTCAAAATAATTAGTAGGCTTGTTGACAAAAATCCATGTTTGTTTTTAGTCTTAAAATAAAAACTTAAAGTTTAAAAAAACTAAAAAACACGTTTTAATAGAAAACCGACCTAAAAAGTAGAAAATAATTTTGATGTATCAAGAGTTTGCATTACAGCAATAAATTAAATTATTAATAAAATAATTCAATCATAGAAAAAAAAGCGTGGTGTGCAATTTACTATATTTTCATTATGACCTTAATTTTATAAATAGCTACTACTGAAATAATTGTAACATTTAAAGCGTGTTTTTTTAGTTTTTTTAAACTATAATTTTTATTTCTAATGTAACTTCAATGAACATTTTTCTGGAACTATGTATGTCATACTTTTTTTAAAATTCAAGTTATTTTTAATTTTAAATGTACCTTCACCTCAAAGCTTCGAATGATGGTAACAGATTGTTGTATGTTAAGCCTACCGATCTCAACTTTTTCATGTTAAAACTTAACACGAGCGGTTTCAAAATCATTTCAAAAAAATATGTGGAAACTAAAGCAAGGCATACATTATACGGCATGTCGTACAACACGGCTGTTTATCGAGCTGTACGTTTTGCATCCAAACGATGCGACAAAATGTGCAACATAGTTTTAAATTGGTTGCTTAAACGATTGCGTCGACCATCTCTGCTTAAGGTGCATATATTGATATTCACTGATCTGCTAGATTTTCAGTATTATGCAGGTTCGCAAGATCCTTCTCTTAAAAAAAGGAAATATGTAGATGGAACAATGAGGGTACACATTTTCACAATACTGATGCCAGCTATGCTGTCTGCTTTTAATCGTTACAATCAAAAATATATCAATCAAATTTTGTTTTCCAATTGCAAACTTCTTGTTTACAGCATAAAAGCAGTTTGGACATTAAACCATGCCGATACATTTGAAGGGAAAAAGGTTGGCGACTGATAAAAAGTAATAAAATTAAACAGTATTTAATTTGGGCGTGAGTTGGTTTTTTACTACAAGATTTTATAAGTAATGTATGTCCATCATATGTAGAAATATAAAATTATCCAATTTGAAATGATTGGCCTAACAATAATACATACAACTTTAATGGTACAATTTTAATTTTATTTATTTTGCATTTAATTGGCGTGCCAAATTGTAGTACTTGCTGCTCATCAAAGTGCAAAGATAATTCTTTATGTATTTTGTGTAATACCAACATAATATAAAAGGTTACATAGCCTCACGTAAAGTATAGCTATATATTTATGTATATAGGATCGAGTTTTTGTTGCGTATTTACTTGCAACAACAGAACTTGAATGAAAATTTAGCAGCACAGAATAATGGAACACGTGTATGTTTAGCAGGAGAAGATTCGATG
Organism: Chymomyza fuscimana; assembly: GCA_949987675.1. Classification (NCBI taxonomy): domain Eukaryota; kingdom Metazoa; phylum Arthropoda; class Insecta; order Diptera; family Drosophilidae; genus Chymomyza; species Chymomyza fuscimana. Next base: position 61,065,653 of record OX465088.1, read on the forward strand.
AAGCCAGCTGGATAGGTGCTCTTTGCGTTGATGGAACTTATAAGGCATTAGTAATGGATGCGCCAAAACCAAAGGTTTGCTTGATGCTATTCCAATAGTATCGATACCAATTGGTCTTCATGGCGTCGTATTCGGAGGCGGGAATGCCAGTTTGCGTTAGCGTCATCATTGTGCTGGATGACTATAAGTTAAAGATGTATATAATAAGTACAAGAATCTAGGGCATATCTCACAGTGCATTCACTTTTACTTACAGTTTCCTCTAGTTCTATAGTAACATTCGAATAGTGTCCAGATGCCCAGTTTTTCAGGCGCCAACTCTGTTGGATTTTCTTTTCGGGCACAAGTTCCTCGAATTTACCTACTACGCTACCGCCGTATAGCACAAATCTGAATTAAAAGTACATAGTATAAAATAAGTATACATATATATGCGCGTTTGAATTGTATGCAAATACTCACTCGCCGCCGCGCACTGCGTCCACTTTGGCGGGCGAACGCGTAAATGCAGTAACCATTTCGGGCTTTGTGAGTGCATTATAGAGATCATTGGCATTGCAATGGAACTCCTCGGTCATGGACAAAGTACGCACATCCAACTTGCAGCCGACCTTGTCAGAGTTGGTGGTGGACGCCTTGGTCGCTGTGGACACAGAGTTTGTGGCGACCTTGTAAGCAGCGTTCTTAATGTTATTGGCATCCCTTAAGCTTGTATTATTTGCCGTTGTTGGATTGCCTTCCTCGCCCTTCTTTGGTAGTATCAAGTTCTTAGAGTACTCTTCCTTAAGTTCCTGAATGTAGACGCCGAGCTGCTGACGAATGCGATCGCGTCCAACATTATACATAAATTGTTTGAGCGTTTCCGATTCATCGTTGGACTCGTCAATGGTCACTGTGATTTCCACGTCATCCAAGTCGTTCTCCTCGGACAGATTGGGTATGGTCAGTTTACCATTGTGACTCAGCTTGCTGTCCTTAAGCAAACGGCCGGACCACTTGAGCACCAGCTCCCATTCGTAAAAGAATATTAATTTACCCTTTCGATTGTTTACGGTAGCCTCGCCGTTGCACTTGTCAATGGTGTCCACCACGCAATCGATGTCATTTTGTTCTGCACACAATTAAGGTTAGGGTTTTGAGCATAAACAATAGAAAAATTACGCACCTATTTTAAGATCCTGAAAGAGCTGATGCAGCCGTTCTTTGGACCAAGGCGTTGCGTTCTTCTCGGTCCAATGCCAGTTGTTAACATTGGTTGCGTCCGGGCGCTCCTCAACTATCCAACGCGGGTCGCCTTCACCCCACTTGGCCATTTTTATGTGCTGATTGTGTTAAGATGAAATGAGTGTGGTTTGTCGCTTTGCGGGCAGTGTTTGCGCCAACTTTTGTAGTTTCGCGGACCGTGGTACTTTATGTATACGTACAATATTATGAATTTTCTTATACTTTTGGGTATAAAGTACAATATTACGAATTTTCTAGAATTCCTTTAAAAACCTCGTTGATGAGAAATGTGTTAAAAAATACCAAGCTGCCTCTGCTTGTCATCACCTGGTTATGTTGTTAAAAATTATCGGCAGTGTTATCGATAAAAGTGAAAATAACAGAATTAAAGCGCCATCTAGTGCTTCTGACAGCCAACTCGTTTAAGTGTTGTCTATGGTGCCTAACACAAACGATAGCTGTGTGTATTCATCGGTATTTGAGCGTCTCTAGAATAGCTGGAGCTGAAAGAAAATGGCGAAAGAATTTTATATTGTGATGTTTTGTTTATTGTAAATTCAATTGTTAATATTAAATGAAAAACGTTATAAAAAACAAAGTAAAGGCATTCAAATAATATGCTTGACTAATGCAAAGTGCGCGCGTGTGTGTGTGAGTTTATTGTGGCCGCCACAATGATTAGCGCAATGGACAATAATTTTGACAACAGATCTTACGGTGCGATATCCAAGGGGCGCAGTGAATTCTCGATGCCAGGTAAACTCCATGACAAACTCCATGACCAAGTCCATGTTATGTCCACGATTTCAATATCCGCTGTGCAGTGAATTTGAATGCAATCCATGAAAAAGTGATGAATATGTGAATGCAGTGCAAATATTAGTGGGTGCGTCTTTCATTCGATTGAAGCAACAAGCGGATGACGGCGTTTAGTGGGTGTGTGTTCGAGTGCTTGGCTACTTGTACCAATCAATTAATTGGCCTTCAATTGAATTAAAATGTGTTTAAGTAGTGCCGCATTTAATTAATAAACCAATTGTTGCCCACGGCGTAGGACGCATCTTGACAAATAATAAACAAAAAGTGTCCTCTATTGATTAAAAGCGGCCAGAAAAACACACACACGCATATACTCTTTGTGAGCTCGCCATGGCTGCTACGTCACAAGCGTTTGTCATCTCTTTCGCACACACACATTCCAAAGCAATGTCACAACATGGTCGGTGTGAGAGTGCATTTGTGAGCGATGTACCTCTGTGTGTGTCTGAGAGAGAGAGAGAGAACTGTTTGTTGTTGTTGTTGTTGCTTCTGATGCTGCTATGCGGCGCGTTCCAATTAACCAAATAACAGCCACAAACAAAAGTTGAAATAAATACACTTGCACCCATAAGTCTGCGTACAGTGTAAAAAAATATACGAATATACAAATGTGACAATATTCATTTAAGCTTTTACGATAAGTGTATTGAGGGGATTTGTTTTTCTAATAAAACAACAATAACAAGAAGATTTCAATAAAAAAGTACATTTATTAGGAAAGTGAAATAAAACATCAGCCAAATGACCTCCATGTACGTGCTTGCAAATCTCCAATCTTTTCTCAAAATGTTGAACTTTGTTCCCACAAAATTGAAAAATGGTTCAATCACGCCCACAGCTCACTACTACTACTAGGATGCATTAGCTTTTCCATAACTTAACAATTTTATTCTCTACGTAGTTGTCGAGTTGAATATATGATTATTAGTCTTTAGCATATAACGATTAAACAAACGAGCTGATGGAAAATATTGTCGTTTCGGAGCACGCTTTGATTCCATTTCCTGAGCCGAAAATACAATGATGCTCGCGACACAACTTATAATTATAAAGACAAATGGGAAAATTAAAAAAAAAAGAGACAAAAGCAGTACATAATAATACATTGATATCTATATATAAAAATAAAATGATGTTCGAGTTCCTCAAGATGTGTGGAAGGTTCCTAGCATAGTTTTGTTAAATTCCGGTAGGTGCTCATGGGGCATTTAAGATTTAAATTTTTTTTTTAAATTGACGAAATATTGAAAATTAAAAAAAAAACTACAAAAAAGGTTGTTTTAGGGTAATTTGATGCGTAGATTACGAAAATGCTATCTATTTCATGATTCAACATGTCTATCGGAATTATTTATCTACACAACCGACGGAAATCAAAAAATGTAGTTTATCAAAAAACCCTCGAATAAAAATTTTGTCAATCCAATTTACTGAAATGTGCGAATAAAATAATTCATTTTTTCTAATCAAAGTCAATTTCATATTGAGTATTTCATTCATTTCATTTTAATATTCTTGGGCATGGAACAATAACTAATCTGTTACGATGACCACAGGGGACTATTCAATAAAATTGTTTTCGAACCGTGCGCAGACTTATTCGGGCGAGTGTTCACACATATGTTCACAGTACAAGCAATAAAAAACTTTCAACAATTATGCTTCTTTTTTTGTTGTTTCAGAATTAACGCCGGAGCAGCAAAAATTACTCATTGAGCTGCGGCGCAAGAAACAGGAACTTTTGCTCGAAATACAGGTAAGTGTCCCAGCAGCATAATGCTCGTATGGATTTTTTCTACTCACATTTTAAATTTGACCTGTCTGAATCACTTGGAACATTTTTTTTTTTTAAGCCGAAGCTGAAGTTGGAGTCAAAGACCTGACTTTTAGTTTTGTCTTTGGTGCAAATGTCAAGATGCTGCCATATCTTGGCACCTGTACCGATGTATGAATGATGTACCTGTACATAAGTGCACCTATTGGTATACATATGTATAACTATTTTGTTGATTCTTTATGGCTAATTAGCTTGTTTCACATTTAATTGCCATTGGCTTATTAGTGTTGTAAATTTATTTAATTGCTTGTGCTGACTTTTGTGGATTCTCTTTTATTTATATACACATACATACATACATTCATGTGTATATATATACATATGTATGTGGAGCAATCGTTATCTACCATCATCTTCCATTGACATTTAAACAAACAGCCGTAAATACATACATACAGTGAATAAAAAAAGTCTTGTAACAGAACTATTTTGGGAGTTTATCTGTAAACTTATTTCCCATTTTCTTTTTTTTAAGTTTTTAATTTACAGTCTATTACTTAGACAATATGTAAATGCATTGGAAATTATAATTTAAAAGAAAAATATGGTTAAACTCCACTGAGAAATAACAATTTTTTTGAAAATGGACTTGATTGCATTTGAATCTTCTGAATGAATCGCTGTTATCCAATGGGCCTATTGCCCAAACATTAGAATGATTATGCAGCCTTTCCACAAACCAGGGGCGTCTACAATAAGTCTAAGTGTCTTGGACTAATACCGCTGAATGATTTTAATTTTTGAAAAGCCGAGCTTTCTTTAGATTTAAGATTTTTCCCCTACTTATTTTAAGCTCGAAGAGTCTTATTTTAATATTTTATATTAATAAAATAATCATAATTGACTCTTAAATCAATTACCCAATTTAGTACCTGTTAAGTAACGATGTTATGACCATTAACAAGCCAAAAAAAATGTTTTCATATATTTTCTGGTATTTCTCCCTTTATCTGAAGAATTGTCTTTAAGCGTCTACACATAGTACTTTTTGTCAACCAATATACTTAGTTATGTGTCTTGTCGGCTGATATGTTTCGCCTGCATTAATGAATCAATTGCTGCTACATGACTAATTCGTAAATGTTTTATCCCCAACAAGACTAAAGAAACATTCAATGTGGAGTTGATTGTATTTGTGGAGATGCATAAACGACGGTCCTGTGCACTTTGGTTTTTTTTTGGCATAAACTCCACTTATGCATATTTAGAGCGCTCAAGACGACCTACCAAATTTCAAATTTTCCAATATTTCTTATACCAAATAACCGATTTGACCGATATGCACCCACTGTTTTGTTTACTAACCTATCGAGTTGAAATTCGAGATGTACGTTTTTTTTGAGCTCCTTAGCAGACGTGCCAAATTTGATAAAGTTTGGAGAAGTCTGTCAAATTGGTCTCATATAACCGATTCTTTTTTTGGGCTATTGGTCTAAAATGTTATATTTTCATCCAAGGCTTTAACTTTTTGTGAAATCACTTTAAATTATGTTCGTCTAGTGGTTTATTTTGATTCAAGCATGATATGCTGCGCCTTATAAGCCTTTTTTTGCTGCTCCAAATGTTAAAAAGTTTTGCATTAAAAGCTTAAATGTTTTGTAAAGTGGCAAAATATGTTTTATAACTTGCAAAAGTTATATTCCACGAAGCACAGATACTTTTTGCAAGGTAAAGGGTTTTCCAATAAGAGGTGTTATTTTGGTATTCAAAGAAAAATGCCATTTTTTGAGATAAATGATCGGATGTTTATTTCATGATAAAGAGGAAGGTATGCCGTTAATAATGAAAAACAACATCAGCCAAATGGCCACCACGACCACGCTTACAGGACCATAGCCTTTTCATGAAATTTTCCATAACCAAATCGCAAAGGGCTGCCCTATGTCCTCGATAGCCTCACGAATTCTATCTTTGAGGTCTTGAATCAACACTGGGCTATTGGCGTAAACTTTATCTTTCACGTGGCCCCAAAGGAAGAAGTCGCAAGGTGTTAAATCACAAGATAACACGGTCCGGAAACTTTTCCCGTAAAAGAGCAATGGTTTCGTTGCTTGTGTGGCACGTAGCGCCGTCTTGTGGAAAGTAAACGTTGTCCAGATCAATACCATCCAACTCCGCCCATAAAAAATCATTAATCATCTCTCGATAGCGCAATCCATTCACCGTAACTGTTGATCCAACCTCATTTTCGAAAAAGTAAGGTCCAATGACCCCGCCGGACCATAAACCGCACCAAACAGTCACACGTTGAGGATGTAAAGGCTTCTCAACAATAACTCTTGGGCCCAGATGCGACATAGCCACCGAGGTGGAAATGGGCCTCATCAGTCAAGATAATTTTTCGATGGAATTCCGGATCATTTTCATGCATTTCAAGGACCCAATCAGCAAAGACACGACTTTGTTGATGATCGGCCGGCTTGAGTTCTTGTGTTAACTGAACTTTATAAGCCTTAAGACCCAAGTCTTTATGAAAAATACGGTGTAATGACGTTTGTGGAATGCCCAATTCCAAAGAACGACGAGGAATGGACAAACCTGGGTTTTCTTCAACACTTTGGGCTACAGCAGCAATATTCTCAGTTGTTCTTGAGCGACGTGCACGGGTTTTATTCTTCACATCACTAACTTGTCCCAACAGCTCGAATTTTCCCACCAATTTCTGTATTGCGGTCCGACAAGGTGCTTCACGACGACCCAAAAATGCTTTAGTTTGCGAACTGTGACTGCAAGATTTTCACCATTTTTGTAGTGAATTTTAATAATTTCAATGCGTTGTTGAAGCGTGTATCGTTCCATTTTTAGTAATGGCGTAGTTTCTACTTGTCAAATGTCAAAGAATAAAAGCTTCAAAAGTGACAGCTACCGAAATACCGGGTGATTCAAAATAACACCTCTTGTTGGAAAACCCTATATATCTAAAAAAAAAGTGGTACAGTCGAGGCGGTGCCCGACAGTGGAATACCCTGTACCTTTTGTCTCGCAAACAATTTTTCCTGCATATTCCTTCTACTAACTTTCCAATTGGAATTTTTTTTTTTTTTGTGAAATTCGATATTTATACCTATAAGTTCCCTAAATTTTTACCGATTTTGATGAAACTCGAATGTTACGTCAAAGAAGTTATTTAAAGTATATGGGGTAAGTTTCAAGTTGGTATGTTGAGGGGTGTGGGAGAAAACACGGTAAATCGATTGCGGGGGGTGGTGGGACCGCATCGATAAAATTTGGATGTGGATTTGTTCATTAGAGCCACATGAATCAGCTTACCAAAAATTGTGATTCCAGGTCACTTGTAACCATAATTACGAGGAGTCAAATATTGATGCACTTTATGGGCAAGGGGCAGTGAAATTTGTACATTTTTGACTATAACTTTTTCTGTATTTGTCCGAATTTGTTCATTTTTTACACATAGATGCATGTATCCACAACGCATCGCTCTGTTAAATTTCAAATGAAAATATTAAACGGTGTGGCAAAAAACCGCGAAAATCTACAGCGGGGGAACGGGGAAAGATATTGACATGATTCAACAAACTTCATCTGCTTAGGAAATATGCGCACCAGCAGGTAAAGTTCCGTGTCTCTAGCTCTTATAGTCTCCGAGATCTAGGCGTTCATACGGACGGACGGACGGACATGGCTCAATCGCTACCCGAGGTTATGATAAGCATTTTGGTACAAAGGACTTGGGGTCTGCCACGCCTCCTTCTGTCCGTTACATACATTGCACAAATCTAGTATACCCTTTGTACCTATAGGTACAGGGTATAAAAACACATAAACAAAACAATACACAAGGGGACAAAAATCACAAAAATAGTTAGGGGATTAATGAATTTTGAATATTTAATATCTTAGCTAACGTTTTCTATTATTAGAATATTTCATTTGCCCTTTATTTAACTTTGTTGATGTTTCCCGCCAAAAATACAATATGACTTATAATCAGCTCCAAAGAAACAGTTGCCCCAAAATTTTAAATTGATAAATATTTCATCTAATCTGGGTATTTAATTAATAAAACTAGTAATAAAATTTAAATTTGAAGAAAAAAAATGTTTTGGCCATTTAAGTCAATTTTGGATCAATTATTCATTCCTAAAACATGAAAAAGTCATTCAAAATAATTACTTAAGATTGTGCCAAGACTTTTATGATGCACTGTAAGTATACTTGCATGCAAAAATCGTTAATGAGCATCTCTATAAAGCACTGTTACGTTAAACTGTACACATGTCTTTTTGCCTTTTGCTTTAGCTCATTTTCGAGCTTTTCGCTGACATTTTTTTTTTTGTTTTGCATTTGCTTCAACTTTATATTTCTGATTTATCGTCGTCAATAAATATTGTAGGCAAAATAAATTCAAAAAATTATGCAGTGCAGGATCATACTTGAACGATCAAAGTGTGCATGAGAATGAGTAAAGCAGAGATTACAAGAATTATGTTAAGACTTTGGCCAAGTCTTGAAATTCGATCTATGGAAGCAGATGGCAGCTTTAAAAATATCTCTCTTAGCTGCTCATTTACTCTCTTGACGAACCTGCTCGTTAAAAAAAAGAGCACTTGTATTTTTATGCTAAATGTTAAAACTCCCTTTCATCCACTTTACTTTGCCATTGTTTTAAATACAAACAAGCAGTTGGGCCCATTTATGATCGTCCTCTGTTCCGCTCCTGTGCGAACGGCCACATTTAAAAATTGCCAAACTCGGGATCATCTCTCAGCGGCCAGTTAGTCATCGATGACGTAGCAACCTACCCACGCTGTGCGTTCAAGTTGCAGTTGACTCTGCCTCCGAAATAGTTGCCGCGCCGCCTTTTTCGGATATTCGGTTAGTGATAATACCATTGTTGTTCGTTTCGAGAGTACTCTGTACATGTGTTTATCGTGCATGTCGAATTCTGTAAACAATTTGAGCCCAAAACGTGAGTTGGAAGTCGTCAAAAAGAAAAGCAACGGGTTTTTGTGAATATTTTGCGGCGCTCCTAACATTGTTTTGTTAAACAATGTACAAATTTTTATATCGCAAGTTTTTATACAAAACCAAGTCAAAGGTGAGTTGAAAAAGAGTTCTAATGGAGACGATATCTAAGTTTGCGTTGTGTTTAGTTTCGATTACGCTTGGATTAAACGGAATAGTTAAGCCGGTTTTTAATTAATTTTTTTGGAAAATTATTGCAAACGATTTTGTTTAATTTGATCAAATATGCCTGTACACCTGTTAATACTGATATGAACGAGTGTGTGCATGTATCTTTAGATTTCGAAGTACACATAAAGTAAACACTTAAAAAAAGCTGTGGAATCATTTTAAATAGTTTCGATTTTTGGACACATTTTGTTTAAATGCTTTACTTATTATTAATGCTAATAAAATCTAAAAAAGCAGAAATGGATATATCGAAAAAACAAATTTCCAAAATAAAGTCCAACAAAAAGTATACTGGTATTGAACAGATATCTGGACTTGGTTCTATATTTGTATTTATTTTATATGAGAATAAAAATATTTATTTCTACAATGTGAAGAAATATGTATTCCAATGTAGACGCTAAAACATATATTTAAAATGATTACACTTCTAGAAAGTTGCCAGGTAACTGGTAACTGTCCCTTGTACGCTAATCCTCAACAGCCCGTTTCCATTAAAATTTAGCTTTTTCCGCAAAATTTTCCGCTGCTTCGGTTTATTACGATATCATTTTGTTTTATGTTTGGCAGGCGCTTTTAGTTTCACTCGCTAAACCACCCGTAAACGGTTTGTTGTTACCTGCCAACACGTTGAATACTAACCTTGACAATGCTGAACACTATTTTTCTGCTTACCTGGGCTCAACTTGGGTTGTCTGTTTTACCGCGATACATAAATAACAGATCTGCTTTATCTTTTGAGCTCAGATTTCTACAACGACAAAATGGTTGCCAGCGTATCTCTATTTTCCTGTAATTAGCTAAGTTCAACTTGGGGTTAGTATGATACGGCTGGCGGCTACAATACGATATTGAATTGTGGTATGTCTTTTGTGGAAATATAATATTAAATGATGCGAAAACTTCTTAATAAAGTTATAGATTATGACAAATAGATAAAATTAGAGTCATTGTAGACAAAATTCTATGGATATATAATAAACTTCAATTTTTAATGTTTACAAGTTGAACAACATATATAATGAATTTTGGTATGAGCAGTAAGATAATTCAAAATGGAAATATACTACAGTATTATGTAAGACCTTCGGAAAAACTGCGAAAAATGAATAGGCCCTCTAGAAAACTTCGGTTACTTCCTTATCTTGTTTGCCTATAGCTTCGTAAAAAAATGTGGTACAGTCGAGGCGGTGCCCGACAGTGGAATACCCTGTACCTTTTGTGTCAAAAAAATTTTTCCTGCATATTCCATCTAAGAACTTTCCAATTGGAATTTATTTTTTTTTTGGTGCAAAACGATATTTATACCTATAAGTTCCCTAAATTTTTACCCATTTTGATGAAACTCGAATGTTACAACAAAGAGTTTATTAAAAGTTTATTAAAGTATACGGGGTAAGTTTCAAGTTGGTATGTTGAGGGGTGTGGGAGAAAACACGGTAAATGGATTGCGGGGGGTGGGGGGACCGCATCGATAAAATTTGGATGTGGATTTGTTCATTAGAGCCACATGAATGAGCTTACCAAAAATTGTGATTCTAGGTCAGTTGTAGCCATAATTGCGTAGAGTCAAATATTGACGCAGTTTATTGGCAAGGGGTGGTGAAATTTGCACATTTTTGACTATAACTTCTGTTGTATTTGTCCGATTTTGTTCATTTTTTACACATAGATGCATATAGCTACAACACATCGCTCTGTTAAATTTCAGGTGAAAATACTTAACGGTGTGGCTAAAAACCGCGAAACTCTACTGCGGGGGAACGGGGGAAGATATTGACATGATTCAACAAACTTAATCTGCTTAGGAAATATGCGCACCAGCTGGTAAAGTTTCGTGTCTCTAGCTCTTATAGTCTCTGAGATCTAGGCGTTCATACGGACGGACGGACGGACGGACGGACATGGCTCAATCGCTACCCGAGGTTATGATAAGCATTTTGGTATAAAGGACTTGGGGTCTGCCACGCCTCCTTCTGTCCGTTACATACATTGCACAAACCTAGTATACCCTTTGTACCTATAGGTACAGGGTATAAATAGGTCCGAATGTGGTCAAAACTTAAGCAGATTTTAAGCTCTTATTGGATATTCTCCTAAAAGTATGCTATTAGTTTATAAAAATGTTTGGAACATTGTCCACGGAAAGTATTCATTGCATAGTTTTAGGCAGCCGCTTTCTTTTATTAATTTGATATTTAAATTTTGTTCAACTGCCATTTTGCTTTCATTTGGGAAAAACGACATACAAGCGAGGCTGTGTGATAATGAGATACCCGGTGCCCTATATTTGAATTAGGCGATTTAAGATAGGTTTCCACCTTCGCCGTGTATAACCAGACTAAATTGTTTATCTGCATTAAAAACATCGGTTCTCAATTGGCAAATTTAATTATTTTTTATGGCCAGTGATATTTATACCCATAATTTATATGTGGTTAAAAACTGATATTACGATGTGCAAATGTATGTTACGGGCAGAAGCAGGCGTGGTACATCCTATAAAATATTATATATATATATATTCTTGACCTGCATGAACCATATATACAATAGAAAAGAACCTCAGAGACTACAAGAGCTATAGAGTCAAAGCTGTAGCATTCTCAATCTGATGAACATTGTGGAAACTGGGAAATATGCTAATTTTAATATCGAAAACGGTACGGGAGGATCCCACTAGTTTTTATTTGCACTTCCTATTTTCTATTTTGTTTTTGCTTATTCTAATCTCTGGCTACTATTGTTAAAAAGTTCTTCTAACGGGCTAGAAGAAATTCTGCAACACGCCTTCGTCAATGTGAGGTAGCCCTATGAAAATTTGGCGAGTGTGGCAACCTCGAAACACCATTATAACAGTATTCACTTTAAAATCAGCTGTTTGTGCTGGGTTCAACAAATGCAATTTTTATAAGATCGATAAAAAAGGAATTGCAAGAATCGAATATGCTACGATTTCGACAAAGTATGAAATTTTGCTGTGTCAACGCCTGTGGAAATTCGTCATAAACTAAGCATACGAAAATATGTATTGTTTCCTTCCGAAAGCTAACATTTAAAATATTGTGAAAATATTCATTTCTGTTTTTATTTTCATAAATTAGATAAATGTTAGTTTTATTTATATTCATAAAGTTAATCACACGTGATCAGTTTGATTATTTTTATTATAGTAAATACTACAATAATTGCTAAAAAAAAAAAATGTATTTATTATTGTTTTGTGGTTCTTTCAATGACGTAATTTCACGAGTTGTCCCATACAATCCGAATCATATTTAATTTGAATTTATTTACGCTGTTGCTTGTAATGATTCATTGCTCAAATATTAAGACATTCTTATCAAGTTCCGATTGGAATATGTATAATGTCGTCACTGGATGTGATTTAAAAGAAATAAAAAGTAAATGCATAAACGACTCAGGACGACCCCTCTTTGGGTCTATCATTAGTATTTCAGTAGCTGATAAGATAACGACATCGAATATTCTCCGCATTCGCAAATGCTATTGCAATCTTATCTGGCTTATCTCTAATCACGTCGCTCGAGGATGGGCAGCTGACGGATCAGCAGAAAGTTAGTAGGCTTTTTCCAAAGTTCCGAAGGTAAACAACTTGATTTCGATTAACTTTTGTTAATAGATAGATATATATGTATGTATTAGAATTGTATATAGTCATCTGAGCAGAAAATGTTGTTTTGACGTTTTAAGCAAAAACAATATTTATCTATATTGACTCGTTCCTTCACTTCGCTTTAACAAAGCTCAACGAATTTTGACGCAATATATTTATAAATTTTTGGGTCTTATAGTTTGTTTGTTTGAAGGAAACACACTTCATTAATTTTTTCCTCAGTTACGCTCAAGAAGTCTTAAATTTTGATTTATTATAGCAAAAGAAAAACCAAGCTGGGCAACAAAATTTGCAACAGTGTAAAATACTTATTGAATGCGCACTCAAAGTGTAAATTTGTGCTTTGATTTATGATGTCTGCTTTGAGGTGACGACTGCAAACAATGGCCAATGCACCGACTCTCTCGTCTTGGGAGTAGTGTTGGAAATATTCTGTATCGTTATACTCGTTTACCCGACTACGCTAGACTACTCGCCAACAACAGCTGAAAAGTTTCTGGCAGGACAATGGTTAGTATTGCAGTTTATTACGTCTGCATGCAAATTTCTGCAGCTCTGGTTCACTGGCTTCTATGTAGCGTTTGATAATAGAAAAGAAGGACGATAGAGCATAAGTTGCTATCATGCAATAATATAGAAACAGTTTAGTAATCATAACCAGTTTCATTGTTTTTTATAAAAGAGTGAATTATTTTTGTGGTGATGCGTACTACAAGCATTACCTTCTTACCTTTTTGACTTCTTCATAAGAGTGGAATTTCTGGTTCGCTAGACTGTGTCTCAAGGATTGAAACCCATGGTAATACGCAGCAGCAATATGTGGAGAGTACGGCGGGTGAGGTTGGACATTCCATTTAAGCGTGTCCAGGTATGTCTCGACCGGTCTGGCGACATGTGTCCGATCATTGTCATGCTCGAGGATGACTTTGTCGGGTACTGTGGCCGTTTTTCTTTCAATGATCGGCTCAAACGCTTTCGATATCGATCTCCTGTGATGGTTTCACCTGGTTTCAGAAGCTCATATTATACCACACCGAGCTGGTCGAACCAAATACAGAGCATAACCTTAGCGTCGTGAATATTAGGACTGGTCGTCGACGTGGAGGTATATCAAGGCATTCCCTATGGTTTTTTGAGCTTGCGATTATCGTAGTGAACCCATTTTTCGTTGCCGATCACAATTCCATATTAAAACCCCTTCTGATTGTGTGTTTGAAGCAGCTGTTCACAAGTGAAGAAACGCCGCTCAACATCTCTCTGCTTCAACTCGTACGGAACCCAATTCCCTTTTTTCTGAATCGTTCCAAAGGCTTTAAGGCATTTCCAAATCGCTTGTTGAATAAATCCCAATGATATTGTCATTTCTTTTTGCGTTTGGCACGAGTCTTCATCAAGCAATTCCTCCAATTCGGAGTCTTCGAAAACTCCCTCTGGAGTCAATCACAGATTTTGAAGCGCAGAAATCACGTCGTTTTCTTTTACTAAGAGCAATCTCACTATAAGTGTTTTGGAGTTTTCAATGAGCCTCAGCAGCTCAGTGATACATTAATGAAAGTACAAGTTCACTAATTTGGTTAAGTCGTTATGTTGGCAGATGACTAAGCTTATTTTAAACCAATTCAATTTACGAATTTGTATTAGCACATGCCGCTACAGTAGTCCACCGAAAAACGGTGGAAGTAAAGTTGTACGCCTAATACATATTCATAATTTTTAAGCAACTCCGAACGAAAGTCGGGACGCACTGGAACAGTCGAACTTCCCTATAAGAATCTTATTTCCAACGAGTTTTTCGATATTGCAAAGTTATTCAAATGCACTGCAGGGAGTATATATATACTTACCCTTCTAGCGAATTTCTGTATCACAATTTTTCACAACTCCGATGTTCTGTTCCCGTGCAAATTGGCTACGGAAATTTTTTCATTCCGACTATATTTGAGGTATTCACAGTTACTGTTGAGCTGAGAAGTTAAAAAGTGGCGCAAAAAACTCAACTGTCGGAAGCGTGAACGCCCCTTTTTGCCAGTTTATGATTTAGCTGAGTTGCTCAGTTTGTGCTTCTTATTTCCAGATTTTATTAATTAGTTTTGGAGTTGGCTCAGCCACGTAAAAGTAATAATTTCTTAATTCAAAATGCACAAGACCCACTTGATTAATTGCGTTAAGTCCAGTTAAATTTATTTAATGTGACTTTGTTTGCTATTTTGTGCTGCTCTTTATATCACAAAATGGCTAGAAAAATCTCGAAATATTAGATTTTGTATCACTACCTCCTCAACTGAACAGATAGAAACTAAAATAGTGTTGTATTGAGAGTTGAAACTTAAACCTGTACATTTTGTTGTGGCGAAACTCCTCAAATTTTCAACTCCTCAACTCAACAGCAACTGTAAAAACCCTGCGTACCATATTTAACCCACATTCCTATAGTTGATGAAACCGGATACCCCCAGCCTTACTGAAACCAAATTTTTGGGTAGTTGGACGTCTTGTATGAGGCAAGCCTTCTACGATTTCACGACCCTCACTCATAGAGTAGAGTCCTCAAAACACTTTTGTAGCATTTTAAATTGTTGTTTAATTTTTTAAAGTTTAAATCCACCAGTCCGGGTCAATTTTGATCAGATGGTATATATTTATTGGAATTTAATCCCACTTATTTCTTCGAATTTATTTATGCTTAACATGTATACTTTTTTTGCGAAAACATTAACTCTTCCGGAGACAGATTATTGAAAGCCTCTATCACGGTCATCGTCTTTTCTAAATGTTGGAAACTTTACGTATACACAGATAGGAGATCAAATATTAACAACCGAAATCATTCCTCAACTCCCTGAAAAATTATTCTTTAATAATTTAATTTTAACTTATTGTGATTTAAAATAAAGAACTAAAAAAACGTTTCGAAATAAAAACGTGCATTAAATTTTGATCGTATTCGAGGAAAATGAAACGCAATTTTGGAAAAATCTCCAAAAACACAGCTTTGGTAGGCATATTTAAAATATTTCTAAGCTTGTGTGCCAATAATTAATTTATTAGCAGATTCTATGTAATTAAAAACACAACACGATCTAGTTTTATATCTAGCATTAGGTCTAAGCTAGGTGATAAGGATTAGAAATTTTTATATAATATTAAAATATTCATTGCAAAATGTTATTAAACATTTTTTTTTTCCGAAAAGCATAGGAAACTGAACAATTTAATAGAGTTAATGTTACTTTTAGACAGCTTGTTTTTTATACATGTTACGAATTTTAAGATCTTTGCAACTTCGAAAACTTTTACGATAGCCCCTCTTATTATTATTGTAGTAAGTAGTCAAAATGCAACGTTGTGGCCAGCCGCCCGGCTGACATTCGAAAACAGGCAATGGATAAATTTGGATTCTAAAACAAAAGTTCACAATGGACAAAGTTGTTTTACACTCACACCAACATCACGCGTTGATGAGAGTAAGAGAGAACTAAAAGCGGGCGTTACACCAATACACTCACATTGGCTCTCTTAAAAACACTTGTTGTGGTATTCGTGCCACAGTCGGCTCTTTGTTGACGAGTGTTGTTGTATCATTCGTATCGTTCGAATGGATGTATGGACGGCTCGTTCATTCGGAGTTCAAAAATCGAAACAAAATGTTGAGTTGACGGACAAAACGTTGCGCATATTATTTTTGTTCGCGTTTCGTTGGCGTTCTTCCCGCTTTTTAAATGCCAATAAAAATTTGGTGAACCCGGCGCGTGTGTCTGGTGTTTTTATTTTTAAAAATAAAAAATAGAAAATAAAGGAATTGTACGGCATAAAAGCTGGCACAAAAGTGGCACAAATTCTAAAAAGAAATTACTTACATATGTACGTGTGTGTACGTAAAAAAAAATTTATTTTAAAAGTGTACGCTTGAAATTGTTTATGGTTTGAAGAGTTTTGCTAAAAATTTCATTTAGCTTGAGTTAAGTGCGGATATCCAAATAACAAAAAAGTAGAGAATAAAAAATAAAAAACTGATAAGACGAGCTTATCAATTGCCTGTGCGAGTTGGCAAAAGTTTTGGCAGATAAGCAAAATAAAAAGGAATATATTGGCAACGAAGTGAAAATATTCCACAATATTTAAGTGTAAATATTTTTTGTGCAAAATAAAATCAAGTATTTCTGCGGCAGCGATAAAGTGCTATATGCATTGCAAAATTTTAAAAGCGGATTACTTCAATGTAAATATGTAAAACAAATAGAATTGTTGAAATTTATATTATATACTCTATTATGTTGAAAGCAATTTACAAGTACAAATGCGCGTCACTCTGTTATTTTTAAAAATAATATATTTCAGCAGGCCTCATTCACAACTTTTTTCTGTTGTCTTTTGCAATTAGTAATGCGAAATGATATAAAAATATAAATAACACATGTACCTACATAAATATAAACTACTACACTATGTACACAGCCTGTTGTCAATAACCAGTTGTGACGTCAGCTGATTTTCGTTTTAGTTAGTTACCTTCTTTTTATCGTCGACTATTTCTATTTGTTTAATTTTTTTTTACTCTTATGAGTCTGACGCCAGACGGCGACATATTTGTTTAAAATTCCTTATAAATAATAAATATTTATGGGCATGTGTTGTTTTTTTAGCTAACCTAATGAGTTTTTGTCGTATACATGATACGTATGTATATTATTTTATTTATAGTATATATTAAAATTATAACAAAAGTTCAAAATACCTTCAAAGGCTTATATATTAGTCTATTTTATATAAACAAAATTATACGCTACATATAAAAATGAATTTTCGGCCTCGACAAACAAAAATGATGAGAAACAAATCATTAAAGAAGGGTCACTGCACAGGGTTGCTGCATTATATTGAAACCCTCGCACAAGAACCTCACCCACCAATTACTGCAGGCTACCCCAATTGAAGGTTAGGGTCGTTGTCGAGACAGCATGGCGTCCCAAAATAAGTCACAGCTACTAACAATTTGGGCAGTATATTCCCCATAGACCAAAACTTTGCCAAAAATAAATTTACTATGAATTGCGTCAATGACAAAACAAAAAAAAAAATGGGCTCAGAACTTCGAGCTCGAATTAAATTTTGATGGCAGACAAGCACAGTAACTGACTTTCTGATTGTCGTATCTATTCATGTGGCACAGTCCGAGTATCTTTCTTGGCGGTGGGTGGCCATCGACCCGTGCATTTTATCAAGTGTCGGACTACACAATAAACATACCCACAATTGCTACAAGCAATTGAAAAATGGGTGCGGAGCTGAAACTCTGGTTCCACCAAGGTTCTCTTCCACAAGCAATGAATTGTATGGTACAACAAAAAAAAAAAAAGTAAAAAAAAAAAAATCACCCGATAATACAAGTCGCATTTGAAACTACTCCTTGTGTTGTACTGGAAAAAAGAATAGACCAACAGTCAACCAACGGATCGACGGACTTTTTAGTGTTGGCAACTTTTTTGTTGTTGTGCCAAAAATGCAAATGGCGTGCGCTATTTTGTACCACTTGACTATATACAAACAAATGTGTTTGGACTGGTGGTGCACATGTAGTATCTCTTAAATTTTGTCCAACTAATCAATACTTTCGTCTTTATGTTACAACCACTATGCGTATTTATTTACAATGGCGTAAATTTCTGGAATTGGATGGGGAATGCGATTAATTTATTCGATTGGGAAGTTCGACTGTATATGCATTTGCGGTTGGAGCTTATAGAAAAAAAATAATGTACTGTTTAAAAAAAATAATATAATATTCATAATACATTATATTCGGATAAAGCTCTTTTATACTGCATAATCTTTTCAAGCTCAGTGGTATATCTCAAAGGAGCCTTCTTTGTAGTAGGTGCAGCTTTGGCGCTTTCCTTTCGCAGCTCTGTGTTTTCCAAGTGCCTTGGAGCCCGCTAAATAAACTCATTAGATTTGAATTAAAGGCCAGTACGCAGAGGTCTGAAACGGTTTCGAACAAGACCCAACTTCATATAAAAAATAGTCACGAATTTTCATCTCCAAACAAACTTGTTGACGTTTAGCATTTTAAAGCAGCTGATTTTATCGTGAAAGTTTTTAGTGCAACTCGAAATAATACAAGAAAACTTAGCAGAATACCACAAACACAAAAAAATACCAGAAAAATACTATATTGCGTTAATAGGCACAGCGTTCGTTCTTAAAGCAATTAAGTGGCTGGTTTTTTGGAAGTGTTTCGGCCTGCTGGGTACTGGCCTTAATGGGCTAAATGGTCACTCAAGAAGGTCTTATAGTGCATAAAAATTGAACCGAATTAAACTTTAGAAGGACTCGAAACAAGCGTATTCAGAAACTAAAAGCAATTGAACAAAATCCTTGTTATTGCCATGGTAAACCTAATGAAAAGCCACTCAATCAAAAGAATTAGATCTTATATCTACTTAAATTTTGTCATGGATCGAAACAAAAGTCTTTGGGATGTCACAAAATTGTGTTTTGAGGCGTATTTGACTCTGTTGTTGCTGCTTGCATCCATTCAGCAGAAACTGTCAACAAATGTTTCGTTCAACGCCCAGGGAAAGTCAAAGGGCAGCGACTTGTCATAGCGGAATGCTAAAAGCTACATCCAATACATAGGGCATCAACAGTTAACCGAAACAAAAAAGAGAAAAGAAGCCGCAATTGCGGTTAATCAGAGGATAATAACCTCTGACTGCAACGACCAGAGCGCGACTCGATGCCAATTATGGAAACAGAAGCCCCTGGAATAACATCAAAGTCAGACAACTCGAACCACCTAATCGGCAACCTCAATGAAGTTGACTGAGTGAAGCATAGTGCCATGCATGATTGGTAATTTTCGCCCATCCGCCGTTGCATGCTGTTTGTATCATCCAAGCAGCGATAACTTTGGATGGATAGATGTAGATGAGTTGACAAGAAGAAGCGGGTGTTGCAGTCTGCTGCGGATGCATTCATTTAATGTTTTGTGAGGTCGCTCCTACAATGCCGTGCAAGAATGTCTGTCCAATTCCGTGGTCAGCTTGGTTTGCTCTATCTCCGATCGTTATTGCATGGGTTGGTGTGTGTGTGTGTGTTCGAAGTTATGCGGAAATTACTGCAAAAGTGTTGGTCCGACTGCTCTGGGCGCCATTTTGAGTACTGTAACCAGTTAGTCCAACACAAACTTGCACCCAATTGTCAACACTCGTGTGGTGAACGTGTGCCAGGGTTGTCGAGTGTTGTCCGATATAAAAGAGGGTCACTTAGGCCGCTTATGGGCTCGCATGAGTAAAGGTAATTGCATTTTGCCATTAATGCAAATGCAGCAGTAGCCAGCAGAGTTCCCCATATAATGGATTTTGAAAATTATGTAGTTTGGTATATTGGTAAGTTTGGTTAAAGGGGATAGGATAAAAATTATTTACAGGTGCCAAAGCATGTTTTGCTGATGTTGCTTTTCCGCATATTCATTCAAAAACCTTTATTGTAATTTAAATATAGATGATACTTTGCACACTTAAAAAATTATATCTTGTTAATTACCACACGAGTACTATGTGAAATTCAATATTTAGATACATGAAACTTGTAAATTGCTGCCCAGACCGACCTTAAATGACGGCAAAAGGCATAAAATTTGATGGCTTCAGCGTGTGGACTTCGTAATGAGAGGCAAATCCAAATAATAACAATTCAGTTGAGTCTAGTTTTTCACCCATGTGAACTTGAACCAAACAGCTGTTCATTTCCTTAGCCATATATAACCCATATTCATGGGTAAACTGCTAAATTTGCCATCCAAACATGAGACAATTTACACTATATTGAGATAAGTCAATGCAGCGAATTGTGTTAAAAGTAACATTTGGCAACTAATAAAATGCCCTTGGCTAAAATATACTACTCATTCTTTGAGTTTAAGCCATATGAATCGCTTTCCAAGATATAGCTATTTAAACGTAGTTCCGAGCATCATTTGAAACTTGAATCTTCGTTTAAATATGAAGGGGGAACCTCTTTTTATTAAAAGGAACATAAATATTTTGCAAGTTTAGAACTAGCAGAACTAGCCGATTGCCGGAGTCTAACTCGCCTCGCTATATAATACATATAAGGCTTATAGTTAGTTAGTTTGCTTTATTTTTATAATTTTCAAATTTTGTTTAAGCTAGCCATTTAAATTTACAGATATTTATAGATTATAGATAGATTTATATGAAAAATTATTTTAAGTGTATTAACGTTAAATAGCCAAAGGAAAGTGAACACAAAACCTTGGTCCAATAAGGCTTATAAACAATTCAAATACATTCCAATTAAAGATGCATATACACGTAGATACTGCGCCTTTCATGTTATTTTCAAATAAAAAATGCGCAAAATAGAAATGTATGTAAACAAACCATTTAATGCACATTTTAATTTAAAAAAATTACAACAAATCGATGAAAAATAATTAATAATTTTAATGCCCTATCAACTATCAAGTCAAAACAAGGAAATATTGTGCATGAGTTTAGGTGAAGATCTTATACACTCAAAACGTTTGCTGCTTGGGGTTTTTATTTTTGGACTTAGCCTACCTTCTCTATAAGTTATTAAAAAGAACATACCAAGTAGTTACGAACATTGGTTTTAATGTTACGTACAAAACTTTTGAACTATAAAGGTATGCTGTTAAACATTAAACTAAGAAATACAAATTTTTTGTATATTATAAACAAATTAAGTTTTTAAAACAACATTTATGCAGAATAGTCTGAAGAAAAATGATGTGGCGCGTTGCCGGCCCTTCTTCATTTCGTACATATGTATATAAAAAAAATGTGGTACAGTCGAGGCGGTGCCCGACAGTGGAATACCCTGTACCTTTTGTGTCAGAAAAGTTTTTCCTGCATATTCCATCTAAGAACTTTCCAATTGGAATTTTTTTTTTTTTGGTGGAAATCGATATTTATACCTATAAGTTCCCTAAATTTTTACCCATTTTGATGAAACTCGAAAGTTACAACAAAGAACTTATTTAAAGTATACGGGGTAAGTTTCAAGTCGGTATGTTGAGGGGCGTGGGAGAAAACTTGGTAAATGGATTGCGGGGGGTGGGGGGACCGCATCGATAAAATTTGGATGTGGATTTGTTCATTAGAGCCACATGAATGAGCTTACCAAAAATTGTGATTCTAGGTCACTTGTAGCCATAATTGCGTAGAGTCAAATATTGCCGCAGTTTATGGCAAGGGGAGGTGAAATTTGCACATTTTTGACTATAACTTTTGTTGTATTTGTCCGATTTTGTTAATTTTTTACACATAGATGCATGTAACTATAACGCATCGCTCTGTTAAATTTCAGATAAAAATACTAAACGGTGTGGCTAAAAACCGCGAAACTCTACTGCGGGGGAACGGGGGAAGATATTGACATGATTCAACAAACTTCATCTGCTTAGGAAATATGTGCACCAGCTGGTAAAGTTTCGTGTCTCTAGCTCTTATAGTCTCCGAGATCTAGGCGTTCATACGGACGGACAGACGGACGGACGGACATGGCTCAATCGCTACCCGAGGTTATGATAAGCATTTTGGTATAAAGGACTTGGGGTCTGCCACGCCTCCTTCTGTCCGTTACATACATTGCACAAATCTAGTATACCCTTTGTACCTATAGGTACAGGGTATAATTAAATTGGTCAACACTATAAAAACGAGCATAATTAATTTAATAGCACCCAAGCACGACATTTATATACGAGTACATACCATAGGTAAACAAGTCAAACACTCCATCCAAAGACCCTTTATCCAATGCCTCCTTTTGTGTACACAGATATGCATATATATGGTTCATATGATTCCCTGCCTTGACTTGCAACACAATATGAACTAGACCTAACAAATATATCTCAGTTCTCAAACACCAGACGCCCTAGAAGCTAATGGCTAACCCTACACTGACTCGTGCTTCACTTCATGGGGTTGCACTTTATTGAAATGGTAATGGAAATGTCGAATATAAAAATATGAAAAAATATTATGACTTAATGCAAAGAAAGAAAACTTAAAAAGGGGAAAAAATATGTTTTACAAAGGTACCAGATGAAAATACTCGGAAGAATTGAATTATTTTTAGAAAATACTTTTTAGCACCTTATCCGCTATTTTAAATTCGAATAACTTTTTACTCTTAAGATACAAGATCTCAAAATGTAATCACATAAACCCAAAGGTAGCTCTTTTAATTTTAATTTACGAATATTCTACTTTCTAGAAGATTGCCTTCTTGCCTCAAAACCTCCGTCGTGTATAAATAAATTCCAATTAATTCTGCACACAATTTTTTCAATCAATTTGGAAATCTTCTAACGTACTCGACAAAAAAAACGACAAAGCCACAAAAAAAAAAAAAAAACAAACATTAAGTTTGTTGGTCAAATACAAAATTGCAATAAATTAATTTAATGGTTGCCAAAAAAGAAACACCAAACGAGGGGAACGACAGCGGAGACACCGTGAACATCATAAAAATGTATTTTAATTTCTCCACAATCGATGGTCAAGCTCTTATCTGGATGTGGAAAAATATGTTACAAGAACAGCAGCAAAACGCGCGACAGGCGGCGGGCAACGGGCACCTCTGTCATTGATCTTTGTTGAGGTTGACAGGCCTTAACCTAAACCCAGACCAAGACGTTGACAAAGACATCAACGTCAATTTGGCGTCGGGTCTCTTGACTGAAGCGAGCGTGCCCAGTTAGGGTTAAGGGGCGACCCTTTATATTTTAATTTGACTGCTTTTGGCAGACGTAGCATTTATGTAATAGTTTTTCAATTTCTCATATGCGCATTTTGATCCCTTTCGACATAGCGCCATATGTATGCAAATTTTCCAAACAGGCCATAAAGGCAAAAGGCGTCGGGTTTGGGTTGACTGCATCTGCCTGCCACGCGGATAGGAAGTCGAAAATGTAATAAAATTGCTTTGTTATCGTCGTTTTGCTATAATTACCATTTTCAGGCTTGGCAGCAGATGTGTCCCGATGTTTGCCCAAACTTCTAAGTGTATTGAACTAAACTCGTTAAGTTGCCTCAACTAAACAAGGGATGTTTAACTTTTGCATGCAACTTGAAATTTATACGAGGGTTTAAACCCCATATAAATGATAATTTAGGTATACATCTCGAAGACCTAAAGAAATAAAGTCTTTGGTTTGCTTTTTAGAGATTAAGTTTTGAGCATACTGTAAATAAAGGCCTCTCCTCTCCTTATCTATTGCTTATATTTCATAATTCAAAATTCCGAAATTTGTAGAGAAATGCATTTCGTTAATTTGTGAAAAGTTTACACAACTTGTCGAATTGAAACCATGTTTAGTAGAGCTCTTTCAACATTGTCGACTTATATTCCATTAATTTATAATGAGCATTTCCAATTCGGCATTAGTCTTTGTATCTGGCGTGACGTTACATTGCACGAAGTTTATAAATAATTATTATATTATGATAAAAAATAAAAAGGAGATGCTGTTATACATTTGTAGGAAAAGTTGTGAGCGCTTTAACTTACAACTTTTGAAAATATAACAAGTAGGAACAGATTTTTGGTTAGGTGTTAATATTTCTATTAGGGTGGACCTTTCTGTGTAAACGCCACATATCACCTATTTTAAGATTAATATACAAATATACATAGTATGCTTTTGTAGCCACCATATTTAAGCCCTTTTTTTTTGCAAATGTTTCATAGTCCAGGATACAAAGAGACGTGTTCTTTGTTTTTTGGCATGGAAGTTTATCCTCACGCAAAACACACTACCGCTAGCTCACGTCGCGACGTCAGAATTCTCCTGAGAGTATCACATCTACTATACTTAAGTTTATGGCACTTAACAACCGCTAATATCTTTATATACTTATACTCTCAAACACTTATCATGCACATAAGAAGCACTTCGTATACGTTGTAGTTGCAAAGATCTTATAGTATGAACGTACTGGGTGCCGTTCCGGACATTGCTTGTGTCATAAACAGAAATGCAAACATTGTACACCCTTGTGGAACCCTCCGCTCCTATGGTCTTCTAGTAATGCAATTTAGCAGCCGTGACTCATGGCACAAAGTTACACTACTATGAAAATCTTCCTAGGGCTAAACTTAATGTCAAATGAATGCCATGTATCTCATGTGGCAGGCAGCTATGATGATGACGATGATGCTGCTGATGATGTTGGCCATATCTGAGATGATATGTCTAAACTGCAATGCAGCAAAGAAGTAGCATGCAAATAGGCCAGGAATAGGTTCGAACGACCACACCCGTGACAGCTCTCAAGATACAATGCCCTATGACTAATGCCCATTGCTTTATTGGGTCTGACGATCCATAGCAACAAGTAGTTTGTTTCAATTTTCTGTTTTTTGTTTGTACTGCCTTTTATATAAGTATTGCACTTGTTCGTCTTTTTATTCAATTTGCATAGTTATTATAAGCAGGCAGAGCGAGACAAGACAAAAAAAAGTATCTGACAGATACTTTACAATCTTTTGCTGTAATTAACAATCTGCTTCTTACGCTCTCTCTCGCTCTCTTATTTTATTTATTTAAATAAAACAAAGTCTTTTGTTTACGACTTGTTTTTCTTGGACTCGCATTTCTTTAATTGTATTGACCTCAGACGACTTCAACGTCTTGATTACGCCGTACTTGCTTAAAGTATTCGTAGTAGTCGTATTTACAGTACTTGCAGTGCAAATATGCAAATGATAAGCTGTCAAGTAAACAATTTTTTGTATGCAAACACAAATTGCATAATTCAATGAGTTTCTATTTGGCACTTGGCATTTGAAAAAAGCAATTTTTCCAATTTATTTTTGGCACGCTCCGAAGTCGTATGACTCACCTAAGTCGTTGACTCAGAAAACTCGAGATATGCTACTTTATACATAGTATGTAAGTCAGTTCAGGTCATTGGACAAACATGCACTTTCTCGGTAGGCCGACATGCATCCAACTGTTGTAATAACCAGTAAGAGGAAGGTAAGGCTTTTGGCTGGTCTTTTTTGGTGTCAAGTTTTATTGTCGATATAATAAGTACTTTCGTTTAAGTGGTTGATATTTAAATAGTAGCTAGAGAAGAACTTTAATGGTAACAATTCGGTATGCGGGAAAACAACCCAACACAAGTCAAACCTAAATACATTTTTTCCACAGAAAAAGCACTCTCAAAAAAGTGAAAAGGTATGTTAAGATTTTTTTTAATGGAGTTTCGAGGCAAAGTACTAAATGGGGGAAAAAAGTTAGTGACGACATAAAAAATACATACGAAAGATTTCTTTTGCGGCATTTTCCTAAAAGAAAAACAAACGATGAAAAATAAAATAGAAAATGGGAAGTACGTATAAAATGCTGTATGTTATTTTTTTATTCTTATTTTATATTGTTTTTGATGTTGATTCCAACTAAAAGTGCATCTCGGCTCTCGTTGTAGTAGCTTGTTGTTTATGTGCCATCCATAGGCATTATAATAATCCAGTGATGCTTAAGTATCTATACATCGACTAACCGCAACGCTTACACACGGGGAATAGTATTTACTCATGTAAGGCCCATAAATTAAAATGAGCTTCGTACAGCTTCAGCGAGCAATTGTGTGTGGGCTGTCTATGGGTTTTTTGACTCTCTCACGACATCTCTTTCAGCTTTATGCACTTAATTTATGCAGATACGAAATGTATCTGTATCAGTTTTGTTTGGTTTTGCAAAAAAAAAACCCTAACTAGGTGAAACTGCTATTTAAACACACGTGGGAAAAAATTCTGCTCAACGTTAATCGAGTAGAAATTGTTTTGTGCCCCTTTAATTTCCCACACACTGCGATGATCTGGTCTCTTTCTTGATTATAACTGACAAATGTATCTATATGTATCAGTAATTTTTTTTTTTTTATGAGTAGTTCATGTAGAACTCATTGGGAATTGTGTCAATTGTTCAAATATGGAGGGATCTGTTATTCCGAATCATATTTTGATGGATACACTAAAAGCATTTCTGCTTAATTTTATAATATTTGTTTATTGTTCATCGAACACATTTTGCAAAATCTTTGTTTTCTTTTTTTTTTTTGGCAGTACTCTTTGCTTTCAAACTTGTTTGTATTGTCAATGAACAAAGTAAATAAATAAACTCAAAAAAGAAAGAAAAAAAATTTGTTCTTTAAATTTAAAAACACAATTATGCTACTTAATATGTTCACTAATTAAGTCCAAAGTGAAATTTCTGCTAAACACCCCAAAGACAAAACCAAAAGATCTCTTGTTGTGTTCTTGAAATGAAATATATTTTTAATGGCATTTAAAAAAATACTTTGGCATCTGTTGGCTTTGGCTTTGAAAATTGTCGTTCGACATTATTAATTAAAATGGTTAACAAATTTTTTGTTTTAGCAGACATTGGAATTTATCTCAAGAACAAGTGTCATGACTCATATCTGCAAATACTTATATGGGGCAATACTACATCTTTGAACTTGAATGAAAATAATATTCAAGTGTACAGCTTTCTTTTAAAAATTTATACAAAATTCAAACATAAAATTTAATGCTATTTTTTACGTATTCATTTAGTTACTCATCACTATACTGATCGATTTGACTTAATTTTTTAAATCCCAAGTCTTTAACTGTCTTTCCAATAATGTCTTATTCGTCACTATCGGATAGGTCTGACTAGAACCTAAGGAAAACATCATCTCGCCTGTTGGCTGTTACCCACAAACATACACTTTTATCAGCTCATCATCTCATTCTATAGTTCATCTTGCTTCCAATTCAAAAATCTTTAAACCAAATTGTCACTCAAATTCACATTGACAAATATTTCGAGTAGTCAAGAGTGTTTGTAGAAAAACTAAAACCCAAATGTCATATGGATCATTCGACAGAAAATAATCATTGACATACTAAATGAGTTTTTAAATCCGAAACATATGTCAAATGTTGTACAAAAATAAAAATGCAGCAATTTACACGTTGCCTAGGGGCCAATGCATCTGCATAAATATCTCTATATCTTGTATAGTATAGATAGAATAACATAACATATTAACAAGCTGTCTGGGTGCACTGCACAAAGAAAACTATCAGGCATAAACAAAGCCAAAGATACAAAAGTATCTGAGACGTTGGTTCTAAACAACTTAAGAGTGCCCTGCAGTTATTAACACGCCTTGGTGGCAAGTTGCGTGCAACTTGAACGACCGCTGACAGCTCTTTTCAAGGACTTCCAGTTGACTCTTTACATTGTTCATTTCACTTTCAATTGAATCCAGAAAACTTGTACATACATAAACATTAGTCTATACTATGTGCATGCATATGTGTTGACTTTGAAAATAGAAAAAGGCATTGGGCAATGGTTATTGGGTATTGGGTTTTGGTTAGCAGTGCCATAAAATTTCCCATTTATAAACAACAACAACTACAACAAGAGCCAGAACAACCAAATGTAAGCAAAAGATGCGCGCGTGTCTGTCTGCTGCAAGGGCAAAACCAAAAAATAAAACAACGAGAACAGATTCTTCTACTACGATGACGACGCCATCCGCAAATGCGCACACAATAAAATGCCCAGCCAAAAAAAAAAATACTATTTAGGAAGCAGCAGACACAGATACATTTGCAGACAACGCCAGACAAGCCCAGACCAGACAAAAAGAAAAAGTACAAAAATGTGAATCGGTCGGAGCCTTGGCCGACAGTGGGATACTCTGTAACCCTTTTTCCCGCAAAAAATAAATACTGCTTGCCATGTTAATAGTTCCTACGTTCCTTTTAACAAGTACAAACTGCTTGTATGCAGTCCAACAAGCAGTTTCCAACCCAAAAGCAAACTTTTTTGGATTCAAAATTATTATTTTTTCCATAACTAATTATAGTGGCTTGAAACTAAAAGTATCTTAAGCAATAATCATCACAAGTTGTCGGGGTCACTGATCACAATTCTGTTATACGATTTTCAAAATTTAAAATTTAAACTAAATTGTAGAACTGGATGAAAAGCTACTCACTGTGCTTTTAAGAGCTAAAATATTTGTATAAAGTTTTAAGCCCATATGTTGAGGAATGAGAAGGTCAGTTGCGAATATGCATATCTTTTAATGAGATTTTTATTTTCAAGCTCATGTGTTCTCCAAGATATAGTTGTTCATACTTACGACTAATCATTTTGGAACAAACAACTTATAATAACATCAACACGAAATTCTATAATGTCCTCTGTATTCTATTCTTACAGGGTATAAAAAACTCAAACAAAATTGAAAGCAAGAGCGGCTAAAAGTAGTATGAACGATTTTTCGTTGTTCGTATTCGTTTTTCATGAAATTCTGCAGATATCTTTTGCGCGTTCAAATCACGTTGCCGCCGGTTACTACGGTAGATGCTCGTCTTTGGTCTATGTCTGTCTTGGCTCACTACCGCGCAACCTTTCTCCATATGTCCTTGTTCAATGAGAGTCTTTGTCTTGGTATTACGTTCTTTGAAATGCAAATGGAAAGTGTTCCAACACTATAAATGACTATGTACTACTAAAGATACACTTGAGCAACTTTACGACTAGTCGAAAGTGCGTATTTGTATTATGCATGTTTAATGCGCTACTTGAGTTTATCGTGTCATAGAAAACAGAAGCGTAGTCAGTTTTCCACATAGGGGGAGATGCTTTAAGAATAAAAACTTTACCGTCAATATCGACAATTGGAAATCTTTCGCTTAATGAAAAATAAAATAAGTTGGCAACTATCAGCTGTTTTCAAGTGTCATATGGCATTCTTTAGTTTTGTTAAGAAAGCATAAAAGATAAACTATTGCATATTTGTCAGTACAAAATATATATTATATTATATATATTATATAGATTTTTCACTGCAAAATCAAAACAATTTTAATTATTTTTTGTTTAAAATGCTTTTTATAGTTTAGTTCTGTATGACACCAAAAATAATACCAATGGCTGGCGTTTTTTTTCAGCACCGTTTTGGACACAAGTGCCCTGGCTTTCGTAGTCAGAGTCGGGCAGAAATGCATAGTTCTTTTAATGCAAGTTGCCTTTCGACACATTTGACTTTTTCAGTATTTCAGCTTTAAGATTGGCAAAGAGAATTTCAAAAAAAATGTGGTTTGGCTACGCCCGTGCAAGGAAATGTCAACGCCTTTGTCTGCTTCAGACTGCGCAATAAAAAGGCGTTTTCCCAGCGATAACAAGGCGTTTTCAACCGCAATGCGATAAACTTATATCCGCTTGCATTTGCAATGGCTTTGACGTATCTTTCAGTTCTTTTTTATTTTATTATATTGTATCTCAAGTTGCTCTAAGTTCTTATCGAAACCGAAAAATATATATGTTTATTTGAAATAGTTTGTGTGCCTCGGGTCTTTTGTTGAAATTCGCCTTGACGCATACGAAACAACTTTTGGAATTCTCTAAATGCTAATACTTGGAATTACATATTTAAAATTTAAATGGGTATTTTTTCGACTTGATTATTATGAATAAATAAGATGAAATATTTTAACTGGCATGCACTAGGCGCAACCTGTTTGGTCTGTCTATTATATTTTTAAAGCGAAAAACAAAATACAGAAGTTTCGGATTTATATTTAATTTGGTTTTTAGTATATGATTTAACTGATGCTTCATTAAAGCAAATAACATTATATACGAGTAATTTATATCTGAGTTTTCGTTGTCATTAGTGAAAGTAATCTTTACATAATATTCTTCCTCATACTGAGAAAAGATAAATAACTGTCAATTTTCATAGGAAATTCAATTGAATTTGAAATGCAATAAATTGATAGCCATATAAAAAATGCCTTGACCTAAAACCCCCCTGACACATGTAAAAAAGTAAAAGTGTTAGGCTAGTAGGAAACAATATTCACATGATTCCATGGCCAATTAGGGTAAAACACTGTGAACAATTAGTCAATTGATGCTACTCATTTGGAAAGCTTAAATGAGGAAGAAATTGGAATCAATAAAAAGAAATCAACAGAATAATCAATTTTAATAAGTTTGTTGTTATTGTATTGGCAGTCAGTGCACCTGTTGCCTATTATTCCACCTATCTACAAAAATCTCTTTCATTTCATTTTAACATAACAAACATTTGTCATTTGTCAAATATCAGTGTTGCAGATATTTATTTTCCACCGAATTCAATCTGACTTGTGATGATATTGAGAAGAAGCTGACTAGAGATTTGTGGCATACTATATGGAATTGATTCGAAGCTCCTTGCATGCCATTACATATGCAGTAGGTGATCATAGAAATCGAGAAGTATCAACGTTTATCTAGCTACTATTATGGGCTCCGAATCGAATAAATTCTGGGTTTTCTTACTGGCCGCTATACCTTCTTTACTTCTTGTACCAATCTATCTCTAATTGGTGCTTTAATGTAACTTTGACTGCTTTTCAAACATCATGATGGCGGTCAAGCTATGTAATGGCATAACCAAGCGCCATTTAACTCTGGTTTTAACAACGTGTGATCTTACAACTACGGTTACCACTCCCCTTATAAAGTATCTTTTTTTTTTCATTGTTTAGTATGCAAAATGCATGCCACTTGAATGCAATACAAATTCCAATGAATTGTAAACATAAAGGTTGTTTAAAAGTATCTGTGTGACATCAATGTGAAGCTCTCTAATTACATTCGAAAATATTTGAAGGCATTTAACCGTTGAGCGATGCGGCATTTTAATGAGTTTGTGTGAAATCTACTTCAAAACAAATACAATAAACGAAAAACACATTGTTTTGTGGTCAGGTATCTCTATAGAGGTAGTACTACCTGTATCTGCCCTGGTATATGCATTTGTGTGTGAACTTTGTCTTTGTCTTTTGGACCCAAGAAAATCTTTTTAATTAAAAACACATTTAGATAGGCATTGCTTTTGTAATTGTTACCATTGTAGTAAAGCGGGCCAACGAACTTGATTTTAACGGTTCAGTAACTAGCAAAATAAGTTTATATATAATATATAAAGTGGTGGAAAACTGCAAACAGTAAAAAACATCTATATATTTTTTTGAGTATTTAAGATATTTTTGTGAACTTTGTCCTTGAATATCTTGAGTCTCGTATTTATTGATGCTTTTAAAATTTGTCATTAAAATTGTTCAAATATATTTGTTCGTTTGCCAGATATGGCTTCTTATAGTAAAGTCTAACAAAATAATCAACTATCGATAGCTCGATAAATAAAGATGGCGTACGTTAAAGTCGGGCGCGGACGACTTTGGGATACCCTGTACCACTGCTTGCAATAAAATCCGGTAAATTGCTTAAGAACACCAAAAGACATTTGATTGTCATATTAGATACCTTTATAAACAACCAAAAACAGACCAATTTTTAACTAAAAATGTTTTTTTGACCGATCGTTCCTATGGGACCTATGATATAGCCAACCGATTTTGATCAAATTTGGTACAGTGCTTGGGTACTCTAAAAAACTTCTAAATGCCAAATTTGGTTACAATATCTTCACAAACAAACGAAACACAACGAATTTTGTACAAAACAAATTTGTACAAAATTTTTTTGACCGATTGGTCCTATGGGAGCCATATGATATAGTCAACCGATTTTGATAAAATTTGGTACAGTGTTTAAGATCTCCAAAAAACTTGGTTACAATATCTTCACAAACAAACGAAACACAACGAATTTTGTAGAAAAAACGTTTTTTTTGACCAATTGGACCTATGGGAGCTATATGATGTAGTCAACCGATTTTGATCAAATTTGGTACAGTGCTTGTACTCTAAAAAACTATTGAGTGCCAAATTTGGTTACGATATCTTCATAAACAAACGAATTATCTAACAAACACTTTTTGTTTTTTTCGAGGTCCTCTGAAACACCCGTATGGGAGCTATATAATATAACCCCGATATCAAAAAAAAAAATAAACCTGTCTCCCCTGACATAATAGTGCATCTAATCTGAAAATTTGATTGCTCTAGCTCTTACCATCTCTGAGATCTAGGCGTTCATACAGACAGACGGACATGGGTATATCGACTTCTCTAGTCACCCTGATCATACTTTAGGTAACTTTGGGGGTCTCCGACGTCTCCTTCTGTATGTTACATACATTTTCGGCTTGTACAAACTTAATATACCCTTTGTACCATACGGTACAGGGTATAAAAATGTTCGAGGGTAATACCGCCTAATACCTTCACATATATAAAAATAATAAAAGAGATCGACTTAAAAAGTTGCCTGCTTCGCCTTTTCGCGTTATATATTAAGATAACAATTTATTTGATTTACAATATCTGACCCCTGGAACCGAAAGTCGGGTTTTTTGTGTGACTGTGTAGTTGTTAGAGATAAAGCAATTAAATCAAATTTCTAGCTAAATTTTCAAGTTCAAAAACGTTTTATTTTAAGCCTTAAAAATGTCAAAACATAGAAAAAGAAACTGATCTGTCAATCCTTCTTTCAACAATGTAAAAGGCAACCCACTCAAGTATAAAAGTATTTTTTTTAAACTTTTTTTGACTAGTCTATAAGTTGAAAGGAAACGTTGCATAAACACTAGTTTACATGAAACGAATAAAAAACTAGAAAAATAAAATCTGAACCATATGTCAGCCGAATTAATTTTGTCTCAGTTTTGTTTTTTAGTTTAATTTTTTATTAACCCTATAAAAATGCTTTAAAAAGTACACATGCCAAAAGCAAAACAGCAGAAACTATTTTGCTTATGACCAAAATTTGTTTGTTTATTTATCTTCTTTCAGCCTTTCAAAATATTCACATTCAAAAAAGAAATCTCTAATGCCATTCACGATAAAACAAAACAAATTACAAGCCCGCATTTTTCGATCAATATTATATATACGAATAAAATAACCCTGCCGTATAAATATACTTATTTCAATTTATAATTTCCAACAGTTGCGTCATATACTCACTCTTATGTACAATGCTAAGACCTAAGACTATCTAAAAATGCAAATTTGCTAAAGTTATTTCTTTAGTTTTTAAATAGATGGAATTTTTAGAATTTGTCTGATTGGAAAGTGCCGTGGGCAAGGCTAAACGATTAGCAATATTTTGCAGGTTTATTTTTTCTATTCACGTAAATTAGCTGGAAGTATCGGGTAGTAGTGGATCGAAAGGCAAAACAGATGTCAAAATGGCAATAATAAATTAATAATAATAATAATAAATACAAACATTGTGACTCAGTGTAGCTACTACTGCTTTACCTTGCCAGCCATAAACATAATCAGTTGTATCCCCATAGATGTCTGTTGATGATGACCTTCATCCCTGGAGGTAACAGTTCGACTTCGTTGCTAGCCACACAAAATTTTTTGTTTTATTTATTAATGTGTATATAATATTTTTTGTTTATTATGTAAATTGATATTTGGCTATTTCTTATTTTCTTTTTTAACGATTTGGTGAAAGCTTTGTGGGTTGTCGTCACATAAACTCTTTAGGCCATTTAGGTTTGATTTAACATGTTTTTAAAAGTTTAAAAATAAATACTTCACGAAACATATTTATTAGAGTCAGTTAAAAGAAATGCAATATACATATATTTACTAACATTTAAGTGCAGCTTAAAAAGGCAAGCCGCTTTTTTAAAAAAATTGCACTAATAATAGTGACGTAGGGAGACATTTTTTAAGCTCTTGAGTGTAGCAGTAAAGAAAAAATATTAAGTAGTCTATTACCTAATTCGAAAAAGTCGCACTTTTTAAAGAAAATACGCTCAATAAAATAGAATAGTTTTTCCTCACATTTTCCCTAAGTTGCAAATTGTACTAAGCTACATTTAGACTTTAAGACTGTAGACGGTCATACACCTAGATACCTGCTACAATCGGTACCTTACGACTATTCTATACGCTTTATTATCAACATTCTAGAAATGATCTTTAAATCGAGTATGTAAGCAAAATTTGTACATTGCCTTCAAAGCCGAAATTTCCGTTAAATTCAATAGCTTAAAGCCAGTAAAAAAGTAGACCATCTAACCACAAAATCAGCAGTGGACATGTTTTATGGTCTAGCAACTGCGAAATTTCACTTAGATCCATGAAAAGTATTTACTTAGGGTTAAACTTTAGTGAGAAATGTCTGGATGAATAGCTTAGACTAATCTTCGTCTCTAGCCTGATGGGTGAACTTCATATCTTTGGTTAAGGAGAATGTAGCAATGTTAAAATCAACTTTGCAGGTCTCTGAGGCTTGTAATTTTTGTTTTAATGCCACGAACAACTAGAAGTCATACCTATGTTTTGGAGACCATAAGAACTATAGAATATAGATTTCAAATTATGTTTTCGGCTTTTGAACATAACTTAGCTGTACCATAAATCAAATTTCCTTTGTCGTGGTTTTAATTTTGGTAAACATATTAATTGAGGAATTTTATTTCACTTTTTTCCCTTGAATTTAGTATATCCTTTAACTCCTTGGTTGTCTGAAAAAGTGTCTCTCTTACGTTTAATTGCATTGTATAGTATTTAAGAAAGTGAAAGTGAAAAGTGTCTTGTGGGAAAACTGAAAATGGCTTTATGCCAGACAAAGTCTTAATTTTCTTGTTTTTTTTCTCTCCCTGCTTCTCAAACTTACTGTACTTGCATTGTTTATGTGTCTAATTTTCTAATTGGATTTCGTTGCTGTCTGGCAGAGATGTTCGTTCGAGCTGACTCTGGCTTACAATAGCAAAAGGGTTAAATGGTGCTAGCCCCATCTCCACCGGCATTGCACTTGTGGCCCACGCATTCGCATTTGGCATTGTTTCGTTTTGGAGTCTTTATGCCGGCAAACACCAGATTAAACCTGCCAGATAACGCATTGTGCAGGGGCAACTCTTATTTGTGGCCTAGTGGCTACTGTCTGGCTGTGGTTAGACATTCATCATGTTGGCTAAGACCTTTGCAAACAACTTTTGAAAACAGTTTAGTTGGTTATACTACTAAACAATCGTAAGTGCGAGTGCCTTTTTGCTTACAAAGCCTTGTTTCAATTCCATCTGGTTCTAGCAACGAATTCTGGGGCTGGGCTTTTCACAGGTAGCTTTGCTTTGATGGGGCACTTTAAAACTGTCTTCTAGCATCTAGATATGCTGTCTATGGGTATTGTTATATTCTCGAGTGTGTGAGTTTGTGTCTTCTTGTTTCCCCCAATTCCCCACCTCCAATGATTCTTTGTTATTTTGTTTGATTGATAGTTTGTTTACAAATTTAATTTCATTTTACTTCTTCTCTTTTAATGCCTTGTGGCATTCACCTGATGTTCTTTCCATGTTTGCTCAATGTTTTTCTTCTTGGACAATGACACGATACCATTCTGTCCATAGAACCGCCGCCGCACCTTTTATATGTTCTATATGGCTCATTCTGTTTGCCTTTTTTCTTTGAGAATTTTATATACAAATATAAAAATACTGAAAGATAGTCATAGTAATGCAATTTATTTGAATGTTTGCGTTTATGGAATCCAATCACGTCCTCTTTCATGTTGAAATAAAAAGGATGCCAACGTTACTTAAAGGCTGACCCGCAGATAAGCTAAGTTATTTTCGAAGGAATTTTATGTATGCGCGGCGCAGTAGGTAATTGTACTTGCTGTGACTTGTAATCACAAAATTTGGGGTTTGTCGAGTAAATTTGCAAAGTCACTTTTTTTTTGCTAGATGCAGTCGAGACATGAAGATTTTGTTATTATACATAGTGTTACTACTAACTAAAGTGTAGTCGTTTGTACAAATCCAAATCCGAAATACATTTTTCAACGCGCAGAGATTATGTCTAGAGAATCCTAGTTGCTTCACTTGTTGTTGAAGCACCTGATTTCCCACATCTACTTAACCATCATGGCTGAATAATCGAATAGATTTAAAAAATTTTATCGACTCAACTTCCTTCCGACGAGCATTAGGCAAAAGTCGCAATAAATCACAGAGGAAAAAGAAATACCCGTTGAGAGAATATTTTGAAGAAGCAACCACCAGAAAAGCCGTTTGTTGTTCTTTGTTTAAAGCGTTTATCTTTATGCCATGTTGTGGAACAATTGTGAGCTTGCTCAACAAATCACGCACGGAAGTACTGGGTAATGTCCTTGTCGTGCTTAACAAACACCATCACCTTCTTAGCCTGTACGCCATTAGCGTAATTTGTTTTGTGTGCCTTTTCTGTATGTGAGTGAAACAAAGAAACCAAAACGATGACGAAAAAAAAAGAGAAACCCGAAAAATGTTGAAAAACGGCGACAAATTTAATTTAGCGTTGTCCTGTCTGACACTTCTTGTCTGTGCCTTGTCTCCACGTCGTTCTCTAAGGTTTCTTATGAACTTTTTGTTAATTAATTTAAGAGAGATATACATACATATATATTTAAGTGACGCTACTGGAGTGTACTTGTAAATTGCTCACAACAAACGTGTGAGCTACTGTCCAAGAGTAAACAACAACAACAACAATCGTTTATAATTTTCAGTGGTAACCCTCGAAGATCAGACATGCCACCAGCCATAAAGAAGCCAAAATAATTACACAGTACTAGCTCAAAGGAAAATCATAAAAAAAGAAAGATAAAAAGAAGAACCAAACCTGTTTGGAAATATAAAAATAAAGTTGGGGACCATTAAAAAACAATAACAAGACTGAGCTCAAAAGGAAGTGGTGAACCCCTTCTGTACATACATCAAGTGTAAGCAATGGCCACGCTGCAGCAGAAGCGACCCAGCATTAGCAACTGGTTTTCCTCGCTTCGCCGCCAGCCCAAAAACAAGAAGCATGCTCTCGGCGGGAGCGGCAGTTTTGGCAGCAAACAGCAGCTCCAGCGCAGCTGTTTTGATCTGTCTGCTACCGGACAAGCCCCCACAGGTCTAAAGCCTGTTACCAGTCGCAGTAGTAGCACCTTCTACATAACGCCGCCCCCACCCTCGCTAGTCTCCAAGTCTCCAAGTGTGGCGTCTTTCATAGAGGCGGACAGCGATCGTCAGCGCCTTATAGAGGAAGGCAGTGGCAGCAGCAGCAGTGTTAGCCAGCTTTGTGCGCGATGCTGTGGCAACTTGCGAAATTCCTCAGCTCATCAGAAGGCAGCGAAGCTTGAAGTGGAAAATGGTAGATACGCCAACCCCGCTGCCAAGCCACCTGCAAAGCCACGTTCACCCTCGCTAGCACCCTACACAAGCGTGGCCACCTATAACATTGCAACGAGTCCCACATTGAGTTCGGTTACTGTAACTGAATCTGATGTGAGCAATAAGGTGGAGATGTTACGCCTGCCCTGCGATGAGCCGCATACGCAAATGTTCAGCAAGCGCACGGAACTGACCCACACAACGACGACAACATCAACGCGCACGTTGATTACATCACGTCCAGTGGAGTTGCTGCTGAACGAACACGGCGAGATCATCTCAAGAAGACCGTATCAGACTGAGGCACGCAAATTACGCTCCAACTCAGTTGGCTGCTCGCTAGACGATGAAGACGACGCAGGAGACGATTGTGAAGGAGGTGTGAACAATATAGCCGCGGAGTTAGATAACGATGCCGAGCCAAGTTCGGTGCTTAGTTCACCGCTGACTCCAGGCGTAGAGTCTGGCGACTTGCGCTTTATTGATGATAGTTCAAATTCGCAAAGCGAATCGGAGCGCAACTCAGTATCCAACAATAACAACAACAATAATGGCGACAAACAGCACAACAATAACAACAGTGACAATAGCAACCTGAATCTCTGTGATATTTGTCGCACGGTCATCGAGCGGAATCGCAGCAATGCGGAGCAAAGTGCCAACGTTGTCATTTTGCGACGACCTCAGGTATGATATCATTCAAGGCAACCGGCAGACAGAAGACATCCGGAGGTGTTCCAATCTCGTGTGTTTCGCTGGCTGTCTCTCCGTCAGTTTTAAGCGTTCCCAAAACAGGTTCTTAACAATTTCCCACACCTAACATCGTCTCAAGTACCGGAGTATATAGTATATTCTTTGAAATACCTGTCAGTTATTTTTCAGCTTGACGTTCATTAGCTTTATCGCTCGCTGTGTCTGTGGCTATCAATAAGTCCAAACACACATCTACTGGGCGCCTCCTTAACTGTTGTCTCTCTTTAATCAGTGTCCAAGTTGCCGCTGCCATGCAATCTCAACCAAATGTGTAGATAACTAAGTATGGCTTATTATTTTGATACTGTGGTTTTCCAAGCCTTGAAGCCAGGGGCACATTTGTTAGCTACCTAGCTTAGCTTCTGGCTATATTCAACTGATTGGAGGTAATTTACATAACCATGTAACTAAATCAACTTGAGGACTTGAGTAACCAAACTCGTAATTAAATATTTTTCTTGATTATATGATTCGAAATGCAACGGATGTGAAGCGGTATAATAAAAAGCAATGTGAAAAAGATAAAGTAGAAAAGAACGATTAAAGTAGTAGGAAATACATGTTCAAAGACTATTACAAAGTCTCGAAAATGTCAACAAACCGATTGAACAAGATTTTTATTCGCGGTGGACTGTTCCAATGGCAATAGTTTATATGCGAAAACAATTTCTTAACCTTTCAATAAATTACTATGTATTGCATACGTAGTCTATGAGCTCATCGTCGTTAAAAAAAAAAAAACAACATCAACGAATTGACAAATCACATCGCTAGAAGAGCGCTTTTATATGAATTTATGTGCCAGTTAAAAATAGATGTGCTCATAGATACTTTTTTTGTCATTGGAGCTTGTATTTGTGCATTACTTAATTGACATTCACGTGCGCTTTGCATAGACTAGCAAATAAGTCAGAAGGTCATTTAGGCGCAGCCTCAATTTATGCTGCTGCTGCTGCTGCCTGCCCCCAGAGTGGATGGAAGCCGTTGTCGCCATCATGCCGACAATTGATATGTTCCGGTCTCTTGGTTCTCCAATTGCCACTCAAGCGTCAACAGTGTAACAAATAACTAGACACTTGAGTGGTATTCTTCAGCGGTATGACAATCTCTCTGGCTGACAGCTCAACTATTACGTTGACATCAAAAGATGTCTCAGTCGTCTGACTTGTTTGGCATCGTTCCGATTCGCTAAACCTACCAACCGTTTGGATAAAATAGTACGCCTTACCCGTACATACTGGAAATGACCTACCTACCTCTACGCCTCCCACTCAGAGAATTTTGGTGGCGGCCGTGCCATGCACGATATCTTTCACTTTGTAGTACGAGTATGTGACATTTAGAAAATTGGTGCACATGTTTTTTTTTGTAATTCAATTAATATAAAACTTGCTTTGAATTTTAAAAGCGCGAACTACTCACTAGGCGCCAGCCTCTGAATGACACTCTGTGGAAAAAATACACTCAGTGAATAATATTAACTACCTGAGTGTTGTTTATTATTTTTTACTTGCGATATTCAAATCATTTCCTAATTGATATATTTACTTGTCTTGGCCCAAAAATAATTGTTTCCGTTGTCATAATAAATCATACCGTATTTCCAATTTTCGATGTGGTTTACTAATATTCTGCTTCTGATTTCTTTACAGCAAATTAAAGATGAACTTTGCGAGGTTGTATCCGAAATGGAGGCACTTGATGTGCCCGAAGACTGCAAGCATTCCAATAAGGATAAGCAAATGTCAATCGGGCGCAAAAAATTTAATATGGATCCAAAGAAAGGTGAGTAGTCAGTACTTATATGCATTTAATAATGTTATATTGTATTGATACTAATAATATGGGTAGGGAAAGCTGCACTGCGACTCCTATGATCAAACGAAATTATTTTGACTAGGTCTAGTCGGGTGACATCGTGCATCAATATTCTTTGCCCGCCAAAGTGAGATATCTTTATTTTTGTTAGAGCGTTACAAGCTGCAAGAATGTGTTTGGAGGTTTCCTCCTCAGTTTCACTTAAACTACATGTGTTCAAAGTTCCCGATGTCAATTATACGCAGGTATTTTTTGAGTCTACAGTCTCCCGTAAGTAATCCAGTCAGAATCCTAAGCGAATTCTCGCCATATTGCGCTATTTTCTTGAGCCTACATATTCAAGTTAAAGTAACCGAGAAATTGCTTGACTTTCCGTGGGTCAGGCGTGCGGATACAGTTTCTCGCCAGTTCATCAGCTGCTTCGTTCCCGGAAATGTTCTTGTCTCCCGGGAAACATCTAAGGGATTATTCTGTGTTTAGATTAACTGGCTAGGTGTATGTCCACATATCGGCATATAGCACATACTTCTGTATGCCCAGAGCTTCTAAGGGTAGAGTTCTTGGTGCCGCGACTACCAGTCCTGTGGGCTCTTGCGTCAAAGACTCTTTCGTATACCACATAATGGTGTGTCTTTCCAGAATCTTTTAGAAAGTTGATAAATTTTACCGCAAATGTATTTCTTCTAAAAATTTTTCTTTCTAAAAGAGACAACTAAATATTTAATATGCATTCGGAGTGTAAATTTTTTTATAATATGTACGAAAACAAAAGATTCCCCGCTTGGAAACTACATTTCAATTGGTCTTTGTTCATGTTTTGTGAAAAAAAACCCGATTTTGCTTATTATTTTTATCGAGTGACTCGGAAACGTTAAAATTGATTATAAACGATTCATACGAATTATTTCCGGCAAGAAACCCCAAAAGAAATAAAAATCCAAAATAATCGTAACATTTGCATAATTTTATTATAATTACTTACTTTTCAACCGTCTTCGACATCTCCAAAGACATCAAATTCAGAAGATTCTGAGTTTTTAAGTTTAAAAGAATTATATTGCTGCTGAATTTGAATTAAATTTGTATTTTATTTAACAAACCCACGAGAGATGCGTCAGCAAATCATTCCAAAGAATAATCTAAATCCACTATAGGGAATGAAAGAGCGAGTAGAAAAAGTGCGTACTTTCAATGAAAATTTTGACGCTAGCTTAATAACGTAATGAGCCCCACAAGAAATGCAGTGAATGCCACGCGATGTCAATCCCATACAGCTTTCCGTTCTTCACTTGGGCGCAAGTTGTCTGAAATTTTGACAAATTTGACAGTTCGTTGACATCTGAAGTACGTGCAGCCACGTTGTATGGTCTAGGAGAATTCCAACGCCAGCATTTTAATTTAATGGATGGATCTTAATGTGACATTAAATACGTTGCAGTACTGTGAAGGGTATTGCATTGACAAACGGGCGAGGCCAGATACATTTACAAATTGTATAAACTCTCGCAGCTTTGGTTCTTCGACAACTCAAAGAAGAATAAATTGCATTTCTTTTTTTGACATTTACAATGACTTATTCTTAATATTAACGACACATAATAAAAATTCTAAAAAGAAACAATTGGTAAAAAAAAGTCGAGCTTCCCTATAGCAAATTAGCTCGGAGATTCAAAAAAATCTGAACCTTTTTCATTTCAATTAAAGTCTTGTACCACGTTTTAAGGGATTTTTTGACAAATTTCATTTAAAATCGGATTAAGATTTATTAAAACCAATACATATAATTAGAAAAACATATTGGGTACATAAAAAAGTTTTAAAGCATATGACACATGAGAAAATTTTCTGCTCATATGATCTTCAAGAAATGGACGGACATTAAGAGTTGTAGTGTTGGCTCAGACCATGAGCCCAACTAGCGCTTTCGCACCTTTTTGTTACATTAAGGGTACTACTTCAAATCAGCTAATATCGAAAGTTCAGATTCCCTTAAATTTGAGCAGGACAAATTGATAACTATTAAATAATAAAAATGCACTCTAGTATACTCAAGAAGATATTTCTATTAATAGATGACTTATATTAAACATAAATGCAATACATTTAGTTTACCTGTATGTGTTTTAATAATTTATGATCTTTTAGGGAAATATTGCTTGGCTAGAATACTTTTAGCATTAGATTCTTTCGTCCTACGCTCTCCCAAGTATGCACCAGCCTTGCGACTTGCTTAAAGGCCAACGGATAC
Source organism: Chymomyza fuscimana (assembly GCA_949987675.1). Lineage (NCBI taxonomy): Eukaryota > Metazoa > Arthropoda > Insecta > Diptera > Drosophilidae > Chymomyza > Chymomyza fuscimana. Next base: position 61,108,339 of record OX465088.1, read on the forward strand.
TTTAGCTACTTTAATAAAACACTGCCAAGAGGTCATAAATTTAAAAACGAAAAATAGAAATTGGGCCACGTCTTTCGATATTTTTATTTTTTTTGTTTGGATAGCACATAATGAACGCACATCCTGCATAAAATACCAAATGGCAACATAATAAAAATGCTAATCCAACATTCAGTGTGTGTACGAGTAATATATGTATGTATCTTGGCAAGAAATAAAGTCAGCGACCCGATAACAAAAGGGAAATCCAATCCATCGATGGACGACGACAAGTCGTTTAATAAAAAACTTGCATACGGAATTGTGCCACATAATTGGGGAGCGGGAGCTAAGCTTTGGGGAGACGTCATTCATTTGTCGCTTTATCGGTCGATTATCAACAACGTATCACCCAAGCCACACAGTCACTCACACTCTCAAATTAATATCACACAAATGGGAAATCATAACGCCCAGACGTGGGCGCGTATGGTGGGTGTTGGAATCGATGTTGGAGTAGGGGCGCCTGTTGGTCTCAACTTGGCGATGCTAATCGCGTGTGACGCCGCCGACAACAACACGCAAAACTTTTACACATCCGCCTGTTCCCTTCCAGTGTTTACCAAAGCAGACCACTAGGCTCCAACAATGTGACTCCCACTTACTCATCGTCCTACCTCAGCCTAAAGTTGTTCGTTTTGTTGTTGCTTCTTCGGCATTATCGATGCCATTTGCGTTATTATTGTTGTCCTCATTGTTTGCTGTTCACATTTTTTATATTTTCTCCATTTGCTTCCCTTTAGTCAACTAAGTACAATTTCAATCTGAAATTCCACTCTCTAAAAACAGTGGCGTGCCTACCCAATATAAATTTATTGTATTATATAAAATCGCAAGCAGTCGAGTCGCGGACTGATAGTGGCATACCCTCCACTCACTTATCGCCCAAAAAATTACACTAGTTTAAAGTGTCCTAAAGTTTTTATACTCTTGTAACTTTTTATACTCGGCCAGGCATTTTTGCCTCTTTGTTAGACTTGCTCATGTCGTTACTCGGGCATTCTTGCCCTTAGGCATTTATGCCATACAAGGTGAAAGCAAAAATTATGAAAAGTTAATAAAAAGCAACCAGTCCGGGAACGTGAGGGAAAAATGTTGAATGAACGATATATAAAAACAAAGAAAAATTAAAAATTGGTTATAGTTACCCGTGGTAAAGAAGGCTGACGATGTGTCTTTATTAGGCTCGAATAATTCTATATACCAACTTATGCGGCTCTGGTTTTTTCGTAAGGGAGGGGAGAATACATTTTTGACTATATCTTTCGAAATTTTTGTCCGATCTTAATAGATTCTGATGTTACAAAAGTTTGTAAATTCATCTGAGAGAAAAGAGAACATGATATCGATATTATAAGCTTTTTTTAATCTTCTCTTTTTGGATCTTCTCAACAAGTTATACAAATAATACTCTAATTCGCTTTCAGTCAGTTTGGGCGTTTGAGATACAGTGGGGCCTCGTGTTACCGAGCTGGAAGGTCATTGCTTCTGTGGCGAAATCGGGAACGTTGATTTGGGTCACATTTGGGTGACAGATGTACCATGACGCACCGGTGATTGTTTGTAGCAATCTTTTGGATCATTTGAATTGTATTGTTACTACTTGCTTTGCCCTACAGTTCGTACCGTACTTATTTACTGTACTTTATGTACTTATTATTTTTGGTATCCCTAGCCATTGTGGCTAGTCCGCAAGATATTGCTCAATCACCACCCGCGGCTCTAATAAGCATTTTGAAATTAAAAAGTTTTGGACTGCCTCGCCTCTTTCTGCCTGTTACATACATTGTCCAAATCTATAATATCCTTTTCCCTCCACGGGTATAGGGTATAAAGAGAACGCACCCAACTTGTTGTCAACTTGATATCAACGAATAAAAATTGTTGGACATTATTTTGCCGTGGTTTTATGTCGTCACCTTTTGGCAATACTCACGCGATTGTCAAAGTTTCTACGTCTACCTTTCATGTTGATGTCTGTAGGTTTTGCTGAATTTCCTCGTTTTATTGCCAATTGCCAACAGATTTGGTTTAATATGTTTTGATTGGAAAGGAATAAAATAAAAAATAATATAATACTACTTTTTATTACTTTTAATAAACGCAATAATGTTTTTAATGTTTAAAATTGTTTTTCAAGCTTTTGGTGTCTTAAATAGCAGAAATAGAGAGAAAAGGTATAGATTTCAACATTTGGCACGTTAATTCGAGAATTGCCCTCAAATATTTGAAGATTATTTTTTGTTGACTTCATTTTAGGGGATCTATACGGAAGGTTACATTTGAAATAACTTTTGCGAGACATTTGAATAGAATCTCGCTGGCTTATCGCATACGCATAGATGAGCGATTTGATTAGATTCAAGACGAAAATAGTTGCTTTATCACATAATCAAGGCTGGGATGATTTGCTCACCGACTTCAGAAGGAAATTGGTCTGTTGTTGCTGTTGTTGCGATGACGCCCTTTTTCTAATCCCAAATGTCGACCACATTTAGATTGTGCATTTTCGGACCAATGACTCCGCTTGACCATAAACCCCACCAAACCCATACTACTCCATCGGATATTTTGTTTACTGACATAGCTATTCAAGCAGAAATGAGCTTCATTGCTAAACTCAATTTTTCGACATAAAATAGAATATTCCTCAAGCATCGCCAAATATTAAAAAATTAACCCAATTCATAGCCATTCATTTGCCGAGCGCCAAAAATATGAATTGATTTCATTCTCAGTGTATTGGAATGAAATCCTTATAGTTATAATGTTAGATATTTAAGAGAAGTTTTGTCCGATTAAAAAGTTTATATTTTAAATCTTATAATTTAAAAACAAGTCTAAAGTTGATATGTTCATGTTTTATTTCAAGTATTCAAAAGAATGTACTCACTAGAATGGTATATTGCACCCCACGAAAATTACGTACAAGGTCTCTTTGCCTGAAAACAGTTTTTGATCTTAAGAGGACATATTATATTTAATTGAAATTTAATGTAATCTTTGAATTAAAATAATGTAAAATGCCTATTTTCTTGAATAAAAACCATACCTCAATTGTATTATTTTAATTTATTTTAGGAATTGAGTATCTCGTAGAGAATCGACTGTTGCGCCATGATGCTCAGGATGTGGCGCATTTTCTATACAAGGGCGAGGGACTGAACAAAACGGCAATAGGTAAGCTAAAATAATAATAATATTAAATGATTTATGCTACTTCCAAAAATAAACGTAGCACAAATTCAATAAAGAATAAAATCGTTCATAAGTTGTAATGCTCATTTCTTTGCTTTCCAGGCGATTACCTCGGTGAAAAGAATGATTTCAATGAGAATGTGCTTAAGGCGTTCGTTGCCCTACACGACTTTACCAATCTCATACTTGTGCAAGCTTTAAGGTAAGTTTTTGACTTGTTTAGAAAAATAAAATTATTAATTGATTATTTTGGGTTTTTGCAGACAATTTCTGTGGTCCTTTCGGTTGCCTGGAGAGGCGCAAAAGATTGATCGCATGATGGAAACCTTTGCGCAACGCTATTGCCAATTAAATCCGGATATCTTTACCAATACGGATACCTGCTATGTGCTCAGTTTTGCGATTATAATGCTCAATACATCGTTGCATAATCCATCGGTATGTTTGTGAGGATATAAATACAGGCCATATGCCAAAAGTGTGAATACATAGAGTGAACGGTTTACTCAGATTAAATAGACTAGCAAAAGTATAGATACTTCTTCATGCATCCAATTGATTACAAAATGCATGCTACATACAGATTTAGAACTTTCTCACTTTTATAAATTTCCTTTCACCAAGCGGAAATGTTGGCAATGACAGGAAATTCTGTTTACTGTTGCCTTTGCTGGTTGATGTGCCAAAAAAAAAAAAATATAAAAAGAGAACAAAAAAATGTCTTACGTTTGAGTTCGACGCGTGCTGCGCCGTCCTTCAACTGCAAAATTGGTTTCTTGCTTGTCAGGCACAATTATCGAGGGGTCGACCCAATGTGCCCAGTTCACATTTTACTTCCGCTTGTTGCATGGTGCTTGGTGCGTGTCCAAATGTCTAAACATTTGTTAGAGCAATTTACAAAATTTTGTATAGTATTTGCTATAAATAGGTCAAGTATAAAGAATTTTAGACAAGTTCACAATTTGCAGCTACAGCATTAGCCACAAAATGACAGCTAATTGGCTGGGGTTTTGGGGTTTTCTAAAAAAAATGGATAGATAGATCCGAAATGATATCAGCAGTTGTTGTCTAATTAGCAGTGAAAATATAATTTCGTCTTGTACTGTTATACTGATATTTTTTGTTCTCAACCCACGCAGGTCAAGGACAAACCCACTGTTGAGCAATTCATTTCAATGAATCGGGGCATCAACAACGGCGGTGATTTGCCCCGTGGACTGCTCGAATCTCTATATGAATCCATACGCACTGAGCCGTTTAAAATACCCCAAGACGATGGCAATGATCTGATGCACACCTTCTTTAATCCCGACAAAGAGGGCTGGCTCTGGAAACAGGGTGGCAGGTAATACAATATTGCAAAGATCAAAAGATGTATGTACCAACGCTAATCTCTTATTTTCCCAAGCAGATACAAATCGTGGAAACGACGTTGGTTCATATTGAATGACAATTGTCTCTACTACTTTGAGTACACGACAGATAAAGAACCGCGTGGCATAATACCGCTGGAGAATATATCGGTGCGCGAAATACACGATCGCAGTAAGCCACACTGCTTCGAGCTGTTTGCAACAGGCGGCGCTGACATAATCAAAGCATGCAAGACTGATTCGGAGGGCAAGGTAAGTGATGATGATGATGATAATGATGCCTATATACAAATTAATTAAGATTGATATTAACGGCTTGTATTCTTTGGCTTTGTTGCAGGTTGTTGAGGGCAAGCATACAGTATATCGTATGTCTGCGGCAACGGAGGAGGATCAACAGGAGTGGATCAAACGATTGACACAGTCAATTAGTCACAATCCATTCTATGATATATTAGTACAACGTAAAAAGAAGGCCCTTAGCAAGAGTTAATATTAGGCAACCAGCGGATGGAAGCACCAGGGTGACGAGGCGCCATTTTGGATCTCAGTGAAACACTGCAACGCGTGTGTCGTCTATGTGTATCTGTTTGTGTGTGTGTGCGTGTGTGTATGGGTGTGAGCGGTCTTTCTTAACTCCAAAAGTTGTGCTATAAAATGAATGTTTGTCTTTTTTCCCAATCTTATGTTTTAATCAGATATAATTTCAAGATGCAAATAATTATAATATTGTTTAATTTGAATCATACAAAAATTTAACGAAATGTATGAAAGAATCACACGCTGACGCACTTTAAAACATAAACTTTGTCTCTATTGTTGTGATATAATTTATTTACATTAAGTATAAGAGGAAAAAAAAAAATGAGTATGTTAACAGAACCAACAAATATGAATTAAAAATAATACATTTTGATTAGTGCAAATTATGTTTAACTTAGTATATTAGCCTAAGCTAGCTTTTATAACTAAGTTGTCTGTATCTTTATCACTAGTGCTTATATTAAACATATCCCAGCCGCCTATAGTATATTCAAATCAAAGATAATAACATTGCTTGGCAAATACTATAAAGAATATTATTTATAAACTTCGAACCTTAATAGTACATTTCAAACAACGAACAATAAATTTTAAAGCATACAAATAAAACTGTCCATTTAACAAGGCCAATTTAAATTGAAATTTGTAATAGAGAAAATTAAGTCAGCAAGGCAAAACAAAAAAATGCGTTTTTTAAAATCTAAACTAAAAAATATGTGTTTAAATTGACAAATGTAGCTTCCATTTAAAAATGTGCAGCGAAATATTTTTTCGTTTATTTAGAAAATTAACAAATACGAACCAACCGCAATGTGTTCCTGCCAATACTGCAAGCAAACAAATTTAATATTGTATGCTATGCTTTTTTATTGAACCGGCGCAAACCTTTTTATAATAACTCATCTCATCCACTAAACATAGCGAGTTAAAAGAAGATCGAATAAAATCATAAGATCCTAAGCGTCTGTGATAAATGTATTATGCAAAGACATAGCATTGGCAACACTTGCAATTGCATCTTTTTTAATAAGGCTACTCCTAGTTAAATTCTTTTTATATAAAAGCTTGTGTCGTTTAAGCTTTAATCCAACTTGCCTTGTTTCTTAGCGTTATCAAAATTAGCCAATTTATATAGGCATATTTTCTACTGTTCAGCTATGTACAAAAATATTCAGATATATATATTGCAAACTTCCTTACATAATGTAATTCTTATCAGTTGTACTATTTCCAGTTTATCTTCGTTATTGACACCAAATCGAATTAATTTTATGTATATATGTATACATAACTCAAGAGCCGTGCGTTTTAGCATTATAAATATACATATGTGAAATTTGTACATAATATATAAATAAATTAATATATTGGTATTTTTATAAGTAAATCGAATGGGCGAAATATTCACACACATACGAATATATGCATTTAGTTACAAATGTAGCTTGTATGTACTAGAATTTTGTATTGCTTTAGCCGTAAACTTATTATTATATATATTGTGTGTAAAAATATGAAACTGAAAATACATGTAAAAATTATAATCATACATAAATATACATAAAATAGTATGCACATAATACAATAGTTATTGTATAAAATTTATAAAAACTCGCCTCTTTTATTACCGACAGGTTAAATTTCGAAAACGTGTTCAACAGTATAGGTTTTAAAGTGAAACATCTGGCCCAACGGATCAGAAGACTTGGTAGTGGTGTAGCGACCTTCGACGCACAAAATTTAGGATATCTTTTGTTTTTTGTTCAATTTTCGTTGCGATTTGGTCTTAATGACTGACATGGGTTCCGCCGATTAATAGAGAAGAAAATTGTAAAATCAAAATTATTTTGAAATGTAGAAAGGCGTCTGACCTCGTGCACGAATTATCAGCAGCAAATTTGATCAAAGGAATATCTAGTAATTTTCTTAACCTTTTTTTTCATATAAAAGTTAAGCGCCTAACGCACTTTAAAATTCATCACTTCGAAACTTGGTTCAGTTGCTGGCTTCTAGAGCGACCGTATTAGGCTTTAAGCTCAAGTCAGCTAAATATGGTAGAAAACAAGCCGTTGACCTTTGTCACCTCCACTGCTTATCATATCGATGCAAAACTTGCCATCTGACGGAAATATTTTTCAAAAGTGAGTAGAAATATCCATCTGCTTATCCAAAGTTTTTGCTTAGTCAAAAATTATCAATATTTTCGTTTACCATAGAGACCGCTTCAGAGCAAATAATGATTTTGTTTAAGGCTGTGACTTGAATTTATCCTTCTTAAACAATTCGTAGTTTTGTAAATGGAACGTTTGGTATGTTAACAGTCCAGAACTCAGAGTAGCAAATTCTATCAAATGATGCGAATTATCCATTCTCAGGTAAAGTTGATTCATGTCTGCCCCAACACTGTAATCCATTTCCCTTGAATACGCCTACAAACCCCAAATATCAATGCAAAATTTGTCGTAAATAATAATATGTAAGGTAAGTAGTCCGGTTGTGGGCATAGTTTGCTATTTCACCCATAACTTTTGACCAAGTCAATATTTTGCAGACATATGCATATCAATGGAAAGCTACAGACATTAGCTAACTACTGGAAAAAGAATTGACTTGATTCCATGAAAAAAATTATTAAACATTTTATGTGGTCAATTTTTACGAAAAAAAAAAAAAATAGAAAAATAAGGAGTAAAGTCACTTTATAGGAAAAAACTAAATTTATTTTGTCTTCATAGCAATAATAATGAATAAAAACTAGAGCTAAAAAAATAAAAATTCAGCTACTCATCTTCCGGATTAATATCGTAATGCTTGCAAACTACAAGCCGGCTTGCAAATCAGAGCATCTCAAATGCACCGGCCGATGGCACGTGTTGCATTCGATGGAGTTGTGAGCTGTAATTTGAATTGGAAACAGTTTTTTGGAAATACTTCAAAAATCGCGATCCTCGACTTCAGATGATGATGGAGCCATTTTTCTATTGGCGCGTTTAGCCGACGGTTTCATCTTAGCACTTTTAGCCGACAGAGAGAGACTCTGTTGTTGCTGAAGCTGCGGTTTGTTCTACTTGCGTCGCTTTAGCTGCTTTGTTTACTGCTCTCTTAGCGGCTTTATCCTGCAATTCCGACAGCACTGGTGGCAAAGTGAGAATTGCGCTTTGCATGGGTTTCCGGACACGGTTTGAGCGCTTCCGTGGTTTAGCTCCATGCACAGGCCATACTTCGTCTAAAATCGAATGGCTATTCAACGAGGCAGCTCTCGATGTCGATGGCTCTGGTGTGGTGGACACTTTCTCGACATGCCCAATAGCTGGATCAAGCAACACAATTCGGCGTTGCGCATCTTCATCGGCGCAAGTCTCGATGGAAGCCTCTTCAATATTTTGCCCGACGGCTTCGATGAAATCCATTTTATCGAAAATGTCTGGATCGAACGGACAAATTCCCGTTGATTGAAAGCCGGATTTAATTTTACCGGGACTCACAGCCAGATCAAGAGTCTTACAGATCAATCCAGCAAGGTGAGCGATTTGTAGGACCTTGCAAAAAGACGTAAAAATTAAAAATTGAACATTTTGAAGAACATTGATTGAGACAATTAGGTTGTCATGCGTTAAAACAACACTTGAAAAGCGGTGCCCCTAAACAAAAGAACCTTGTTATTGCATTAAGCCTTACTTAGTTGGCGTCACGTAGTTTATGAGTGATCCCAAGGTAAACAAATAATTAGCTGATTGGATGGCACACGTTGGGTACATAAAGGGATAAAACCTAGCAAAACCCTATCTTTGACATTCGTAATGTTGCCAAGCTGATCATCGATTTTTTCTCACTTTTTCTACTTTTACAAAACTTACTCTACTCTTACTCATGTTAACAGTTTTTTGAGAGCTCTGCTAAAAATACACAAAATAAAACGGTTTAAGTCAAAAAAAAAATAATAGAATAAAAATAAAAAATAGGTGGCCACAACTGGTAAAACTGGAAATTGTAGAGTTGTCCAAAAACTACCAGCAAATTTTTTTTTTCGCTAACATTTTGATCGAACCTTTATAAAATCAAAAATATATTGAATTTCCTGCATAAATATGTATTACACTCACCTTTTTGCAAGAGTCCACTTTAATTTATCGCATTGATTTTTGTACATAAAAAAATGTGATCGACTGAAGCTGCTAAACTCATGCGTCGTTTGCTTCGACATGAGCACTAAAACATGGGGCTGACATTACGCACAAACGACAATTTAAAGATCAGCTCCATCTCCTCAAGTTCAGAAGTTATGCAGGGGTGCCCACAACCGGGTAATGCCCACTATTGAACCACTTCCCCTACTATCAATCGCATCTTGGCGTACCGCCCCCTAACTGATTCACATTTTGGAATTTAATGAATAACAAGACATTTATTTATCAATATTGCTAATGCCAGTCTTTTCGACCTGAGCCAACAGCTCCTGCAGCTTATTATCAAACAACTCGCAACGTATAGGCATTTCCAGGGAGTAAAATGGATTTTTGAGTACGTAGTCCGCATACAGTTCATACACCTTCCGCAGAAGCAAATCAATACCATGAAGTCCTGTTTCCGAAATTATAATAAACTTAACGCCAGTAAGCGTTTGAAAGCAATGCAATGTAAAGGTATCTGCTTCGAGCAGCTCTATGCCGGAACTCTTTGGCTCGGGACTCAGTTGACTGGCAATGGCAAACAATGGATAAAACATGCTGGCGAGAAATATCTTTTCATTTGTGGTCATTTTCGGTCGACTGAATTTAAGATTTATTGGATAGTTTTCCGCCGCTTCCAATGTGGTTTTAACGTCGCGACCATCGTCCAGCGTGGCTCCGTTGACTACAATACCATTGACAGCGACGAGCACATGTCCAACTAAAATAAAAAATGTGTGTAATGTAAAAGTTTCTAATTAAATACAACTTACCATTGATGCCCTCTTTGCGATTGAATGAAACCGACACCCTTTTGGGATCGTAGTCGAGCACTAAGTCTAATGGATAGGTGAATGTCTTTTCGTGTTCGATGCGTGGAACATTGTTGTCGAGATTAAATATAAGACCACCAGATTTGCTAACTATGTAGACGCCATAAATGATCATTGCTTGTTAATTTTTGTAGTATTTATGTTTTATGTTAATTTCATAAAATTTGTGGAAATGTAAATGAAAACAAAAAGCAGTGTGTACATGCCAATTGAGCTAGAAATTAATTTAATGCTTACAGAAATATTCTGAATGGTACGCCTGGATTGTAGCAGCGACCTTTTTGCAACAATAGTCAATGATTATATACCTTTTAGGTACACACTGGATGACATCGATAAGAAGCACTTCGATTATTTTGCATTGCTGTCGCCAGCTGCGTATTAAAAATAAACACAATTGATTTTTAGTCCAAAAATACTGAACTGCAAAACCAATAATAAATCGAAACTTAGCGCACTCTTTTGGTTGTGATAGTAGATTCATAATGGGCTCCGATGATCTCAGCGCTGGTGACAAAATCCAAAAGGGTTTTCAAATAAATTATATGATACTACGCGATGCGGACACCGGCAAGGTAATCTGGCAAGAGAACAAGGACTTCTCGGCACCCGATATGGAACACGAGGCACGGGTGCCCGTAAAAATACTGGATATGCGCGCCGTATCCCGTGAAATAAACTTTAGCACCATTGAGTCTATGGAGAATTTTCGTCTGGATCAAAAGGTTCTCTTCAAGGGACGCATCATGGAGGAGTGGTTCTTCGAAATGGGCTTTGTGGGCTCAAATACAACCAACACATGGCAATCTACCATTGAAGCAGCGCCCGAATCGCAAATGATGCCAGCCAAAGTCCTAAATGGCAATGTGACAATTCAAACCAGTTTCTATGACAACGAAACACTCATCACAAAATCGGTTGTTCGTTTGTATTACATTTGAAATGACAAATTCTACAAATGTTATTACTGCTGCTGTTGTTGTTGTTGTTATTGTTTAAGTGGCTGCCGCCAACGCATGAATCACCCAGCGCCTCCGTCGCCACACTCTCACACATGCATCAGCCAACACACGGTAAACTTGAGGTGTTCATAAAATTTTATCTTTAGATCTTCTGCTGCTCGTTCTCATAAGAAAAATCTTAAGATACTCACTCGTATGTTTCTGGATCCATGTTTTTTTTTTTGTGGACAATACCAAAAACTGCTCGGAACTCAGTGAACTTTGTGTGCATTTTAATGCAGTTGTTTATGCGTTTTTAAACTAGTTCAAATACAAGCATAATTGTAGACTAATGCATTTTATATTTAATTTAAAGCTTTTATTTATTTAATGAATAAAAATTAACGAATGTATAAAGAAAGTATAATAAGAGTCTTGGGTTTATCTATTTTTTGCCACTTGTATAGGAAAGATCGTAATGTTATTTTGGGCCTGCGGTTAAGCTTTCTCAATTTTTCAAGCCAAGTCTTATCTATGCAATCTCTTGAATGTGCTCCAAGACCAAATTCACCTTTATAAATATGCATAGTTTCGGATTCACCAAAATTCACTTTAGAGAATTCATTAAGAAACTCTTAATCGAAACTTGACCTCATTTCGAAAATACAAAATAAACAGCAATAATCGGCGAGCCAGGCAAATATCAGGCACTCATTCAAAATAGAACTGGGGCCAGTGGTCGGTCAAGTGATGCTTGTGCTATGGTTTCTGGTAACAGATTGCTGTTCTACTTAATTATGCAGCCCGTGGCATCAGAGAAAGTCTTCGTTATGGGTTACCAACTTGGCTGGACGACAGTTTGATTTTGACTTGCAATAGCAGCGGTTTAACATGGCAAAGTTTAGAGGGATTATTTTGGTCGTATTGGCCATAATCCTGATATTGATGGTTGTGTCCAGCACAGCGCAAAAGCAGCAAAAGCAGCAAAAACAGCAAAAACATAAAAACAAACCTGGATCACAGGCATCTGTGCCAAATAGAATCAAGCGTCCAAAGCCCCAGCAGGAGCAGAAGAAGCCCAGCAAAATTGATCAAAGCAATCCAGAAAAATCTAAAATCTTTACCGCAACGATTCCAGTGCTGGGCCGTCTACGTGGTCGCATCTTAAGCACAGACTGGACAGCCAAAACGGTTAAGCAGTTCTTGGACATACCTTATGGCAAGATTCTTGGGCGTTATAGCGTAAGTTGTTGACTCCAGGCTTGTGTGAAATTTCGATCTAAAGTAATAATAATACTTTAGCCAGCTGAGCTTGCTGGTCCCTGGAAGGGCGTCTTACAATCTCATCGTCATCACGCTGGCTGCCCATCTGTGCAGGATCTTAAAAAATTTGCGAAGCTGGAAGAGGACGGCTTTGATGTGGAAGATTGTCTGCGTCTCACCGTAAACACTAAAGCGGTAAGCAACAACTAGTTACGGCCTATAATATGGATAATCTTTAGTCTTATTTGGCTAATGCAGATGGAAGGCGTGTTGGCGCCTGTTATGGTTTATATACACGGTGACTTTTTCTATGATGGAGACACGGTTGAGGCTGCACCGGGTTTCCTGCTGGAAAAAGAAGTGGTTTTGGTTTCCGTTCGCTATCGCCTTGGTCCGTTTGGATTCCTATCTACCATGAGCGAGGATATTCCTGGCAACGCTGCTGTCAATGACATCATTTTGGCTCTTAAGTGGATTCAGCAGCATATTGCATCCTTTGGCGGAGATCCAAAGCGTGTAACTCTGTTTGGTCAGGTTGGTGGTGCCGCGCTTATTAATGTACTAACACTAAGCCCAGCAGTACCGGAAGGCCTCTTCCATCGCGTCATCTACCACTCTGGCACTGCACTATCGCCAGCCTTTATTACGGATGCTCCACTGACTGCCACCAAAGACATTGCGCGTATAGCTGGCTGCAAGAATCTTAACAAGCTTGAGTCGCTGCACAAGTGCCTTAACCGCCTAAACACGACCATGCTGTTGGCATCCTTTAGGGTGCATGGTGATAACCAGGCTACTTTGAGCGGAGGTTCTTATGGAGGAGTTCAGCTAGTCATTGGCGGTCCATCGGGCATTCTGCCGGAACATCCCGGTCGTTTATTAGCAGCCGAAAAATTCCAGGCTTATCCTACTCTGGGTGGCAGTGTAAAGCATGGAGGCACTTTCATGATGCGAGGTTAATTTTAATACTAGGATAATGTTGCAACAATTGAGGAACAATTTTCTTTTCAGATATTTTTGTGGACAGCTTTAATGAAACCATTATGGATGATAAGATGAATGGCACGGGATACGTGGAACACATTATAGAGCAAGCTAATGGCGCAGACCCCACTGGTGCTTGGAGCAAATTTGCTGAGGAAGAGATTTTCAGTCCTGACGACATAAAGAATGGCAGCTTCAAGCGTCTCACTCCAGGGCTTATAGATGTAAGATCTCAGATTTTTTATTTAGAGTGAAAATTTATAGTTGATGGCTAAAATTCTTGCAGCTTTGCAGCACCATCTCTTTGAAGAATCCTGTTTTGTTAGTGCTGCAGGCTAATGCCAAAAAATTGCCCAACAGCACCTATCTATACTCCTTTGACTATGAGGGCGAGGTTAATCGATATGCCAACACGGCAGACGAATCCATCAATGTGCCCTTTGACATGGGTGTTTCTCTGACCGATGACAATCTATATCTCTTCCCTTGGCCACGGTTTAATATGTTAAACTCCAATCGCGATATGAAAATAGCCAAGCGCATGGTGGCCCTATGGGTCTCGTTTGCCTCCAAGGGTGTGCCTGAAGCCAACGGCGTTCCCGCCTGGCCAGCCATGAACGACGAGACTGGACCCTATATGCGCATTGGACGCACCACAAGCTTCGGTGACAACTATTTAGAGGAGTATAGCATTGCGGTGCGCGAGGCCAAGCAGGGCTATAGCTTAGTTAACGAGGATTACTATGAGCTAGAGGCAGCTCTACGTGATGCAATTAAACTGGAACAGCTATCCTCTGGAGCCAACGACGACGAGGACGAGGGTGAAGACGATGAAGAAGAGGAGACCAGTGCTAACGAAGCACGTGGTCAAAATTTAGTTTTCATAGCCAAGAAGTCCACGCGCATTCAAAATCGCATAAATAGATCATAGATCAATTAGTTATACATAGTGGATAAAAATTTAATTAAATTATTTATTACAAATTCAAAAACAGTTTACTCACAAAAGTGGGTCATCCGGTAAGCTAATTTATTGAATTATCTCCGCATTAGTCCAGCTTGCTTTTTTTTAATACTTTTAAAAAGTTTTGGTTCTTTGAGTCTGGTCATAAATCATTTCTCTGATTCGTTTTAAACAAAAGAAAGTGTGGACATCGCTCAAACTACTCACGAATATTTTTATATTAATCGTGTTGGAATCACACAAAAGTCAAAGAAAGATTCCGTAGCCAGGTTCTTTTGTAGTTTCTTCATTTTTAATAAGTTTTGTGCTTTGTTGTGACTGCTATTAGGTATTGGAATTAATTTTCTAATGATGAGGAATAATTTGAAGCGCCAGAGTGATACCCGCTGTGAGATTCAATTGAGGTGTATTCTTTGAACTAATGAAATTATGAACCATACTAAAAGTGGGCCCAGATGCAAAATTAAGAGAAAAATGAAAGTATTTAAGTTGTTTGTTGTAACTTAGTGATAATTTTTTTGTTTTTCCCTTTTTCATAATAAAAAAAAAGACAATAAAATCAAATGAATAACTTTTATCTTTTAATTATATCTTTTGTAATCGTACGTATGTACTTACTATATAAGTACTTACATATAAGAAAATAATTACAAGATAAATAACTTATATACTAACTGTAAATAATTTAAAAGCACAGATATTAAAAAACCACAACAACAAAAATGATCATTTGTAACTAACTTAATAACTAACCTAATATACTATAAGGGGGTTGGTGCTTGCTATTTAAATGGTAACATCTGGAGTAAATACATGGGCTTGTAAAATTATGCAGTAAGCGATCTAATCTTTCTAGTATTGGGTCAGTTTAAGATTTGTAATGTAGGTCAAAAGTGAAATGAAGCCATGGATGCCATTTTGGGTGGCTTGAAGTTTGTATATGTATATTACATTTGGCAACGTCGGCCCATACTGGAGCCCCATAAAAAAATCCCGATAGGGAACTCGATAAAAATATAGGAACGTATCTACGGGGTTGGCTTGCGGGCTAAAGACATATGGCATGACATACAATAATTTCAACGATTCGGAATCGTCATCAGGTTCTCAGACAAGTTTAAATCAGTAAATCAGTAAAGTCTGATTAACTAAGCAACCATTCGAACGCCAGCACTATCTTTAACAGAATCATAAAGGAACATGCTTCGGAAATCTTAAGCTTGAGTCTTCCATTATCTGAAAATCTTAAAAAACAGCTCTATTTTATTCTCTATTCTATTTTTGAGCCGCTCAAATCCCCAAACCTAATTTTTTTAAAAATTTCGAATCAATTCCACAAATATCACAATAGGCGCTACGTATGCCGTATAAATTTTTCGAGTGAAAACTTTAAAAGAAGTAAGTAAAACCATGTACATATATTGAAGTATTTACCAACAGTGACATTAAATTGGAAACACTCTTGATAAGAACTAAATGCTAATGCCTTGAAGTTTAAAGAATAAATAATAATAAATCATTCATATGATATTCGATTGTGATTCAGAGGAATTGTCTTTTTCCGTTAGGGTTAAGAAACTTTAGTAGAAGTCTGTAGAATAGATAAATTTTTTTGCAATTATAGGAAATTGGAATTGATCAATATAAGAGACAATACACCAATTTGTTTGCGAAAGCATAGTGCCTCTGAAGATATAACAGCTAGAACAGAACCTAATGAGAGTGAAATTGACAACTTAATTCGTCAAGGTAAGGGTTATAGAGTTTTAAAAAGCATATGCTCTTCTTCTGCGCATTGAAAGAACATTATAGAAATAAAGAAATGTACAGGGGATATTATGGTCTGGATGATTTAAATTGAATAAAGATGACCGTACGGGGGTTGTAGTGCAAAGCATGCAGGGAGCGGAGCCCCCTAGTTTCAATTAAATTAAGAGTCCTAGCTATTGAGGTCTCCGAGATCTAAGTATTCATACAGAGAGTTGCTTTGATATTTTTATAAATCTTTAAGTAGGTATATATAAAAATGAAATGATGTTCGTGGGTCCTTTATAGACTCACGAACTATACACTATATTCAAGCCAAATTTTTGTGTGTGTGTTCGTTATGATGTGTGGAAGGTTCTTAGCATAGTTTTGTTAAATGCCGGTAGGTGTTCATGGGGCATTTGAAAGTTTTTTCCCATCTATATATAAATACGTCAACAAAAATTGTGGTACCGATTGTGTTCGTATGCGTGAACGTATCGAAGAAAACTTACACTATGTGATAGTCACACCTCATACGGTGTGCACAATATAAGTTTCACCTCCATACGTCGATCATGCAGGTGAAAAATCATACGAAACATTAAAATTTACAACAATCCACTGGACATTATTTCAATTTTTTTGTTCACATTTGTTTCAATATTTGATGGCATTAATTCTTTATTGAAGAATAGTTTGAAATTTTTGATAAATTGCAATTATCGATTGTTTAAGTTAAGGCATTTGTGCAGTGCGAATTTATGGAAAGCATTACAATAGTGAAAAGAATTTTTGAGAGTCAATCAACCAAAAAAAAAATGTAAACAGAACAGTATCAAAGAAGCCATTGTCAACGTTGCTCTTCCAGTTGCGAATCAGAGCAGCATGAAGGTCGCTGCTGTTCAAGAGTATTGTAAAGTCGGGCAGGACCGAACATTACGAACGATGAACATTATGGAAATAAAGAATTGTACAAGGTATATAATAAGTCTGGATGATATATATATTATATAAAGAAGACCGGGGGTTGCACGCAGGCGGCGGAGCCTCCTAGTATATTAAGTATAATTATAATAAAATTTTGTTTTTAAGGTTATATGATCTATGTGTATGATAGATTCGCTGAATACCTACCAATTGTATATAAATTACATTTTAAGACTCGTAAATCTATTTATATGTATATAAATGTCATTCGCTTATAAAAAAAATGTTTGTTTAGTGATTGAATAAATTTTATTGGCGGCATAGACCAACTTGACTAAATAAGCCATAGTAAAGGTGTTAAAAATATGAACATTATGCTTTTTTAATCGCCAGTACACAAAATGCAAATCTATTCTTTTTATGTCATTTTATTTTTTTTTTAATGAAAGTATGCATTAATAATTCTTATGCAAATCTGAAAAAGAAACCATTTAGGATTACTTGAAAGCACATTTCTAATATAACTGAGCAATATAGTAAATAAAAATAAAAACAAGAGAAAAAAAAAACTGGCTTAAAAGTTTTGAACCCGGATCTTAGCCCCAATATTAAAATATTTGCAACACACATTATTGGGTAAGTATGTTATTATTAGTTCATTTTTAATTATTAATTAGAGTTTGCATAATAGTAGCTATTAAACGTTTAGCCCTAAAGTCGTTGACTTGTAAATCGCCCAAAGACCAATTAGTTTTTCCAAAATCATTTCCAAATAAATATTTAACCGTAAAGCGTAGCTAATACTTTCACCCTCTGCCTGGAATGATTAATTTTGATGCGCTTAAATTACATATTACGAGTATATACTTCGTATATGCAAAACCAGTAGCGCGAATTTCATAAATCCATTTGCCAATGGAATCTTCTATTTAAATGATTAAATCGTTATGTAGCCCGCAGCATAAAGAATTTGAGACTCCCAATTTCAACTTTCATTGTGAGAAAGACAAACAAATAGAACTCCAAACCCGGGCCCATTTGCATATTGTCCAATGGGCTAATGGCCAATATTTGGCCAAGCCAAACACGGAAACAATAAATGCGGGCCAACACTAATGAGAAAAACAAAAAAACAGCTGACATTATTGGAGCAAACTATTCGACTATCAATATAATGACTCTGGAGTTGCCTAATTGCGTCTGCTTTTCCCTTTTACTTGCACACAGCACCCATCACACAGAGCGGTGGCAACCCGCAACCAAATGACAAAACGAAAACTGTGCTTAATTATTTGCATATCTAAAACGAGGGGTCACCCGAATATGGGAATTTCTTTAGTAGCTTTTTGTTTTTTTTGTGTTTTTTTTGCAAATGCTTCTTTACATATTTCGGTCATCTCTTGTGATGATCAATCCGAGACTGGGGTGAAACTTTAAGTTAGAACGGACCATCGCGTTGAGGCTAAAACCAATTCGCCAGCGTTCAATAAGGTTCAGTTGTCTTTTGTGCGCGGTCGAGTTCGTTCGTCGTAGATCTGATCTGTGGTGCAGTGGTTCGGAAGCTCCGTGTTGTGTAGTGGCTTAAAATGCAGTTCGCATCCGTGCTGATTGTGGGCTCTTTGCTTATAGCACTTTGTGAGCAGGTGCAGGGTCGTGTGCGCGGCAAGCAATACGATGAGGAAAAAGATACGATCATAGAGCTGCCCAAATTAGGGACTATACAGGGTAAAATTGTTGAAACCTCTTGGACAAACCGTGAAGTGCTGCAATTTGTCGATGTGCGATATGCCGAACCACCAACTGGCAAATATCGGTTTAAGGTAGGTGCCAGGCGAAAAAGTTGTAAAAAACTAGACGAAAAACTATTAAGCCGGAGAAAGGAAAAATAAACCTAAAAAAAAACAAATCTCTAATTGGGAGAATCGCTTAGCTTTCTCTAGTCCCATCAAACTTTTATGTCGTCAGCATCACTTCGAACTAGTTTGCAAGAATATGTAATATGTATAAATTAATTCGCCGGCTTTGGCTTCCAGCGTTTACTTTTAATAAAACCGCCAACGATCTCTAAAACAGCTACCGATAAGCTAAAAAAAGCTTTGTTTTAAAATATGCGTCACTTTCTGCTTAATGATCTCAATCTTTAGATTTTTGTTTAAAAGTTTGCAGAAACTAGTCGCGTTAATTGGATTTATTATTTGCACTTTTTTTTAAGCCTCCGCGTCCAATTGAACCCTGGGAAGATGTTATGGATGCGACAGCGGAAAAAATCGGCTGTCCCTCTGTCGTTTCTATGGACTCATTGCGCAAACTTGATGAGGTGCTAGATGTTGAGGACTGCCTTACCATGACCATTACAACTCCAAATGTTACCGCCAAGTTGCCAGTGCTAGTCTATATACATGGAGAATATCTATACGAAGGCAGCAACTCTGAGGCGCCACCGGATTATATGTTAGAGAAGGATGTGGTTTTGGTGGTACCACAATACCGTTTAGGTCCTTTTGGCTTCCTTTCAACCAAAACCGATGAAATACCCGGCAATGCTGGATTTTTGGACATATTTTTGGCCTTGCAGTTTGTAAAGCACTTTATAAAATATTTTGGTGGTGACGCAAGTCGTATCACTGTGGCAGGACAGGTGGGTGGTGCGGCCATAGCCCATTTGCTTACCCTATCACCCATGGTTCAACGCGGCCTGTTTCAACAAGTTATCTATCATTCGGGCTCAGCCATAATGCCCATATTTTTAGAGGAAAATCCTCGCAAGCATGCGCAGGATATAGCGCAGAAGGCTAACTGCCAGATGGTAACTGTAAGAGATCTCAATAATTGCCTAATGGACTTATCGGCGCTAGAGCTGCTTAATGCTTTTATGAGTCATGCGGTAAGATTTCATTTTAATCTCATACTTTTAGGAAACTTATGGTTTTACTCCTTGACAGCTTGAAAAATCAGACCTGGGTATTGGACACACAGGCGGCATTCAATTTACTATTGGTGGACCTAGCGGTGTGCTTCCTAAGCATCCTTATGATCTCATGCTTGAATCAAATTTTTCGTATCCGGCTATGGGAGGTTGTCCCAAAAATGCGGGAACACGAGTTCTCAACGAAATCGTAGACAATGACTTTGAAGGCAAAATACCGGATGATGAGTACACAACCTACAATTACATTGACCATGTGATACGCCAGGTGGTGGGCACTGATAAGACCATGTTGTTGACCAGTTTTGTTACCCATGACTTTTTTAACCGCCAACTACTTGAAAATGGCACGTTCGATACCCTTATTCCAAGGCTTATTGATGTAAGTTATTATTCGGCTTGTGAGTCAGATTGCAATGTATATTAATGGTTTGCATCTTACAGGTAGCGGGCACTTTGAACCACAAACTGCCAGTACTGCTGGCCTTAAATATGAACAATAAACACAATCCGGATAATACGTTCTTGTATTCCTTTGACTATGGAGGTGAATTCAACCGTTATCGCGAGATGGATGAAGAAATTAATATGCAAAGTCCATTCAAAGCTGGCGTCTCCCTAACCGACGAAGCGTTATATCTCTTTCCCTATCCGGAGCATGTTAAACGGCTGAGTCCTCCCGATGAGACAATGGCGCGCCGCATGGTAGAGCTATGGACGAACTTTGTCATTACAGGCAATCCATTGGGCTCGCATCGGTCTGGTTATTGGCCACCTATGACAACGCTGTATGGCCCTTATATGAAAATCGACGAGACCCTCACCATTGCTGGCAACTATTTTAATGAATTCTCTTCTACACTTCGCGATGAAGAGCAGGGCCACAGTCTGATCCGTGAGATCTATTATTTAAGAAACCAACAGAAAGCTCGGCGTAGAAAGCTTTTAGCAAGCAAGCTTAGAAAATCAGACTCACGAAAGAGTTTGATTAAGCGACCTAGTAGAAATAAGATACGTTTATAGAGCGACTAAAGAAGAGGACTTTTCGTGTATAGTATTTAAAAGCATATTATATTTATTAAAATTGTGTACAATTTATGGAATATTGAACTTAAAACCTTTTATGCGGACGCCTGTAGGTCAGCTTGGCTCGTCGAACATTGTCACGCTCGTTGATAAACTGCTCGAAAGTTGGATACTCTCTGCGACCGTTTTGGGATTTTTCCTGCTCTTTTATATAATCTTCGTAGCTCGGATACTCTCGAAGTCCTTTTGAAAGCCTGTCTTGTCTCTGGTTGTCTCTTGGGTTATGGGCTCTCTCTGGTTGTTGAGGCTGCTCATCTGGTAATTGGTGTTCCTCTTCTCCAACACGATCCTGAGTGGGATCTCTGTTGTATTCATTTTCAGCTTGCGTTTGATCCTGTTCAGGGTACTGATCCGAATAGTTTGGATTCTCTGGCCGTTGCTGCGGATACTGTTGCTGTTGCTGTTGTTGATGTTGACGAACTTCTGGCTCACGCTCTTGTAGTTGGTCGCGGTAGTGCTGCTGCTGCTGTTCTCGTTCTTCCTGCTCTCTCTGCTGCTGTTCTCTGTGTTCCCGCTCTCTTTGTTGCTCTTCACGCTTTTGTTGTTCCCTCTCTTGCTGTTCCCGTTGCTGCTGTTCTCTATATTGTTGTTCTCGTGGTTGTTGTTCTCTATTATGCTGTTCCCTCTCTTGCTGTTCTCGTTGCTGCTCTTCTCGCTGTTGTTGTTCCCTCTCTTGCTGTTCTCGCTGCTGCTCTTCTCTATATTGTTGTTCTCGTGGTTGTTGTTCTCTATGTTGCTGTTCCCTCTCTTGCTGTTCTCGTTGCTGCTCTTCTTGCTGTTGTTGTGCCCTCTCTTGCTGTTCCCGTTGCTGCTGTTCTCTATATTGCTGTTCTCTATATTGCTGTTCTCGTGGTTGTTGTTCTCTATGTTGCTGTTCCCTCTCTTGCTGTTCACGTTGCTGCTCTTCTCGCTGTTGTTGTTGCCTCTCTTGCTGTTTTCGCTGCTCCTGTTCTCTATATTGCTGTTCTCGGGGTTGTTGTTCTCTATGTTGCTGTTCCCACTCTTGCTGTTCACGTTGCTGCTCTTCTCGCTGTTGTTGTTCCCTCTCTTGCTGTTTTCGCTGCTCCTGTTCTCTATATTGCTGTTCACTCAGCTGTTGTTCTCGCTGCTGCTGCTCTCTATATTTCTGCTCTCTCTGCTGTTGTTCCCGCTGCTGCTGTTCCCTTTGCTGTTGCTCTCGCGGTTGTTGTTGCTCTCGCGGTTGTTGTTGCTCTCTCCATTGATATTGGGATCTTTGCTGTTGCTGTTGTCTTAACAAATCCTGAGCTCTGACGTAGTCCTCATAAGTATTAAAATCAGTTGGTCGACTTTGAGCTGGCCGTTGTACCGCTGGTGTAGTAGGGTACGGGAGGCTGGGTCTAGTATATGGTGGCCTTGTGATAGGTTGTGCATAGTTTGGATAACTATTAAATGGCCGCCTTGTCGTAGTTGTTGTAGGAATTGTCGAATTAAAATATTGTGCATACAAATTAGGCACGTTAATGCCTTCCCCAAAGTGTTGATCTAGCTCCAAAGTTTTTTCGTTTGAGTTGGTAAAACGAAGAAAAGGACCATACTCGGAGGTAGCGGTGGGCCATACACTATTTGAGTTAGGGACGCCGGTCTGAGCAAAATTAACCCACATGGTAACAAGCGCACGCGCTAGTGACTTATCTTCTGGATTCAGCCGACTAACATCTTCAGGGTAGGGGAACAAATAGATACTGTCATCACTGAGCGTTGCGTCCACACCAAATGGTAGCGGGTTATCCAAATGCCCGAAACGATGATACTCTCCACGATAGTCAAATGCGTAAACATATGTAGGGTGTTTGTTGAAACGGAAACGAATGGAATCAATGACAGGTTCGCGATAAAGTATAAGATTGACAAGCTCTAACAGTTCTTGCGGTACACTGCGCGCACTGGCATATTGCTTTTGTTCTGGCGTGAAGATTTCGCGTAGGGCCCATTTGCGCCAGACGTCGTGGTGTTCGGGGGACGATGTGTGCTTAAGTACCACATTAATATAATCACTCAAATTATGTGATTGCAGACGCTCAATCTCATTATAGAAACCTGTATACATATAAATTGTTCAACAATAAAATTAAAAGAAAAGTAGTGCAGGCACTAATTTTTAAGACTTACGCGAAAGAATAAAAGCACCCGCATCCTTTGCAGCTCCTACTATTAAAGGAACCGTGTCATTGATCACCAATGCTGCAGGGTGTTCAGGCAGATAGCCTAGACGATCGCCAACTACAAGTTTGAAGCCTCCTGTAAAGCTGCGTCCTCGTGTTTCATTTTCTTCCCAAAGTAGCTTGAAAGCGCGTACCAAATCAGAGGTGCGCTGATTACGTAAGCAGTCATAGAGTGGCTGCAGATTGCGACCAGCATTGGGACAATGTGCAAAGCTTGCAAAAGCTGCCAGACTGTCCAGTGGGCGATCATCAATAAAGTACGGGTTAAGTGCAGTTCCTGATTGCAGGATCAATTTTCCAAATAAATGGCTTGCTTTTCCACTAAGACTGAGTGCATGGGCCAGTGTAGCACCTCCCGCCTGTCCAAATAACGTAACCTGGCCAGCATCTCCTCCAAAGTAACGAATGTTACGCTGAACCCATTGAAGTGCCAGCTGCAGATCAGACAATGCAACATTGCCAGGCAACTCATCTGTAAGTGCGCTAAGAAAACCAAAGGGAGCCAAGCGGTAATTAATGCTAACAAGCACAACATCATGTTCCAAAAAGTAATCTGGTTGTGCTTCTTCGGCCCCACCATCAAAAAGCATTTCTCCATGTACGAAAACCAGCACGGGCAGATTGCTAGCACCATCAGGCGTATAAACATTTAGAGTCAGGCAGTCATCCACATTCTCACCACGAGATTCAGCGGCTATAAGTTGCTCTATCTCCGGAAATTGTGCACAATTTGGGCTGGCGCGGGTTGCATCAATGCGGCCCTGGTGCTGCACTGGACTGGCTTGCTGAAAGCGGCCTAAGCCGGTGTTTACTTGAGCATAGCGCAGGCCCAGATATGCATTTATGGGTCGATTTTTGATCGTTTTGTAACCCCGTAGACCAAATACCTCACCTACATTTGGCACTTGTACGCCGTTACCAGGAGTTCGTTGCGGCTGTAGCGGTGACGGGTGTTGTGGTGGTGGGTACTGTGGCGGAGGCTGCTGCAGTTGAGGTTGCTGTGGTTGTTGGTGCTGCTGTTGTGGATACTGTGCTTGTGGATGCTGCGGTTGTGGATGCTGCGGTTGTGAATGCTGCGGTTGTGGTTGCGACAATGGAGATGGTGAACGCCAGCCTATTGGCACTTGTGGCGAAGGGGTCCTATTAGGAGCAGGCGTTACTGCCCACGTAGCTGGCCGTAATGGCTGAGGTGTAAATACACCCGCATTCCAGGCTTCCGGCTCATTATCAGCATCATCCTTAACATCGTCATCGTACGTATCCCATTTAGAAGCGTGACATAGATAGACTGATCCTAGAGCGAATAACCAAAGCGCAATTATAAAGTGCCGCATGTTGTGGGCTGCGTCGTGGTTGAAATAAAACTGATTTAAACATTTTCTGGCACTAGGAAATCGAAAGTTCAAACTTTATCACTTGAGATGTGGCACATATTCACATATAAACTTATTTTGAATAGTTCTTCTGTCGCCACTGCTAATCTAAAGTAGCACAGTTGTCATTTTTCTCATGTTTGTGGCCGCAATGCACTAAATACTGAACTGTCAAATGATTCCCGGCACCGCATCCGTCAGGCTGAATTCTATCTATAAATATTGTATGTATGTTATATGCTGGAATGATGCGTCTGTGGGTTTCATTTGAAATGTTTCGGGGTTATCAGCGCACAGGAACTATCATGCATATAGATGCGACAATTTGTTTGTCATATGAATAAAGTTTATTTTGTAATGTTTTTTTTTAATACCCTGCCCTTGGAGTAAATGTTTGAGTAGGGAGTGCTAGGAAACAATGTTTATAAAACGAAATCAATTTAGCCAAGCATGTTCGTCTGTCCTTTTTTTTTTGAAAAACTGGTACAAAAGGTGCTTCTTATAGTCCAGTTTTTCACTTGCATTTAGTTTTTTTGACAAACCCGTTTGCCTAGGGACCCGACAGTTTGTAAAGAATCTACATTCACCAAATTCGGTAAATAGGCTGCCTCATATACATATGTACATGTGTACACAAATATAAAAATGAATTAAACTTTTTAGGAATAGGGTGTACCAGTCTAACGTTACAGTTTTTCACAGTTTCCTGACAAACATTTCCTGGTAGAAAACAAAAACTAAATACAACAAATTTACAACAAATGCTTAAAATCGGATGAGCACTGTGAAAAAAAAAAAAAAATTCAGGGTATATAATAGTCGGGACGTCTGCGATTGTCAGCGACTCACTTGTCTTGCTATCAACTCAATAAATATTGCGAAACTCGCTAAACAAAATTATAGTTTATTTAACATTTATTTATTATTGAACAAATTCAAACTTAAAATTAAAAATATAAAAAGTTTTTATTAAAAACTTTGTGTAGGAGCGATAACGCATAATAATAAGAGAGGAACTGAAGTTGGTAGACAATTGCATTATTTTTAAAATCTTTTTCCGATTCTTATGATTCATATGTGATAACTTTTACAGAGCGGCGGTAGGCCGCCTAGTTATACTACAAGAAAGAGGATCAGAAATCGACGTGTCTTAGTAAAACTTATCTTTTGATCTGAGATGTATCATATGGAAAGTCGGACATACCTATACCAAAAACACCTTACGCCCTTCACCCCATCTCTTCTATATACATTTCAATAATCGATAATATAATAACAATAAAAATGTGGTACAGTCGTGGCGGTGCCCGACAGTGGAATACCCAGTTCCTTTTGTCTCGAAAAAATGTTTACTGCATATTCCTTCTAAGCAAATTCCAATTGGAATTTATTTTTTTTGGTGAAATTCGATATTTATACCTATAAGTTCCCTAAATTTTTACCGATTTTGATGAAACTCGAATGTTACGTCAAAGAAGTTATTTAAAGTATATGGGGTAAGTTTCAAGTTGGTATGTTGAGAGGTGTGGGAGAAAACACGGTAAATCGATTGCGGAGGGAGAGGGAACCGCATCGATACAATTTGGATATGGATTTGTTCATTAGAGCCACATGAATCAGCTTACCAAAAATTGTAATTCTAGGTCACTTGTAACCAAAATTACGAAGAGTCAAATATTGACGCAGTTTATAGGCAAGGGTGGTCGCTACCCGAGGTTATGATAAGCATTTTGGTATAAAGGACTTGGGGTCTGCCACGCCTCCTTCTGTCCGTTACATACATTGCACAAATCTAGTATACCCTTTGTACCTATAGGTATATTAAATTTATACCCTAGTATGCTCATGGTGGTTAGAGTTGTCAATATATATATTTTTTTTGTTCCAAATTTAATTTAAATTGATTACGGCTCAGTTAAAAAAAAATGCTTAACACTTTTTATTTAATTGAGACTAAACAACTTAACATTTTATACCATTTTTTTGTGCATTCGGGCGTTTCTGCTTCGCGTACGTCTACGCCACTGCGTGGTACAAAAGGAAGCTAGTCAGCTCACTACATGGTCCTTCCAACGGAGGCACGTTCTTGCCCTTCACTGGGTTCCCACAACAACAGCATTAAAAACATTACTCACTGGAGCTCCATCTGCCATGCTTATCCGCTTGACTGTGTCATTGTTGCTGTAGAGCTCATACAGTTCGTCATTCCATTGAATGCGGGAGTCCCATTGAATGCGGGAGTCGTCACCAAAGCGTAAATGGCCAAAGATCTTACGTTGAACTTTCCCCTCAAACATTACATATATATTTATTATCCGCATACGTGGGCAATTTTACACTTTTATAAAAAATAGTGTTTCTGCCCTTTCGCAAGACGCTCTTCATCTCAAAGTTAAAGAGGTTGCAGCAGACAGCATCGACTTGAATTGTTCAATATTGTGGCTACATATTAAAAAACTAATAATGCTCAACAAAGGATTTTCAATTATTTGCATTAATCACGTACCTTTAATACAACAAACAAACTAAAATGTATGTTTTACATTTATTCAGGTTACTTACTGGATCAACAAAATTTCAAGTCAACGCCTTGCACTATTTAATTTACCATATATTTACTGTGCATAACATAGCTTAAGTACTTACCAGAGAACTGCAGCAGTGGCAGTGTATTATGCGACCACCACATATTTCCGAGCAAGGTATACTTATTTAAGGTAGAGTAATGCTGCCGGCGTCGTCACCAATTTTACTGAGAGCAAGAAAAAGCGAGAGAGAGAGGACGCAAACATATTAAAATAATGTGCGTGAAAACAACCCTCCCTCCACACGCGCAGTCGCAACGAAACTAAAAATTGGTAACTTTCGTTGAGAGCCTTCAGCGGGAGTATGCTACCTTTAATAAGTATACCTTTATTCCCGAGTGCTGTTCACACTCTAGTGTGCTAAGGCACCATACATAAATACTGCAGTGTGCACTGCACTCTTGCCATCTTCCACTCTTAGCACTATGGTGCCAATGGTACTCTACTGGCCTGTAAATGGTTCGCTTTACACTCTAAAACAGTGATGGGCGGTCTCTCAATTTTCATAACTCGCGAGGCTATTGCACCAAAATCTGCCGCAGCGCAGTCGGCTCATATACGGTCCAAGTGTGTGAAATCTCTCGCTCGTTTTTGCTTAATTGCGGTTCTTGCTCTTTCGTGCGCTTTTGCTTACTGCGCTTTTTACTCACACAAAGAAATGTTTGTTGGTATGAGTTTTGCCCATCACTGATATCCTGTTACTGCTCACACTCTTATGGTTAAGAGTGCGCGTGGTGCCACTGAATTTCAGTCAAAAGGGATTTATATTAATTCTTATAATTCTCAATCTCTATATTTGGGCTAAATAATGAACCCAAATCAATATGACTCATATGTATTTAGACCATATAAACCAGTAGTTTATTTTTTTTACATAACTCGCGAGGCTATTGCACCAAAATCTGACGCAGCGCAGACGGCTCATGCACGGTACAATCTCTCTCTCGTTTTTGCTTGATTGTGGTTTTTTCTCTCTCGTGCGCTTTTGCTTACTGCGCTGCTTACTCACACAAGGGTAGTTAGCCATTAGCCTATGTAGGGGGAATCACGCAGAGGTATTAGTACCTCTGTGCCGTAACTGCTAGGCTAATGGAAGTGCGACTATAACCTCCACGTGGTAACTACCGGTAACACACCTCTCAGTAAGGTCATGTCTCTGCTGAGAGTGTGGCCAATATAGTTGGGCTAAGAGAGAAAACTCTACACAAACCCCAATCCAAGGTGGAACAGCGTATGCCGAAGGATGAATGGCTAGAGGGTATCTAGTCGATAATATGCGAACTTGGGGCACCCCGGGCAAGGCCCCATTTCAATAAGTGCCTTACTGCGCTACCGGGGCACTGGCGTAGTGGACCGACATTCCCCTTTACTCGTGGGTCCAAAAATGAACACATTAAATCAAATACAAAAAACTGGCGAGAGCGGCCATGACAGCTCACCACAAGAGGCCACAACACCTCAACAAATGGAGGTAGAGCAGCCTTCAATTGGCGCGAGCCAAGAAGCTGCCCCTCAAACCCCGATAGGCGCTGCACCAGCAACAGAGAAGCCTAAAAAACTGAGCGGAGCAGGCAAAAAGAGGTATACTTACCTCCTCAAAAAAGGGCTCAGCAAAGAAGAGGCATACGCCAAAGCTTTGCTCCCTATGCCAGCCAAAAAGGGTGAGCAAAATAAACCTGGTCCCAAAAGACAAAGGTCCACGGAGCACACACCTCCAGAGGCCACCCATAACAAGCGGGTTAGAGAGGACCAACCATCTACCTCCAAGGCCGCAGCAGCAGGAAAACCCGCATCAAAATCATCCAATGCGGCGGAAACGCCAACAGAGACCAGGACCACAGCCAAGAAGAGGCAGCCCACTGCCTCCTACAAGGATGTGGTGTCTGGAATTAAAATGGCAGTTTTAGCAAGGGTCTACCCAAATACGCCCCTGACAACGGAGCAAATGCACTCCATCCAAGAGCTCATCCTGGATAAAATAGTTGCAGAAAAAGAAGGATTCAAGGATTGCAGTGGGGTACTTCCCAAACTCTCAGACCCTAGAAACTTCTAGGATTCTGAATCTAATACAAGGGCAGAATAAAGGCCTCTACGTCGACACGTGGCGTATACTAAAAAGAGCCGAAAGAGGCTCTAATGTCACTCTGGTCCTGACTGTGGACCAGAAAACAGCAGCAAGCCTGGTCGAGTCAGGAGAAAGGGCCAACTACCGTTTTGGCCAGGTGAATCTCCGGCTTAAATCTGCGCCCGTCAATGCAGACGCACTGGCGGACAAAATGGATTCAGTGGGGTTGGAAGAAGAGGACGAAAGTTCTCCATCCACCCCTGACACCGAAAACAAAGCATGAGGTGCATCCAGGCAAATCTTCATCATGCTAAGGCTGCAACAGCCGAACTCTGCAGAAGGTTTGCCGGTGGGAGCATCAACATAGGGCTAGTCCAAGAGCCCTGGATACATAGAGGCAGAGTAGCAGGCCTCAAAATACGAAATACGCAGGTAATCTAAGACGTAGGTGCAGCCAAACCAAGGGCTGCACTTGTCATTGATACCAATATTAAATTTTTGCCATTCACAAAATTCATGAATGGCGACACGGTAGCAGTACTTGTTGAATCAGTCTCAAATGGGAAGAAATGGTTGTCATAACCTCAGCTTTCTTTCCAGGAGACACCAACGAAGCACCACCACCGAACATCGTAGGTCTAGTGGAATACTGTAAGACACAAAATAAGACCTTGATAATTGGTTGCGATGCAAATGCGCACAACACAATCTGGGGTAGTACAGATACAAACGTAAGAGGCGAGACACTCCTAGAATTCTTACTACAAACTAAGTTAGCTATAGCAAACAGGGGTAATAAACCAACCTTCGAAAAGGCCATAAGGCAAGAGGTTCTTGACTTGACACTCATAACTAATAACTCACTTGATATGATCACTAAATGGAGAGTCTCTGACGAGGACTCAATGTCTGATCATAAACATATACTTTTTGAAACAAGGGGGTTAAGCAAGAGCGTAATGCTCTACAGAAGCCCTAAAGCAACCAACTGGGAGAAATACTCGGAATGTCTAGAAACTAGACTAAACAGAGGCATGCTTCACCTGAAATCGACAGAGGAACTGGATGCATCAGTTGAAACCTTGACTGACTCCATAATATCCTCATATCACGAATGTAGTCCACTCAAAATAAAATCCTCAACAAAGAGGGTTCCTTGGTGGAATAAAGGACTTGCTAAGCTGCGTCAAATAGCAAGATCCAAATTTAATGACGCAAAGAAAAACAACACATGGGAAGAATATAAGAAAACCCTAACACTATATAACAAAGAATTAAGGAGATCAAAAAGGAACTCATGGAAAAACTTCTGTGAGGAACTTAATGATATCCCGAACACTGCTAGGATCCAAAAATCACTGTCAAAGGGGGCAACCAATCCTATTGGCACACTAAAGGCACCAGACGGTACCTTCACTAACTCTTTTACCGACACACTTGAGCTTCTTCTCAAAACCCATTTCCCTGACTGTCGGCTCAATGCAACCAATGACAACGTTCAAGGGGCATTAACCGACAACAATCACAGGGCAACAAATTCCACTATTAGCAAGATAGTCAACTTCGAAAGGGTAGAATGGGCCATAAACACGTTCAAACCCTTCAAATCACCAGGACCTGATGGTATATTCCCAGCCCTAATCACTAAAGGGACTGTAGAAGTAATACGTATTATGGTTCAAATATTCAGATCTAGTCTAACATTGGGATACGTTCCAAAAATATGGCAAGAGGTCAAGGTAATTTTTCTACCAAAGGGAGGAAATAAACCCCCGGAATCTCCCAAATCCTACAGACCGATCAGTTTAACGTCTTTCATGCTAAAAACCATGGAAAAGATTCTAGACTGCTACCTAAGAGAAGAGGTTATATCAAATACTCCGCTAAACAAGTTGCAATTTGCCTATCAAAAAGGCAAGTCAACAAGTTCAAGTTATAGAAAAGGCAATAAGCCTAAAGGAAGTCGCCCTATGTGGATTTATGGACATTGAGGGGGCTGTCGATAACGCGAACTTTAAAGCAATAGAACTGGCACTCTCTAGCAGAGGAACAGATCCAACGATAATAATAATACGCAATATGCTGAACCAAAGACAGATCAAACAAAGCATCTTTTTTAGCCGTAAAAGGATGTCCGCAGGGGGGGGGGGGGGGGTACTCTCACCACTGCTATGGTCCTTAATAGCTGATAACCTAATACAGACCACAAACAACAAAGGGTACAAAACAATCGGATATGCAGATGACATATCTGTAATTATCACAGGCAACCATGAAAGGACCATTAGGGACTTAATGCAAGATGCCTTAGACACAACATGGGAATGGTGCAAGAAAGAGGGATTGTCAATCAATCCTACAAAAACCACTATTGTGCCATTCACGAGAAAAAGGGCGTTTCATATCCCCATATTAACTATAAATGAGACAGAGGTACCCCTAAAGGAAGAGGTAAGATATCTAGGAATCATCCTGGATAAAAAACTCACCTGGGGCGCACACCTCGATTCGGTAATAACAAAGGCCAAGAAAAACCTGTGGACAACAAAACAACTTCTGGGTAAATCTTGGGGTCTGAGCCCCAAAATGACCTTCTGGATCTACACCCAAATGGTTAGACCCATCATACTATATGGGGCATTGGTAAATTACTTCAAACATGTCTGTGGTAAACTGCTTCAGACTTGTCTGTGGTAAATTACTGACGTCTTATCTGTGCTAAATTACTTCCTACGTGTCTGTGGTAAATTACTGGCGACAATTGCTCCCATCGTGTGGCATCGTGTGTAAAAAAGCAATTAGGCGGGATACGAAGATGTCGCGAACTGCTGGGTGGTTTAAATATATTGTATTTATGCCAGTGCATGGTATAATAATAAGGTAGCGAACGTTGAGACGGCGCTCTCGCGGTTGACATGCTTATTTCAGTTCAGTATGAAAGTTACTTTGTGTTGAAAGGTGTGCAGCTGCTGGTTGTCGAAATTCCGTCGGCAAATAAAAATAAATGCTTGTAATTTTTAAATCAAATAGTCCTTTTATTTCTTTTTAACAGAAAAACAAAAGAACAAAAGCATAATGTACATAGCAAAAATAAACAAGGACATTTTCATATGATTTGCCTGCCCTTATGCTACATCACTCTCTCTCACTACTAACAGCACATAAAATGTTTTTTCTTGCTCACACTCACATGCTACTTTGTTATTCTTCATTCCCTTTTGACATGCATACGTCGGAGCGTGACGCTACCTTGTTATTATACCATGTACCAGTGGTGGGCAAAACTCATACAATCAAACATTTCTTTGTGTGAGTAAACAGCGCGGTAAACAAAAGCGCACGAGAGAGCAATAGCCGCAATTAAGCAAAAACGAGAGAGAGATTTCACACACTTGGACTGTGCATGAGCCTAATGCGCTGCGGCAGATTTTGGTGCAATAGCCTCGCGAGTTATGTAAATTGAGAGACTGTTCACCACTGATTTATATATACTTGCCAGCCATTGGACGCAGGGGACGAGCACAAACGCAAACTCAAATAGACACCAGCCGAACGCTGATGAGAGAGAGAGAGCAGTCTCAGTCGTCTTATACACTTATACAGCTTCACTTTTTGAAGGTCTCACGTTAAGGATCCTGTAATAGACAAATCGTAATATTTCTGCTACTTGTTTTGAAAGATTTCTATGATGATTGCAATTTTTTAAACATTATTTGAAATTTCCATACCTTAAAAACAATAAGTAATAAATATTCAAAGTTGTTAAATGCACGAAGTTTTTTAAAAAAAAAAGATTATAAATTAGGATTTTGTTCGAATGTACTACGCGACAAGACCTACAAAAATAGCTAATCAAATAAATTTATTGGGAACTGGACACAATATTTTCGTCAAGTAAGAACGCTACGTCTGTTGAGCGACTTGCCTGCACCTCTTTGGAAATGCATCCAGTATCTGGGAAACCCGTTCTTTGAAGGCCTGGGCAGTCTGGAAAAATATAAATAATGGACCGTAAGGTTTCCGGGTGATCTCGGCAGCCTAACTAACCTAATCTAAGCGCCCTTTCTAATGACAGTGCTACCAGCGATAAGAGTAAAGAAGAAGATGTTTATATTTTTCGTAATATAATATTCTCTATATTTTCATTTTTTTTTTTTTTAATAATTTTCAGTTTTATTTGCTATATATATTTTTTGTTTTTGCATTTTTTTCCGTTTTTTTTTTGCAAGTATCTATTATATGTTATAATTAAGAATCTTAATTTCATCTAAATATTTCAATTATAATAATACAATATAATAATCATTAATAATATTATGTTAAATTTGTTTGCATTTTAAATGTTCTTCACTTATGCAATTGCTCTTGCATTATTTTTTATTTATTTTTTTTTTAATGTTTATCATATAAATTGTAAATGTTTCAATAATTTGTTTTTCGTATTCTGTATTCTTACCAGTTTGATTTTTTCAACGAATCTGTTGCAAGGTCCAAGCGCTTGGGTCACTTTCGACAAAATGTGATTATATATTTAATAAAGACTCGCTGTTTTTAATACTTTATGTATTTTAATGTATTTAAATCAAGATTCTAGGAAAAGCTAAAAGCAATTGTATATATGAGTATATATATATATATATATATATATATATATTTTAAGTAATGTTTGGTTTTTTTCAATTCAATCTGGTTTTTTTCAATTCAATTCGGTATAACTCTCATTCAGATGTGTTAAAACAACATTGAACATTGGAATTCTGGGGGATCGTAAACATTTTGAAATGATTATTTTTAAGAAAATAATTTCCAAGAGTGTCGTCAAATGTTTTACGTATATTACGGTACAAATTTATCATCTTTGAGTCTGCTGTCTTCTATTTGGTTATTTATTCCGAGTTATCTTAACTTTGATTTTATTTTTATTTTGGTTTCAATGCCTTAAGTTGTGCGCTTACTTATAAGTATTGTTATATATTTGTATATAATTCTATATCATAAAATATAACTACAATACAATTATCTAATCGCTCGCACTTGAATGTTGCTAAAAAAATCTTTTAGCATATAACTGAAATTGTATTGGACAGAGAAACAAATGCAGAAGTTCCATGATAAATTATTTTGAAGATTATCTAACGAACAACTATATAACATTTTTATTCTTTTTTTGTTTTGTTAAATAATAATATTATTTTTTTGTTTTATTTTATGTGCGTCTTACTGCTAGACACTTAAATGCATTTTGTTTTAGGAACTTCTTAACATATATACTTGCATTTGAAAAATATTTTATTCGTAATGGGATTCTATGAAAATAAAAAACAAATTACAAAAAAAATAAATGAAATCATTGTAGTGTTGGTTTTTTGTTTTTATAAGAAAGCGCCAAAATGTTTAAGACAAATGCACATTTGTTACTTTAATGATATTTTTACTTGAGTTTAGTGTTTATGTAAAGAAACTTGTATTTTATATATGTTTTTTTGTTAATATTATATTTTGTAGCTCAGTCTTTTTACTAACAATTTCTTTTTGAAGTTTTTAAAATTTTTGCGTTAAATTTGCAGCTCAAAAGTGAAAATTTTTGGGTTTCAAAAGAAAAGTTCTGATCTCTTGAGCTAGTTATTACATACGAATGAAATGGGTTGCATACAAAAAAAAAAAAAAAACAACACAGTCAGCTTAGGTACTATATAAGTACAAGTGCTTCTGTGTGAGAGAGTTCGGATTTTGAGTCTGGTTTTTATTTTTTATTTTTCTTACTATTTGCCTCGTTGTTAGCTCTATAGTTGCTTGGAAGTACCGTTTGGTTTCTCTTTATTTTTTAACTAACTTTTGTAACTTATTTTTAAAAATATTAATTACTTGTTAGTTTTAGGTTTTGCGCTACATTTTCAACAATTTTAATGTACCTTACGTATTTTAACCGCTAAAGAATGTATAACATGTTTATATTTGTTGTTTTTTTTTTTTGTTAAATGTTGTTTGTGAATAAATCGAAATAAAGAGAAATAATCGAACGTTTGGGGTTGTTTTTTTTTTTATCGAATGAAAGGTTATTTATTTTGTAATTTGTGTTGATTTTGTATGGTAGTTTAAATATTTACAAAGTCTCATGTATATATATATATATAATATAGTTTATATATGTATAAGGATTGTTGCGTTATAAAATCTTAACGTAATAATTTTTATTTATATATATTTAATTATGTATTTAATTTCTTGCTGGCTTTGAAATACAATAAAATGCACTGATTACGTTGCAAGTAATAGCAGACTACTTATAATTAGAAAACCAAACACTTTTCGTGTAGCAAATATGCGTTTACACGAACTCAAGATCTCGAGTTTAAAGAAGAAGCTTAAGAGATCTCCTCCTACATAGTTATATATGTATGTATGTATACCAAAGCCGTTTTATATATTAATATCTTTTGGAATTGTTTTTCACTTTTGTTAAAACTGTTAGGCTTTTCACTCTAGTTTGGTTTGTTTTGGTAAATAAAATATTTAACATAATGCTTAAAACTAATTAGTATTTGTGTTTTTTTTGTTTATCTCTTTTAATTATGTACTATACGTAATCATATTTTTTTTATATTTTATTTAAGAAGCACTTGAATATATATCGTTTTAATGAAAAAGAAAACTCGAGTTTTAATTTTTTTTTTTGTTTGTTTTTTTTTAAATATTTTTTTTATTTCTAGGGCTTTGTTTGACGCTAATTTGTTAATGCTACGCAGTTAATTTGTTAGTCGCTAAATTGCATACGCGTTTGCTACAATTAGTTTTAAGTATACGTATATAATTATGAATTAATTATTAATCATCGTACTTTGGAGAAAGTTAAAAATCTTGTCTTTTAGCTTAAGTTTATCTTTAAAGTATCGTCTTCTTCACTATTACAAATATGAGAATTTGCTTGTCTAAAAGTTTTCGCATGACGATCCCAGCATTTGCAGAAAGATTTTCGAACTAAATAATATCCTCTTGATTTTTTTTTTTTACTAAAATATGTTTGTTACATCCCTATGTTGTTGTTGTTGTTGTTGTTGTGTTGTTTTAAAAGCATTTCTAAACCATTTCTCTTCTAAAGTATCTAAGTTATTTTTGTTGTTGTTCTATATATGTATGCATCATATATTTATAATCTTTAATTCTAGCTTCTTTTCTTTAATTTTATTATTTTTAGGCATACTTTGTAAAACCTTTCAATTGTAGCTTCCGATCTTAATTACAATACTTCTTTCTTTTGTGTTGTATATAGGTATGTAAATGTAAAGTGTATAAAAGTTAATGATTTGATTTTTATTTGTATGCCTTTATATGTATGTATATAAGTATGTATAGTAGTTCTAGAATTAGTAGAGAGTTTCTTCCTAGTTTACGTTCAGTTGTTCTTTCTTCTATGTATCTGCTTGAAAAAATCATCTGTTTTTTTTTTTTATACTTATGTAATATGTTAAAGTGTTTTGTATTGCTTTTGTAGTTATTCGCCATATGATTTTCTACAAATTATTTCAAGTTTCAATTCTATGGGCTGTGAAAGGGACTAATAATTAAAACGAAAACAAAAAAAACTTTTTTGTTGAAATGAAATTTTTTTATTGCAATTAAAAATAATATAAATATTGCATATATTGTATATACATGTTTTCTAAAAAAAGAATAACTTTTATGGTCTAAAATTAAAATGTCTTAATTTGCAAATTAAATATATAACTTGAAATGTCTTTGGCTCTCAAATAGTTGCTAAATATAATTCAGTTTTTACTTCTTGCTATACTACATAGTAGATGTTACTGGGCCAAAAAAACACTCGCAAAAAGAAAACAATAATTGAAAACAATGGAAACTCTATTATTTCTATATTGAGTATTTAAGGTTTTTCCTTCTGTTTTTTAGTTTTCTTTGCTTTGATTTAGATATTACTACGCTTTTCGTTTTGCTTATATGCAATGTATATGCAAATGTTTTTGTTTTTTATTATTATTTTTTTAATTTAATAGTTTTCTTAAACTGTATTGAGTTTGCAATTGGTTTCTTTATACAAAATATTTTTTTGTCATTTAACTTAAGCTTACTACTCTTAAAGTTGATGAAAGAGAAACGTATTACGCTAGCGATGCTCTACTGCTATTTATGTATATATGTATTCGTATGTAATATTTAATCAATTACATATGTGTATGTAGCTTCTAGAACTATTTTTACGTTATATTTTTTTCACTACTTTTTGATCAATCACTTAATTTTTTTTTTGTTATGTATTTATATGTGTGGTTGTGGTTGTGTGTGTGTAAAGCATCAGAACAAACAAATTTATTTTTTTTAGTCAAATATTTAAGCATATTCGCATATGGCAATTTTTTTATGTACATACATTTTTTCAATTTTAGAAAGCAAACTTAACCCATTAACATTTTTGCTTAATTAAAAAAAATTTGTGTACTTTTCCAAAATTTGTACCAAATCACATATTAAATATTTTTTTTTTATTTTTTTGTTTTAATAAAAACTATAAAGTTTATATGAGTAAATTTTAATATAACAAAAATAAGATTAAAAAAAGTAAAATTTGCAAAACGAGCTGAATTGATTTTTTTCTATATTTATGGCACATATCGCACATACTCGTAGTACTATGTACAGTTGTTATACCTTTTATAATTGTTTATAGTGTATAATCCTGTACATTTTATACAATTTTTTTAAAATTAAAAAAAAACTTAATTCCCTTTTAGACACATAACTAGTTGTTGGTTGAAATGCAAAGCCGGGAAAAGGTTCTTAATCATAATATTATATATGTATGTATTTAAGCATAAGGCTGCAAATTAAATTGACCGATATAAATTTGTTACAAATGTACATATGTAGTTGTTCTTTAAAGAGACCTGTATATAAGACTGTCTTTGGGTGGCACCCATAGGCTACATCTGGAAAGCGAGTTAAGGACAATTGAGCGATTTGGTAAAAATATTATGCAATCTTCAAATGCTTAAAATTAATGAGTTACGTCCAAGAAGCCTACGGCTAGCCTCTTTCTGCACTTTTGAGTTCAAGAAGTCAAGCTTTTGTTATTGTAAGAGAGTACAATTCAAATTTTTTTTTGTTTTTGGCAGTTCTATTTAAGCATTGTGGGTGAATATAAGTGCGTAAGTTATACATAATATAAGTATTTACATACCTATTCGTACTTGTTCAAACGAGTCATATACTAAATGCAACAAACTGACATAGCAAATATTTAAAAGCTTTCCCCTATATATGTATGTATATGGTTGGGTTTTTACAAGGACTACTTGCGGATATTCTGCATCTTAAATCTAATTTGTTGCCTACAGTTTATATATATATATATTTTTGTTGTTGTCATGTTGTAAATCAGTAATAAGCGTTTCGTTTTTTTCTTCTTCATTATATAGTATGCATATATAATCCGTTGCTTTTGTATATTTTTACTATTTTTTGTTGTATGTATTAAATGCAAAGAATTTTATGTGTTGTATACTATTTCGTGAATCGCATACAAGATCTTTTTTTTTTTTTCTATTTACAAATTGCATTGGAGTCTTTAACTGACTTTAGTTAAGTTTTTCGCTTATTGAAAATGTACATAAGATTTTATTAAATTTGTATAAACTTTAATTAACAATAAACTTGTTTGCAATTCTACGCAAAGCATTTATGTGAGTTTTTTGTTTTGCTTGATTTGTGTATTAGTATATAGTATGTACCTATATACCAAGCAGCTCTATAGGTTCTATATATGTAACTTTATGCTTGTATGTATGCGTGTTAATTTTAATGTTGTCCTTGCTATTGCATTTTCTTAAGTATCTATGTACTATTATGCGTATTATGCTTTTGTATTTATATCAAATATGCGAGTTACTTTTTTTTTGCTTTTAATCAATCTGTGTGTATGTTTGTCTGTATATAAGAAAAATGTAGTCAACTCTATCAGTACTACTTACTAAGTATAAACTTATTTATGTTGCTTGGCTCAATTTTTCAAACTTTCATGTAAAGTTGCATCTAAAACGCTTGAAATAAAAAATTTCTCAACTCCAAATTTTTGTATGTCTATAAAATTGCATGCATTTTGTATGTATGTACGTACATAAGTAGTACGTACGTCTGTATGTATCGCAGGCTAATTTAATTTACAGAAAGTACAATTTTTCATTTTATGTCTTTATGTTACTACAATTAAATATTAATCACTAGCAAGTGTCTCTACATATATAAAAAATTGAACAAAACTCCCTTCAGCTCAGAACAGCTCCCCCCCCCAGCAGTAGTTAATACATTTCGTTCTCATCCCAATCCACCGATTGCAGCACCAATTTGTCCAGTTCCTTTGAGTCCCCCGAGCTGTTACTGCGTCTCCTCCGTTTCCGCTGCATTTGTGCCCATTTGCGATTGAGTTGTGCCATTTGTGGTGCCGCAAACATGGCTGCCGCTGCAGCGCTCAGCTTGGTAGGTGTAATGGCGCTCGCCAGACTGCCGCCGCCATTATGGCTGGATGTGGCGGGACTCATGCTGAAAAGCTCCCGGTTTCCAAAGCGAAACTTGCGTGGCGGCGGTACTGGCAGCACCACGGCAGCGGCTGGTAAGCTGCTTGTGAGTTGTGGCGTATCGTAAGGCGGCGGCGGCGTTATCATGGCCAATGATGAATCCGAGTCTTCGGCATCGTCTTCGTCCTCGTCGTCGTCATCATCATTGTACTGGTCAAAATGGAACGTAGCATCGGAATGTGCATGTCGAAAAGGCGCACCTTGGCGTTCATAGATTTCATAGGCGGGAGAGCGAGGCATAAAGTGTAGCTCGTCTGTAGGCGATTGCGGTTGTATGGGTGTGACGGGCATGGATTTGGCATGCTGTTTGCTAGTTAGTTCTCTGTACTGGTTGGCCCGGTAAAGTGGTTTCTTGCTCTCGGCCAAGGGCTGTGCTGTGCTCAATGGAGGTGTGGTTGCCTTGATAAGTGGCATCGATTTGGTGTTACATATCAATCAATCACGGTAAATGTAGCTGCAATTCTTGGGGCTCTCCTGCGGACTGGGACTGCTGGAGGGTGGTGCTGGACTAGAACTACTGTTTGACATTACGGGTGATGATCCGGAGCTTGAGTGCGTCGGTTGTTGTTGTTGCTGTTGTGGGCTGTTCGATCGATGCTGAGTTACTGCAAGGCGAGAAAAAAAAATGTAATTAAAATTAAAATATTGGTATTAAATATTAATATAAAAAGAATAAATTATATACATCGACATACACACACATAGACACAAATGCATACAGTACAAGTTATGGGTGCATCTTGCAACAACATAAATACTAGATCATATAGGTATATATTTAAACATTTATCAAGTTCTCCCCCTAATTATAAAGAACAAAACTGTATTTAGCTCTTATCAACAGAATCCAATCTTAAAGAATATATAAGTATATATATTTATTCCTAGACTACTGTAGAGCTTAAATATGCGTTTACGAGTAGTCGCCCCTAGGTAGAGCATAGGGCGGAAAATCTTAAAGATTGCTCAGATGGAAACCATTTTTGAATTTGTAAAAATTTTAAGTTTGCTGAACTATGTAATCCTCATTGCCTATAAAAAAATCAACGTTTGAAAAAAAAGGTAACTTCTAAAGAGCACCCTTGCTATCAATCAGTTTAAACTGCTTCTCAGCAGTTTAACAAACAGTGTCCAATTCGAAAATGCGATTGAAGACCATCTTGGAGTTCATCGAGAGCATTAAAAAAGTGGTGAAAAAATAAAAAAAAACATTCCCGGTACTTTGTGAGTACTTTGGTATTTATATGTGCCAAAATGATGGTTTGGCTGGTGATTGGACAAAATGTGTTCGAACACCTGAAAATATCGTCAGAGTGAAGCAAAATGTGAAGGATACCCGAAACAATCGAGAAGACGTCGTTCCACCGTTCCCATCAATTTGGACCGTCACCATTCGGCCGTTATTATCTGGTTAATTTTTCCCCAATTAGATGGAATTGACTTCGATGATGTTTATTTCCAAGACAACAAGACAGAGCATCTTGTCAATTTGAATGCATTGCAAGCGTTCTTCGAAAATCGTTTAATATCGCGTCGTGGACATGTCAATTCAACGGCCAGATCGTGCAAATTGAAATGCTGGAAAATTTGTAATGAATCAAATGGGTTGCTGCAGCGGAGAGTTGTCGTAAGCTTCACTTTGACAACCGCCTAAAAAGCTGTTGAGTCTAGATGACATCGTGCATGAAGACATAAAGATCACTTTTCCTCGATCCTTATAAGAAGACAAAGTATACTTTATGAGAAGAAGCGAAACTGAATCTCATCATTGGTGTGAAATTATTCTCGGCGCGGACCGATGCTAATCGGAAGTAAACAAAATGTCTTAGGGACTCACAAAACGCCTGGGAAATAGCAAGAACAGAGTTCTAATGCCCTAAAATCTGACGAAGTTGTCAATTTTATTGCTGGCTTTAGATTTTATAAGAGATATAGTATATATTCCTTACAAACGAAGTAGCTTGCTACAATCTTATAAAGCTCGTCGATGTCTGCTGCTTTTTTGAGAAGATGAAGATGGACATAATTTTAATGTGTGTCATTGAGGATTCCGTCTGTGATACATGCACTTAAAAAAAAGATTCGGCAATGAATTTTTACGCGTACCATGTAATGTTAAGGAATGGGAAGAATGTTACCGAGCGGAAGTAAGCGTCTTCTATCCGAGATCTACGTGTCACTACAGACGGATGGACGAACAGACCGCCATGTCACAATCGGTAACCTTATAATTCACTTAAACATTTCTATGGCTAAAGCGGGCACAGAGTATCCCAATGGCGGCTATCGTTAGTAGGTAATAGTAGTAGTAGTATAGGCCAGTAGTCTTGGTAGCAAAAACGAATTGTAATTGAATTTAAACTCGAAATTTCTATATTGCTGCACTTTGAGTTCTTAGATAAATGCATGCACTGCACTTTCGTACAGAATTAAAAACTTGGTAAGAATATTTTTTAAATTTAATTTTGTTTTTGACGACACTGAGTTTGTTGCAACATGCACAAATACAAATACATTTGGCTCCACGCATACTAAATAAACATACACCCATAATCGAATTCAAAATTATTGGTATAAAAAAAATTAGATTAATTTAAAATATATACTTATGCTATTAAAAACATATAAAAATATTTGCTCTTGGCAAAAGGCTTACAAAACTAAAAAGATGGTACCAAAAGAATTTATGTATTGTAATGCAGTGAATGTGAAATATTAGAAAATAGATGAGAATGAATTAATTGATATTTTTTTTTAATTTTTTAAACTTTTAAATATCAAAACTAGTTATTAGAGAGCGGATAATTAAATAATAAGTCAGTATAGCGCCTACTCAGTTTAGAAGACAGAGCTACAGACAGAGTTACTGGGAAAATTGTAGCGGGAAACTGCCTAGAAGAGTGTGTGATCTTTTATAGGATAGGGTATATAAAAGTAAAAAAAAAATGTCAAGGCTTCAAATTAATAAACTATAAACTTACCAATACCATGACGGGGCGGCTGTCTTCTTGCGCGACCAAGACTTCTGTTTCGTGTGTTTGTGTTGTTTACAGCCTAGGAGTAGTGGTGATATCATTTTTTATATAAGTTCGAAAAACATTTTTAAAATCATAATTTGTTGTATGTATGTAGTATGTTACACTTGTTCAAAACGCAACGAAAATTATAAATTGATTTAAACCCAAGCACTGAATGAATTTTAAAAATTAAACAGTCCAGCCAAAATTCTAAACAGACCTACAGGACACCATCCTAAACAAATTCTTATTAATTAAAGTAAATAAAGATTTGATTAAGAAAATAATGAATTAATCTCAAACATAATGAAATTATTAAATTTTTGAAAATTTTTTTCATTTTTAAATTTTTAAATATTTTTCTTTGGCTACGATTTGGACTTAAGAGACCCCATATTATAATAACAAAATGTAGTAGTAATTAATCAATTAGCTAGCAAGCAATAAACTGAAAATGATGTCAAATAATATTTAACTGAATTTTAAACGTATATTTGTGAATATAAGGTATTGTTTGAAGTACTCTAATCATAATATATAGTGGGTGAGTATATCTAGATTTTAAAATGCACACACTTCAGTTTTTTGCTAGTGGAATTCTTTTGGGAAGTAGTGGGGATTATAGTATTAAGTATATAACTAATTTTTGGACGCCCATGCATAATTCAAGACAACCTAGCTAAGTGTGGGTGAGTGGAAAATTGTGTATTTGGCACTTTAGCTACATTTGCAGGCTCAATCAAGCAATCAATCTAATCAATCAATCAGTCAATCAATCGATTAATCAATCAATCAGTTACGCATACACACAGAGTTCACAGAGATCACAACGCTGCCGATGACGATGAGAAAACGAGTTGGGCGCGGGATGGCTGACTGGGCTGGACTGATAATTTTGCTTATAAAGTTAAA
This sequence comes from Chymomyza fuscimana, assembly GCA_949987675.1. Lineage (NCBI taxonomy): Eukaryota > Metazoa > Arthropoda > Insecta > Diptera > Drosophilidae > Chymomyza > Chymomyza fuscimana. Next base: position 61,152,055 of record OX465088.1, read on the forward strand.
AAACAAATAAATAATTCAACACTGTTTCTTATAGAATAAAATGAAAAAGTCATTCCAAAATGAATTTTGAAAAACTGTGAGATAAAAAGATTCGAAAATGTGCTGAGTGTCGATGAATCAAAGTGAGATTTTGAATACAATTTTATTTTGTGACTTGATATTGGAATAAATATTAGCAATAGATTTGCTTAAATTACTTTTAATATCGAATTTCGAGATTTTCCATATTGCAGCTATAGAGCAACTTGGGGATATATAAACATAAAAAAAACCACAAAAATATACAAATAATAATGAAAACCAAATAGTAACTTAAAACTTCTTTAGTTATACGTAAGTATTTACCATATTTTGGGTAATTAGTCCCTGACTGGTTTCAGCCGCCCCACTCCCGTCTCAAAGGTAAACCTGATGAAAAAGGGAAGAAGAAGAAGAAAAGATAGATAGAGTTTTGGTTTCGTGTATTCATTTAGTTCCAGTTGTGTTTATAGGGTGTTTATTTTTGTTTTTGTTGGTATTTGTTATTATTGAAGTATCAGATCAGTATTAGTTGTTGTAGTAGTGAAAAAGTCTTGGAGCAGTTATAGTTATAGTTAGTTATAGTGAAAATTTAGAGTGAGTAGAAATTCAAGTAAGCATCCTAAATGCTTTGAGACGCCTGTAAGGATTGACACTTGCATCGAATTATCGGCGAATATAACGCACAATTCGAACGATTGGTGTATTTCTATTGAAATAGAACGAAAGATCTCAAGTTCAAAATAACAAAGTTAGTTAAAAGTAACCCAGAGAAATAACCACAACTCATATGATATAAAATGGTATGAAAGTGTTTGTTGTATACTGAACATGCATTTGAAATATGGGCGGGGTGGCATATGTGGCATATATTAAAAGCTCTCATGGTTTTTTTTTTTTTTTTTGCTGATTATTATGTTATATACACTTAATGATAATAAAAGAAATTATTACAATTTTTTACATTAGTATTAAATATTTAAATATCTTGTAAACATGCTAATTAGACAAATGTACATATGTTATGTATGCATAATCGTATATACATATATTTGTAAATAATTACAAAAGAAGGTTAAATCAAAATAAATTTAAACCATTTGGAATCGGAATCAAAAATCCCAATTACACTTATTACAATATTCTCTTCTCAGAACTTCAATTATTATTTTTAATTGATATAATTCTTTATGGACAATTGCATAACGAAAATTCTCTACCAGTAACGATTTTAAATTATGCATATTTTTCAAATGGTAAATCTTAAATTTATTTGAATTTTCCATAAAATTTAAAAGAAAATTCCTATTTCAGCTAAACTAGAAAACTTGAATAAAAGCGTAACAGGTAGTGAATATTCGGTTTTCGATTTCAGAAATAATCGCGTTTTAAATCGATCTCTTCGATTTTATGATTTTTTATAGTGGTTCACGAGGAGAAAAGAAATTGATATAGACATCTGAGAGATGGTTCATTAGAGAATAAGATAAGTTCATTTTATTTTTACAATATCGGCGTCATAGTTATATGATTACTTTAATTCATTTGTTTTTCGATTATGTTTATTTATCGCAATCAGAATTGGCGTTCAGAAGTTTTTTCGAGTTATCAAACACGTCCGTAAGATCGACCGGTTGAAAAAATGCTTTATGAAGATATCGTAACTAAATTCGGCAGTCAAAATTTTTGTTAAGCGGATTACTAATTTATTTGCTTTGTTTTATTAGTACTTTTTAATTTCGTATTTTCTTTTTTCAAAGTCTCGATCATTTAACGAGTTATTTCGAACTGAATATCAACTTAGATCAACTTTTCCTAATTTTAAAGATTTGAATTTTTTTTCAATGAGTAACAAAAATTTTGAATTATTTATCTTGCAAATATTTTCTTTAATAATTTTAAAATGAAAATGTGATCTTCCCTTTGCTAAAAATAAGACATCCCTTGCCTGAAGGCCGACGTTGCTCTGGCTACAAACCTTTTATAACTTAGAATTAACTTCTACTTTATAAATATATAAATAAATAAGACATCTCATTTATGGGCGTGAATTCAATGAGAAAACTAAAATTTAATATAAATTTTTAATTTGACATTAAATAAAAAACTTTCAAGATACAATTATTCGTAAACGCTTCTCAAAGAGTTTAGAGTAGGAAGCCACAAAAATCGGGTTTTCACAAATACAATTTTTTGTGCGCTTTTAAAATAATAATTTTTTTTTTCTTTATCATATATAATTTTCCCCCACATACCTATATAAAATAAAATTATGTGTAATTGTTTGTGGGTTAGGCATAGGCCTATATGCACTGCGACCAGTTTGATCTATTGTTAACAAAAAAAAAAAAAATACAAAAAAATAAAATTATAAAACAAAGCGAAAAAGTTAAAAAATTGAACGGTTATTTTTAGGTTTTAGAACGACTTGAAAAATTCGAAAATAGTGGGAGCTATGGCTGATTTAAATTTTTTTATTTTTTAGCTTGGTTATAGTTGCAAACTGATTTTAAACAGGATAAGTTCGATCGTGACTACTATATTCAATTTTTTTTATTTATTAACCACATTGATTACAAAAGTTTTGTGCAATTATTGACTTTGTTTATATAAACATAGATATGGTTACATACAAAAAAAAAAACATTGAACATAAGAACCTAACTAACTTTATGTGATGGTATGATATAGTCTCGAAATTATAATAAAGTCATGCAGTAAATTGTTTATTTGATAATAATTGGCCCGAACTAAAAATGTTCTCTAATGTTTTAAGTTTCGAGATTTAAGGATTGATGTACAATTTTGTAGTATCAATCAAAATAAATTTAAAAATTTTCATATTTAGGCATGCTTTTGGATGAATTTTTTGTTTAATGGAATAGTTTTTTTATATAGAATAAATAAATAATAATAAAAATAGAAAATGAGAGTTATTTGAAAATTTCTCAATGTGTAGATGTATTTTTAATTAGGAAAAAAGAAAAGACTTAATTTAAAGAGAAAAAAGCAAGCCAAGCCAAGCTGTAATTTATATGTTTATTAAAAGGATGAAAGGTTCAGATATATGTAGAAACTAGAGGATATATTATAGTATGTATATAGCATTATATGCAAGTTCTTAACTACACACACAAATAAATAGACACAAGACGACACAAACAAAGTGAGTCTAGGAAATACACCAATCGACGATTGAGTGAGAGTTCAACCAAATACAAGCGCACCATATGGATATCTTTTCTACTTATGTCAATATGTGAAACAACATCGAAAAGATCGCAATGAGCACGAATAGAGATTAGTTAACAAGAACGAAAGATTTATTGGATACAGTGAAAACATTTAAAAGAGACTCACCTTCTTGACGCTGCGTGTGGTCGAAAAGCCATCACCGCGTCTATAGTTGTCACCCTGTAAATAAATTGTGGGAGTTAGTAAGGTCTCGATAATATTGGCGGGTAGGACACGGATTTTGTCAATGAGTAACTCACCATCACCTGGTGCGAACGTAACGTGCCAAAGTTGTCACGTCCCCGATATGTTTGCTGGGTATTGTAGCCATCGGGCTGGAACTGGAAGAGTGTCTCTGAATTGGGTCCCTGGTGCATTTGATGCATAGGTGGCTTGCGCAGCGTATTTTTGGGTGAATGCATTTTGTTCTGCGGCGGTGGCTGTGGTAGAAGCACCGGTTCTGCATAAGTTACCTCTTCGACTTGAGGTAACAACTTCGGTTCTTGTTGAATGCGACATGACGAGGGGAAGCTGTTTGTGTTGGCAAAAAAGGCAAAAATAAATAATTTCGTATTGATGGAATAAAGCAAAAGATTTTCAATCATTTACCTATTGACATTTTGCCGCTGCTCAAAGTATTCGTATTCCGTGTCCGGATACGGTAAATTATCGTCTTCATCCTTATGGCAACGCCGTCCGCAGAAGTAGCCTGTAAAGAAGCCAACTAGCAGCGAAAATATGGAACCGGCCAGCACGGCCATGACCAGCGTTTCCACGGTGTATTGAGCATTGATAATATCTGGGGAAATTTGTGGACCTTGGATTAGTAAAGTTATCGATTTTGATTTTTTTTTGCATAATATTATCGATTGGTCGCATGAATCGTTGACGGTGAAGTTGGTTGGTTTGGTTTGGTTTGGTTGATTTGTTGGTTGGTTTTTTTTGGTGGGTTGGTATTGTGCGTATTAAACATTCATCAATTCAAACACCGAACCACAACGAGTATTTATATTTTTTATTAGATAGTCATAAATATATTGTATGTATTCCGGTAGACAATGACACCAATAAACATCCAAACATCGAACATAGAACAACGCCCAAAATAGCGCATATGTTTTATAACGAAATGTTGAAAAATAGGCATATAAAATGAAAAGAAATAAGAAAATAAGAATCGTGTTAATAAAACAGGTATACAACAACAATATAAATATATGTATATATATTTTATGTACACAATTATTTTAAATATTTGTAGTAGAATACAGAAAGACATGCAAGCAAATATTGAGTTGCTAAATTCTTTATTTAATTTAATATTTGAGACAGATTATTACGAAGCAAACTTAGAAACACAAAAATCTAAGCTCCTTCACAAAATATAAATGAAAATGGGGAACATTTTTCAGCGAAATAAAATGTGATTTGATGGAACACTAAGCCAAAAAATGTTGCAAATTTCATTAAAACATATGAAACATTTAAGCAAAGATTCCCAGAATCCTCTATATAAATCTCTATCATCAGTAAAAGGAATTCAAGAGTCTAAATTAAAATTCATATTCTAATATAGCAACAGTTTATACTAGCGTCAATTTAAATATGCCATATACTTGTACTTATGTACATAAAGCCAACATGCATATTGATGTACAGTAGAATCTTGAAGAAACGGAGAACGAAAGTTTTCGTTAAATATGTCATACTTCCTATAAATTATTGTTTTATTAAAAAACTCAAAAACTCAAACTCAAAAAAATTTTGACTTTAAAACACCGTAACTCTTAATATCAAATTTAGACAAAACGTTATGCAATTTTTTTAGTTGATACGATCTAGTCGCTATAGCTAATTTTGTGAGAGAAACTTTTTCGAAAATAGTTTTATTTCAAACTAGGTCTTGCGGAACATTATATGCCAAATAGGTACAACGCCTAAATTCGAAACTGTCTGCCAGAGGGAGAAAAAATAAATTTGGCATGTCAGCACACAGGAGGCGGTGCCCCTAGTTTTATTTTACAATCTGGTGCTTTGCGTTAAATTATTAGGTACATCTTGTTTTTAGACTTCTCTAGTACGACAATTACAATTTTAAATTCCAAATAAAAATCGACAGTTACGAAATGCATTTCAAAAACTAAATCGATTTACTAAAGATTTTAATCACACTAATGTCGTGTCTGCTTTTTTACTTAAAAATTTATATTGTGGTTTCACTGTATATAAATACGAACATGCATACAAAGACATTATAGTACAGAACTAAACTAAAATGGAAAGAATATTTTCATGAAAATTGAAAAGCATGAAGCTTCAATGTTCAAGCAGGAAGTCAGACAGATGACAGGATGAAATGACATAAAATGTGATTTGCAAATGATAAAAACGAAAGGTATAAAGATAGAGCATATTGTAGTACATATAAATACTGGATAGAGAAAGAACATAGCAACTACTATACATTGTATACAATTAAGTAAGTGCCAAGTTAAAAAAGACAGAGGCAGAGGCAATATGTGGGGTAGAAAAAAGAAAAAAATTTTTTTTCGATTTACCTTCAAAGTTTTTGTCAATATTATCGATAATTTCTTGGTCCTTGCTCTGACGACGTGAATCCAATAAGTCCATGTCATTGCGAAATCCTTTCTGCTCACCTACGTTGGCATCCTTGGAATTTATTTTTCCTTCAACGGTGCGAAGCAGAAAGCATTGTAGTTTTAATTTGGCATATGCCCAGATCAATTAGACTTACCCGAAGGACATGCCGCATGCTGACCCGTTGCCACATTCTGATAGAAATAGTTCTCCTCCAGCCAACGTGGTGCGCCATGGGAGCGACACTTGCCAGCAATTTTATCCCAGGCACAATACGGATCCTGCAATGCGACGCATTCGCTGCGGAGTACAAGAACGTAAAACGATGTAAACATATTGAAAAATGTACACACTACATTTTTTAAAATGTAAAATGCCATAAATGTCCCTGAAGTGGTGCCATGTTGCACAAGCTCAAGTGACTCCGCATACACACCCACCCACCCACACACGCACACATAAGTATGTATGCAGTATCTACAGGATGCCAACATGTTAAAGTCACAATACAAAATGGCTACATGAAATAAAAATGGCTGACTGTCTGGTCTGACAGCCATTTACGCAGCTGTTGGACATATTGCTCCAACCCCGAACCCTTTGGCACTTACCTGCAGCTGGTGATTTTATCGTTGTGACATCGATGCAACTGTATGGCTATCACTTGACTATCTGTGACAATGATTAATTTGCCATCGTCGTAGCTGCCATCTTTCGGTTGATCTGTCAAAATACAAAATGAAAATTCGTTACGTGTCCTTTTTTTTTTTTTTTTTCTTTTCGTATTTCTCGTTATGTATTTGATTGACTTCATTGTTTCACTCAATCCTACCGTATTGCATGGTGCGAACAATTTCCAAATTGCGTATGGGCTCACTTTTGGGCAGCACGTCGATTTCTTCGATTACAACGGATGTTACCTTTTCAGCCGAGTCAGCAGATTCGGCATTCACGGACTTAATGATTTTTCCATGGTCTGTAAATAGAGATAGAGTTGAGTGTTTTTTTTTGTTCACTGGATTTACTCTGGTAAGTATTTTTGCAAAGGTCAGGTTCTTTTAACCCTAGACCCGTGCACTCAAATTTCAACATATTTCCGTGTTCTCGGGTCAGATCGACCCATATGGCATTTTACAAGTAAGTCGCTATTTTTCATCAAATTAAATAAACAAAAGCAAATATTTCGGCAAATAGTAACTTTATATATATTTTTTAGGGCTAAATATAAAATTTTACGAGATATGTACTATGAAATGTGGTTTATTTGGAAGCTAAAGGTTCAAGCTACACAACCATACCAGCAATTCTGTATTTTTTTTTTTTAATATGCGCAATTTACATGTAAAAAATGTGTTGGGTCGATCTGACCCAGAACACGGGTCTAGGGTTAAATGTAAGTACATTTTGAAGCAAACGTTTTCGCCATTTTCATGCTCACCTGTGCCAACAAAAATCACATCGTATGTCTTGCCTCCGGGTGTCTTGATCTGTGAATCCACTGCGATTTGTGTAAACCGATAACTGGAAAATTAAAGAAATGGATTTTAATAATTAGATAATTAAATGAAAGAATGATTAAAGTGACTACATTAATGGGAATGCAGTTCACTTGAACTCTCTGGTAGGCCACATTTAACAAATACGAGGGTAGGTTAAGACTTTTCGGTCTTATCAAGAAAAAAAGATAGTAGCAGCCATTGTGTCTCCCTGAGTAGTTTTGAAGTGAGTTGCGGATGATGTAGAGCTTATGCCATTTTTCCATAAAGCTAAAACAGAGGGGATGACCTTGTCTGCTGCAAATATACTTGCGGTGTTTGAGAGGAAAGTACTCCGTAACGACGAAATTGATATAATCAACGGCTGTTGCTCGTATGGATTCAAAAGCTCCAGCGAGTAAGGTTTTCAATGCAGGTGTTGTGGGAACCCGGCGAAATTCAAGCTTCTTAATATCGTGTAAATTTAATTTTGTTTATTATACAGCTAGGGAAAACGATCGTATTGGTTTCGAAATTATTTAAGAAAAATATACACGACAACCGGGCTTAATTCTGTTTTAAATGTTTTTGATACAAATAAGACCTTTGTCAAATGATTGCCTGGGCTGCTTCGGCTTGTCTGATGATTGGCTAGCTAGACAGGACCATTAATAATGGACGAACACCAAATGGTTGACGAAACCAGAAGAAACAGACAGGGTCGGTTGTCGGGCCAAATGGCATGGATGAAAATGGAAAAGCGGAAAGCCACAACAGCGGTAGGTTGGAGGGAATGACGACGACAACAAAAACAAAACACAACATGGCCTCAGGACAAGCACCAACAACTACAACAACAAAAACAAGAGAATGTTTTTATACTATGTAAAAAACATATTTTTAACAACAACTGCAACAGCAACAAAGTAGACGAAATAAAAATGGAAATTTCTCTCTGATTTCTACCACAAAAATGTTGCATCTCATGGTTGTTGTTGTTGTTGCTGTTGCTGTAATTGTTGCCACCAACTGATGCGCTCCATTTCGGTTAGTTTTTGTTTGTGTTGTTGTCCTTGTTGCAGGCAACATTTGTGGCTGTTCGCTTGGCTGCTTTGTCTATTGTGCCTCCATGTTGGTTTGTACTCACTTCTGCAACTGTCTGCGTGTGTGTGCGTCTCTGTGTGCAGGGGCGCAGCCAAGAGGAGTCCTGGGAGGGTCGTTGAACACAAATTTTGAAAAGTCGAACCCCCTTTGTGAGTAAGTGACTACGCCCATGTGTATGTGGTGTATGTGTGTGTGTTGCTCGATTTAAATGCAAATGTCTGCAATGGGAAAACGTGCCAACAAACCGACCTACAACAATGGTCGCTTCGAAGCTTAGTTGCTTGGCAATTGTGCATTGTTTTATTGTTAATTAACAAATCTAGTTTTTTAGTTTTGGTTATGTTGCTCAATTTTCCAAATGGCCAAAGAATTGCAACACTTTAGCTGGCTTCCTTGTTTGGTTTTACTTGAATGTCGGCCATTTTGTAGCCGCTGTATCATAAAGTGGTTTTATAATGGATAAAAAACCTTTTTTCTCTCTTGGTTTAGTTGAATAATGTTGCAGAAAGTAAAAGTAGCTTAGAGAATTGTAAAAGTCGGAGCATAAGTTTCACTGATTTACCTTTACGTTATACCAAAGGTAGACAGCAAGACCACTACCAGGTTTTTCCAAAAGTGGCAAGGCCTAACCTTCGCCGTTTCTTCGAAACTTATTCAAAGATCATACGTAGTATATGGTATATGAAGTTGGTTCAAAAAAAGTAGCTTTCTTAATTATCAAATTTCTCGAGAGTCTCAGCTTGATTTTTTTGTAGGAATATTTCTAAAAAGCAGAGGAAGGCATCTACCTACAAAGTATACTTAAACATACTTATACATACATTTTGGACCAGCACAAACGGCTGAGTTTATATAGCCATATCATCCTGCCTGTGCGTCAACTATAACCATTTTCTCGTAATTGAATTTAAAAAATTGCACAGTTAAAGCCACAAGTTAAAAATGGAAACAAACGAAACGAGGGTCCAAACACTAATCATCCCAATGGAGAGCCCAGTTTATAATGGGATTATTACGCCAGCATATTTAACCTAATATAAAATGCTTCAAAATAAATCCACTCAATAATAGTTTATGGCGATAATAGTGCTTTTGATTTACTATTTAGACCAGCTGGAATCTTCAATAAACAGGCAAATGTATTTTTGAAATTTAATTGGCTTGTTAGCCAATTATAGCTAACGGCTAATGAGAATTCCTTTGACATGGCTATTTACGCTCCAATTATGGTGGCGATGACCCGAAACAACCTGGATTTGTGGCCACAAAATCTAACAAAATATGACAAATTAAAGATTTAATTCCATGCGTAAAGCAATTGAAGTTGAAAGCTTGAGGCTTTGGCAGGAAAATGCTGCACGGTGCTTGAGAGGGGCAAGGTGGTAGCTTTTAAATTTAATTCCTTGCAAACAAAAATAGCAACAGGACTAATGAAATGAATTTAAACTGAAACAAGCTAAACAATAACACAAGCTCTATGTGTGAATGAGACAGAGAATGGGAGAGAGAGAGAGAGGGAGATAGTGCGACAGCCAGTACAATGAATGGCAATGGAAAAGTGCTGCCAAAAGTTTTTGGCCAAAATTACGAAATTGTAAAAGAGCACGGGCAAAGATAGTACAACAAAAACCAACAACAAAAATATAACAAAGTCGAGCGGAGACAAAAACATTTGGGAAGGGTCGGGGGTATGAGTCCGGCACAGAAAACAAGCAGCTGGCAGTTGAAACTTGCAATATTTTTGCCAAGTTTTTCGTCTCTCAGATGAGTTAAGAGAGAGCGGCAACAACATGGGTTAGGCCCAGTCTGCTAACAGCTCGTTTTCATACCCTCAACCAAAAAGTAAGGGTATCAAGCATATAACAGATTTGTACAAAGTATGAAATGGGTAGAAGAAGGCGTGGCAGACCGTAAGTTCTTAACACCAGTAAAAGTAATTGAGCTAAGTCATACAGACAGACCACCTAGGACAATAGTCCACTTTATTTTCTCAATAAACAATGACTTGTGTGAGTCTAATGAACAATGAAACGAAGATCTTTTCGCAAAATTTAACCGTTTCTCTCAAGGTACCAATGCAAAATAGAGCATAAATAAACACTTTTTTTTCGGAAAAGTTTGTGCAGGGTATTCCACTGTCTGGCATCACCTCGACCATTTTTTGCTTACTTCTTTTTTTGGAGTTGTTGCACCGAAACTAAAATGAAATTAGTGGAGCAGCCGGCTGCCGGCAGCTAACGTTTGCAAGGACATGCATGATAAAGGCCATGACAGCAGTGCCAGAAAGGAAAAAAGTTGTCTGATAACAATTTGCCATAGATGAACGCAACGTAACGAAATTGCGGTAACCATCTAACCACCTACGGGATGCACAAGATATGGTCAACCAGCTGACAGAAATCAGTTGTGGCATCCAGAAGGCCTTTAGTCAGCCTCTAAGGATACTTCCGTTGGTGACAAGCGGAAACAATTTGTTACCGAGCTTCCAGGCTTAAGTTCAACTTGAGCACTGTAGCGCTAAAACTTTTAAATTATATGAAACTTTGCTCCTTCCATAAAACCAAGGCATGGCTTGGCCTTATGCAAATGAATGTCTTACTCTAAGACGTCCGTCCTGGCGCTCTCCAAAAGATGTGTGCCAAGCGCTTTTGCCTTGACACTTCCTCTGCCATGTTTCAGTAGTTTGCCTTTTTCTTTGATTTATTATTCACACACACAGACACACACACTCACAAAAAGGTACTCAAAATGGCGTCGGAAAACTGAATTGGCAGCACTGGCGCTTGTTTGGCTCAAATAAAATAAAATTAAAATAAATTTATGTTTTCGCAAGTGGCTATAAATTTGGAAAATTTTTGATTTGATTTTGACGTTTCATTCAATTGTCCCACAATGGCGATGTCATCCCCTCAATTGGGGATCGCTTTGTGGTCTTTGTTGAATAATTTATATGAATTGATTTAATTTAAATGCGGAAATTTGAAAAATAAATATCAATTCAAACAAAGAATGCTTGTCGTGGGTCGATGACATCTGTAATTCATGACTTTGTTGAATTTCGGCTCGAGACGATAGACCGACCAACAAGCGGCCCAACGTGAGAGGGCGGAAATGGGGTATACCCCCAGGCCCGTAGTTTTCTCAGGGGCCCGGTGTAATTACTGTCGTAAAAAAATTTTCTAAATTTTTTTTTTTTAGTAGGACAATTTTTTTTTACGCTATTTCCTGGATTGTGGAAAAGATTTTTTTTTTTAGATATATAAACTAACTTACAATTTCAAAAAATATTCAAAAATATGCTACCAACAATCAAGCGATACAGAATAATTATCGGATCAAAATAATGATGTAAACTACATCGCATGTTTTGTAATAGAGGAGCCAGTACATTTTTGCTCCCCGGGCCCGGATTTTCTCTATACGGCCAACAATACCAAAATATAAGACTAAGTTTGGATGCAGTACCTTATAATTTGGAAAGGGGACAACTAGGTCACGTTTAGCACTAAAGTTTTATGCCATTTTATTTTGAACGAGTTCTTATTTATATGTATGTATGTATATGGTATATACAATGATATGTAGTATGTATATATATAGATAGATATTTCTCAACTTATTAAAGTTATTGCTACCTGTACATTTCTTAAATAAAAAATACTAAATGTATTTAGATGGTTTAAAAAACCCCAAGTTCGGGATGACTTGCTCTTTCTTCAATTAGACTGCAATAAGCAGTGTGTCTTATGACGCTTGTCTATTAGGACGAGTGGCAAAATTGTGGTTATTTATTTAAATTGAATAAAAACGAAAAGTAAGAAATAAGTTCACTCTGATCCTCATTGAATTGACGCATTTTACTTAGCCAATTCCATTACACCATGGTTCCCTTGATAAAACTATCTAGTTGAACAGCTGCTCAACTCATCTTCCGAAGAATTTGTATTCTATCCATAAATAATATTCAAGAGATTTTGCTGAAGGCAGCGCACATGTGCTGCGATGTTTCGGCGAAAATTTAAAAATTCAATTTGGCAGCTTTTCCATGTAATTGAGCCACAATTACAGGCTGTTGAGAGCCCCAACTTAGAAGAGTAAATCATAAGCAAACCACTGAACAGATCCATGCACAAACACTCCTACTCCCCACTCCCACATAGGCAGTTCCCAGCATACACATAGAAACATTTATAGGGGCATTTTGGGGGGCTGCAGTCAACCGATAGTTTGAACCAAACGAACCGAACCAACTAGAAGGAAATGCATGGATGCGCCGAGGCAACCCGGAACGAAAATATGTATGCACAAGTGAATAAATTAGAATGAAATATGGAACACGTAGTAAGAACGCAGGACGGACTACACTGTTCCCTGCTCACATATGGAGCACTCCACTCCAATCCACAACAAATGCAACATTAGCCAACTTATGTGTGTGTGTGTGTGTGTGTGTGTGGGGCTAACCAAAAATTTATTCTACTTCACAACACTGGCCACTTACTTGGCAGCTGACTCATTGCGCTCATTGCTTTTTAGCTGAGGACACAAGGATATGTATCAGAATTTAATCATGCCCAACTCAAGTCAAAATTTTCGAAATAAAATAATAAAAGAAAACATGCAGCTTTTCCACAGAGCTCTACTCAGGGGTTAAAAACCTAGTTATTTGACAAGGAGGAGCTCTGGCATATATGTATGTAGTGAGGATATGCTTAGGAACGAGCTGGAGCAATTTGTACGTTAAGCTGAATTATGAGATGCTCACCAAATAGAACCCAGCTAAGGATAAAGACACATTTCGTTTTCATTTCAAATTGTTTCGACAATGCCCTTTGCGAGTGCCAAGATAGTCTCTTTTTATTACAAATTGCGACATATTAGAAATTTCTTTGCCCTCTTCCAGTTGCAGAGTATTAGAAACTTTGAATACATTGTCTGACACTTTCAGCCCTCACCAAGGAGCAAATTGCAACTGAAATTTCAACTAGACTCTTGACATTGTTGACGTTGACACAAAAGAACAAAGCAAAAATTGCACATCTAATTTGTGCTGCATACGCACTATGGAATCATCCTCATCCCGCTGATCATGTTCCAGCTGGCAACGTGTCAGTAACAAATATTTCCAGAAGCAACAACAATACTCTCTTGCAGCAACTGCAAAACTTTCTTGGCTTGACTACATGAGGCTTGGACAAAACTTTATGCAGCTTTTCAAAATGTTAAAACTTCATTTTACAATGGAACAATCTAAACTAAACCCGAAGCGTTTAAAGAGCACTGTCCTTATGGACAAATACACAAAAGGAGAATCACTTGGTTTATTGGGAATACTTAAAACAACAACAAATTAAGTTATAACAGTTCTACTTGGTTACAATTTTTAAGTTTATAAGTGAATTTTTGATAAGAAAGATCTTCAAAATTTGTAAAATAAAACTTTATTCAAGAGCCAACGAACAAGGTGACTAAACGATGAAATGAATTTTTCAGGTACTGCGAAAGACTCCAAAAATGACGTCACTGATTCTATTCGAAGTTAATTTAATATGACAGTAATTCGATACAGTGATCAATTATGATCAAACTCGGTACAAAGGCGCAACTCTATTTGCACTCCTTTAAAAGAACCTATACCAGACAATTTCTCAGCTTCTCAGTTCAACTAGTTAAGTACTTTTTATAAAAAATTTATTTATCTACTCGGAGTTCTCCAGCGTAAAAAAAAAAATGTTGCTGGCATTAAAAATTAACACTTTACTTAGATAATACCACGAAATGTCATAACGGGCCAGCCCAGGCCTAAGTGTGCCGGTTTCAAGCCAGCAGCCGCCCTAACCTAACCTAACCTAGATAATACCATTGACTTCCAATAAAATAAAAAAAATACTCATGGGCTTGGCAGACGTTGTCCTGCGCGAACGTTCGTTGCCTGTTTTTAGGGGATTTGGGCAAGGCTTTTAGATATACACCCATACCTCGCGCACCTCGGTTAATGGAATACTCACTTCACGCCCCTTACTCAATTTATAATTGATTAATTAAGTTTCGGATAGGTGCCTTTTTTTGTTGCTAAAAAAATAATTTTATAATACATTTTTAAAATATAAAAAAAGGTTGAGGACTTTTGAAACAAAAAAATGTAAAGGGTTCAGTTTCAACTGTCAATTCAACACTTCCTTAACCAAGCCCCAATTCTAGTTTTGATCTGTTGAGTTGAGACGAAAGTGTTGAAAAATACGCTGTATGCGGTATTTTCAACACCAATACAAAATGGCTTTTAATAAATTTAACTAAATAAAAAAAATAAAAAGTCTTGAGCATTTTGCTAAATTTACTAAATCGAGCAATTATTACCTAATTTAACACTAATACGAATGCACGTAAAATTTGGAAAGAAGAAGCACAAACTCAACAATTCAACTCTTAAACTCACAAAAAGGGCGTTCACGCTATAGCCAGTTGAGTTTTTGTGCAACTCCTCAACAGGAACCGTGAATACCATGTTTTTCACTTAAACATTTTTATTTTTTGAAACAGGGCTATCACCGACATGCAGTAAGTTTTATTGTGAAATAAATATGCCCCTGACAAAAAGTAAAGATTTGCAAATATAATGTTACAATAAACGTGAAATTTGAGGTAATACGCTATTTGGAAATAAAATTGATAACATCTGTATAGCTAACCAGAGATTTTGAAAAACATTATAGGCACGGGCCCTTTTTGGAAAAAGAAAGAAAAGAAAAAGAGAACCAATCCGTCATTGCAATTAGCTACCAACACATCTAGAGATTTCAAGTTAAAACTCTTTAATTTTATTCTGAAACTATAAGTCCTCAAAGAATATTCATAAAATAAAGCAATCATCTATGATGACACGATGGGTTTTTAAAGATTGTTTTGCAGTTCTTATGTCCAGTAATAAAGCGCTTTTATAATATAATAAAAGACCAATACATATCTGCCAAAAAGTATGATATCCGTAATATCTCCGATTAACAAAGATGCAAAATCGTATATTTTCGAACAAAATTGGGCAAATGTATATAGCAAATGCAAGTTGGAAACTACTCATTTATGTATGAAAAGAGCCGCCGCGGCTGGCTCTACAGGCCCATATGTGAACATCGTAATTTTTGATGATTTTTTTTCACAGGACGACTATTTTCATAGTACGCCTTTACCACTGTTAGGCGTGTTTCGATTGTTAAACGATCCATGATTAAAATTGAGTAATTTTGAACTTGACATATGTGGAAGAGCATCTACTTTGAACGGGTATGTTCCGAATAATGAGTGTATACCAACCAAACCAACACCCTATGTAAATACATATTACATACAAATTTTGCAATATTTTCAATTAAATCAATTGAATGTTATCTCATTCAAAATAAGCTAGAAATTTATTTCAATTTTTAAAAAACCTTTGAGCCGAGTTATGTCGAACAGTTGAAGAGTAGACTAAACTAGTTATGCCATAAGGAAAAAATGAATATTCGGGATATACTTATAAGTGTGTTGTACAGAGAATAAAACTTACTACCATATCCTTCTTATAGAACACTTCAATTAATTTTAAAAACCTCTCCAAATTTCCAAAAACCATTACAGTTCCTAACTACATATAGGAGTATGTGATAAAAATTTGCTTTTTAAATGAAATTAGCTGCATTGTGGAGCACCAAGCAGCAGAAATTAGATGTCACGTATTCTCTTGGCCATATGTGCAGCATCCACAGAAAAAGTTTTTACAGTGCTCAAAGAGCTAGACCACAAACGCCAGAGGGTAGCAGTCCTAATAACGCGCCTGTTTAATGTGACTGCCACGTTCATCCCGTGGTGTTAGCCCAATCATTTCGTGCTATCTGCTCCTGTTATAATATTTACATTCCCGCACCATCATGTTGCAGTTCGGGGAAGATGCAGAAATTATTTCAACAACTTATTTTACGTGTACATAATTCACAAAAAACAAAATCAAAAGGCTAAAAAATAAAAGCAATACCCAACGAGAAAGAAATGAAGGTCTGTCTGTACTTACATTGTGCTTGTCCGCACCAAAATCGGTTGACCGAAAAAAGCCGGAACGTTCTCGTCCATTAGTGAATGTGTTTTGATGAAATTTAATGTCGGATCCGGAAGAGTTCGTGAATCATTGTGACAGGCGCCGGGTCGCGGTTCGGGTACCTACAATAACAACGAAATATAAAATATACTTTAGTATGTTTGTGTTACATAAAAATTTTTACTGGCGGATTGGTTGGGGTTAGGGGACGTCGTCGTCAGGATGGTGCCCCCGACTACATCTGCAGTGAACGAGGATATAAATTGCATTTTTGGTTTCGCGCTGCCGCAATTCACTCATAATATGAAACACTCCGGTAATTGGGTATGGAGGCAAAGTGTAGTTGAATGGGCATACCACCAACTTTTATTTATATCCTGCACCCAAAAAGTGGGGCCTATATTTAGTTGGTGTAAACAAATATAGTATGTGTGTAAGAGTTAGAATAACTCGAGAAAGACCCCTTTAGTGAATGGTGAGTCCAGTGTTCTAGTTCTTCTTCTTCTTACAACCCTTTTTTTTGATATTATTCATTTGTGGGCTTAATTTCTTTAATTGTAATACAAAATATTTTAATTTGAACTCCTTTTCCCAGCTGCAATGAAATCCACTTTTTAATAAATTATTCTTAATCGCTTGTTTACTTCAAAGAAGTTGCAACATTTTCATTCTGTTTTTCAAAGCAAATATAAATCGGATTAAAATTGGGAATGATTAGTTGCAAATAGATTCGAGATGTCTTGAATCTAACATCAACTAATCTTCCTAAGATATAATACTACAAAAAAACTAAACTAACTAAATCAAGGCGTAAAGTTTCTCTGAGCAAAACAATATACTTTTACCATAAAGTAGCAGGTCCTCGGACAAATTCCAAAAATTTAAGGGCTTTGTCCAAAATGAAACAAACTTAAATCGAGTGCGACATGTGCATTTTTTGGCCAAGAATTGCCATTCATTCTCGAAATGCAAATTGTTGGCAAAGCAAAAATATTTCTACTTTTGCATTTGCAAAGTGTTTGCCAAAATGTTGCACACTTAGAAGGAGTTTGTGGATGCCATAAATTTTGAGACAGCTGCATCTAAGTGCAGATGAAAGTGAATGCCACAGAGCGCGGTTCGAGTGGTTAAGGGTTATTCGCATAGAACGTGCCTGGATGTACTTACCTTGGCATTGTTCACCGGCAGCCAGTTGGAGTTGATGCCACTCTGCTCCTTGAATTGACCCTCAAAGGTATCAGCAATGTCCTGTGGGTTAAGAAGTTACAATTTAAAAAGTAGCACAAAAATTTAATAGCGAAACTAGAACCCGTGCTTGGACAGGGGCATTTTGAGCAGGGGGCGAGGGTTGTTATATAAATCAAGTTAATTGTGCACTCACCTGCAATGCAAAGGCGCAGACCGCTGAGCCGGGAATTGAATTTGTTGGCGTATTAAAAACGCCATAAATCAACTTGGAGCTCATGGAGCCGTACTGTCCCTCGACGAGATTGCTGGCAGATTCTGTAGACGGTTTGAGATTACAAATACATTTTCATGAGTATGAATGTTTGTACGAGTATGCATGCAAGAAAATCAATTTTATATATGGTACATATATATATCGTGGCCACTTACGTATTTCATTAAAGTAGAATGGATAATCGCCTGGTATGGAGCAATTCAGGCGGGACTTGAGGAAAGAGGTCCAGCGATTACGAAAACGATGCGGGCCGCCCTTATCCCATTTGCAGACTCGTGCAACGCGTGAATAAATCGCCTAAAATTGCCAATAGATAAATATAAATAGATGCACAAAAAACACAGATACACACGGATACGCACACACATACATGCTTTAACAGAAATAGAAACGGAAATACAGACACAAACATAAACACAAACAAAATGGCTTTGTATGACAGCGGCCATTGATGTTGTCATCTCTCCTTTTTGTTAGCTTGTCCTGTCACTAACACAAATACGGAGAAAATCGAAAACAAGCAAATGAAGCGCTAAACAAACGGCACATAAAACTCGGCACAAAAAGCCGCAAACCAAATTCGAAGGGATGAACCTCGAACCGCAAAAACCCGAAATCTGCTCGAAAAACGTAAAATCTTAGCAATTGCCGTTCTCAATAACTCGCTTACTATTGCTTTATCAATATGATGAAAATTATCCTTTTTTTATTCGAATAGTTTTAGATGACAGACGGACATTCTCTTAGGTTCATGACATACAGACTTATAAGCTTCTTTACGATTATGTGAACTTACCTTGCCACAGTTGATGAATTCCACGGCTGTTTCCCGAAAGAAGAAATAGACGAAATCCCCTTGCGTAAATGAGCTTACAAAATTTGGCGCTGGAAATAAAAGAAGGGAAACAGAATGTGGGTCAAAACGATGACAAAAACAAAAAAAAAAAATTCGGACATAAATTTCATTTATAGTTGGATATAAACACTCTAATATATGAAATTCTTAAGTGCAAATTTTGGGAGTTTATGGGTGACACGTGTTAATGGGTGCTGCAGTTACTAGGAAGATACACATTTGAATGCAAAAAGCTCTCATGTCATTAAAATAAAAGGCGTCCATATGTACCCATAGGGTTAAGGATGTTATACCATAGGTTGGGTAACAGAACGAGGTGAAAAGATGCGTTTATTCAAACTCAGCTGGATCCATTCCTCTGCAAAACTTCTGGGTTAACTGACATGCTGGAGAATCTCTTCACTGAAATTTCTGTTTCCAATTAACAACACGTTGATAAGTCCATGGCTTTTTGAATGAAACATATATTTGATTTTCGATAAAAAAACAACTAAGTCTCGTTTAAGCTCGACACACTTAGTCCAAAGCATTTCTAATTTTCTTATTCTTTCCAAATTATAGGAGAGAGAGCCCCTGAAACTATGAGAGATAACCTTGTAATTTGACCCAATCGTCTTAGCGATCAGCTATTTCTTAAAGTTAGAAACAACAAATATTCGCTTAGGTTCAGATCTGGAGAGTAAGGTTCATCTGTTTTGGATTAGTGGCTACGGTTGCGCTTATGGTCTAGTTTCGGCCATATTCGTATAATAGGTGATGTTCTCGTTCAGTAGAGATGTCTAAAGACTTAGCCACACGTGCTTTAAAACGTCAAAGGATTTTATCGGCGATTTCTGGTGAGACGATCTCTTTTGGGCGATCTGAACATTCGTCGTCACTTGTAATAAACAAAAAACTTCAGAATATTTTATTTGCCAAATTTACACTAAAGATTTTTATTTTTCTGATACTATATTTTATAGTAAAACCATATTGTTCACATTTGGTAAAGCAGTACGACACGTTTAACGCTCATTAACTTGGCTTTCTTTCCAAGACTACCACCCTCAGAGTATTTACTTCTCCTATTTGAATTTTCAAGTGGTGTGTCGTCTTTATCAGAGTCTTTTAAAGGCAACGCCTGTAGAAAATTATTAAAAGAGGCTGACAAACTTAACGATCCTAGTATTTATGGAAATCTTGGAGTTTTGGCTCTTGTACCTTATATAAATGCCTTCAAAAGTATGGATAGAGTGGTCAATTGTTGTTTTAAATCTGGGAAAGTAGGGGCGGGGTTAAAAGGCTATTTGTCAGTAATAATTAAGGATTTCGAAGCCTTAAATATGATTGAGGGCGTTACCGACACTTTAAAAATCCATGTTTTGAATTTATAGAACACGGAAACGGGTTGGGATATTATTCGGAACAAGCCGGAGAATCGGTTCACCGCGAATTTTTGGCCATCTGGGAACGCTACAAGATAAATTCAATCGAAAATGAATTATATGAAGTCCACCTTCTCACGACCGTTGTTGAATTTTCATCTCTTAATATATAAATTTTAATAGCACTGGTTACGCATGCATCCGACAAATTGTATTAATTAAAAAAAAAAAAAAAAATTTTGTAATTTAAAAAAAGTGCCTTATAGCCACTACGTCCACGTCGTTGGCTCTGGGTTGCGCTAAAAGTGGTAAGTAATACATATATGTGATTTTCTAGAGAAGCGAAGCAGGTACGATTTTAAGGTTTGACAATTTTGAATCTGGGGGTTGTATAGAACAACACTACAAAGAGTTTTCCGAGGGTCAAGTCCATAAAACCTGCCGATCCTTCAGGAGGGGTGTGCCAGATATCAAGATATCACGACCAAAAAAAACCACGTCGTTTTCAGTCGAAAAAGAAGGCGATGTTCCCAGTTTTTATGGATTACAAGAGTGTTGTGTATTACGAATTCCTTTCACAAGGTCAGACCTTCAACAAGGAGTGATGAGACGTTTGCGTGAAGCAATTCGCCAAAAAAGACCGGATTTGACGGCAAACAACTCGTGGATCTTGCACCATGATAACGCACCGTCGCACAGTGCCATCGTTATCCGTGCTCATTCTGCTAAAAACGGAACGAATACTACCGAATTCGCCTGATTTGGCTCTCTACGATTTTTTCCTATTCGGTCGACTCAAAAAACCGCTCCTTGGAACCCGATATGAGGTCATGGAAAAATCGAAGATGGCTCTGATGGCCATACCGCAAACCGATTATTATTATTCTTCTAAATAAATTCCGGGAACTTTTTGATCAAGGTGGAATACCTACGGAAGCTATATAACATATCGCCGTAAAAATAAAATAAACTTGTATCCCGTGACAAAATAAGGGTTCTAATCTAAAAAATTTAAGTCTAGCTCTATCAATCTCTGATATCTAGGTGTTCATATAGACGGGCGAAAGGATACACGAAGAGATAGATACTTCTCTAGTCTTCTACTCTATGTTACATACATTTTTGGCTCTCACAAACTTAATGTACCCTTCGTATCTTATATTCGTTGATTTCCTTCCAACCAATTTTATATGATTACATCCATTATTCTCACGTTATCGATAAAAAAGTAGTTCAACTAGATTCCAACTGTTAAGCACTTCACCGTTTGTAGCGAATTAAAAACTTAATCGTCAGGTAATTCGCACTGAATTATATCTTAAAATGTAAAGTACTTGGACACTATTACATCTACCATTATCATTCATCATTATAAAGTATTCAAGAGTGTCAAGCATCACCCCGCAACATGCATTGGCTCTTCCATATAAATTACACAGTGAATGGCATCATCGAGAACGACGCAAGATCTTCATGGTAAATGACAGCCAACAGACAGGCAGTCGAACGTGCAACGTCTATTCGGTTAATGGTCAGTGGTTGGTGCTCCTTGGGTACCAACCAACCAAGTCAGAGAGTCAGGAATATTTGAAATATGCAAAAGGCATTGACATACAGTGTGAGAAGGGGTCATGGGATGCTTAGTGGAAGCTGTTGGTGCTGTTGCAGGCAATAATCAGGAATCAAAACAAAATTTAATTCAATTCGTGTGCGCCTTACACAGAAAGGAGGCTAAAGAATTTCAAAAAATGTAGCTAGGAGGAGTGGGTTTATTTTATATGATACAAAATACTTACCATTGAGACTAAGGCTATCATATTGTTCCGTCTGCAGAGGCTCACGGTAAATAATCGGATCACTGCCACTAAAGTCCGCCACAGTGCCCGAGTACAATTCATTGTCTGCAAAAATTAAGAATTAAAATTTAGATGATTTGGTAAAATAGACAAAAGAGTTATTGCGAAATTAAATTCCCATTAAAGAAGAAGATAATTAATTAATTAAGATAATCATATACATCTGTATTAGTAGTGTTCTTAATTAAATGCAACGCCAGTCTTAACAGTCATTTTATTTAAAAAAAAAATTAAATTGCTTTAAAGTAACTGCTGCCCCAGAATTTTTTTACTTCATACTTTAATCATTTAAAGCTTTTCTAATACAAATAAACTTTATAAATGTCAATTATTATCTGAAAATCTTGTTTACATATATAATTGTGTATATATAGCATTTTTCCAACATTTTGAGCAAAATCTCCCTTAATAATTTGCTTTCCCAACTAAAATGAAACTTTGCAGCCAGCCCGCTACTAAAATATGCAAATGACACAAAAACAGCCTAAAACAGGCAGTTTCCTTCACACGAGGTTAGGCTGGTAAGTTATCGGCTTTATCGAAAAAAATCATGTTTTTTTTTTTTTTTTTTTTTTATTTATTTATTGCAAAAACTCAAAAATTCATGTATTTTTATATATTGCATTTATCATATGTTTTATTGTCGCCAATCCAGGATGCAGCTGGAGCCATCATTGGGCATGAACTACCTTAAGGCCAAATCAGGCCGTTATAACAATGTTGGAGTTAGGGAAATAAATTTATCAACGATCGCCTTTTTAATCTTGTTACTGGGTTATCATTGAGTAAGTTTTTCGCCAGCCTGTTTGGGTGTCTGGTTAGACGTTCATTGTATCGGCTAACGTGCTTGTTGATTTGGATTTCCACGGTATCCAGATTGAGGTCGAATTCCTTACGTACCAATCGCAACCAGTAATAAGCCGCAATGCCTTATTTTGGAACGTCTGTATACGTAAGCGATTCGAGCGAGCCGCCATACCCCAGATCTGGATAGCGTACCTCCAAGTAGGTGCCACTATTGTATTATAAAGCGCTCTTTTACACCGTAGAGGAAGAGGACTTTTTTTATTTAGCAGCCAATACATTTTTGTAATTTTAAAGCGACAACTTTTGATCGTTTGGTTAATGTGTGATTGAAAAGTTAGCCGCTTGTCGAGCATCACCCCAAGATATTTCGCTTCACTTTGAATGAAAACACACCAATATTACACCAAAAAAAAAAAAAAAAGACTTGTTAAGATCATCAAAATTCGTATTCGTAGCATAAATGACCATGAGATAGTCACGGAAGCATAATCGCGGAGAGTATGAGAGTGGGCGACGAATTGGTCTAACTAATTTACTAATAAAGACAATTTTTCAATAGCAGAAACCTTTACTAACATTTCGTTGGACAAAAGACGCGCTTAGACATTCTTTGGTGACGATTCCTCAAAGATACTGTTTCGTTTATTTCCTTATGTATAGTTCTTAGATTCGATCACAACTATAAAGTGGCGTCGAAAGTACGATTGTGAGAAAACTCAGCCCCTAATCAGCAGATACCTTTTCGTATTTAATTATTGGTGCAATATATTTTTTTCAATCTGACATATCTACGACCTCAGCAATCTCGGGCAACTTAACTTTCATTAGTTTAGTCAATTTTTTTTTGCAGAGCTCTCTTGACTGGTCCGTGCTTAAATTTAAATTTCCCTTAAAAGTTGTACTATACGTTTCAGATCTTATCATAAGGTTTTTTTGTTTTCAAATCTCATTAAAAATGTAGTTAAAAAAATAATATCTAATCCGATTACTTTTCAGACTGCCCGCGTGCACATGCGCACGCTCACTTAGGCAGAGAGGCTCATAACTTATTACAAAGTAATTTGTAATTGGGAAAAAAAGAGAGAGGACCAAAAAGAAGGAAAGAGGCCACAGACAACGAGCAAAATGTGCACATAAAAACAATAAAATTTTAATCAATTGTTGCTTTTGAGCCACATTACACATACGCCACGTGAGCCGTCGCGTCGTTCCATTTTCCGGCCAAATGAAAATGCGAATGTTCGCGTAAATTTAATTAAGTTAAACGACAATCTCGACAACAACAAAAGTTTTTTCCAAAAAGCTGACATTCCCGTACTTCGTTCGTTTTTGTCTCGAACGACATTGATGCTGCCTTGGGGCACCAGCGACGGTGAAGGACACAAGAAGCAGCTTCAAAAACAACAACATCAACAAAAATAATAACAACAACAACATCTGCAACAAGATAAATGAGTTTATTTTATTTATATTTTTTTTTTAGTAACTTACTTTGTTGAAACGTGAATTGCCTTGCTCGGTCTGGCGGCTTGTTACTGCCTGACTCCCTGGAAGTGGGCAGGGCCGCCATCTTTGGCATTGTCAAACTTCGGTTTCATGAGCAAAGCAAAGAATTATGACAAAACAAAAAAAAAAACACAAAAAGCAAAACAAACACAACAGCAACAGAGCGCCCAACCGGAAATGCTGAGCGCGCCATTGCTGCCTGTTATTGTCTGCCCGGAAATGGCTTTGCCGTCGGCCTGGCGCTCAATGGCAGCGGCATTGATATCGATTATACTTTTCGCTTTTGTATTTTCGCCACTCTTTTCTTCAAAAGACATCTCCTCGACTCTCTCACCAATCTCCTCAAGCCATTTGAAAATAAGTTTGAGCAGCCAGTCAGTTTGTCAACAAACCAAGCAAGCGCAATATCGCTCCATCTACATATACAGGGGCGTAGCTAGCTACTCACAAGGGGGCCAAATTCAATTTCTATTAATTAATAAAATTACAAAACTTCCATTTTGTCAAAAATAAGAAAGAATAAATTGACTTTTTTTTTAATCTCTAGCTTTATTATTATGAAGAAATACGCTCTTTGCGTCATATCCAATAGTTTAAAAAAAAATAATTTTTCATAAATTTAGCTGAATTCCCAATTAAACAAGTGAGCTGTTTCCTTTTTTTTTCATTTTCATCAAAAGGACTGCGATCGAAACAATTTGTGATAATAAAGTAAATCTTTTCTGGCTGCGCGTGCAACAATATCTGTATGGTCAACAACAAATTTCTGCTTCGAACAATAAATTTAAATAATAATTTGGAATTCAAAATTGGAAATAAAATTGATTTGCTCTTCCTTATGGGTGGGTGTATTTAAGGAGGTATCGGAACTTTGATACACATCGTCTTCACCTTCCCTAGTTGCTGGCATTTCTTCAACACCGCGATCGGATAAGATCATTTTATGTCCACACGTTCGCTCATTTACGACGAATACCTTGTCACTCTCGTTTTTAATCTGTATCTGAATTACTTTTGAATTTCAGACTTTGTTTTTAAGCACACCAAAGCAATTCTCTATGCGGACGCGATACTGGCTATGACGTCTATTAAAACGAAATTGGAACTGTTCCGATATGATGAAATCCAGAATTTTAAGAGATTTTGGTACCATCCATTGTTCGCCACTAAAAAATTCTATGATTAAATACTATGTTGTTTTATTATATGGTATTTTGGCATCATGAAAACTGACCCAATATCTACCCACAATATTTAATTCAATAAAATATTTTAGTCTACATTTTTAAAATTTAAACAAGCTCAGCAAAGAAGAAGAAAATTTCAAAAACATTCGCTTGTGCTGGACCCTCTGAAGGAGGTAAAAACATACAAAAATTAACTAACAGGAAAAAACTAATCCATATAAACTCCACACTCCGTAAAAAGTTTTTTTAAATACTTGTAATGTGTTTTGAAAAAATGTGGTGGCAGTGAATGGGCCCCTGCGCCGGCCTGACTACGCTCCTGTACATAAACACATACAAACGCATATATGAAAGCAAAGCTTAAGCTTCATTTTGTTTGTCAACTTATCTTAATTTATTTTATTTTATATAAATATTGCCATAATGCGTAGTGAATAGAACAATAAAATGTGAACAATTATTTGAAATTACTTTTGAGATATTTTCCGACACAAACAAAATTCATTATTTTTAAATAAATGAATAAAAAAAATATCATTTTAATTATCCAAAATAAAAACATTGTATAAAAAAACATGGGTCTTAAATCTAAAGATAATTGAAAAAAAGAATAAAACGAAGAGTGTGTATGCCCGATAAACTGAAATTCTTCGGCCCTACTGCTAATTTGAATAAATAAGATTCGTTTTCCTTAACTTTTTCTTTTAATTTATTTTGCATTCATTTTTTAGTTGTTTATAAATTTTCGATGTCAAGCGAAACAGCAACTACACTCAATTTCAGCTGATTCGGAGCATTTGAAATTATTGGAGGACTATACTAATTATACTGTATCCTCGCATTTTTAACTGGACTATTTATAAAAGTATAATTAATAGGATACAAATTTATGGGAGGATGTCTGTCTGTGCTTCAAAACGAGAACTGATTTAAGGCCCATACGCAGCATCACAATAATTTATTGTAATTTTATTGTAATAATTTAAAATAATTACTGCGGTTTTCTGCCTGACCACTATTTTGGATTAAGGAAAGCTCATGGCACTATAGAACAGGTTCACAGATTCTCAAAGCATATAGTACAAGCTTGTGATGACAAGGAGTACTGTCGTGGAGTATTCGTTGATATGAAATAGGCGATTGACAGAGTTGTTATTAAAAACAAGATTCTGCTCCCTATTTCAAAGTAGAGGGCAGAAGCTTCCGTATAAAATTTAAAAACACCTTTCTTCGGCAGGCAGCCGTGCTGGCTTCATTTCTCTAAAACCTATAAACGGAGGATATTCCAACCTTTAGGGAGCTAATCCATGTTGAAGAAAATGAAACTACTCTGCAGCGTGAGAGTACGAAGCAGCTGATGGGATTGGGATTGGGGCTTTAGACCGTCAGAAAAAAGAATGCATCTTCGATATGGCCAGGTAGCGAACCCCCAATGATACAAAAGCGAAGCCAAATATTTTGGGGTAACCTTGGATAGGTGGCTTACATTTAGAGCCCACGTAGACGGCACTCATACGAATCGCTTATGTATCCAGACGTTCCAAAATAAGTCCTTACTGCTTTATCATAAGTTGCGAATGGTACATCAGAAATTGGACTTTGCACCACGATCTCAGACTGGAGACCTCCAAAATGTTCTTATGGGTAGGGTATACTAGATTTGTGAAATGTATGTAACGGACAGAAGGAGGCGTGGCAGACCCCCAGTCCTTTATAACCAGGCCCAACGAGAGGTTTCCCCCCGGGACTGGATTTTCGCTCTACGGCCGTGTTTATACCAAAATGCTTATCATAGCCTCGGATAGCGAACAAAAAAATT
This sequence comes from Chymomyza fuscimana, assembly GCA_949987675.1. Lineage (NCBI taxonomy): Eukaryota > Metazoa > Arthropoda > Insecta > Diptera > Drosophilidae > Chymomyza > Chymomyza fuscimana. The sequence goes on from OX465088.1 coordinate 61,179,412, forward strand.
TCTGAGGATATAACAGCTAGAGACGCGAAACTTTATCAGCTGGTGCGCATAGTCCATTAAAAGATGAAGTTTCTTGAATTAGTAGATAAGTATGATTAAATGTTTTCGATAAATTTGGAGTTCTTCCTATAAAGAATGCACAAATATGTAAGCTGCTCTCATAATGCTGCTTTAAAATCAAAGAGCACTAATAGTTTTTTTATTAGCAATTTGGAAATTGGTAAAATATTTACGCAACTTAACCCTACACATAAGACCCGGTTAATGTGTCAATTTATGTTAAACAGAGTACAAATCTTTTTCACACGTAGAGCATATATTTATACTATACATGTATATATACATATATATAGGTTCATACATATTTATAAAGCGTTACACGAGTTTGATGCATGCATTATAATTTCGTTTTAATTCTCATGCATACATTAAGGCTCGTGCGATGGGTTGTAAAATCGTTGCGTGTGCCAGTGCCCCAATCGATAAAATTTACAATAGGCGATGTTTAAGGCCTCACGCACGTTTGCACGCACATGGACACGTACGTGGTGCAATGGGAGAGTGTGTGGAGGGGGGAGTTGGGCGTGAGAAAAGCTAAAGAACTTTCAGAGAGGGCCCCAAAAAAGTGAATATAAAATTTGAATTACGTGACAAGAACGAGCTGCAGAGACCAGGAACAAAAAAAAAAAAAAAAAATTCGAAACTGAAAAACGTAGTACAAATCAAAATAGAAATGACAGGGTGCCATGTACAGCAGCAACAACAAGTTCTAGAATATACAACGATGATGCGGGGCCCAACAAAAAGCCACATTAAAACCGTCGTCTGCAACAAATTAATTTTGCCGCACGCCATGGTCGAGAGTATGTAACAAAACGAAGCAGAACAGAAAGGGGAGGGCTACAGAAGACCCCAGGCACAAATTGCAAACGTCCATGATCCCATCCAGAGATGGCTGGCGAGTGTTTAAATTAAGAGGCTGTAAAAGTCACGCGGCGCTGAATAAAACCAAAAAAGCTTCACGGAGTTTTTCCTGCTAGCCCAAGTCGGCCTACGAATTTCCCATTTGGCTTGATAAATAACGAATGCTAATTTTCTATCATGTTTGAGGGAGTGGGGGTTGGGCTAGGCAGGTGAAGCTAACGGCCAATAAAAGCATTTGTTAAATGTATACGGGGCCGGGTGGGGCTCAAGCGCTCTTAAAGTCATGCTCATGCTCAGGCAAAGATTTTAAAGTTTTGTCATTAAACTTTGGTTTTACTTCGGGGGAATATGTTTGAATTACCAAAATATGCAAATTTTCCCGATAGAAATATGAAACAAGGGGCCACAAACAGCGCATGGGTGTGGCTATGTGATTAAATGGGGGTTCAAATCAAATTTTTTGAGACTTTAATGGACAATTGACTTGGCTGTGGCACTTTAAGCACAAAAATTGCACAATTGAGAGATTAATTTCGAAAAAAAAGAAATTGTAACATTATGCAAACGGATGAAAGCAAAACAAGTTGGCATCCTCTTCAGTTTTAGGATTAGGTTATTCGTAGGCTGCAGAAGCAGTTTAAGTTAAAAAGACATCGATTTTACTTGTGTGAGACATTTTAAACAGTGCAACAAACCTCAGAAATCTTTGAAAAATCAATATTAAAATCATTAATCATTAATAAAATAATGAAGTGGTTCGGCTCGAACCTGGTTTGAAACCTACGCGTCTATTTCTGCGACCATTGGATCAAGGGAACATTTATTTGTGCAAGGTACTATATAACAGCCAGAAGAAGAAGCACGAGATTTCCAAGCCCAAAACCCATATAAAACGCCTCAGTGACTATTGGCAGCTGTACATTAAAACTCAAGGCTAAATTTCTAAGGAGGATCATGCTTTTAATGCTGCTCGCATATGCTTTACAACTTCGATGTCGGGATCTGCGTCGGTGTGATAAGGTGACCTTTGGTTTCCGATAGCATGTGGCATGTAATAAAGTTACGCGTGCTCAAACACTCGCCTATCTGTCATTGAAAATGAGTGTAATTTATGTATTAGAGTATGTTTTAGAACATGCAAATATATGCAAATTGCCATAGTCAACGCGATGAACTTCGGTATCCTTGTCGTTCTAAAGAGCATTTTCCGTTTCGAAGCACATTTTCCTTTGTCGTTTGTTGTTGTTACCATAACTCTTGCTGCCGTTGGAAAGCTTTTATAAAAATCGATTAAGTCATTTAAAGAGTTTATCGAACTTGCCAGGTAGACAGAACGTTAGACATCATCATGATGACAACAACGATAATGATGAACAAAGTTAACTGGGCAGACTACAATTGGCTAAACATTTGCACAAACCTTCAACCAACTAGCACCAGGACAATTGCATGTAAAGACCGAGAAGGGCGTTCCGAGTAGTTCCAACTGCAACCTACTGACGTGAGGTAATGTTTTCTGCATAATTTTTGCACGCTAGATTGTCATTTAAAATGAGTTAAGCACGGCAAATGCTGCAATGCGACGATTGCCAGGAAAAGGTGGCAACTCTGGCCGCACTCCGGCAGTACTCTCTCTACTTGGTGTAGACAGCGCCTCGTCAGGTAACTAGCATTATAATGAGCAAACAATAAAAGCAAACGACAGTACACGAAACACAAAAGAGACTCACATTGTTGGAGAGCATAAAAAAAAAACCCAATTAGTTGAAAGGCAAAGAAATAAACAGCAAGAGGGGCGTGAGATAGGCTGGGAGGGAGTTGAAAAGTGATAGACAAAGTTTTAGGACTCGTCGTTGGGTTCTGTTATTTTTTTATACCCTGTACCCATGGGGTCAAGGGTGTTCTAGATTCGGCCAATGTATGTGAGAGAAAAGCGGAAGATCGTAAGTTCCTTATGCCTAAAGAACTGGACACTCTTTTTCTTAGAAATCAGAAAAAAGTGTCCTCTTAATATAGTATGCTTCGTATTCGTATTGAAAACATTTTTTTTTTGTATTTTTTGATATCAAAATTTTACAATTTTACATGTCGTCCGCTTCATTACTTTAAAAGCGATTATTCATATTCATTTTTTTTTAAGAAGTACGGTTCAATTATGCTCACATTGTTTAATTTAATTTTAAATTGTTTCCTGCTAAAAAATGTAATTAAAATTTTTTTTTTTGTATATTATATTGTTTGTTAGGTCCGTCTGACTCGTCTTATAGTATAATTTTTTTCTAGTACTAATTGGTCACCCAGCAGTGTGATTTGGAGCTTCTCAATTCAAATTTTAGCATATACCCGTAAAATAAATTATATGTTGGTGCAGGGTATCCCACTGTCGGACAATGATTCACGTTTTGTTTTTGTATTGTTATTTGTAGACCATGTCAACTCTGGCGCTTAGCGATGTAAATTGCATATCCATTGTTAATTGACTGCGATTCATGAATTTTCCATGATGATGGGATTCCAACCCCAAAGGCAGGCATTGGCAGTGGCATCCTTTAACCTTTTGGTCAAGATCTAGCTCTTTTATTAGTTCAATTGTTCATGAAGCCATTAAAACATTCTGTGCAGTATCTAAGATTCGTTCTAGATACCACAGTTAAAGTTAAATATTTGTAATAAAACTACTTCAATTTTGCAACTTATGCCACTTTGACTTTTGCCCCTTTGCTCTTCATTACCATCGCTTTATCTTCGTCCTTAAAGACATCCCCGATATGAAAGTTTCTGCAGCTTAAATAGCAAACTATTACTTGGAAATCCATTTGGTTTATGCCCTGGCAATAGCCCAGCCTTACATTAACTTTTAATTTGATAATTTCTAAGCAAAATGCAAGCGCAACTTGTGCCAAAAAGTCATTTGGATTGTGAACAAAAAGTGGAACAGATTTTGCTACGGAACTTGCAAAAACCCGCAGCTGATAATTGTGGTGTGCCAATAAAAAGCAAATTAAGCTAATTGCAACTTTTACAAAATCCCTGCCAGCACAAAATGAGGGCGGCGAAGATTCGAAAGAATATGGAACAAGGAATAAGAAGAAGAGGAGGAAGAAGAAGAAAAACCTTGAGTCTAAAAGTAGGTGGAGGGGTCTGCGACGGGGTAGCAATTATGCGGCGCACTAGACACATGTTGCCAAAGTACAATGCATATATCCCAAACTCTTTTTATGGAGCTTTGAAGCGAACTTCGATCTGTCTTCAACTGTAGTTAAACGTAATTAGATTTCAAATGATATTGAAATATTCAAATATTGCATGAAAATCTAAGAAAGGACCATTTCTTTAAGACAATTAACTATGTTACTACTAAGCAGAGGGTTCTAAGTAGTACAACCATGAATAAGCTTCCAAACAAATGGGAGCCATGATACGACAGCAGCAGCTTAAGCGCTCGCGCCCTAAGTAGGGCTAGACACATAGCAGCAATTATCGTAATTAATAGGCACACATATTTAAGATTAATTAGACGAGCCATGAATAGGACCTCGTGGTCCTTGGACAGACGACACACGAATGAACCCACGGACTCAACATTTACTTATATACAAGTGTATGTAGTAAAGTGAAACCCAAAACGATTCGTGCATGCAAAATAACAAACAAAAATTCGTTTATTTTCCATATATAAAGACCTGAGATTTGTGGGGATGAGCAAAGGCTTGTGGTTTTAGGAGCAGCTGTGCGAGTGGTTGACATATAAAGAAAATGATAAAGAACCAAGTCTTTGAAGGCAATTTCTTAAGACCGACAGGCTGATCTCTGGCACAAACAAAAAGCGATTAATTCGGCTGCTATTTATTAATTATTTCTATTTTATTAAGTTTCCTTGGAATTAAATTAAATTATAGCAAAAGTTTTCATCATTCCACAAACCCACACTAAAGTTATCTTTTAGTGGTGGTTTGAATCCGACTACTTTTTTCCAAGTGAAACTAAATCGAATTGGCAAAACAGGTTCAAAAATGCACGCAACTTAAACTTAAATAATTATTTAAAAATTCTTTAAAGTGCTTAGATTCTATTTAATTTAATTATTACTTTTAGGAACTTTTTTCTAAATCAACCCAAAGATAGCATCACAACTCAAAACGAATTTTTGGCGTACTTTCACATGGTTCATTTCTTGCATACTAAATGAATAAACCAAAATTCCCGTTGTTATAAGAATAGATCTATGCTAACCAAGAGTAGATGAAATATGAGAAGATATCGACAGCGTATAATATGGAATTGGGAGCACGCGAAAACGAAAACGGACAAAATTTATTCGTTTTCTGGAGCACTACCGATAAAGCAATAAATAGTAACGTGAACAATGTATATAGTTTATTAGTACAAAATGTAGCGTGTCAAAGAAAATAGTAAGACTCCAAAAACATAAAGTCGATCCCTACAACGAATTTTTTGCGATCTCGAGAGTTTAAAACAGTTTGCGGAGATTCTGTGAAACATAATGCCCTATCGATGGAGGCATTGCTCGTTGAGGATCCGTGCTGATCGCAAGAATCAGTATTAGGAATAATTCAAAAGTAATGCACTTGGGTTCCTTATGAAAATAGGATTCATTACAGCAACGCAAAAAAAAAGAAAGTCATGGGGACTGTCCGGTCACGGCTCGTCGTCGCGACGCGTCGGCTCGACTTTAATTATTAAAGCGATTGAGTCGAGCACTGCGAGAAAAACGGGAACAATATGAGTAAAAGTCAGCAAAAGTCATTCTACAGCTGGCGACAGAACTAGCGAATCTTCCTATAACGAAACACTTTCAAACTAATTTTTCCATATGAGGAATTTTTAAAACTACACTTCTGTTTTGATTCTTCTCAAACGAATTTCTGTAGAATGGATTTTCTATACATTTAAAGAGCTAATATCCTGCATACACTAAAATGACCAATAAGAGAAAAATAATATATTAGGACATGCCAGTTTTTTTTTCTCGAAAACGAAAACAGATATGAGAATGGAGCATTAAGAAATTGGCAAATTTTAAGGACCATTCGGTTCTCCTAAAAAAAATGATTACACCACCTACCCGTCTCTCACCGAAAATTTGAAGTCATCGTCCCGAATGCCTATGCCCTCTATCAGGTATTCATAAGAAAGATTTTAATGAAGGAGAGATAGAATGTGTTGATGTCGTGTTTTTGGGGTTATTAATAATATTCCAGTCTTGAGCTACGGCCCTTGACGACCGTAATTTCAAGGATATCAAAGCCGGTTATAAAAGCAAACACAGAGCGAGACTGTGAGTAGAGTATAGAAATCTAATCTATTATGTCTCTTATGTTATAATTGAGAGTTTCTTTAGAGTTCTATGTCATTAATATGAGCTCGAACCATAAAACAACTTAAAGCGGATTCAGCCAAAGTATATAAGGGTCATATACAAGGGTTGCCATTAACACTCATACACAAAAAAAGAACCCACTGGTTAATTCCTCCGGATGAAACAATTGTGATGTAAGAGAAAGACAAACAGCTCCAAGAATAGACATGTTTCTTATACGTTTTACGTGTTGCTTTCTTCCTTCCGTTTAAACTTCCTGTCAAGCCCTTAAACGACTGTTCCTAATCCTGCTGCCGTCAATGTCGCTGTCGATGTTTATAATGCAGCTTACACTTCCCTAATGCCAACCCCTGCCCTAAACATGCCTACATATGTAAACCTTAATTCTATGCTCTTAATTCTAAAACAGAACAGTGTTGCCAAGCGCAGAAGTGTCCGTGTCGATAGCACAAAGCTTTTGTCCTTAGTCTAATGTTCAAATCGACTCTTGGTTCTTGCTGGTTCCTAAGTGCTTACAATGTTTATATTAACTCACTCTACTTTGATTACACTAGTCGACAAATTTAACCCTTTTTTTTTGTCCAGAGATGAGACTTATATTTTATGTTAGGGTAATGTTTCAGCGTTAAAAAAACGTTTCTTATATGAGGTCATAAAAACTGTACTAATTCGAGTTTTTTCATCATTATTTTTTTTGTCAAAAGTAGAGAGTACTACCTATCCAAAATGCCCCAAGTCATAAAAATTGGAAACCATAAGAAGAAACTACAGCCGAAAGTGTGTGCCCAAAACCCCAAAAAACACAACATTTTGGTGACTTTTTGTATAAATATCGCTATTTCTTGCAGAAAAACTCTTAGATACTAAAAAAGTTAGCTATTTATTGTTATTGGTCATGATATGTAGATACGATTTCTATATAATTTTTTCATTTAATGTCAAAAATTGACTGACTTATTGAATTTTTAGTAAAAACAAAAAAAATGTCCTTTTTATCGAAGTAATTTTTTTTTTGTCACTTTCAACTGCATTTAACCTTTGAAAAGTGGTTCACTCTTCTATATTTGAATTTTTTATAGAAAGTCAGTGCCTTTGAAATAAGCCCTTTTTCGAGAAATTCGAACTGCCCATTGAAGGCCAGTAGCTGAATATATCACTATAAATAAGTACACGAAAAATCATGATTTCACCAAAAAAATATGACATTTTTTGTTTATAATGGTGCTTTAATTTAGGGAACTCGTTTTCTAGGTAAGCGATTTCCATTTTTCCCAAATGGAAAACAAAATTTTTCATTAAACCCAATTCGATGTGCAGTGGAGGTATAATAATGTTTTCTTGTGCATCAGGTGGTAAAGTTTGTTGACTCTAGCTCTTATAGTCTCCGAAATCTAGGTGTTCATACAGACGGACGGACGGACGGACATGGCTCAATCGCTACCCGAGGTTATGATAAGCATTTTGGTATAAAGGACTTGGGGTCTGCCACGCCTCCTTCTGTCCGTTACATACATTGCACAAATCTAGTATACCCTTTGTATCTATAGGTACAGGGTATAAAAACAAGCTATGGGAGGATAAAAAAAAACATTACCCTAACACAAAATATAAGTCTCATCTCTGGAGATTTTTCATCGTCGACTAGTGTTATCCTTTGAACGACTACACAGAAAAACATCGGTCGAATATAATCCCAAATTGGCCAGCTGGATTTCATTTATTGATTCTGGTTACTCAAAGCTACATCTAGACATCTGTTCCCTTAAACTTTTAAAAGTAACTTTAAATTATTAACACTCTAGTCGCTTAGATTAATCATATTAATCAGAGAACAAAACTGAAACAAAGTATTTGCCAAATTATTAGCGTAACCTTTATATTGGACAGTATGTAAGCCCAAAAGTTCATCAACTGTGAAAGTTTTTGGGTCGCCCAAAGGAAGGAAACCAACAAAGATAAAGCAACGACTAAAGCTAAGTGGAAAGGTTAACTTAATTTGAGCAAAGTTAAAAAGTTTTTGGAACAACACAGCATACACATTGGGGACATCAATACCAATGACGATTAACGCCAACGAAAGCACGAAAAGAGAAACCACATCTAAAACTATCAGAGGAGATAATTCATAATTTATGAAATGTTCGAAACAAGTGAAGAGCTTAATGAGTCGGAGAAGCGAAATCCATGATGCCTCCAGCGGGGACATTAATTTTCGCTTCCTATCAGCGCCACAATGTATGCTACAAATTTTCTATGTGTAACCAGAAATGAGCGAGGCAAACGAGTTCTGACTTCCCTTGTCGAAAGAGAGCAGCAACCAACCCCCAAATTCTGAGCCCTCAACCCCTAGCCGAAATCTGTAGATGGAATATGGCAGTGGGAAAAGAAAACAAGTTGCTCAACTTTTAATGTTGCACATTTTCATTTTCTGGTTTTTTCTTCAGGTTTTTTTTTGGTACGGTTTTGCCTTGAAGTGGGTGTTAAAGCTTTGCAAAGTGGATGTGTACGATATTTGAGGGTTGTTTCCAACTGTGCTTAGTGACTTAACCTTAATGAGCATCAAACGGTGTCATAAACCAGTTGATGCTTTTAAATTTTAACATATGCATGCTTTTTGAAAGTACAGACGTTGAATTGCATGTACTTAGTGGGTTTATGTTGCAGAATAATCCTGGCAAAAAGAGAGCCAAACAACTCAGGGATAAACTAGCCTGAATAAGTTCATAGCCAAAAACATAAGAGGCTGTTTCCAAGACCAGAACTTGGAACTATAGAAGTCGACAACAAATAAACTATTAAAATGAATGCAATGAGACCACTGAAGGCCAAAAGGTACTATAGGCGATGGTTCAATAAGTTTAGGTGTACACCTCGTTTGGGTACTTATGATAACTTTGCAAATTTTGTAGGACACTGAATTACAAAAGTATAAACATTTTTTATTGAGCTTAAATTAAATAATATTTTATTAGTGATTAGAGCTTAAGACACAAAATTTTACTAACACACGCGCCTCATTTGTTCGACTTTTCCGTTGACTGTTTTTAAATTGATGCAATATCAGGAGGAATGTATTCGGAAGTTCTCTAGAACAACTCTTATTTTTGTAGCTGGAAATGGATGTTAGGAAACAATAACTTAATTTTTTCATTGGAGCACATTTTTTCAAAAATTTTCAAAAAATAACGAATAATTTCATATGAATGGATAAATAACGTCCAAACCGTAAATTTGACAAAAATATGTTCCAAGTATAATCGATAGGTAATTCAATTATCTATAGTTTGGTAAAACAATAATCAAAATGAGTTTAGTACAATCAGTGACATTGGCTTTTAAGTAGAGACACTGTTTATACCCTGTACCTATAGGTACAAAGGGTATACTAGATTTGTGCAATGTATGTAACGGACACAAGGAGGCGTGGCAGACCCCAAGTCCTTTATACCAAAATGCTTATCATAACCTCGCGTAGCGATTGAGCCATGTCCGTCCGTCCGTCCGTCCGTCTGTCCGTCCGTATGAACGCCTAGATCTTGGAGACTATAAGAGCTAGAGACACGAAACTTTACCAGCTGGTGCGCATATTTCCTAACCAGATGAAGTTCGTTGAATCATGTCAATATCTTCCCCCGTTACCCCGCAGTAGAGTTTCGCGGTTTTTAGCCACACCGTTCAGTATTTTCATCTGAAATTTAACAGAGCGATGCGTTGTAGTTACATGCATATATGTGTAAAAAATGAACAAAATCGGACAAATACAACAGAAGTTATAGTCAAAAATGTGCAAATTTCACCACCCCTTGCCAATAAACTGCGTCAATATTTGACTCTACGCAATTATGGCTACAAGTGACATAGAATCACAATTTTTGGTAAGCTCATTCATGTGGCTCTAATGAACAAATCCACATCCAAATTTTATCGATGCGGTCTCCCCACCCGCCGCAATCCATTTACCGTGTTTTTTCCCACACCCCTCAACATACCAACTTGAAACTTACCCCGTATACTTTAAATAAGTTCTTTGTTGTAACATTCGAGTTTCATCAAAATGGGTAAAAATTTAGGGAACTTATAGGTATAAATATCGATTTTCACTAAAAAAAAATAAATTCCAATTGGAAAGTTCTTAGATGGAATATGCAGGAAAAATTTTTTACACAAAAGGTACAGGGTATTCCACTGTCGGGCACCGCCTCGACTGTACCTCGACTGTTTTTAATTTCGAAAAGTGTTTTTTTCGAAATATCTCGAAATCCGTTCCATGAAAAAATTTTTTGACTTCATTTTCGGTTTTAGCGTACTACGGAAATGACAAACATGTTGAGGATACCAAAATTTTTTAAAATTTGTAAACTAGTGTTTTTTGTAATTTGCTTAGTTAAATGATATTTCAAACTTTTTCTAGATTTCGTATTTGAATAAGAGGTAAGGCAAACAAGTTCGATGAAAAACTTGATCAACCGAAATTCAACTACTATTCAGTAAATCGAAGATTTCGTTTAAAAGTCTAAACGTTTTTATTTTTGCACACTCTATAAACTGTAAATGTGAATGTATCTACCAAAGAAATGAATGTTGGGAGTTTTAAAATTTCTGGAAATATGACCAATAAAACAAAATTAACTAAAATGAATAAAAAGTTTTACCAATCAAAGCACAAAGCTCATTTTTTGGATACAATGATTGGCCATTGTAATCACTTTGCAGTATACCTCCAGTTATAGCTACGATATAGCTGCGACCAAAGATTTTCCTATGCCTTTTTTTTGAAAGAAAAGGATTTCCAATAGTTCTTTTTTCAAATAATAGCCGCAGAATCCGAATCCAAAATTCAAAAAATCCCAATACCAAAGGGTTCCGAGACAACCTTGAAAAACTCCATAAAACGAGTAATTTTGGAGGCTGTATCAGAAGCCTTACGAGGTGGATTTTTGTTCTTTTTGACATCGTATTTGAATTCGGTGACTCCAAAAACATACGCAGGATCCAGCGTCTCAAAATCCATATGGGTAGCCTTGACACATGTTAAGTTTACACTATTTTTTTTTTTTTGTGGTCCCGTGTAAGTTTTTATTCAGAAATTGTTTTTCGTTAATATCTTAGCCTATTTACGAAATTGAAATCTTGGTTGGAAAACATTTCTGTTGCGTTACTGAAGAATACAGAATTCTCTTTAATTCGCTCCAAGAGCGCATAATTAATAAAAATAATTTACGAGCATCATGTAAAATCTTTCGTCCCATCTAATATCGAGGAGTAGTTGAAATATAATCACCAACTAGATATCGTGATTTATGCACAATACAAAATCTTCCACTTTCTATTTTTGCTTTTTTTTATTCCTTTGCAATGGGTCACCATTTTGAAGGTTTCCACTTAAGAACTTCCTCAATTAGGGTCACGTCTACCATTGATATGAAGATTCATTAAGATGTAATGGTCTTATCAATTTTTTTTTATGTAGTCCATAACTAAGTGCCGCATGATTATGACCAGCTCAAAGGACTATCTTAAATGCAATTGTTGTTATTGTTGCTGCCACGGCTGTGCTCATTTCAAGAGCTATTTGTTCTTGTTAATGTTTTTGCTTGGAATTAAAAAAAAATGAAAAAAAGTCTTCGCATTGTCCATAAAAAAGGGTCACAAGCTGTGCTTATTTTTTTTGTTTTGTTTTAGCTTTTTTTTTTTACACCATTTTGTTACAGGGCTTTAAAAAAGTCTTGGCACAGGCAGCATTTTTAAAAGAAATATGTAACAAATGTGGGACAATAACTATTTTGGCATAGTTTTTTATATTATTAGCATCTTTAGTAGCAATCGTATGGTGAACATTACGATATTTTTGGAAATTTTGGGGATGTATCTGGAGTGGCGAATATCGTCTTTGTTCATGAAAAAAGTACAATTGATTTTAAACATTTCTCAATGTTGGAATATTTGGCTTGAATCGAAACCCATTAATGTTCAACAATACAAAGACCCGAAAAATTTATCATGTCTGGAGACGGATTGGCTTATTTACCACACAAACAATTGCAAAATTTTCCAAAATCCAATAAAAAACGACTGAGGCATCATACATAATATAATACAAAGTATTGACTGAGAGAAAAAAGCAAAGTTCCCTCCGCTTAATCTTTTTATACCTCATTTTGTTAGGTTTTATAATATTTCAATCTTCACATAAGCTGAAGCAGTTAAATAAGAAAAAATTTCCCTAATAAGAAATAACAAAGAATGAAAATTCGATAATGGCGCTGGGCCAAGACTTTTTTGATGCACTGTATATTTAAATACTCGACCTTTTTTTTTGCACTACTTAGTATGAGTTTGAAGCGGCTTTCGTAGGTCTTTTTGTTGCTGTTGTTGTTGCTGTTGTTTTTGGAGAGCAGAGTAGTTAGACGTTCATTTAAACTTTTTGCTCTTAACAGATTTCATTGTTTTAAGGAAGCGGACAGTTGTTGTTGCTTTTGTTGTTCTCCGTTGTGCATTGCATTCGCATTCGTTCTTTGTCTTTTTCTGATTTTTTTTAGTTGTCCGTCTCTTTTGGTTTTGAGATATGCGCCATTTGTTTTCTTTAGTCATTCTTGGCTTAAGCCAATTTAAGTTGGCTAAAATAAATTAGCTGTATTTTATTTTTAACGAGCTGCAGCTCTGTAAATTATATATTAAATTTTTTTTATCAAAGTACCGTGAAATGTTTAAAGAAAAAGTGCACTTAATTATTTAATATGAAATACCCAAAGCATATAATTAAATTTATAAATAGGTATTTAAACAAATTAATACGCCATAATAATAATGAAATTATTTCTAATGCGTTATGTTTAACGTCTAAAAACAACATGCTCGATAGTATAGTGGTTAGTATCCTCGCCTGTAACGCGGGAGACCGGGGTTCAATTCACGGAGACGTTAAAATTTTTCTTTTTTTTTTCTTAATAATTAATTTCGCTTTGTGGTTTTATTTAACTCAATTTTTTTATTTAAATCTTATTTGTGGTACAAAAGCTTTGCCTTATTCTTATCTTTATATTTGTTTTTTTGTCATTGTGAATTGAGGTAGCTCAAAACTTAAATAAATTCTTTGAGTTAAGGAAACCACGAAATTATGTTTTTCTAATGAATTCAAAAATTTAAAAATCGAATTTTTATGAAGACTAAAACCATAGATAAAGAAAGATCAGTCAGTCAAATTCCCAGAAAAATGGCGAACGTTGAAGTTGGGCATGGCTGACTTTGAGTTAAATACATAGAAAAAGGAAATATAGAAAAAAGTTGATTTGATCGGGAATCAAACCTTGGCCCGGAGACGACTTTGAGGCACTCTACCAACTGAGCTATCCTTATGTACGCTTTTGCCATTGAGGTATTTGTTGTGAATATCTCTGATATTTATGTTCCGATAATAATAATGATTAGCACGAACCGAAATATTTTTTTCCCGTATTTTACCCATACAAACTAAAGCTGCAACTCTAATTGTAAAAAATATAGCACTTTGAAATTATTTAGGTTTGAAAGGGGGCGTAACCGAAAAAATATACTTGATCTGACTCGACACACATGGAGTTCACATGTCAAATGTCAAATTTGGCTATCATAATTGTTATTATCTACAATACAGAAAGACGGACCGAATATATAATTTAATTTGTCCGACTGATCATATAAAAAGTAAAAAGACTTTGGGTATCTCCAATCCCACTACTAATATTGAGAATTGCAACTTTTTGTTTTTTTTTAAATTTCAATAAATGAAAATTTTTTTTATATGCCTATTTGAATTTACAACACTAAATCTTATTATGTAAGACAAGATTATGTAAAATATCTCAGATGAAAATCTGTCGCTTAACACTGTAAATAAATATTGCTCATAATAAGCAAGGAATAAGCAATAAATAACTAAGTATATATTTGAATGTTTTAATCGAATAATATTAGTAGTAGTAGTAGTGCAAAGCTTCGACCGGGTGGCTTCTATAATGTGAGAGAGTATAAGCCCTAAATTTAAAGATGATGGCTAAATCTTGGTCTGCTGATTGGTATCCTGTCGTGACCTGTGCAAGATATATCCAGCTAAGCAGGCTGGATTGGCGATTTCTAAGCAAAAAAAAAACTGCAAATCATAAAAATAAAGGTATTTTTTAAAATTTCGCAAAATTAAATTTTTTAAAAATATAATAAGCTCTAAAACTTTTCCACGGCGGGACGCTGTCACATATCAACATGAATCGACAAATTTTAACTGCGAACGAATAATATTTTGGCTACGTTTTGGGGTCTTGCTTTTATGATCTCCGGGATCTATGCTTAATCTGTATAAAGCCATGCTTCGTCTGAAATTCCGAAATTTCCATAATCAAAATTAGCATTGACCTCATGAACTCAGTATATAGTGATTAAGTTTGCGACTTATCACATATATGTACTTAATTTGTATATGCATTGTTTTCAAGTGAAGACCCTATAAAAGATTTTTCACTGCTTATATTTAAAAACAAGTAGAAACATATGTAACTGCATCTACGGATCTGGTTCTCCTTGCCACTCCCCTTGCATGCCCTTTGGCTGTCGTTTCCGTTCGCTGTTTCCCATTTGCCTTTCGATAATGAGTTTCTGCTGCAGCTTCGATGCATATAAGAACGATTCTTACACATACAGAAACAAGGAACGACATATCATTTATTTAACTGCTCCAAGCATTGGCCCAGTTTTGAGCTGTACACAAAGTACACCCCCGCCCCACCGTTTCCGCACACAAATTCCAACCGCTTCGTTTGTTTCACTTTTGCATCTCACACGCCGTTCTCGATTTTATTTTCCATTTTCGTGGACCGTTGTTGTTCTTAGTTTTATGGCGTTCTCTTCGTCTTGAATTGTTTTTTGTTTTTTTTTTCTTGCAGTTCATTGGTATTCATTTTGTATGCCTTTTGTGCTACGCCCCCGCCAAAGACACCCATGTTTCACAAAACATACAAAGCTTTCGCTGTGTCCCACATTCTTCATACACTATAATAATAGGGAACATGGGGTATTGTAGATTTGGTCAATTTACGTAAGAGGCAGAAAAAGTTTGTTTATACCAAAATTTTCACACCTCGGGTAGCTCAACAGCCATGTCGGTTTGTTGGTTTTTTTTCGTGGGACCACTAGACCTAGAGACACCAAAAATTTTACCAACAGATGAAGTTAATGCCGCTTCAGTTTCTATTAATAAATAAATAAACCGCTTCAGATAATATTTGATGAATTGAGAACGCTGCTCCCCTTTCTCCCTCAGAATTTTGGTTTTTAGAGGGTTTATTAAGTCTTTTGAAATAAAAAATGAAAGCGAAATGAAATAAGTATTATATTAATTGTATTCTCCTACGCCTAGACTAGAGAAATCAAGTTTGACACATAGGCTCATAGGCTCATCGATAATTTTTGCCACACCTTAATGTCCTAAGAAATGGGGGTAAAATGCGTCAATTAAAGTTTTTTTTTAATTAACACCACACATCAAATAAATCGAAGCTGGTTGTCTTTAAGGATTTTGTCTGTCACTAATTCTTAATTATGTATATTTGTACCTCAAATCAAATCAGTTTTCACTAAGGACACTGCTATAAGACTTGGGGAACGTCAGGCAATATTTGTCTCCAGAAAACGCAAAGACAATTGCCTTCCTAGCAGCCACATTATATCAAATATATACATACTAGCATTTATTTATTTATTCAATGGGTATAACAAAGTTCGCTTGATCTGAGATTATAATAAACAAATTTTTTTGAAAAAAAGGGAAGCATGAAAAGAAGCTATGAACAATCAGCATCTCGAGCACGACGGTTGAACTTTTTAACGAAATATTCAGTAGTTTTCCACGATAAAAACTTAACCCTTAGAGATCACATCAGGAATACTAATAATTACGTTAATTTGCTAATACGTACTCTTTAAAACGAATTTTAGGCTAATATGAAAAACAAAACTATAAGCGTTTAAAATTTTTTTAGATCTAGATGGCATCACTACGAATCAAGTACTGAAAGATTAACTCGGTTATTTCTTAGTTTCCCTAACAGACATATTATTCCTCTAAAATTAGGTTAGTTATTGCGTTAGTTACCAATAAATATTATGGGCTTTTGCAAATTTGTTGCGCTCCTAACTAGTCTAGTAACATTTGTTCGCTCTCTAAGCAGTAGAGCCTAGAAGCCAAAACTCTTCATCTTTTAATTGACTATAGCTCTTGAGAATTGATAAAAGGTATGGGTTTTAAAACTTGAATCTCAGGCGAGACAATTATTATGCCACGGTATTTCAGGGTATCTCAAAGTCGACTTTAACGTTCGCGATATTTTTATTTTTTGTTACATTGTGCCAAAGTATTTGCATTAAGTTATTGTTTTTGTTGTATTTTTTGCTAGTGGCGTTATAGACATGGTTTCAAATATCACTCCCCCATCTTGTTTTGGCTCTTAAGCTATCGCATATGGATTGCTATGCAGTTAACTGGAAAAATGAATGCCATTTACTCAAACATTCATTTGATTATACATATGTACTATGTGTGCGCTTAAATTAATGTGAGCAATTAGTAACGAGAAACAATGTTTTTAAAATAAGAGTAAAATAAATGTTTTTACTAGAAAATTACTTGCACTCTACTGACTAGAGTATACTTTGTATAAAACGAATTCCTAAACTTAATTATCATAAAAATTCTAATTTTACTAACAACTGTCTTTTGAGTATAATAATAAATTTAAATTAAGGTTAAGCTAAGTCTTTTCATCTGTCTGCTTTCATCTGTCTTCCAGTACGTAGTGGTCCAAAATGGCCAAAATCGGCTAAATGCAAAATAAGCTGGGGTCAAAAAATACAAATAAACTGCATCAAAACGTAAATGCTGTTAATTTGAATAAATAAATTTAATTAAGATTTTACTTTATTATGCCAACATATAAATAATCATATTTTGTATTTATTCAAACTAGTCTTTTACTCTTCTTCTTCTTCTTGTTTCCAATGAATTTCAAACTTTGAAATAATTTTAAAAAATTTGTTGCATACTTTTAGGATGCTGCAAAACATTAATTTTTGAGCTTAGATAAAAATAAAATACGTATATCATTATTTTCTTTAGCGTTTTGAACAATTATCTTTAAGAATATGAAACATTTATTTGACAATTGATAAGAAGTGACAGTTGACGTTGCGACCAGGATTAAATAATGAGCATCATTGGAAACGACTACCCACTATATAATATTTACAGAATGGCACAATAAGATAAAATAAAGATCAATCAATCATCTTTGGCATTTGGTTGTAATAGCCACGGCCCCCGTCCTGTCAAGGTATTAAGGTCATCGTTCAATCGGTCATTGTATCGTCCTTTATCATTTCCATGGCGTCCTGCCCAGTGACGCATCTCGAGGTCCGTTTTTGCACATTTTTGACATTGACCATCGTTAATTGCACATGTAATGGGATTTCCACGAGCTGCTGCTATTCGCCAAATCTTGTTCAAAGGATTTAAATTTTGATTGTGTACTAACGTGTGTTCCAGTGCAACCCTCGGAATATGCAGAAATGCGTTTATTATGCTACCAAAACCCCGCTTTGTAATGTCAAACAGCGTTGGTGACGAGGACTTTGCCGAAATTTCGACCAACTCGTTTTTTGGCCTTGCCTCTGGCCTGCGCCTTTTATGCAAATGGCTTGGATGTATGTCCTGTTGTCCTGGCATCGCTCGAGGCCCTTGACATTTTCCCCCATAGCTTCTGCTGCTGCTTGTGCTTCTGCTGGGACTGCTCACTGCTCTCCTCATTCGTCAGCATTTTAATCGCGTTTGTGCATTTGCTTGGAAAAGTCTAAAATTGAACGCAAGTGATGGCAATTTGTACGCTTCGTCGTGCCCGCTGGGTCAGGACGTTGGGGTTGGTCTTATGGTAAACCCCTCTCTGGATGGGATAGGTTGACGATATTAATATGCGTCGGCTTTGGAGCGCGAAAACTTTTTGGCAAGGGATTTTCTCTTTGTCGCCATTTTTTTTTTGTTTTTCATTTCATTTTACTTTTTTATTATGCTGGTTTTGGAAACGCGCGTCGGCTCGTGATTAATGTGGAAAATGCGCACTTATAAATTATTTATTACTATTGTTGGTAACTTTTCTTTGGTTCGGTATGTATATTGGTAAGATATTTAAGCCAAATTTCCAAGCATCAGGCTGGTTGGTCGCTTATTTAGAAAGGAAATACGCATTTAGGTATTCAAGACGCGAAGGTTATAAAAACTTGGGAGTGACCCAAATAATTTCGTTCGGTTTGAATACATATTGGGGAAAACTTGTTGTTGTGTGGAAAGCTTGTCAATTTGTTTAAGATTCAATATTTTACTTTTTAAAAACTTATTTAAACGCTTAAAACTTGATAATTATTTTTATGTCAGCTCTAAATCTTTAAGTTTTGCAATAATTACACCAGTTTACAAATTTAAGGGTCATCGGGTGAACTTTCGTATAAAAGTGTTTTTTAGGTTAATTTGGCGTCGATAAACACGAAAATTTCATTCATACATACATTTTTGATTGCTTGTAACTTGAATAATTTTTACTTAATCTGTACATATTGTATATCAACGTAAAGAGCACATTAATACCTTTCGATCTAATCCTCTTTCATATCGATTCACGAAATATTGAAGAATAACTGAAAAAAGTGCCCAAAAACATGTTTTATGAAAAAATCTCGAATACGGTTCTTAAGAAAAAAAAAAATTTATGTAATTTTCATGTTTCTCGACCCAAAAATTACCCCAAAACCACTTTTTTACGAAGGTTCATTTTTCGTGTAAACTTATTGTATATATGTTTCCACATTTATTTAAAAACGAGATACATATATAAGATTATAAAATAAATATTTGTTCGATAAATGCTTCAAGTCGATTTACAAAGGAATTACTTGCATAAGAGAGGTGACATTGAAATCTTGTGACTTTGACAGCACAATAGAAACTTAAGAAAGAGTATTGTATATTTTAAATATACTGCTTCTACCATAGCTCCTAACACTTTAAGATACTTACGCTAAAAGACAAGTTTCTTTTGAGAATAAGCTGGGGGTCAGGTTTGAAAGTTTCTTAAAGTTGACAATTTTTTAATGTTCGAAAACATGTTAAAAATTAAAATAAAATAAATCGTTTAACTGAATTGAATTGAATGTAGATACAATAAGGGGGCTCACTTTGTCCGGTACTATGGCAAGAATGCCCGACTAGCAACATGAGCAATCCTTACAACGACGTAAGAATTTTTGGAAGAAGCCTATAGTGTTGCCAATTGTTTTTAGCGTAAATTAGTGCTGTGCACTTATAATTCCGGTATGCAGTTCCAAAATTCACAACTGCATAAGAACAGCAAATTATTGTCGTCGTTCTTATTCTTGCAATAATTTTTGGAATCAACGCGACATTAGATACATACAATTTCTACCCAAATTTTGTGCGCCAAATTATGCAAATATTTATATGACTGCGAAAACTAATTACTTTAATACTTTGTATAGTAAATGGGCCCATAAAAATGAATTGTTACGGAAAATATTGAAAAAAAATATCCGAAGATGGCAGAAAAATGCACTTAAAACAATTTAAATTAGTTTCAATGACAATTCCACAGTCATATAAATAACATAGCAATGTAAAAAAATAAAAATAGATGTGTGACAACTTACAAGCCAAAAGGTGTGACAACTTACATTTTTGAAGCCATTTTGGAACGCATTGAAAAAAATTTGTCTGTTCACTGTTTGTCCGAAAACCTTTTTTAATTATAAAACCTCATTGAATTTCAGTTTCAGCACATATATTTTTCTTGATTTTTAATTTTGATTTGTTCGCTTTTTGAGCGCCATCAAAAATTATGCTTTTTTATTTTCCGATTTCTTTAAAAACAATTTTTATATTTTGTCACACACACACTGCGTTTTTGAGTCTGTTCGCATCAAAAACACTTTAAAATTGTTTACGGCGTATTTGCAATCGAAGACAGGTGGAATTTTGGTGTTTTCATTGCTGGAACATCAAAATCGACCAGGTGTGCCAACTTACATACCTTTCCCCTACTATATCTAATGTCTCCATCTTCCTCCAGGCGGGGTTTTAATAATACGGCATAAATAGTTCAACAATCACTGGAAGATATGCTAACACATATTTTCACCAATCAAGAGGGTTGTAGATGTTTTTAGTTTCTGGCCAAATACTGGGTATTGTGCTTTAATTGACTTTTGCGGAATCTTCTTTGGGTAAAATGCTGTTAACCAATTTGCTGGTGTTATTCAATAAAATTGAGAAGAGATTTCAGACGCTACTGGTCGTGTCGCAGTTTGTGTATCGATGCAATCCAAAAATAATCGATATGCCAATTTTTTATTTTGTATTCAATAACGATACAACATTTAACACAGTATTTGTTAAGCGCCGAGGAGGAGCAGAAAAATGGAAAGGGAAGTGAAAATTATTTGCTCATACTCACGGAAATAAAAAAAAAAAATTGGTCATGCTTAATTTTTTATTGGTAAAGTTTTGTATTATCTGTCTGTCAACGATTGTGAAATTTATTTCGCTTGCACTTTTAAATCGAACAAAAATAGATTCCTTCCGCCATATTGAGCTCGTTGTGTTAGTGCAAAAAGCAATTGAAAACTTCATCATGGTTACAAAAATATTTTTACAACGAAATTGGCACACAAAATGTTGTCCACGAACTTTATCCAAAGCGTTAGAAAAAAAAAATTGTTAGCTGTTACCTAAAACATTCCCATGCCGTTGTTTCATCCAGTTACCGGCAGCGGACCACCCATCATCATTATCATCGTCATCATCTTCATCATCGAAAACAACAACCACAAGAAGTGGAGAAAAAAAAAACGCCTCCCCAAACTGTCACGATGTGGAACAAAAAGCTGAATAGAAACTGAATTGATAACTTTTTGTTGGGACTCTGTTTTTTTTTTTTTTTCGTTTATTTGGTTCTGTTGTGTGTCGTGTCAGGGCCAATTTGTAATCTAAACAACATGGCGGCCCTGAGACCCTACCTACAGTCTCTTGCAAGTCTTGTCCCTATAGCAACAGCACTAATATCCAAATCCAATCGAAGGAAACCAGCGAAAAAACAGTAAGAGAAATTGACAGCTCTTCGTGTGCGCTATACAAAATGGCGTTTACTATATGCGTCTGTGTGTTAGTGTGTGTGTTTGTGTTTGTGTGTCTACAAAATGGCTGATGGTATATTGAGCAGGCCGCCGCTTAATCTGGAATATGTAAAAATGTCGATTTAATACTAGCGCCATAAAACGAAATCAAAGTGAAAAAAAAATATTATATACATATACATAGTACATAGTACATACTCGACGTACTATATATGATGAAAAAAACATGGACGCCGCTTGCTAGCAAAATGGTGGCGCAATAAAGAAAATGGCGGTTGGCTTCAGGTTGCTTGTCGACGGATGTAGCACATTGCTTTAAGCTGTTTTTGTTGTTGTTCCTGCAGTTGTTGTTGTTGTTGCTTCTCTTGATAAACTCTTATGACCCACATAACTGCCAGGGAAATGTGTGCAGCAGCCATGAGGAAGCTACTTTCAGCTACTGTTATAAATAGGTGGCACATGCTGCATCCGTCGGAAGTTTGCCGCAAAATTCGCCCGCCCCAACCAAACAGGGCCATTCACACATATTTTGAACTTAGTTATAAATGCTTATCGATATTATAGCCGAAGTGTTTACAGGAGCTTCTGTTTGACTTTCTTTGCTTTTTGGAGCAACTTCTAACTTTGCCAAAGACAATCGTAAGCAAACAAATCACTGGCCACAATATATCGAACTTGGCCAAATGCCAAGAAATATCGATTTATGAGCACCGAGTGTAAAATATATAATTAAAATGGCGCACTTAATGTATATCCATGATTTTCTATTTATTTTGTTATGCCCGAATCAGCGCATATTGTTTTCTTTTAGTTTAGATATATAATATATAAAACCTTAACGATACTAACACAATTATGAAGCACAATTCCACAATCAATCGAAAAGGCCCAAGGCCCAATTTACAATATAATGGCAACCAAAAAAAATAAGCACGTGGAGATCGTACTGACACAAAAGTCAATTGGTGCAACTTTTTAAACGTATACAAATTTTTTGAAACTGATTTACCTGTTTTTTGTCTTTACTTCATTATATAATCCATATTTGATCAATTTTGGAACTTGAATATTGAATCGATTTAAAAGCAATTTCTTCTATTTACCCTAAGAAGTTTGAACTGGCCATATCTTTCGAGAATTGTCCAATGTTGACTGATTAGCGTCGCTTGGTAAATTCAATTTTGTACAAAGCCTGAGGCTATAATTCCTTTTGCAAATCGTTGTACCCGGTACTGGAAGATCCTTTGGGCTTTTATGAAGCACGGAGAACTATGTTAAATGTTTCATTCAAAGTCCAATTTTGCATCCAACTACGGAGAAGCAAAAAGGTGTCTTTTGAGTTTGAAGTGTATGTTTGTATAAACGTACGTATGTCTGTTCACTCGTAACTTTTAAACCGATTATCGTAATTGGTGAATAAGGTATCGTTGAAAGCGTCTTGGCAGTCGACTGGTTATAGGCTTTGTGACGTCATATTAAATTAAACATGGCGCCGTCAATAGGACGTTAAGTCATGAGTACAAAAAATATTTTCTTTTAATGACGCAGTGCTGCATTTTCAATGACACGATGGCTCTTCTCTAATAAATTTCCAAATTTTTCGTCTCTCTTTTTTTTATGACAATTTATACCCGTACTCTTCCCATAGTTTTCTTGACGCAACTTGGCACACAGTGTTGTCAGATCTTTGACTAAAATTATGGAATGCAAGATCATAGCGATCAGAATATACATCTTCAACAGAATCGAAGATAAAAAAAAAATAAGTCTGGTAAAAAACGCGCATGATCTATCGAATATCCTTAAAACAATACAGTCCTAGCCAATTGCATTTCAATGATTAGCATCAAAAACATATTTGAAGAATTAATGAATTGGAAATAAGAAGTAGGAGCTACTTACCCGCTAAGACGGACGTTGAATTATGCCGAGGATCGTAGGGACACACGGCCTGGCCGTTTTTGGTGGCCTCCAGTGTATAGTTGCTGTCATTGATGATGTATGTGTTGCACATGGGCCGAAAGGAGTTCGTGCCACATACGAACAAGCGACCCGGCGACGGCACTACCATAATGCGGATATAATTTTGGCAAGCCTCCTAAAAATAAAAAGTAACAATAAATATAAATTTAAGGTTTAAATTTTCATAAAAGCAACAACTTCAACAATTCTTAACAAACCAAATGGCCATTAATTTCTTTAAAATTCATTTTCAATAATTACTTCAGTTGAACTGATAATTCCGCTTTATCGCCTATGCACTATACTTATTTAATTCAAATACATTTCTAAAATATATGTATATGTAGTTATAAACAGAGTTAGATATATATATCATAACCCCCAAATATGGCAAATAAACGTTTGTCTAAGCTTGTAAAGTGCAAAAGAACACAATAAATTGTTAAATTTAAAATACGCAACATTTACTGGCTTCTCGGCTAACTTTATTTTGGGAATAGAACAGAAATAAAGATAAATATGTATTGTAGCTATGAATATTTGAAATGTTAAATGTATTCGTAACCCCGCTCCACCGAGCCTACCTCAACAAACATTCAAATAGATAGATACACAAATATTTGGTATGCATATGTTCATCAAAAACTTGTACTTCCGCAGCATTTGGTCTGAATATGCACTTTGCACTAATGCACTAACAACAATATCTGCAGTATACAAAACATATACACAGATATAAATCACACAGATACACACACACGCTTTGCATGGAATGAGGACAGCGACAGCGGAAGTGCGGAAGTGCGGAGCCATGAAAGTGTGTCAGTGTTTGTGTATTTTGCATAAATGTTTTGCAAATTGAAATATTTAATGCGTAACAAATACACTTAAACGACAGCACCTACACATACAAACAAACAAACACACACACAGGTAAAAAACATACAGTCGAACGAAAAATTATTCGGACACCTTTAAATATTTAAGCCTAACGCTTTAATGCTTAGCGCACAGTGATAATAAAAATAAAATTTCAATTACAAATTGTTATAAAGATATAAATATTCCCTCATCAAGAGCAGTTTAAGTCTTTGTTTATTAATTATTTGTACCAAGGCACTGAAAACTCTAGACCAGTCTTCTGATTTGAATTCCCTTTGATTGACACCCAAGAAATTATTAAGAAAGCTATAGCTAGAAATTTGTAGAAGATTGACTTGTCTTTTTTATTATTATATAGTTTTAACTCTTAAAAATAGATTTTTTTGATTTACTTACAACTTAAAGGTGACTGAATAATTTTTATTCTGACTGTATTAACTTGCAACTCAATAAATATTAAAAGGCATCTGAAATGGCAACAACTAGCACTCGATGTTTTGACTTGTCATGTCCCACTCCCCTCGGGGCCTTATTTTACACATTTCACCTTTTGGCATTTGAAATCACATAATAATACGCATACGCAGTGTGTGCGTTGAGTTTGCCAATGGGTTGACAGGAAGAAATCTTTTAGTACGGAAAAGACATTTTTGCATTCGCTGCAATCGTCGATGAACCATCCACAGTCAGTCCTTGTCTACTCACTATGAAGTCATCGTCTAAGTCTGAGACCCCCTTCTGGGTCCCTTTTAGTGGTGCTACTCCCTTGTGCATTGTCATCGGATGTGCTGCATTTCGTTACACTCTTAACATGACAAATCATTTGAAATATTCCCCTCAGCATGCTCCGCAACATTTTACAAATAAAAGTATCTCTAGGTGTGTCCGTGATCTAAAATATTTAAACATTTCATTTGTTTGTCTACTAATTTAACCAACGTTTTCGTTTCGTCGCATGTTGTTTATAAAGCAAATATGTAGAATCGAACCGCACCGAACCAAATCATATGTAAATATTTAGTAACAGTCCCTTTTGTATGCATTTTGTTATTTATCATAAAAATTACATTTTTAACAAAATCCTTATAATGTACAAAAAAAGTTGTAGGTTTGCCTTATGAAGATGGACCCGTTGCACTTTATGTACATATAATAGGAGTTTTTCAGGAGCCACATTTTTCGATTGAGCCTTGTTTGAGAAATATAAACCTGACAATGACATATTATTCATATAAAGGTTTTTTATTTTTAGGGGTTAAGTTTTACGATAACATTTTGCTAAAACAATTTTCAGTCACGGTTTATTTCGAGAATATTTTTTCACAATAGATTGAGGCTCATTGTGGGATCAATGAGTTATAGTATACATCTTAAACAAAGCCCCAAGGAACGAATCTATTGTTGTCGATAGACAAGCTATGGCGGCTTTGCCAACGCACACTACCGCAACATAGTAGTGGCACTAATCCGCACCAAACAGCACTCAAGAGGTAAAGAAGTTCATAAGCAAGCCAAAACGAGAATGATACACTCGATTCGAATGTCATATATCCGGAGCACTCTGACTCAGGTACAATTCAAAGCACAGCTACGATATTCTGCAATTTCACAAGAACAGGACGTGAGGAAGTGAGAGGGGTCGTAACGAGGCACTGCACCATAATGCCTAATAGGAGATGATGTGGAGATGATGAGGAGATAGAAAGGATAAAACACCTGCTGTCTTGCAGTTCTTTGAAAAAACCTAACCTTGGGCTCACTCCACGTCCAGAAATTTTGCACGACTTGGAAATCAAAATTGTGTCAAATCATCGACGATGTACGACCTTCATTATTTAAATAAGGGATTTCCACCAAAAAGAGACCCTTTACTTGGCGATGAAACATTATTTCCTTTACGCCCAATTTAAAAAAAAAATCTGGTAACACTCACATTTTGCCAGCTCAGGGGTATATAAAATTAAAGTAAAGTAAATTGAAGTAATCTTTAGACAAAGCACAGAAAATAGATATTCCGTTTAATTTTATTAACAACTTCAAATATTTAAATTAATTTTTGGTTATATTTTTATTGCTGTTCCCAATGCCACGTTAGTTACATTTCCAACGCTGCGGTTGTGGTAATCGGGGGGGAAGTGGAAATACAGAGCTCCGGGAATCTGGGAGTTTGCAATGGCATTGTTTGTCTGGTTTTAAGCATGAATTTAAATAAATTAATAAAACACATTTGGCAACAATTATAAAATGCAGGCGTCGATATTCTATGGGAAAACATGGCAATTTGCATTGGACTTTTCAGTTTTGGTCTTCTAATTAACATGGATACAGTTTACTTATATATGTACCACAATACATCCAAACAAGAGCTCATGTTATTTAGAATCTTTTTAAATATTAAATTAATGTGATTTGCAAGCTCTGTTTTTAAATGAAATATTATTTTTGTAAATTTGCTGATTGCAATTTATCATGATTTTTGTGCATGCAGAAGACAGAGTTTATTTATTAAAATTTTGATTTTGATAAGAGGTGGTTATAAAAAAAAAAAACTTTGGTTATGCAGTTTTTAAGTTAAAATATATCGAAACGCTATACAACGAAGAACCCATTTTGGCCAAAACCACTTTTTAACATTTCCCATAAAAAATGGCATTATTTTGATGATAAAATGAAATAAACGCCATCAGCAAACAAAATATTTAGAACGTGATACCAGATATAAAAAAAATAGAACAACATAAAAATCAATCATTTAAATTGTCAACTGAGAGCATAACAAATTGTTGTTGTTGTTGTGGTGAACATTGGCAGACGATTAATTTTGAATGCCAAAGAAAACCAAGGAAAGTGGACAGGATACGCCAAAAATGACCATTAGAGGGAATTACTTGTTGGGGAAAGAACGAAGCCGTCGAACAACTTACCAAAATTAATGAAATTCCAAATGCTGAATGAAGAGCTTCGAAAGAGCAGCAACATCGTAAACCAAGCTTTATAAAAGGACGAAACCATGACATACATATATATGGTGGTGATAAGGAAACATTTCGCAATTCATTTGGGCAGGGGTTTCAGCTACACCATCAAAAGGGGTAGAGTGTATAATTATGACTTTTCGGTTTAATTGCCGCCTCTAAAGTGCTGCTAACTTGTGCATAAATTAAATGCACTTGGTCACTCTAAAGCAGTGGTCGGCAAAATATACATATGCATTTTTTTTTTGCGCTTGTATTGAACATTTTCTGCCGCTGTGACGTATTTCGACGCTGACGTCGCAAAGCAACAGACACGAAGTTGCTTGTTCATGACTTCGGCTCTTGCTTAGAGAGCATGCTTGCTCTCTCAACGCTAAAGCGCTCTAGCATTAGTTTGCCGTCGCTTTTGTGCTGTGTGGCAAAAAACACAAAATCACTTGATGTTTAGTTGTCTGCATGAGTAGATCACTGCGCAAACTATTGAATTTAACTAGGGAAAAATGTTCAAAGAGTGGGAGAATTTTTTTTTCATTAAAAATATGGATGGCGACGCGCAATGCGTCATTTGCCATCATGTTGCCTCACAATGTAAATTGTATTACATTGAAAGGCATTATTATAAAATGCATGATATGTTTAAGAAATTAGAAGGAGCTGAATCAATAATTTGCGTAGCGCGATCTAAGCTTGCAGCCACCTAAACATAAACTGATTTTGTGTTTTCTGCCACACAGCATCAAAGCCACGGCATATTAATGCTGGAGCGCTTTAGTTTTGTGAGAGTAAAAAAGCAAGCACTCTCTCTAAGCAAGAGCCGAAGTCATGCACAAGCAACTTCGTGTCTGTTGCTTTGCAACAAGAGCGTGGCAACGCCAGAGAATTGGCTGAGAGAATTTCAGTACAAAAATCACGCACACATGCATGTGTTTTGTGTACAACACAGTACGTGTGAACTCCAATCCCATGGGATTGGGCCGTGCCGACCACTGCTCTAAAGATCTAAACATCAATAAAGACTTGTATACTGCGCAGGTACGTCAGATGCACAAATTAATGCAGCATTAGAAATTCCTCAAATTATAGCAGAATACCATAGTGTCTACACTTGCACAGTACTAAGATTAATTGCAGTGTTCAGCATAAGATGGCAAAATATGAGGTATTAAAGTAAAATATGCTTTTTAGGCATGTAAATTGAAATGGTTAAACAAATGAAGCATAAAAGTAAACACAGAGAAGTCTAAATAGACAACGTGTACATTAAGACGCGGAAGGGCAGACTCACTTGGGAAACCCACATATAAGCGAAACAAACGCAACTCAAATGCAAAACAAAGAAAATATTCTGGCTTTAAGGGCCACATTCGCAGCTCTGCCTAGAAAATAAAGTACGGCTTTATATGCAGTCCACGAAATCGGAAAAATCTTAAATGGTCCTTATATTAGCGACTAAATTAGCAAAGTACCTCGAAGATACCTAGATGGGCCTCTATAGACAATCGTATGGACATAAGACGTCTGAAAAGATTTCATATTTTAGACCTTCGGGATTGATAATAATGGACAGTTAGTAAATATTTCGTATTGATTGGACTCACTAAAGCACAATCAGTCCTGCCATTCTTCTTATTTTCATCAAATTTACTGGTTGTCATATGACAAATTGTATTGGATATGTTTTCATTACATTCAGTACAAGCTTCTCTCTCTTAGTTTACTCAGTCTGTATCAGCAGCTTTTCAATTGTATAGGGTGGGTCATCTGTTCGTTGGTTTGTTAGTTGCATTTTATTCGTATATTTCCCAACAAAATTGGGCAAATGTATATGGCAAATACGAGTTTGAAACTACTTATTTATAGTGGCCCAACAGCCCATATAAATTCGATGCAAAGTGGTCCCAGCAAGGAGTAATTCTTGCAAACGATAGCTCGTCGATACTGGCCTCAAATATGTTTATGTACACCTGTACCAGTTTTACACGTTGTTCGGTTGTTAAACGATCCATGACTAAAATTAAGTAGAAGAGCATACAGTTTGGACGAGTATGTTCCGAATTATGAGTGTTTAACAACCAAACCAACATTTGGCCCACCCAACGGTGAGTAGTCTTAATTCTTAGAAATACACAAATTACACATCGCAGAGACGTATCGTTATAATTTGTGCAAGTTTTGGAGTTTTAGAGGACACAGAGATTCGGAAAGAAAACACAATTGAAGTAAAGTGAGTGAAACCGAGTGTGAATCACTTAAAGATAGCAGGCTTAGTACTAAAGAAGATGAACAAGAAGTGTGGCGACCACAAAAGTTAGCTTAGAATTTTATTTAATATTATTTTTTTTGCTTAAATTTTTTGATATTAAACTAGAGATGCTATTGAAGAGCAAAAATTTTCTTTATTTCAAAATGGTTAAACACATATGTATGAGTTGTTGATCAAAGATTGTACAATTTTTTTTAGTTTTCGTCATTATTTTTATTTAAAAAAAGATGGCGTACGTAAAGTCGGGCCTGTACCACCACAGTGCAATCAAATCCGGTGTATTGCTTCAGAACTCTACAAGATATTTATTTGCCTTTGGTTACGATATCTTCATAAACAAACTAAATACAACGAATTTTGAGCAAAAAAGTTTTTTTGACCGATTGGTCCTATGGGAGCTATATGATATAGTCATCCGGTTTTGATTTAATTTGGTACAGTGTTTGGGAATTTCAGTGTTTGGGAACTACAAAAAACTTTGGAACACCAAATTTGGTCACGGTATCTTTAAAAACACACGAAACAACGAATTTTCTTCAAAAAACGTTTTTTTAACCGATGTGCCCTATGGGAGCTATATGATATAGTCAGCCGATTTTGATCAAATTTTGTACAGTGTTTGGGAACTACAAAAAACTTTGGAACAGCAAATTTGATCACGGTATCTTTAAAAACACACGAAACACAACGAATTTTCTTCAAAAAACGTTTTTTTAACCGATGTGCCCTATGGGAGCTATATGATATAGTCATCCGATTTTGTTCCGAGTGCCAAATTTGGTTACGATAACTTAAAAAAAAAACGAATTATCCATCTAAAACTTTTGTTTTTTTTCAAGGTCCTCTGAAACACCCCTATGGGAGCTATATAATAGAACCCCGATATCAACAAAAATAAAATAAACTTGTCTCTCGTAGGATAATAACGGATGCAATCTGAAAGTTTGGTTGCTTTAGCATACAGACGGGCAGACAGACAGACGGACAGACGGACATGGGTATATGACTTCTCTAGTCACCCTGATCATACTTTAGGTAACTGTTGGGGGTCTCCGACGTCTCCTTCTGTATGTTACATACATTTTCGGCTTGCACGAACTTAATATACCCTTTGTACCATACGGTACAGGGTATAATTAATTGCACATTAAATTGATGCTACTGGAAACTATCTAAATAAAGTAAGTCAGGTGGCGATTTCGTTTGTATTTAAACCTGGGTTTCAGAATCACTCAAATTTTCCCAAAAGGTTACTAGTTCGTAGTTTGTTCATTTACTTCCCACACTTTAAGAGTTACCTGGTCTAAATTGGCAAATGTGCCAATGCTGGGAGTTAAAATATTTATTGGGTCTAAAATCTTCCTTCCCTACAATCTTCCTTTTTACAAAACTCATTTCTACCTCCAGTACCTGCGTAAAAAATGTATCTTAAATATGTTTAAGATCCTCAGCATGCCAATGCCAGGGAGTAAATAGCAAGTTCTTTTTTTGAAAAAGTGGGTGGAGAGTATTTCAATGTCGGGTACAGCTCTGACTTTTTCACCTATTTTAACACTAATTTTTCACTTTTAAAGTTATTGAGTGTAACCCTTGGCAGTTCTTAAAACTCATTTGCCATTTTGTTTTGTATGTTTGTAAGTGTGTGTGGGTTTATGGTGAAGTCCTTGTTAAGACCTCTTTTCTCTACCGAAGCTAACTCTGTTTGTATATAATTAACAAAATTGTTGCCTACTTTCGGGCGTTTTTAGTTACTGCCAAAAGTTAACTCTTACGTGAAGTTGAAAACCCTACGCTCTCTGCTTAGATCAGGGTTTGGACAAGACCAAAGACAAGGGTCAGTTTAATTGAAGCTAGAAACCCCAATGACAATTCCAAAGCCATTAACAAATTTAAGATTTGTATACTGCCAAACTTTCTACCAGACAGTTGTAATTTTTAAATGATTTTCTACCTATGTGCAACCTTCAGTTGAGGCTCTCAAATAATTGTATTTTGGTGCTGTAACCAATATTAATAAGAAAGAACTAGCAGTATTTTAATGTACTTATAAAAAGGTGCCAAACTGCGGCAGCCATGTCAGCTGTTTTGTATCAAACAAAAAACATTTCGCGCCAACAAACACAATGTAAGTACATATTTATTCAAAAGAATTTAATGCTAAAAAATATATTTATTGCATGGGAAAACACAAAAGCAGCGAATAGGAGATTTTTTCCATAATTTTACGCCTTCTTTTAGCTTGAAAACAAGCAATTGAGAAAATAAATGACATTTTTGCAATGTTTACAAAATTTTAACAAATGGCAGTCAGCTAGTTACACCACAGCATATGTCAATTTATGAGGGTTTACATATTTATCGAAAATAAAAAGGGAAGTTATCGAAAAAAAATTCGTTTTCCGGTGCATGCACAAACGATTCCGAATGAAATTGTACGTTTTGGATTTTGCCTCTTAATGCGACTGAAACAGTATATTTGGGCAGCTAGGTAACATTTATTTTTTATATAAAAATTATAATGAGGTTAAGGATCACGATTCGAGATTCTAAAAAAAATTATAATTCTTACTAGTAGAATTTATAAAAATTAATTTTGTATTTCATAATAAACTCAGAAAATACAATAAATGATTCCAACTTACGACTATTGACTGGTCATACCATACACATTTTTAATTTGAAATATTTATATTCTCATATTTAAGACACTCAGTAAATATTTTATAGTTTAACGTGCTGTGAGTATTTGTATTTGGTTTTGTGTGTGGATTTTAAAATATTTGACTTCTACGATTTAATCAAATATTTTAACTTTTGGTTTTATTAATTAATTTCTATGAGATATGGGTAAATGCCACCTGCGAGGGTATCCCCTCGACAACTCCATTTCGAGTTGGCCGAACTGTGGCGATACTCATTGGAGCTGTGGAGCTGTTGGCGGAGTTGACGTTTCTGGCTGACCGCATTTAATGTTTATTTTCATGCCGCAGTTGTTTCCATACCATTTTTAAATGCATTTTGTCACTTGCCCATTATGTCGAAACTGCTCATTTTGGTGGAATCAGGTGGAGCCTGGTGAAGCAAATATGGTGTGCACTGTATGCTTTAATAAAACATTGTGGCAAATAATAAATCAATTAAAAATTTAACAGGCAAACCCACTCCAAGTCGGCTCACGCACTCCAAAAGCGCAAGCCGACGCTGACTATACAGAAATATTTGCACACATCGACGAGGGCTGCCATTAATGTTTTGGGAATTTTGGTGTTGCAAGATCGTGAAGAATTAAATTCTAGTCTCAGAACATTAAAAATCTGTAAGGGAGCCTAAAGAATTCGTTTAAACAGTGAACTTTTGGTTCACTTTAATGTGGAAGACGATTTTCCAATCGGTTTCCATTTCAAATTAATTGGTCATCTACCCTGTAGTCTGGATTTGGTAACCAGTATACAACAGAGTATTTTTCACCGCTTTACCCGAAGTATAAAGGTCAACCCTCGTGCACATGTGGAAAGCATATATGCAGTATGATATAATATAATATAAAACGCTTTGATGTGCTGGTGGGACCATTTTGACCAGGGGCTTTAAAAAAAAATGGCTGCGTTAAAAAAAAGAAAAACATGCTACCATTTTTAAAATCGCGTCATAAAAACTGTCAATTTCAAATGTAACAAAAAAAAAAACAACAATACGGTTCCATAATCTACGTGTCGTCCCCTAAAAATATGCAGTGCAAATTGTTCAAGCCACGATAGCAAATGAACCAGATGGAACAATATCAACAACCACTGCAATAACCATATCGCGTAATTTGACTAACTAATTTTTGGATTCACAGCATGGTTTTGGTAAGGCCTGCAGTATTTCTAGTTTAGATAAGCTGCCAAATGGGATTAGCTTCATCTGGTCAGGCATATATTATTGCACTTTATTTAAACTGCATATTTAAAGCACATTGGTTTGTTGAAATGATTTGTAGAGCTGGAAAAAAACACATGCCCAAAAATTGATTTACTGTATCTGTGCTCCAGGAAAAGCGCAACTAATTTAAATACAAATCAAGTGGGACATCTTGAGAATATTTATTTCAATTAATGATTTCTACAAGGAAATGCCTAGGGGTAAACCATCCCCTTCTGGGATGTGCTTTTCCACAGAACTTTTATATTGGAGTCTATTGGGGGTGCTACAGAAAACAATTTCTCATAAATTTCTCTACAATTCCAATTCTCGGAGCCACATACAAGGTTCGAGACAGTTTTAAAATCAGTAACAAAATTGTTCGAGATTTGATTAAATTCACCAATAAAACCTACTTTATTCAAAGAAACTGTTATTTATTTGGAAAGATTGTTTAATATCTGATTTATCTGTATCTTTATATTTCGATAAATCTAGTGGAGCGGTGGGCAAAACTATACTATTGCAATTTTTTGTGCCTGTGTGCGTAAACAAAAAAGAGCTTTCGCAAAGACCGAGGTACAATGGGACAAATTAGTTTTTTTTGGCATAGTTGTTATAAAATTCGATAATACCACCGAGTTTTATTTTCATGCGGGACGTAAAGCAGAGCAATGTCACCTAGAAATTCGGATAGGATCGTGTCGATCAGGAGCTTAACTACAGAAAATATCACTTACTCACATCATTACTAGTGCAAGTGACGCTAACCAACCAGACGAGCAAATTTTAATGGCCAAGAAAACATTTCGTGTTTTGCCAAGCGACTCTGCTTTGCGTTCCATTGTAAAACCAACTCACACGTACGAGACGAGTTTTTCCGGTAAAAAGCTCTTTTCTCGTACGTGTGAAAGCTCTTTGGCACGCGTGCCTTCTAAGTGCCCACCGCTGATCTAACGTGCAAAACCAACTCGAGCTAAGGAGTTGGCACCTAGTTGTGATACTCAATAATAACAATTCGGAGTATTTAACTTTGCATTATAATAGATGTTTTTGGAGTTAAATTAAAGTTCAAAAATTATATTTTAATTTGACTAAGTTGTAATTATGAGGTGTGGCGAGTTATGTGCGCATATAAAAAAATAAGTGCTGTTTACCCTATTCTTCTAAGGTGGCAATGTACGGCGTGTTAGGAATGGTTGTGAATGTCAATAGTTCAGCAGGTTAAGTTCAAAATGAAAATATCAGTTGCGCACCCTAAGGAGAAAGAAGCCACAACAACGTATGGAAATCATAAAAAATTAGAATAATTTAATTAAATGATTTTAATAAATGAAGTAATATTCATCGAAAATATTAAATCCAACTTCTACAAGGGCACAATAAGAATTACAATTTTTATTAGCATTTGCAATATTGTTTTCATCAGTGTGTGTGTTTGCTGACAGCCTTGTAGCGATTTAGAGGTTCTTCGACACCTACGCCCGACTCCTTCACTGTTCGGGTGTTTTTTATATAATCTCAAACGCTTATAATCCCGCAATAGGCATTTTACAAATTATTTTGTATTAGCGTGCAAATTTTCAATGTAAAGTTTACATTGTAAACCAACGAATTTTGCCATTCACAACGCTGATGACAGCTGTTGACCCGTGGGCTGTCATACAAACTCATGTATTGGGCGGGAGAAATATTCAAATTTCATTCAAATTTATTTGTTTATTTTGTACAAATGGTGATCACATTTAAAAAAAAATTATTTAAATAAGTGTCTAAATGTACTAAAATTATTTTTAAGCAGTAGCAACTCTTTGCTGCCATTCTTACAAAAGCGCAAACATTCCGGAAAATATGTTTGAAAAATGAAATCTTTGAGATTTCTATGGCACCTATGGTTTGAAATAGAGATTTGGTTTCAAACCGTATGCAAAATCCCTAGAGATTTCTGTGGTACCCCAGTATATGCCGATTTAAAAGATTATAGCGATTTCTCAAACATACATATTTACAGGAAGATGGTTTTTACTTGGGCTTCTACTCAAGGGTTTCCAATTGGATTAATTTTCTTTATAGGTACACGATTCCGATGAAGGTCAAAAAACTCCGACAGTCGCGTTTCTTTCCTTATTTCCAACTTGGAATTGTAAAATTGCACGCCATTCATTTAAGGGGTTAGTTAATTTAGAGACCTGCATACAGTTAGAAACCCGTAAAGACCAACTAATTTTAACTACTATACTTACCACCCCCCTCCCACCGCCAATTCATCCTGTTAACTCGCTCTATAAATAACAAAGCTTAAAGTCGGTTCAAGCCAAGGCGGTGTAGTCAACAAACAAATTGAGTTCCAACAAATTACACCTGTTGTTGTTGTTGGTGTTGTTTTTCGCTGCCACGCCACAGTGTTGCCTAATTACGTCAGCGTTCCAAAGTGCACTTGAGCATGCAAGCGAGCGAACGTCCTTCATTTCTCCTTGTGCTCGCCATTTTGTTTACTTGACCGGAAACGGAAGGTGCAACAGCGCAGCGCAGTGGAGCTCCAACGATTGCAACAGTCAAGCAAATTAAAATCCAAAATGTTTGCCATTCCCATTAACGTCTAATGGTCAAAAGTTAAAAGGCTTTAAATGAAGTTGTGTTGGTCGACTTGAACATTTCTTGTTTGACTTTCGGCGTCCCGTGCTCCGCCCTACACAACCTACATGTTGGAATGGGTCTTAATGGGTCAGCGCACAGCTCTTACATTTCCAAATTGCCGATTTCTCAACGCATAACAACAAGCCAAAAAGTTGCATAAATCAATTTCCAATGCCATTTGAATTTGTTCAGGAGCAGTAGATCGGGTTGGGGAATGTTTTGTGCTAGTTTCGTATGTTTTTAGCGCGATAAAACTTGCTTTTCCTCTAAGGGATGGGGGTTGGGGTTGGAGTTGCGGGTGTGAGTGTGAGTGAAAAGAAAGAATTTTATAGCTTTGTTTTTGCAAGTGCTTCGTTGTGCAGCGGAAACGTTTGGCCACAAAATGCAATCGAAAAATGTATACAAATACAATAACAAGATGGAAATGGGAATTGCCTTAAAGGTTGAAAGTTTACAAATGTCTGAGTATATTTTTTTAAGTGGGACCACAGTCCGACTGAAACTGGTGTGCTATTGTTTAAATACTAACTTTATACTATTTTATGAATGAAAACCCTTTCTGTTCTTTTACTTAAAATAAAACAATATTGACAGTCTTAAGCTCTTTTTGTCCCCGTAAATGAAGATCTTATATTAAAATCGTTTCTAAAAAATTAAAAAAAAGTGCTGTATTAAGTACACGTTATCTGTAGGCTCTGACTTAAAGTGAGTTTTGTACTTGCCTCATCTTTGCCCTTGACGAGGCACATTTTTGTATCATCCTCCGGCGATGTCCACACGAGACGTTGTTGCTCTCCGAGATCATGTATGCTTAAATTAAATACGGTATTTCTGCAAAAAAAAAAAGAATAAGGATATTGAATTAATAACTTGATATACAAGCATATCTATCTACTAAACTTTAAATAGGATTCGTGTTCAGTATTTACAATAATCTTACAAACATATTTATAGAACGTCAGTTGGGTTTATAAGTGTATGCGGGCCAACAACTTGCGGTATTAATGTTTTTAAAATTAATTAAAATTCATTTGACCTTTGAGCTACAATCAACCGAACTTTACTGGCATGAACCATATTGTTGGGTTTTCTTTTTTCAATGCGAAAATTATGCAAAAATTCCAAAGTTTCCGTTAATAAAATTGTGCACATGTACACATTCGAAAACACACGCACACGGACCCCTTAAAATGTGAATCTGTCGGGTAGGTGCTCGACAACAGGATACTCTGCTCCCACTTTCCCAAAAAAAAGTGAATAATGGCTTTATATTTCGCATTAGAACGCTGTAGGAGTATTTGTTCAACAAAAATGCTTTACTGGGGTGGGAAGACTATCGATGATGACTTGAAACCAAAATCGATGTTTCATTGTTTATTAGATTCACATGAGTCTACAGTCTGTACTGCAGCGTACCGTTCATAACAATAAGGTGCGGAAGTAAATATCCGGGTGTCTTTTATGGTATATGAGACTTAGGACAGACGAATATGACTGAATCGCTGTCGGATAATACTAAGCATTTTATGTGGTTGACCACATTACTTCGCTTCCATCTGCCTGTTGCAATCTATAATATCCTATGTACTCTACACCAAGTAAAACTAAAACTATGACGCCATTGTGGCATGTGAGGTAAACTAAAATTTCATAAAATTAACTCATTGATTATAAAAACAGCAACTAGTATGTTTGGTCAGATATATACATATACATATACATATACATATACATATACATATACATATACATATACATATACATATACATATACATATACATATACATATACATATACATATACATATACATATACATATACATATACATATACATATACATATACATATACATATACATATACATATACATATACATATACATATACATATACATATACATATACATATACATATACATATACATATACATATACATA
Organism: Chymomyza fuscimana; assembly: GCA_949987675.1. Taxonomy (NCBI): domain Eukaryota; kingdom Metazoa; phylum Arthropoda; class Insecta; order Diptera; family Drosophilidae; genus Chymomyza; species Chymomyza fuscimana. The sequence goes on from OX465088.1 coordinate 61,217,457, forward strand.
TACATATACATATACATATACATATACATATACATATACATATACATATACATATACATATACATATACATATACATATACATATACATATACATATACATATACATATACATATACATATACATATACATATACATATACATATACATATACATATACATATACATATACATATACATATACATATACATATACATATACATATACATATACATATACATATACATATACATATACATATACATATACATATACATATACATATACATATACATATACATATACATATACATATACATATACATATACATATACATATACATATACATATACATATACATATACATATACATATACATATACATATACATATACATATACATATACATATACATATACATATACATATACATATACATATACATATACATATACATATACATATACATATACATATACATATACATATACATATACATATACATATACATATACATATACATATACATATACATATACATATACATATACATATACATATACATATACATATACATATACATATACATATACATATACATATACATATACATATACATATACATATACATATACATATACATATACATATACATATACATATACATATACATATACATATACATATACATATACATATACATATACATATACATATACATATACATATACATATACATATACATATACATATACATATACATATACATATACATATACATATACATATACATATACATATACATATACATATACATATACATATACATATACATATACATATACATATACATATACATATACATATACATATACATATACATATACATATACATATACATATACATATACATATACATATACATATACATATACATATACATATACATATACATATACATATACATATACATATACATATACATATACATATACATATACATATACATATACATATACATATACATATACATATACATATACATATACATATACATATACATATACATATACATATACATATACATATACATATACATATACATATACATATACATATACATATACATATACATATACATATACATATACATATACATATACATATACATATACATATACATATACATATACATATACATATATACATATACATATACATATACATATACATATACATATACATATACATATACATATACATATACATATACATATACATATACATATACATATACATATACATATACATATACATATACATATACATATACATATACATATACATATACATATACATATACATATACATATACATATACATATACATATACATATACATATACATATACATATACATATACATATACATATACATATACATATACATATACATATACATATACATATACATATACATATACATATACATATACATATACATATACATATACATATACATATACATATACATATACATATACATATACATATACATATACATATACATATACATATACATATACATATACATATACATATACATATACATATACATATACATATACATATACATATACATATACATATACATATACATATACATATACATATACATATACATATACATATACATATACATATACATATACATATACATATACATATACATATACATATACATATACATATACATATACATATACATATACATATACATATACATATACATATACATATACATATACATATACATATACATATACATATACATATACATATACATATACATATACATATACATATACATATACATATACATATACATATACATATACATATACATATACATATACATATACATATACATATACATATACATATACATATACATATACATATACATATACATATACATATACATATACATATACATATACATATACATATACATATACATATACATATACATATACATATACATATACATATACATATACATATACATATACATATACATATACATATACATATACATATACATATACATATACATATACATATACATATACATATACATATACATATACATATACATATACATATACATATACATATACATATACATATACATATATATATATATTGTATATATATGACTATATGTATGTGTGTAAGATGCCGCGCTTAAAATAAACAGCAAACAATCTTATGAGAGTTGCGAACTTTAAAAGTTTTTTAACGAGGAAATCGATTCTGAAAAGGCCGAAAAGGATAAGTTGAAAATCAATTGGCCGTGGTATAGTTCAGTTTTGCAGATAAATTTGTTATTAAGAGCTGACCCAATAAAATTGATTACTTAAATTAGTGTAAAGTAAACAAAATTAATGAATGTGAAACGCTTAGAAACCTAGTAAAATTTATACCGTACCCATAAATACACCTTATTATTTTATTAATTATTAAGTGAACTAGAATCACAATTTTTGGTAAGCTGTGGCCCTAATGAACAAATCCACAAATTTTATCGATGCGGTCCCCCAACCCCTCGCAATCGATTTACCATGTTTTCTCCCACACCCCTCAACATACCAACTTGAAACTTACCCCATATACTTCAAATAACTTCTTTGACGTAACACTCGAGTTTCATCAAAATCGTTAAAAATTTAGGGAACTCATATGTAAAAATATCGAATTTAACCAAAAAAAAAGATTCCAATTGGAAAGTTCTTAAAAAGAATATGCAGGAAAAATTTTTTCGAGACAGTAGTTACAGGGTGTTCCACTGTCGGGCACCGCCTCGACTGTACCACATTTTTTTGTTTGGAGACTATAAAATATAAATTGAATCTTCAAGATTACATATATGAGCTATATCTGCAGGCAGATCAAGTTTGTCGATTCATGTCGATATTTTACCCTCTTACACTGTAGGTGAATTTTGTGCCCTTAACCCACACAATACAAGGGTCACTATTCATTTTATTACTTTTGTTGGATTCGGTGCGTCTCGGAAGACCCATACTGTCGATTGTCACGACTATCACATACTGATCAATTTTTTAACACCCAAATATTCATGCAATATTGAATGTACGCTGGTGGAACTAATGCCCAGGTATATCTCAATCTCACAATATCGCTCAAGATGATTACGGTCGATTTTGGATAAATTTCGCGAAATTCATCGGTGAAAATCGCCCATGAATAATTTCTGCAAACCAGGCTTTTAGAGTAGCGTAATATTGTGCTTGATCAGTAAAATTCGAATGAAGATGAACGTTATACTCTTGTCGAGATAGTCCACGAAAATATTAAATGAAATACCAAGGAGTTCCTGTAATGTTTCATAGTGGCAAATATGAGCGGCAAAACTGTGTTGGAAGAAGATGCCTGTATATATGTAAGTTGGATGAAAAATTTAGATATTAAGGAAGATGCGAGACGACATAAAAATGCAGGATGGGGATTGGCAAGTGAAGTTTTTGGTTGCTTATCTCGGAAAAAAAGATGGTTCGCTGGAACTCTCAAAATATCGAAAAAACAATTCATGTTAATTAATTAACTTTTTTTTACAAATTATACTTAGGCATAATCCATCAAGACTAACAGTCTTGTCAAGGTATTATTCGTTGTTTACAAGCGCAATAAATTGGATGGATTAATTTAAGATATTTTTATGACGTGTAGGCGTGTAATATATTTTTTAGAAAGAAAACTCATCCACTTAAACAAAGTTGAAAAATAGGACGCTTATGCGCACATGGTGATAATTTACATGATAATGATAGCAAATTTCAAGGAAAATAATCGCATCCCTAGGCAACCGCAACACAGAGATCCTATATTCGGGGTATGCGGGATTGTCTGTCAGTCTAACTGAAGACAAACCAAGGCCATTTGTTAACCTTCAAGTGTAGCCAAGCAGACTTATGCGTAATATGAACATTTCAGACCAGACTTGGGCAAAAAAATAAAAATAATAATACATTCCAAAGAAGCTCCTTGTGTGTGTGTGAGTGCGTTACTTGGTTAACTTAAACAGGATACTTTTGAGGGTCAAGGTACAAAATGATGGCGACCCTGTTCTTTGTTTCGTGAGTTACACTTTTAACGTTTTTGAAAACCCAGTCGACCACAATGTCGTTATTTATGTGTATGTGGCTTTTGTTCTGATGCCTTTGTAGGTTGTTTTTGTTGTCGTTGTTGTTGTTGGTTAAGTCTTGAAAAGGGTTGCGTCCTCGAGCTAGGGAGTGAGTTGTTAGGGATGCGTCGCCTCCTATTGAAGGAGCGCGTATGATTGCTTTACAATAGAAGAAAAGCTGCGTTATTTTGGGGCGTTTTGAGTGCCTCGTTAAACATAAATATTATATTAGAATGGTGGCATAGAAAGTAAATGGGTTGTGTATATAAATGGGACATCTACGATTAACAAGCAAGGTTTATGATTGTATCAACACCACACTGATATAAGGGCGTTAATAGGATTTGGGCATTAATCTTAGATTAAGCTTTTCCAATTTTCTTAAATATTTTTTGTGCCGGCTGGTCTAACAAAACAACATTTACATATATATTTACAGATTAATGAAAAACAGGTTTCACACCAATACGGGAAAGTGGTTTGCAAATCGGAATTCTGGATTAAAAAAGCATATTATTTATTTATTTATATAAAGTTATAATTTCGGTTAAAAACTAAAGATAAGATTAATGAAGCGGTGGCAACGTACGCCTTCGACTAAAAAATAACAAATTACTTTTGAAAATATTATATCATTTAAAAATTGTATGCAAAGCATTGTATTCAGTACACCAATCCATTTTTTTTTTTGTGCCTCTGATGATTGTGGTGTAAGCTGAACCGTTTCAATTCTATGAGCATTTCACTCAACCTCCAACTTAATCTATTAGCACCGTACTTGTCGAGAAATTGTACGATGAAGTGAATTGAACGCCATCATAATTAAGGATGTTAAGCGCTACTTGCAGGAACAATATCCAGAAAATGTGCTCGAAAAGAGCGAGGACAAGACTATCGAGATATGGAGAAACAGGAATGATTCTAGCAAGTTTTTTAAGGTAATGGGACAGCTTCGCATAAAGATACATAAGGAAATTGTACACTGAGGTAATACAGGGAATACTTCTTCGGGATATTTTCGAAAGACGATCATTGCAATGTTGGCATCGTAGGTAACATTCCAACGCAACTAAACAAAGATGACGTAATGGATATACTGACGTCTAACCATGACAAACTCCAGGTTACTGTCAAATATCGATGGGCTTAAGAACGAGAAAGTAAGCAACGCTTTCTCCTTTCTGGTCTTAAGTTCTGCTCATGAAATCAATGCCCCTTTAAAATCTACGAAAAGGTTGCATGTTTTCATACCAAACTCTTTTGTTTTTTCAAAAATCTGTCTGATTCTAAATATCTGGTCTATTTTTGATTTATTGGCTCAAAAACCAGCCTGATAATCGCCGACTATTCGTGAGGTGTATACCTTTAGATTTTTTGCAATAAGCGTAGTGAGCAGTTTATATGCAACGCAGAGTAGAGAGGAAAACTAAGTGTGTTATATGTTTACTTCAAGTTGAATGAAGTTTTGGTCAGACTCTTAGATTGGGGCTAAAAACTGTACTTTTGGTGTTTCTATACTTTGAGGCATCGTCATAACGAACAACGAACTTTTTATGAAGTAAACCGAGAATTTCTTCTAGAGGAAAATTTAGGCAGCTATTCATTTAGTTCGCGAAACTTTAGTCGGGATTAGTATCCACAGCTCTTGTGGTTTCCGGGCTCAAGCTGTACATAAACTTTAAATATTTAAAGAAACAAAAATTTATTCCACAAATTCGCGACTAAAATGTAATTATATAAAGCAAACGAGTATTATATGGTGTACATCGGTATTCCGGCGCAAACTAGGCAAATCAGACGAATTCATCAACCAGCCAGGACACCAACATGTAGACCCATCCGATTGACGCAACTATGGTTTGAAATATTTGCGGTTTTGGATGCCATCAGCCTCAAAATGATTCGTGGTTGGTTTTCGTGTAAGTTGCACATGAATAAATTTATCCCAATGTGCTGTATACAATTATGTACATATGTACATAGGAACTCCGAATACATATGTTTATATGTTTTAAACAAGGATTTTAAAAACACACACACACACACACATAAACCTCATGCGTTTCGTTTATAAATACATATATATGCATATGTACAGTAGGTATTTGCATCAACTTTAGGTGCACAAATTTAAGGGCGATTTTGTTCAATTTAAATAACGATAAGTTAAGCTTGTTAATTTTAAATTATAATAACAACATTGTGTTTGTTTTGATCAAGATAAAATTAAATTTAAAATCTAGAAAATTTGAATACCGTGTAAGAATACAATTATTTATTCATTACACATTCAATAAAGTACCAACAATTATATGGCTATATACCCTATATACCTTCAAGCCTTAAAATAGTTTACAATTTGCTTTATTTGCCGTAATAAAATAAAAAAAAAATTGCTTAAAGCTAGCTTTACATATTAAATCAAGTTTGGATATTCTATCTTTACAACTGGGAAACTAAGAGAATAAATTTTTTAGATATAAAGGAGTTTGGTTCGAATATTTAATACTTTATAAATTATGGTCTATTAAGAATCATTTTTTATTAATATCTTATTCTGGGAAGTTTGAATTTTTTGTAAATGATATGGCGCACTGCTGCCCCATATCTCAGAATCATATAGCATTATAGGTAAAAATATAGATTTATATATTAATAATTTGTTGTTTAACGAAAGATTAGACTTATGATTTATAAAAGGGTACAGATGGCATATAGTTTTGTTAATTTTATCTATAATTTTACTAATGTGATCTGAGAAAAGAAGCTTTTTATCGAAGTAAACTCCCAAATAGCGAACGCAATTATCCCATTTTATATTCATCTATCTATTTGTTATAATTTAAGTTCTGTGTTTGGTAAAGCAATGCTTACGCTTTTTCGTAAAATATATGGCTTTACTTTTTGCAGCATTAAGCTTTTTTTTCCACCGATAAAAATAATCGGATAAGGAACTCATAGCAGTTTGAAGTTCAGAATAAAGTACACTATAAGCTTCACTAGAGCAGTATAAGGCAGTATCGTTCGCAAAGATTAATGTTTGGCAATATTTAAAAATGGGAATGTCATGAGTATAACTATTATACAAAATGGGACCATGTGCGGAGCCTTGCGCGACTCCAGCCGAAATGAGTTTTTTGTTGGACTCGAAACCAGTCAAAGAGACATAAAAGAATCTGTTAGATTGAAAACTTAAAATGAGTTTAGTGAGATAGTGCGTAGTTTTACATTGGACTAGTTTGCATATTAGGCCATTACCAAACAGTATCAAATGCAGCTTCGACATCGAGTGTTACCAAGCCGATGTATCACTTCTAAGCAAAATTTTCTTGAGCAAAGTTTGCAACTATATAAAGAGGCTGGCTACAGCTTAGGGAAGGTCTAGAACCGAATTGAACTTTTCTGGTTTTGATGAGGCGTTCAAAAATTTTTGAGAAGCCACAGAGCAGGCTAATTGGCCGATAGCTTGTAGGACAGTCAGGAGGTTTTCCAGGCTTTGCAATCGGATTGATTTTGGCTATTTTCCATTCCAATGGAAGTATCAGAAAAGTATATCATGTACGTCAGTAAATATATTAGCTTTTTCCAGATCAGTAGAAAAACATTTGTTATTAAGAGTAAAGCTAGACATAAATTGCTTTTTATTTTTAATAACCCTTGTTAGTGTTCAAAAGGGCTTCGAGCTTTCCAAATTAGACATCTTTTGGTTCCAAGATACGTTACTATGGGGAGATAACTTATGACGTATTGCTCTGTTGAGATGATTCTCTCTGACTTTAAAAATAGATAGTGTTGATCTAACTCACTGCCTTTGAGCAATGTTTCGGTCTGAGCTGAGCTTAGTGATATTAGCAGGTAATTTTAAGGCAGATTGTTTACGATGCTTTTTAGGTTCGGTCAGTTATAATCAGCCATCATGTCTACCAACTCACATACCAACACTCAAATATGTGGATCTGAAAACAGTTCAATTTTTCTTTGGATTTTATATTTTAATGAGCATTTGAAAGCCTTCCAGTTTGCTTTAGAATACTAAATTTCTTTCTAAGCTGAGATTTTCTCTAAATCGCATGCATACAGTGAATCAAAAAAGTCTAGGTACATCGCTGTTAACAAAGTTTATATGTAGATAACGTTTAATTTAGTTCTTTTTTTTTTTGTTTAAAGTGTGATTTTATTCTATTTTAGAAAAGTTAATGTGATAACATTATTGATCCTTCGTTGGTCTGCAATTGGCCAGAATATTTGCCTCTAAGCAGTCAATGACTATATTTTCATGGATCTATTTTTTTTACATTTTGCATGCGCAGTGTAAGCCGAATATGCTAAATAGTACAATGCAATTCGAAGATAATTCTTACTAAATAGTATGGAGCTCTGCAAACTTATTTTCCAACTCAAAGTAGAAATAAACTATTTCCACTGATAAACTCGTCCGTGATATCCAGCTCTGTATTACATATAAGCTGTTTGGGGATAAAAGTTGTCTCTACAATATTCATACATATTATGACAGTCAGTATTTGAGCCTCTCGATCTGCTACAATCCGATCCTGCCGTGGGGTAAATTTAAACGTAATATCTATTTTTTCCAATATAATAATTGTCCACTGTACTACTGGTATAGTGCCGTTTTTTTAGAGCAAACTACTTGTACGTATTTTAGCGAAATCCTAAAAAAACCGTCACGTAACGAAATGAGGTATACTGTGTGAGTATTGGTGAGGGTGTCGAGTGGAATACAAACAATTGTGGCTAAAGCATACATATGGGACACAGAGGCCGTAGACTTTTCAAGTCGTCTCGAGTACCAGGGTCGATTCCCAGTTGAGCCAGATTTTTTTTTTACTTTTTAACACTTTTGTCCATTATATATTTTTTATTTATTGGTTTTTATGTAATACATAATTTACTACTTTGTGTATAATTTTTTATAAACAAATTTTTTCATAAAATAAAAAAAAAAATTTTCAATTTGTCAAAATAGTTATTGTTGTCTATTTGTATTGACTGTGTCAAGACTTTTTTGATTCATTGTACATGTTTTTTTTGACACTCAGTTAACATATAATTAAAAGCCAGAGGATGTGAGAGTGACACAGTTGGAGGGTAAAGAAGAAGCGTATGCCACGCCCTTGTGCATTTTCACGCAATGTTGACTGTAGGAAAACTGCCGCCGGCTGTCGAACTCTTTTCTGTTTTTCACTCTCTTTATTCGTTTCTCTCTCTCTCTCTCTCTCTCTCTCTCTCTGACGCGTATATAAACATACATACAACGGCAAAAGCACAGTATGCTAATTTTCCTCCACACATTTTATATATTTATGCCCTGACAACAGCAGGCGACAAAATGCATCCAGTTGACTGCAAAAATGGACGCACTGCACCAACGTTGTTGTTGTTTTTGTCGTTATTGTCATAATTAAAACGCGCTCCATAATTGCCAAACAATGGCAACAATGGCGGACAGAAAACCTGATTCGAGTGTCCCAGACACTGCTATTCCATTTACACGGACCATGTTAGCTACGCATCTGGCACTGTCAGCCTTAGTCAGTCAGCTTTACAGGCTAAAAGAGTTGCCAAAGCTAATTTTTTCAGCTTCAACATTGGCCGACAAAGAAGCGTAAACAGGATGAGATCATCGCGCACGTATAAAATAAAATCGCGTAATGGAAATTCTGTGAAATTTGGAAAACAATGGAACAACGTTTTATGGCGTAAACCATGAAAAAGCACATGAGAATATTGACGTTATTGCCAATAAGGCTGGCAACTCGGTTCTTAACTAATTTAGCTTCAAAAAGCTTAGGTTAAAAATTCTACGCCGAATCTTAATCCCTTTAAATAACATCCAAGAAATTATTGAAAAGAATAAGAATACACAGAGTATACACTTTCATTTCACACTGTACATCTGATTTTGAGGCGTCTTGAAGCATATCCTAAATTACTGAAGATACCGGTTCTGGTGACTTTAGCTACTTTTAAAATGTTTTGCTAGCAAAAAGGGATTTCAATTTGTTAATTTTTGCCTATAACTACCGAAACGGATGAATAATTGCAATATTAAGATCTGTATCGAACTAACTTGTCAACTTAAAAAATAAGCAAAACAGTGAGCCGAATGTCAAAAAATTGTTTGTGGCCAAATTTTTTGACTATAGACAGACATATAGTAACTCGGATAGACGGTCATGGCTAAATCAATTTCTCTGGTCATTTTGAATAGCTTGGTATAAAGGTTATTTCAAATTTCACACTAAAATTTTTGTTATCTTCAAATTGTTATCTTTCAAATTGTGAAAATGATTTTTAATGAAAAATGCAAAACATATACGGTTTATGAGTTGGGTATCGATGCAGAAATGCAGAAGTGCCCAGCTAGTTACGCTAAAAAATTCTTCTTCGACCAACACCCTCGAATATGATAAGTGAGGCGTTCTTGTCTAAAAAAATTGAAAAAGAGCCAATATCACCAGTGTGTACATTTTGTATACCCTGTAACTATGGGTACAATGGGTATACTAGATTTGCGCATACAGATGGAGGAATCATAGCCTCGTGTAGCGATTGAGCCATGTCCGTCCGCCAGTCCCTCCATCGTGTTTATACCCTGTACCTATAGGTACAAAGGGTATACTAGATTTGTGCAATGTATGTAACGTACAGAAGGAGGCGTGGCAGACCCCAAGTCCTTTATACCAAAATGCTTATCATAACCTCGGGTAGCGATTAAGCCATGTCCGTCCGTCCGTCCGTCCGTCCGTCCGTCCGTCCGTCCGTCCGTCTGTCCGTCCGTATGAACGCCTAGATCTCAGAGACTATAAGAGCTAGAGACACGAAACTTTACCAGCTGCTGCGCATATTTCCTAAGCAGATGAAGTTTGTTGAATCATGTCAATATCTTCCCCCGTTCCCCCGCAGTAGAGTTTCGCGGTTTTTAGCCACACCGTTTAGTATTTTCACCTGAAATTTAACAGAGCGATGCGTTGTAGTTACATGCATCTATGTGTAAAAAATGAACAAAATCGGACAAATACAACAGAAGTTATAGTCAAAAATGTGCAAATTTCACCTCTCCTTACCGATAAACTGCGGCAATATTTGACTCTACGCAATTATGGCTACAAGTGACGTAGAATCACAATTTTTGGTAAGCTCATTCATGTGGCTCTAATGAACAAATCCACATCCAAATTTTATCGATGCGGTCCCCCCACCCCCCGCAATCCATTTACCGTGTTTTCTCCCACACCCCTCAACATACCAACTTGAAACTTACCCCGTATACTTTTAATAAATTCTTTGTTGTAACATTCGAGTTTCATCAAAATGGGTAAAAATTTAGGGAACTTATAGGTATAAATATCGATTTTCACCAAAAAAAAATAAATTCCAATTGGAAAGTACTTAGATGGAATATGCAGGAAAAATTTTTTTGACACAAAAGGTACAGGGTATTCCACTGTCGGGCACCGCCTCGACTGTACCACATTTTTTTAGTAAAATTTAGTGCTCGCAGTGTACAAAAAAAAAATAGTCGAACTATTTCTACAGCTGCCCACAAAAATATCATCTTAATTTTCGGCGATAAGACAATGTTGACTACAGGCTTTTGAGTTTGCTGAGTTCAAATCCGTGGAAAATTTTAATGAGCTTGTGATCCCTGACGTTATGTGGTTTTTTGGACTTCAGTTAAGATTCATCGTCGGACTCCCAGCCAGAAAAAAATGTTCAATGAGGACGTGCGTGGAATTTTTGCCAAAATTTGTAACTCCGGTGTAATAGAATGTGTTAACAAAGGATGATTCAATCATTTGAGTCAATAGTAAGTGCTTCTCTACATAAATGGCGGTAAAGCAAATACCACAGAGTTATTTGGACACATTTGAGGGCGAAAGACATTGCTCTCCGCATAATATGTATGTGAGTACATAAGCTGGTTAATCGGATTAAATAGATATAATTATTTTAAAAGTTGTTAGCATTGTATCATTTGTTTATGTATGTAGGCAAGTGCATTTATTTCTACATTTTCGTGAATTATATGGGCACATTAAATGTGGTATACAATTTTCCATAAGTACTCTTTATTTATGTAAATATGTATATGTGTTTCTTGTTCTCTCTCTATTTACCTAGAATTTAGCTAAAGTGGCACTCAGACGTGTTCAAGTGCCGCTCTTATAATAGTGTCAAAGCAAATGTGTTCCAATTGTCGTCGTTAGTGTCTACACTAGAACCACAACAACAACAGCAGCAACAAAAAAACCCGCCCACTAACACCCAAAAACACACACACTCACACAAAGCACATCCATTTAACGCCACTTAATCCTGAAAGCTGTTTTAGACGGCGGATCCTTTGGCTTCCTTGGCCATTGCATTGGCTTTTATTGTTGGAGTTGTTGTTGGTTTTTCTGTCGCAACTGTCATTTATGCAAATCAGAATTCCATCTTCGAACCATCCCATCCCCGCTGACTTCTAAGGTTCACTCATGTGATTTTGTGCCTCTTTTCCTACTCCCATTTGTCTGCATCCTTGCTCAATTGCATATGCCTTAAGGCTTCTATAGTTTCCATGGCCTGTTGGTTTCCATTTATTTTGTCATTCTTAATTCAAATGTCTCATCTGGATATATGGCATATGCTTTTGTTTTTGTATACACCAAGACAATATTATCTAAACTACAATGGACATTAAATAGAAACCCATTTTTAAAGATTTCTCGACTAAGATGTTAATATTCCTTTTTTGAATTTTAACTTATACCGAATCATTCTAAACATTGATTTTTTGTACCCATAAGGACAAGGGTACCAGGCAAAACGAGGCTTGACAGATCAAAAGTGCTTTATAATAAAATTCTTATCATAACATGGAGCTGCCCTTTCCTATAAACTGCCACAATATGAAGCTTTGTTTCATTTCTTCTTAAAGTACTTCTGTGAGTCTATTAAACAACGATGTGTTGATTTTTTTTAAATACCCCTTCTATCCCTCTCCACAATTTAACTATTTCCCTTGACGCGAATGATTCAATCGTTTAAGGAAATGTGGTGCAGGGTACCCAATTGACGATTAATTTACATTAAATTTAATCTAAGAATTAATACTTAATATAATGAATCTTTGACAAGTAATACTTTCGTTTTTACTTGCAGCTAAGCCAGTCGAACATTTACAAAAAAAAAGGGGAAATATCATAAGACCCATAAAAAACAACATAATATCACAGTTTTAAAGCGCACAAAACTATAACATTTTTCAAACTTTTCGCCTTTTCTTGAACGACGCCAAGATGGCTGTCATAAGATGGCAGGCTTAAACTTCTTCGAAATACTTTCAAGGCGGTTCCAAAGGCATTAATAGCATAGCATAGCATATTGAGGATTAATAACAGACGACGCATATTCCAAAAACAGGGGCACAAGGGATGTGAATCACCTTTTTATAAAACAACAAAAAAAGTTGACTTTCGCCTTATTGACCATAAAGTCAATTGATATTGTAAAAACAATTTTCGAGTAGAATTCCTAGCTCTTTAATGAAAAGGGAGCATGACCCAAAAATTAGAAGGTGTGATTCACTGAAAAAGAAAACACAGGTTCATTTTTGGTATGCTATAGGTAAACATAAAAAAATGCATGTTAAAAATTTATTTTTTTAAATATCCTAACCAAATTTATTTACTTGTATTTTGTTGTAGACAAATTAGTCTAAAGTTTGAAGAAATTAGTCGACTATTTCATGTAGCTACCATACAAAGATTGAACCAGTTTCCTGCATAATAAAACTCGCAAAGTTCTTTGCGCCACCTTTTTAAATTCAATGTATCATGATAATGGCTTTCTGCAAAAAAGTTATCAATTTTCATTAATTGTTATTCAGGTGGTTAGGTAATTATCTCAACTAGTGTCATCTGATATCGCCTTCCTCCATCAGTATTTTTGATGAACGGACATCTTACGGCCTCTTGCCTCAAAGACAATGCTGAGGGGCCTCATTTGGTGAACTCCAGTAGTTACATTAACTGACTTCGATAAGGCGTGAAAAACATGTATTCAAGAAATTTACCGAGCTAGAAATATTTTTTTGTACAACGTTTTTTGCTCCTCATATGTACCATTTTAAATTTAAGTTTTATGCAAAAATGTTACCTCTTTTCCTTAGGACTAATGTACACATATATTGAGAGCGACAAAAAAAAAAAAACGAAAGGCAGCCGGGTCCATTCTCTATTTCATTCCAATTTTTGTAGAGCTTTGTAGTGGCCGCCTTTGTGTAACCACATAACAATCATTTTTGCACCGCAAATTCATTTCCGTTTGCGCTCGTTTCCTTTCAACAGGACTACTGAATGCATGAGAACACTCCGTGTGTGTGTGTGTATGTATTCGTGTATGTTTGTGCATCGGTATGAGTGTGTGTCTGTGTGTACTCACAACAAACGCGAGCTAATTCCTGCCGATTTATTCGCATTCGTGGTGCACAATTTTTTTGCATACTTCTTAGCGCGCGGTGTCCAAAATGAATTTCATGGCAATCGCATCAAGCGCCTTGACTTCCTCCCATCTCCGAGGTGCCTTCTTCTGGCCCTTGCCTACCCTGGCGCTGATTTTAATCAGTGTTCTAGATTTTTCTTTGCTATTTGCTCTTTGCCTGAGCTTGTTTTCCGACTACCTTCGAGAATCCGCACTTTTTTCAAAGGCATTTTGTGTGGAACAAACGCATTTTGATTGAAGATTGAATTGCGCTATGCATTCCTATGCATAGATGTATGTTTAGAAAGTATGTCCTTCGAGGAATCCATTGTTGCCACTGGCATGCGCATTGGCAGCAACTAAAGAGCGCTATTGTTTATGGCTACAGAAATATGCATCCAAACAGCATGCGAGCAATAATCTTTGAAATAGTTGAAGGACAAACCTTAATATTCTTTGATAAAAACAAAAATTTTGAATGGTACTAATCTTTAGTTAGAAAATTTTTAAAGTATAAATTCCACTCTTAACTAAAGATTGTTTTTATGCACACCATGAAACTTACAATAAAGGTGAAAAATTAAAGTAAATCTGCCTATGTTATGAATATTTAATTTCTTGTCCTCTCTAAAAAAACAATTTTGGAACTTGATGTGATCTTACAAGTATGAAAAGAAGAGAGATCAAAAATACAAAACGAGGAGTAACGAAATTTTACGTCAGATAAAATGGCGTCGAATAGAAAAGTTGACTTCTTATCAATTTGAAAAGAAGAGAAACCGACTTACATATAGTACTACTCTTATAATAAAGCCAAGAAACCACAGGGGAAAAAATTAGACCCAGTTGATATGGGGAAATGTGAGCGAAGTCCTAATCATTTCAAGAAGCTATGGAAACTAAATATTTGGCGTTTTTTAATTAAAAGTTTACGACAAGTAGACCAATAGCCAACTTATGGAACCCTGTTCTATTGAACGCAACTACAAAATGTCTGCACAAAATATTCAGACCTGACCTCAAATCTAAGCTCTTAATGTGTTCAAAATTTGATGGCCATTATTGTAATAATCAAATACTGAATTAAATAGTCAAATTGAATTTTATTGGCCATGGCTGTCACTAAAAGGATAAATGCCAGATTAAAATATGCATGTGAATGGAAAATTCAAAAACCAATGAATCAAATAATGTCGAAAGGTTCAATACCGGTTCAACTATAGTTTGAGTTACCAAATTAGAAATGATGGTTGAAATATTTGGTTTTTTCGTTTGTTATATTAGATAAATGCATCGAACGAGTTTTCATTTTAGTTGTAATCATGTTTAGTAGTTGCAAATGGATAAAGTGACGTGATGGACTGACTGAATGATGAAATGAAATTCGCTTTGTCCTGCCACTGTGGGCGACATTGGAGCCCAGGTGCATGTATAGCCGCCATAGGTGTATGCCCGGGACCAGCAGTCACAAGTCAAATGCCAACTGGCATCCACATTTCACCATTTTGGCATTTGACAGTTCAGACAGCTATCCTGAACTGGTCAGGACAGAAGAAAAACGTCGGTCAATAACATGAAATTCAAACCGTCAATTCGATGCATGCCAAAACACAAGCATCGAATTGGGTTTGAATCCTGAATGCAGTTGGATGCTCTTCACCGCTTCAAAGCACAACAAACTGAATGTTCAATTGGCTAAGTCGGTATGGGCGTGGGTGTGGGTGAGGGTGTGGGTTGCCATTGGATCCTTTGCTGGATCCAAGTGAGGAGTGTCACTCCATTGGGTTGGGTAAGTGAGTGGCGGCAACGAGGAATAACAAAGACCAGGCATATAAAAGAAAGAGCCAACGAACAAGGACCAACAACGAGCGCTGTGCTGCGCTTCGGTAATTTTCCAAAGGCCGCAATTGCACAAACACACAAAGCTACACACACACACACACACACTCACACCACCCAGCAGACCAAAAAGCGAGGCGAGCATTTCCAAAATATTCGGAAACAGTATGAAAAAAGAGTTTCTAGCGAACTAAAAACAAGCGTCGAATTACAATTCGTTGTTGGTATCTCTTTATTTGTTTTCTGTTATATTTCTCATTAGTCGGCAGTGTATTTTTTCTCTCTATTATATAAAAAAGTTTCCTCTTATCGTCATAATAAATAAGAAGAACTACGAGGATGAGCTGCCGTTGCCAAAATTGGTGTGAGCGAAAGATTGTGGTATTTAAAAAAGAAAATTATGTAAATAAAACAATATTTTAAAAGAACGTATTTGACAAAAGGCTTAGTAAAACACTGTAGTAAACACATTAATATGTTGCAATCAGGCCTGACGAGAGAGGGGGGAAATGGGAGGATTCCCCTGGCTCGTAATAAAATTTTCTGAAATTTGCTTTACTGCTAAAAAAAATGCTGTCCCGATGTATTGTCTTTTTAGTGGAAAAGTTGCAATTGTTAAAACCTACCTCTGATTATTTTAAGAAAAATATTAAGGAAAGCAAATTGTTGCTAAAAATATTTTACCAAAAAACTTTACTTCTTCCCTCAAAAACAAAGTCATACTTTTGCTTTTATAATTAAGGTAAAGGGTACCTACAGTTTGAGCCAAAAATGTTACGGCCTCTTAATAACAGAACCTAAAAAAATTCCTCATTTCGTGAAGAAAAATTTATTTTATTAATTGAGTGAATTATTTATTTATGTAGCTGCAAGGTATAATATAAATTAATTTTAAAAATTAAATTCAAATCTCTAATTGGCGACATTTTTTCAATTTTCATTAATGTTAGAACAAGCCTATTTCTGACCGTCTTTAATGGTACATTCTGTAAAAAGGAAATCATAATTTTAAATGAAAGATTTTTGCGCAAATAGTTGGGGTCTCCTAATAGCACAACAATTAATAAACTATCCTATCGGTTAGGCATGTTTGGGTCTCCAAATACAATTCTTCTGCCTACAGTTGTTTGAAGAACAAAAAATAAAAACAATAAATGTAAAAAACCGGTTTAAAAATATTTGAAGTAAATCCTTAAGCTGCTAAGAAAATAAATTAGAAACTAGAGTCCCAAAGTAAATTTCTAAAAGATTAGCCCAATTAAAATATTTTTCTTTAAAATTTCAGTAGCTTTTTTTAATCGTGCTAAATCGAATGAAATTATGTAAAAAGTTTTCTTTCTAGACCGTGTTATATCAAAACCGTGTAAAAACAGAATTGGGTGTACATTCGATTTAGCACGATTAAAAAAACTATTTGATTGAAATTTTGAAGAAAAATATTTTTATTAACCTAATCTTTTAAGGAATTACTTCATGGCTTTTTTTACACGGTTTCTTCCGGAACGTATCTACCGTGTAATAACAGAATTAGGTGTATATTATTTTTTTTAGGCTATTGAAATTTCATTTTAGGTGTAGTTTTATCTATGTTTTTACATTTTAACAAATAAGCTTAAAAAAGAACAGAAAAGGAAATGCAATGAAAATGAACCACATCCAATTATGGCGAAAAATATTGTTCCCAAGTGTGGAAAGAAAAGCGAGAAATGTTTCGTTTTCTAATGTTCCGCTTAACTATCGTTTGCAATGGAGTTGACGAACATTTGGTCGGCTGGGTATTGCACGTATAGTACTTCAGTATTTCATATGATATACGCACAGAAAGGAGTCAATGCGCAAAGAGGAATTTAGAACGATGGGGGGGGGGGGGGGGGGGGGGAGAGTATGTATATGCAAAAGGCTGCATCGGCATTCACTCAGACGGCAAGCGACAACGTCAATTTCGAACTTGGTGGGCACAAAATAAATAAATAAAAAGGAAAGGAAGCAAAAATCTAAAGGCAAAAAATGGCAGAGCAAAAAAAGGGATTCAAGAAGATGAAGATGCTCTAAGGCTATATAACAGCAGAAAGAGAGGTAAGTGGGCTGGCTATACTGAGAATTTTGCTTGATTTGCTTAGTAGATGGATGCAGCTATTCAGAAAAGCCATTTACCGTTACATCACATGGTCGCATTGACGTCGCCGTCAACGTCACCCTCACCATCACCATCACCCTCAGCTTCAACTCCAGCCTCAGACTAAGCCAACCACAACTTGCATGAATGCATCTCATCCGAATGTATGTATGTATTTTGAGGTATGTACACCAAAGCCAACTTATTTTCATGCATCAAGTGGGTAGCCCGCTCAACACTTCTCCACCAACCTCTCCAGAACAAATCCTGCTGTGAAAGTAACGCAAAGTTCGATGACGTGTGACATTGAAAGTTTACTGCCAAAGGGGCGGTGGTGATAGGGTGATGGCTTGATGGGATGACGGCATGGCATACAAATAGCCTAGTCTGCCGACAACCTGGTAGGATAGCAGACTGTATTTGGCATTGGCTGCGGGGTGCAAACTTCTAAAGTGCCGCAATTAGACATCTCTATTAGAGGTCTGCATGGCTACATTCACTTCTACTCACATAGTACTATATAGTACTATGTGGTACTCACAAATACCGTACTCAAAAATTTACAGTACCCCATTTTTACAGTACCCACAGAAAAAATGTATACTACTATAGTATACATGCCAACAGTGAGTATTTTGTGTATGATGTCTTTTTAACATAAGCACAGGCAAAATGTTATGAGTACTCTGAGTATAGTAGTGTACAAAAAGAGCATACATGCATGTACGTGAGTAGCTGTTGCGGCAAAAAAATGGAAAGCAAAGAAAACAAAGCCGGAGCAATGAACATTTTGGAAACTGTGTGTATTTGTTGTAGTAAATTGGCTTAGACAGTTAAATTGACATCAATTTGATCTGTTTTAGAGCTAAAAAATTAGGTGTTGGTTTATTTGTTTGCGTTTATATACTTTTATTTTTATTTTTTAAATTTTATGACTTTTTTTCTTTAAAACATTTTGCAAATCAATAAAGCAAATAATAATGTGTAACCATAATTTTTTTTTAAATAAATCTATTACTTTAATTGAAGCAAAAAATTTGTTAAATAATATTTATTCAAACGCATTTATGTTTTTGTGCACGCTGTAAAAGGGTACAAATGTACCCTTTTTCGCATTTTATACATACAATTCTTAATGTGAATGTAAACACGACTAACAAGTGTCATAGCAGTTACCTTACTTCGAAAGGGTATACATTTTTCTTTTTACTCTGCTCGTAACAAGCACGCAAGCCACCCCAATTTGACAAAGCAAATATTTATGCTTTCTCGCTCATGCCTGCTGCATTTACTATGTCATTTATTTAATTTTATCTCTTTCATTACGTTCACGATCGCTGCTCTGTCGCTCTGTGCTCTCTGCTCTCTTTCATTTTTTCAAACGTATTTTACTAGAGTATAGTAGAGTACACTACTGTAGTACACCATAAAAGTACTCTACTCACAATTTTGGAACCCATGTTTGTGTGAGTACACCATTCACTTATATTCATTCAAAT
This sequence comes from Chymomyza fuscimana, assembly GCA_949987675.1. Taxonomy (NCBI): domain Eukaryota; kingdom Metazoa; phylum Arthropoda; class Insecta; order Diptera; family Drosophilidae; genus Chymomyza; species Chymomyza fuscimana. The sequence continues at coordinate 61,237,585 of OX465088.1, forward strand.
GGGTACCAAAAAATATGCATATGTTTTAAGGCTGAGCTATTCATTCGCCGTTTTGAATGCATTCATGCAGACCTCTAATCTCTATTATTATAATAAATGTACTTCGATGTGCTAAAGGAGATAGATGTTACGAATACGAATTAATTATTAATAACTGAGTTAGTTAATCACTCTTCCTGGTAGTCCGGAAGGCTTAGATTTTGAAAGCTAAACTTTTAAAAGTAAAGTCCTTCTTCAAATCAAGACCATATACTGATAAAAGCTCTAAATAACACAGGCCCACAAAAAATAAGTGTTTTAAGCTTAACATCTTAACAAATTAAACACGAGCCCGAGGTCCAAAAAAGTGCAAAAAGCAACAGTTACCCAGGGTTCTGGCAACAAAATCTTGGAAAGTTTAGACCACTTTTTTTGTTGGCATGTGTAATAAGTACCTTTTCATCATATTTAACTTTAAATTGGTTAAACCGAAGTTCTTGAATTTTATGTACAACTAACTCATATAAAAACTGTGAGATTCCGGGTTGTCATGTAAGGACGAGAATAACCATGAGGATCGCTTATTTGCACTTTCTGAGTTTAACAAATTCACTTTGACTTTGCATACATCAGCAAAGTCAAACTCGTATCCACACCTGCCGCCTCCACCAGTATACAAGGATACCCAAACAGGGCACATGGTTGAGTTGGAGTTGTAGGTGGCACAGTCGTATGTTTTTCTACTTTGTTCATGACGTTTCACATGCAAAATGCGTGTCACATTCGCATTTCCGCCTGTCATGCTAGTTTAGTATGGTTGCCTACTAGCAGCAGGACCCCCATGCAATCCCACAACCACCGAAAACCACACAATCCACAATGTCCTTATATACCATACTAGCACACAAATTCACAAGGGCGTAGATAGCTTTTCTTCAAGGGGTAAAAAATAAATTTCTCTTGTGAGTTCAGAATATCAATTAATTATAAATAGCTCCAAGTAATAAAATATTTAAAAATTAACAATGAATTAATATACCTTTTTGTATATTTTATAACAGAAAAAATTAATTATATGTGGCTTATATAGAAAAATCAATATGGAAATCTAGGACAGAGCCGTTGGTCGCGCACTCCGCCACCTCCCATATGTGGACACCCCTACACCACCCTCTTGACTACGCTCCAGCAAATTTATACACACGTGCTCATGGCGCTTTTTGGCTTTCAACAACAGTCACAGTTGCCGTCCTTTGGTTACTTTGACGGTCGCAGGCGTGTACTATATGTAAGAGGAAGATGTCAAGAGAGAGAGGGACGGAGAGAAACAGAGGAAGCATGTGTGTGCGTAGAGTTGTGCTCCTTTTGAAATGTGGAACTTGTTAAAAATCCATTAATCACGTAAGTGGCAACTCTGGCAACGACAACGCCAGCATACTAATGCGTTCATGCGTGCAAAAAACTGCGAGCAAAAAGCCGACAAGCTTCTTTTTCATTGCATGCCATTTCTCTCTAACAAACCCAACCCCTGCTCTTTACCGAACCCCACCACAACAACTAAACTGCTCAAATTTTCATATGTGTGTGCTCGTCCATGAATTTGTTCGCCGTTGGATTCCTTCTTCTCCTTCTCGGTGGATTTTCACATTTTGCTGACTCATTATGGTACAGTTCCTATTTGGTTTCTTTTTATTGTTAACGCTTAAAACGAACTACTAAACAAGCCGGAAATTATGCGTGTAATTTAAATTTTACAAAATACATACAGTTTTTGTTTGGGGTGGTTTATTTGTATTGTGATTGTTATTTTGGATTTTATATGAGAATCTTTAAGTTAGTGGAGATTCAGAGATAAATTCGAGCCAGAAGGAATAGCTTGAAATTTGGTAGATATATGTTGCAAATGTATCTAATAAATGCAATTGCACTTATTTTGAAAAATCTTTATTTATTCGTCCAAATCAATTTCATCGCCTTCAAAGTAGAAAGAAAGAAGTCGCACGGTGCCATATCAGGTGAATATGCTGGTTGTGGAACGATATGGGTTGAGTTTCTGGCGAAATGGTCGTTGTATTGTCATGGTGCAAAAACCATGAGTTTTCTCGCCACAATTCCGGCCTCTTTTAGCGGATAGCTTCACGCAAACGACGCATAACGCTCAAATAATATTCCTTGATGACTTTACCCGGCGGAAGGAACTCATAATGCACAACATCACGATAATTAAAGAAAACAGTCAACATGACCTTGATTTTTGAGCGACTTTGGCGCGGTTTTTTTGGTCTTGGCGCACCTTTGGCACGATATTCGCTGGATTGATCGGTTGTTTCGGGGTCGTAAGCATAGATCTAAGTTTCATCTCCAGTTATTACGCATTTCATCTTGTCAATGCCTTTTTTCGAACATATTTAATTTAGACCAACCTTAAAAAAAAATTTCTCCAAATCCCATTTTGGCGCGCGCAGTTTATATTCAAATGTCACCTTACTTTTTGAACACAGTAGTATTATATTGGGCTACTAATTTTTTTGAAGTGGCAGGGTCTAATTTTTTAACCAGTTTAGTGTAAACAGCCAAGGCATTGGCACACAATCAAATTGTCACAGGAATGAATATTATTATGAATATTGTAATGTTATTACAAGTTCCACATGATTCTAAAGAAAATATTTATTTTTGAGATTTCAGGTCGAGTTCTCGAACTGAATCCAAACTTTTAGAGTAGTTATTACTAAAAATGTATTCATGTGCAACTCCATTTTTTACATGAAAATAGCTATAGCGCCACATTCCCACAGTGTGGATCATTTCGACGCTTTTCGGAATGGTGTTTCCTAATTATTTTATTTATTTTTTATATAAGGAATTTAAACCCAAATTGCCTTAACACATTTACAAACTATTTTTATTTTTGTCTATGAATATGCGCTTATGCATTCTGGAAGAGTGGGCCTGTAACTTGTGTTGATATTAAATTACCAAAAACTATTTTCAATTATCTAAAGTTTTGCATCAATTCTACGAGTATTTGTCTGTCTGTGTAGTATGTGGCACGTACATGGCAGTCTCCGCGTAGGGAATCTTGTGTTGCATCGTGTTTTACAAGAAACTAGCACTTCTTTGGCTAAAAATTTCTCGAGTTCCTTGAACAGACACAAGTTTATTATGTCTAGTTTTGGTTTTTGTGTTCTTTGCATGCCGTAAGTATGCAACATTTTAATATGTGTGTCAGTCAAACACAAACACACCCCTCCACCCACCTCTTATATTTGTGTGTGTGTGTGTGCTTCCGAGTGTTTGCCTCTAAGAACTTGCGCCATGTGGAAAACAATAACGCCCCCGACCCACAGAGGCAGCAAATACATATATGAGTACATAGTAAGTAGTAAGTATCTTTGTGGTTTTTAAGAACGACAGAATGTACAATGCTCCTTTCACCCCTATCTGTCTACAGCAACCAAGTCAAGGAGCTGGGCTTTGGACTACCCGCAAACCCTTCAAGCTTCCACTTCAGCTTCAAGTTTGTCTGCTGTACAAGATCTTCCTCTGCCTGGTGAAAACTTAAACTTTCAGTGCCCGCCGTTATATCAAAAAGCACCTGCTCTAAAGTTTATGCTCTTTTTGTTTTTCTTGCCAGTGTTGCAAAATCAAAGTTAGCTTGGAGTCTACCTGTCTGTCGGCGTGTCTGTTGGTCTGTCTGTCGGTCTGCTACTAACTTTCATACATTTTCTACTTAAATTAAATACAATGTGTGCAAAAAGTAAATGAAAGTTTTCTTCATGTGAATTTTTTGTTGTAGTTGTGTGGTTTTTTTTTTTTGTTGCTGTTGGCGTTTTACATGGAAATGTAAAAAAAAATGCGACAAGACTAACCCAAACTTTCAGAGAAGTTTAGAGTCTAAATGCCGGAAGTTGGAGTTATCTAAATAGGGTCGTCGCATAAATATTTGGAATGACCTTTGGGCACCTATTTTTGGGCATTTTTGTGTTGTGTAATATTGTTTTCGGAATGTGAGTACCAATAGTGACAGAATAAGGTACCAAAAATTGTGTTGTGGGATGAACTATTTATTAAAAACTTTGTACTCTCTGCTAAATGTAGTTCTCATCACTTTCTAACGCTCTTTCTTTTTAAAACATTTCACTATTCAAACTTTTCAAACTGAAGACACTGTAAATAATTTTCTGTAAGACACTAAAAAATTTATTTTTTTTGTCACATATATGTAATACACTATTTTAAAAATACTATGGACTCAAATCTTGGTATTAATGAATTAAAGTACAGGCTTATTAACTGGAGTATATCTCAAAAATTGAAGTGTATCTGAAGAAGAGCTCAATTTCGATTTTCATATCTTTTTGGATGCGAATTTTATGTTTGTTTTTGATGATCAAGCGACATTAAACGATTTCGTAAACTGGACTGCACATAAACATAAAAAGTGTTTTCCTAAGTGCGTTAATCTCACCTGCCCCCACGTAAAGGATGAAAAAACGGAGCAACGGAAAAAGGAACTTTCTTTCGGTCTCTTGCCTCTGTATCGCAGTCAAGTGAAAATGCAAAAGCAACAGCTACAACAATTCTCTTAGCAACAAGGACAACAAAGCAGAATTAAAAGTGAAAAAGTGGGTGAGCTGGAGTCAGGACATCCCGACTATAATATACTCTGCACTCTCCATAATTACCACAATATCTTTTTGATATTAAGGACTGTAAAAATATGCGAACATAAATCAAACGAATAATTTGCTGCTCGCATCGACTATTTTACCAAAAAAATTTACGAAGTAATTGTTGTTGGTTTGGATTCTATTGGGTCGTTCACTAAGTAATTGCGTTTGATGACAACAGCTGATCTTGTTGAACTTTTTGGCAGCCATCTTCACACTTAACCGCTTTACCTTTATATATTTGAACAGCTGATATAGTAAGGCTTTTTTGTAAAAAAAAATTTGTCAAATTTTTTGGAATAGTTTTTGTTTGGTGCCCTATCGAAGATGGAAGATCGAAAACAACATTTTCGGCATATTTTACTGTTTTACTATCAAAAAGGTAAAAATGCAGTTCATGCAAGGCGAAAATTGTGTGATGTGTACGGAGAAGGCAGGCTTGACGAGAGGGGGGTGGGAAAGGGAGGATTCCCCCCGGGCCCGGAGTTTTCTCAGGGGCCCGGTGTAAATACTGTCTTACTGTCTTGATTCAAGCTGAAGGTGTAATAGAGGGGCCGGTACATTTTTCCCCCGGGCCCGGATTTTCTCTCTACGGCCCTGTGAGAAGGTGTGTTGACCGAACGCCAATGCCAAAATTGGTTTGCAAAATTTCGTTCCGACAATTTCGATTTTAAGGATGCACCACGTCCTGGAAGGCGTCTTGAAGCCGATGTCGATAAAATAAAGTCGTTGGTCGATGCAAATCGTCGAATAACAACTCGAGAGAATGGGATGTGCTACCACACCCACCATATTCTCCAGACTTGGCACCTTCGGACTATTACTTGTTCCGGTCCCTACAAAATTTTTTGGATGGGAGAACCTTCACCTCAAATCAGGACGTCAAAAACCACTTGGACCAGTTTTTTGCCTGCAAGGATCAACAATTTTATGTGCGTGGAATCAATCTCTTGCCCGAAAGATGGCAAAAGGTATTGGATCAAAATGGAGAATATATAATTTCATAAAATGTTTTACACAATAAAAAAATTATATTTAAATTGCACTAAAAAAAACGAAATTACTCAGTGAACGACCCAATAGATAAAGGGTAATTGCTGCTAGAAATTTCCAACTGTTTAAAGTAAAACCTTGTTTCAAAATATTCTCAGAGAATCAGTCACTATGGAGTAAAGAACAATTTATTTTCTCGATCATTTTGGATCCTACTTGTTTTCTTTTAGGTGTTACATACAAAATTTCCTTCGCGCTTTATTGATGTACTCTTTTACCGTTGGGTTGCAGGGTATGAAAAATAGGTGGCCAAGTTGTCGTGCCTCTTGACGCAGCTGCCACGTAAATGGGTTGAGTGGACACTCGAGTGCACCCTGCATCAACGTCCTTCCGACGTCGCGTCGTTTTGACGTTCGGTTTACTGTTATAACTAAAGCAAATAGTAGGAACTCACCTGGCACCAATGAGCAGACTGTTTCCATCCTTGGTGACGAGCTTGAAGTGATCCACGACACTTTCATTGCCCAAAAATTTCAGTATATCTTCGGGACCTGTAAAAGAACAAAATGCAAAATTAAAACTTTTCACCAGACAACCAAGACATGGGGGTGACACCAAGAGCTGGGATGGAGGGAACCATGCAAATGCCTAATTAGGCAATTAGGCGCGTAAAAAGCGACAAAAAGTCCTTGGGTGAAAGCGAAATGAAAAACGAGAAAGAAAATGGCGGCTGGCTACGTCTGGTTCCTGTTGATGTGCAGAAAACAATGCAGCTGAACGCTCGGTTGGTTGGATGGCTGAATCCCTAACTGACTGGAGGATGGCTTGGAGTTGCTTTATATGCAAATGGGACAGGACGCGGGCAGTCAGTGAGAGCGTCTGGTACAAAGGAAGATTACCCTTTTAGCTGCTAAAATAGCAATACAAACAACAACAAAAGCAGGAATAATAGAGCGTACAAGAGCAAAGTTTTGTTTTGTCATTTGTTTATTCCGCATTTCGTTTTTGTCAGGATTCAGAGTTGGCATCCGACAGCTGTCCGACCAAAATTATAGAAAGACTAAGAAACGATGTGTGATTTTGTATGTTTTGGAGTGGTGGGATTATGAAAGATAACACGACTGAGCGCCTATGCTTTGAAACTCCTTCAATATCCTGTATCCACTTCAAAAAAAGTTATTATTTGCACGAAGTTTCGTTTTGGTACGTAGAGAGTTTTTCGCGTATTCAAGTTAAATGGTTTAGGGGGAACGGAGGTTACTAGGTTCACATTTATTTATTTTATTTTTGATCCATAAATATATTATTTTTCTTAAATTATTAACGTATTAATAATGAAAGGAAAGACAGTAAATTAGCTAAGTAGTAATCAGAGATTCTTACCCGTTGAGCGAACTTAAAAAAAAAAAGGATGAACCACATGAAAAGCAAGATAGCTTATATAAAAAAAGTGTTAAAAGTTAAAGACCATTCGAAGGGAAGTTACAAAAAAAGTATAAAGTGGAACCAAAAAAAAAAAAACATACAACGAGGTATTTTGCTTGAGTTTTTTATGATCTCGAATTCGGGTTAAGCGAGATATAAAAATCATCGCCGCACAAGCATGCTCGAAAAAATATGTGGGGTTTTTAGAGGCTATGTTATGTAAGGTCCAAAAACTCCAGCATGTCAGGAACACCGCCTCAAACAGAACACCAAGGTCAGAATCATTCAAGATGCTTTTGCACAAATCGATTCCCTTGACCCTATGGGCAAAGGTTTTAAAAATATATTAATTATTTATCACATTAGTAAGCCTTGTTCCCATTCTTTTCCAACATATATATTCCACGTTACATTTATATTTTATTTGAGTCAATATTACCATGACGTACTTCTTCCAGCTTAACTGCCCATCTTATCTTCATGCTAATAAAAGATGCCATCGAAGATATCTGTATTAATGAGCTCTCTTTTAAAGAACACCTACTTAAGAAGAATTGAAATTGTTAAAATTTATTCCACACGGTAAAAGCGAGTCCATTCAATATCCTCATCTTTTCACTGACCTTACATAATGTATAACGTTATGTATTATCCGGCTTGAATTTGGAAGTATTCGGTCATTAGCAACTAATACTATGCCACATTCTTGTCCTCTGGTACGCCGCTATGTATGTGCATAGCCCCTGTCGACCATTTGACGACCTTAAAAAAGTTAGTAAGCCCAAAATTGTAAGCTAATATTTGACTTACCTACATTTACAACAACCCAACAAACCCATATATAGTCCCTGTCTACGCACGTTCTCGCACTTGGATCGAAAAACAAACAGACTGAAATTTCACAACCAAAAATCTAATATTTACCTTGACTTTCAAAAAGTATGCAACGTCAAAGTAAACTTCCACTCAAAACGCGAACGTCCGTGGGACTGTGGAGCGGGGGCTATATGGAGCCGAACCGACCAGACCGGAACGGAACAACGCAAAACCATAAAAAACAGCAAAGAAAACGACCAGAGTCTATCACTTTAATCAACTACCAGAGCAACCGGCTGCTGGCCCTGCTTCCATAGCACCCTGGCTCCCTGACTCTCGATTGCATGTCTGCCGCTCAAAATTATGCAAATTCAACGAAAATAAAGTAAATTCCAACGTACGAAATCTACAAATGCTGGACCAAAATGGAACCTTGTGTGTGTATATGGAAGGGCGCGCGCCCAACTGACTCCTCTGGGGGACTTTGCATTGTGGCAGCAACACGGCGACAACGTGTCCATGTTTGACTTTGGCATCCGTTCCCAGCGCAGAACGTGACAATGCAACGCCAGAGCAGCTTAACGGACCAAAGTTACCGTCCTGGTTGCCCTTTCCATCATCATAGCTAGTTTCATCATCGTCCAGTGGCCAGCATTTAAACAAAATTTCACTTAAATTCCTTTATGTTGAGTAATTTGCTGCAGCAGTTTTTATTATTAAGAATTACTAAGGGGAAAATAAGCTGATTATTAAATATTTTCTTAATGAATTTTCATTTGCACTTTCCGAATTTTGGTAGAAAGTAGTTTTCGCTGTGGACCCAAAAGGACGCTACTTAAGAAAATGTTGTTCACTACAGAGACGGCAACCACGACTTTTAAAACCGGAACAGGAAATATTTGTGCAGCATCAGCATCAACAGGAAAAAAAAAAAAAAGGAAATGGAGTAGTCAGAGATTGGGGGTGCTGCGTGTATTTGCGGCTGGATCATAAATAAGATATGAATGGAAAAGTACTTGCAAAAAGATCTTCCATATATAGAATTTGTGAACATAAACTAGGTTTAAAGGATTGTTGAATTTTCAATGGATCAACACTTTCTTTGTTTAATAGGCACACATAAGTCTTTATACCAAATCTGTGGTCTTTCGCTTATTTAATAACATATCTATGTATTATATAATAAGCAGGTCGATAACAGTTCGTACATCCAGACTACAATATTTTCTGATCCTTTGCTACTCACTGTACGTTCTTATTCGATTTCGAAATGATTAATTTATTGCTTTCTGATAGTGGATTCTTAAAAAAGAAAAGTCGTTGGAGCGTAACATTTCCACAAAGTATAATAAATCTGATTTCAGCTTTTCGTAGTTCTAAGCTGATTTCAATAAATTAATTACACATTGGAGGTCAGTACGAAAAATTCAGTGTTGGAAAGGTTAAAATAAAAACTCTGCCAACTCAGCTCAGAATTTTATAATAACAGCAGCGCTTAATAATAGGTATTCGAAAAATTCGGTTGCAAATTGCCGCTAGATGGCTCTTAAATGTAATATTTCTGGCAATGCTATAGCTTGTTTGAAAGGTGACATTTTATGCTTCATTTTGTTATAATCGCATTGTTCTGTGAAAAGCTATCTACGTTTAAAAATGAGTGAAAATTCGAAACATTATCGTCATATTTAGCTTTTCTATTATAGCAAAGGTAAGAAGTTTACAGAGACGATGCTGTAACTAGAAAAACAGCAGGGAAGTGGTTTTCAGGCTTTCGATCTGATAATTTTGATGTTGAAGATGCACCTCGTGGATCACGTACGACAACAATGTGCGAAAAAGATCATGGTCGAAGCAAGGTGAAGCTTTGCAAACGATAGCATAGCCAGTATTTACTGTCAATAATTAATGAGATTGAACATAAAAAAGCGATGAAGGAGGATTCACAAAAGATCAACATTTATTGGTTATTAGCAGCGGTGGGAGCCAAAGAGCCATACAACAACATCAAGAAAAGATGGCGAACGTTTAAGTCGGGCGCGGATGACTTTGGGATACCCTGTACCACCACATTGCAATCAAGGCCGATATATTGCTTACGAACTCCAAAAGATATTTCTTTGCCAAATTTGGTTACGAATTTTTATAAACAAACGAAACACAACGAATTTTGTTCAAAAAACGTTTTTTTACCCGATCCCCATTGCAGCTATATGATATAGTCAACCGATTTTGATCAAATACTGGTACTGTGCTTAGGTACTCTAAAAAACTTCGAATTGCCGAATTTGGTTATGATATCTTCATAAACAAACGAAACACAACGTATTTTGTGCAAAAAACGATTTTTTGACCGATCTGTCCTATACGAGTTATATGATATAGTCAAAATATTTTCGGCATGCACAAACTTAATTTACCCTTTGTACCGTACGGTACAGGATATTAAAAAATTCAGTTACGGTCCCACAAGCAATTCTCGAGTAGGGCCAAAAAATTCGCACACTGTGTATATTTTGTTTTTGTAAATTCTCGGCTTTTTGCGAGTGCGTCTGGCTGGCGCCACTTGCAAAAAAAGCCAAGGCGTGCCCACCGATGGTTTTTAGGCATACATGAGTCTATGTACCATATTATCGAGCTCCAGCATATTAGCTATAACGTTCAAGCCAAACGTGACATCTCAATACACTTTCGGTTTTAACGTATTTTTCACAAGGAATGCTATCTTCAAAAAGGAAAATAAATTTTCCAGCATATGTACATTCTTGCATAAGCCTCGAGCAGGTCTCAAATATTTTCTGTGGAATTGGGGGCGTAAAGCTCAATAATATAATAGCGAAAGAGCTTTCATCGATTTATTTTTCCAATTTTATTTGCCGTTTTGTATCTTTTTTTTTTTAACATACTGAGCCAAATGGGGCGGACGGTTACAAAATTTGAAGACCTCTATAGCCCATACAGCATTAAAATTACAGCCGAAATTTGGCAAAAACAAGGGATAAAACAAATACGAATCCGGTCAAAAGGAATGTTCAGAACAGCGTACTCACATGCCGGAAAATAAAAAGCAGCGAAGCGTGAAAAAACATTCCACGACTTTTGCAGTGCTATCCAGAAAGGAAAAAAAATAAACCACTGGTCGACCTCTTCAACACCCACTGACTGACCACCCGCTCCACATTCAATGGGGTAAATCCCAGTAGAGATTTGCATTTAATTGAAATGAACGCCGCCGAATGACTGCAGACGCCATCAAATGGCGGCATCCAAACAAAAGCAAGGAAACGCAAAAAGGCAAAAGAAAGTGGTATAAAATCATTGGAGGTTGCCATGATACGAAATGGAATCAGAAATCGGTGACGGAGCCGCTGGGTATCGGTCTTATCTGCAGCTTATCACTGCGCCTGCCTCGGGGTTACGTCTTTTCCCAGATCCCCTCCCTTTGGCAATGTTATTTGTTTGTTTTGCTACTGTTTTGTTTGCCAGTTTTATGGCTTTTTGGATGGTCAGTTGTCCATGAGAATGTCAGGATGCATGGTATTGCTGAGGTGAGGCAATATTCATCAACAGCCTTTTGCATTTTGATGGCCGATTTCAAATATTTTAGTAGTTTTGTTTTAGCATCTGCCCACGGATGTGGCTTGTGCCTGATGGACTTTTATGGAGATAAGCTAATAGCTTTAATTACACTTTGAAGTAAGTCTGGGGCCACGAGGGATACAATGAACCACATCTTAAATGAAGCAACTCCCAAAGTTATTCAATTGTTGACCATTTTACATTCGTCCTTTTCTGTAAGTATAAAAATGCTTAACTTTAATTTGACATGATTGACATCCTTTAAACACCTGGCAATTCGTTGTGACAATTTGTTGCCATTATAAATGTCGCATCAAGCCGCAAAACGACCAAAGTTCTTCTTCTTGTTTGTTCACCATTCGCATATCCTTTACAAAGGCGAAAATGTGTATCCGCGTGCAAGGAAAATGCGTTGAGCGCAAAATAAATGCAAAATAATACAATAATAATTAAAATTGCATAAAATACTGCCAGACGAGAGACCCGCGACAACCCGGAATGTCCGTGCACTTTCAGTTTGGCGTAAGTTGCGTTAATTGCTGCATAAGTGCCGTGCATCCAGCCTCATATCCAGCTTACTTTTAAAGACAAACTCGTACGTGTAGACAGGACATATAAGCATATGGAAGTGCCCGGCTTGCACTTTTCGCCTAAATTAATTAAAAGGCTTTTATGGGTTTCCTTTAACGCATGGCTATTAATTCAATTTCACATGGAGTACGAACGGAATTGTTGCATCCCCAATGATGATGATATTCTACTCGAATTTTTATAACAAAAAAAATATGGAAAATTCAAATCCGCAGCTAAACTCAAATTACTGTAGAACATAAATTCGAAAATACTTTTTTTTTTTTAAATCGTCCACACACAAAACCACCAAAACGAAATTCTACTCCATTATAATGATTAGATTTGGACGAAATGGTCCATTCAACAAGTCGATACTTGTTAAGGCCTTATTTGTATGTGGGTTTCATTGAAACCAATAAGTTTTCGATGAATTAAAAATAATTGACAGAGATTTTAAATATTTTCGATGTTCTTTTATTTCAATTGTAGCCAGGGCATTAACCCTTTCATGCACTTGTTGTTTCTGTACAACATTCCACTTTGAGTGCGTATATCTTCTAAACTACTGTGAATTTTTTGGTGAATTAAAACAAAACCGAAAGTTAGATCTCCTGACTTTAATTTTGTATTATTATTCAGCCTGATTTTTTAGAGTTTGGTTGTTATATTTTGGTTTTTGTTGACGTGAGTCGGACTTTTTTTGAGCCGCGAAAAAATCCTAATTTAATACGCAGCATGAAATATTTCGCACGGAATCGCAAAACTTCATATAAAAAAAAAAATCCCATTTGGGATATTCCATTTTTTTGCATTAAAACGTAAAAATTATGTTTTGTACGTATAAAACATCTAGCACTACAGAGTAATTTGTGTATTATTGTTTCTATCTTTGTGGGTTGCAAAAATAATTTAGATTACAATTATGTTAAGTTTGGCCGTCGGTGGCGTAGTGGTAGCGTACTCGCTTTACAAACCGAAGGTCGTTGGTTCGAATCCCCGCAGTAGCACTGGTACATTTACCTAGCACTGGCATCGCTATTTGCCTAAGAAAGTCTCTATTAATTCAAGACACCGCCGTTCGGATTCGGCTATAAACTGTAGGTCCCTTTTCTCTTCGAACAGCTATTAATAGAGATCCCCAATGCTCCTCCCAGGGGCGACTGACTAAATAGTCAGACAGGGAAATTATTATTATGTTAAGTTTAATTATTTTTCGCAGCTCTATATATTTTATTTGCATAAGATATGGATCGAAAAAAAGGATACAATGTAGGAAACAAAAAATGTTTGGATAAAGAGCAGAAGATAATTGTGTGATAATTGATGACATTGTGGCAGACACATACCTCACTTTGTTAAATCCCAGTTGCAAATAATTCAAAAATATCAAAACAGTCGGGGGATAATTCGTGAGAAAGTCTTATGGTTAATGACCTCTTCCATATTTCCAAGTGTTTTTATATCCTGTACCGTATGGTACAAAGGGTATATTAAGTTTGTGCAAGCCGAAAATGTATGTAACATACAGAAGGAAACGTCGGAGACCCCCCAAAGTTACCTAAAGTATGATCAGGGTGACTAGAGAAGTCGATATACCCACGTCCGTCTGTCCGTCTGTCTGTCTGTCCGTCCGTATGAACGCCTAGAACTCAGAGATGGTAAGAGCTAGAGCAACCAAACTTTCAGATTAGATCCCTTATTATTCCATAGCAGACAAGTTTATTTTATTTTTTCGATATCGGGGTTACATTATATAGCTCCCATAGGGGTGTTTCAGAGGGCCTCGAAAAAAACCAAAAGTTTTAGATGGATAATTCAGTTGTTTATAAAGATATCGTAACCAAATTTTGCATTCGCGAGTTTTTTAGAGATCTTCAACACTGTACCGAATTTGATCAAAAGCTCCCATAAAACCAATCGGTGAAACATTTTTTTTAAAATAACATTCGATGTCTTTTGTTTGTTTATGAAGATATCGTAACCAAATTAGCCATTCGCGAGTTTTTTATAGTTCCCAAGCACTGTATCAAATTTGATCAAAATCGGTTGACTATATCATATAGCTCCCATAGGGCCGATCGATCAAAAAACCGTTTTTTGTACAAAATTTGTTTTGCTTCGTTTGTTTATGAAGATATCGTAACCAAATTCGGCATTTGAAAGTTTTTCAGGGTTACCCAGCACTGAACCAAATTTGATCAAAATCGGTTGACTTTATCATATAGCTCTCATAGGGCCGATCGGTCGAAAAAAAGTTTTTGATTAAAAATTCTTCTGTTTTTGGTTGTTTATGAAGGTACCGTAATCTAATTTGGCAATCAAATGTATTTTGGTATTCTTAAGCAATTTACCGGATTTTATTGAAAGCAGTGGTACATGGTATCCCAAAGTCGTCCGCGCCCGACTTTAACGTACGCCATCTTTTAATAATGATATGATACATAAATTTGCTGATGAAGCAAATCTTTGTTCAGGTCAGTTAATGTAAGTCCCAAAGAAATAAGACTGTGTCTACGTATTTTGCTTCTAATGGGCATTGTTACATATCCAGAAATGAATTCACTTGGTAAAAAATATACCAGCATATAACATACACTTTCAAATATTTTTCGATAAAAAAAGGAGCCACTATTATTATCATTATATTCGTTTTTAATTTAGTTACTTTGAGTCAATAAGATGAACAACTATTTGTTTTTGAATATGGATAACCCTTTAAATTTAATAATATATAATTATAAGTTCCTCTTTAAATATCTAGAAAATTTTTAATTTTTTTACTAATTAAGTTTGAATTAAGTTTAAAAAAATAAACTGCAGAATTATATACCATCAAATGGTTAAGTATAAATGTTTGTGTTGATTTAAATAAAATATAGTTTTAGTCAATTTTGCTACTCAGTTTTACTCGTTTAATGCACAATGTGGTACATATAAGTACAACAAAATATTAAAACTTTTAGGAGTGACTAAATTTTTAAAAATTTGATTTAATTATGTTATTTGACCACAATATAGTAAAAAACAATCGTCAAAAAAATGCTCCTGCCCTGTGCAAAAAGCGTGCATGAGGGTTAAATAATAATATACTTACTTTATCAATGCTTATAAACTTGATTGTATCAAGTTGAGATTAAAAACAGAATAAAATTAGCTAAAATCGAGACAATCCGACTATAGGATACTCACTTCCTATAAAAACTCCCTTTATTTACTAATTGAATTTAGTTCAAAATGATTAGAGCGTAAGTTTTTTATTTTTAAATGAATACAATTTTTGTAGCTCTACCTATTTTGTTCTCTGGAATTTCGATGTTCACACAGACAAAGGCGGAGACAACGATTTGTCCCTTATCTATTTGGCGTACATTAATTAGTCTTTAGAGTACAGAATATAGAAATTTTTGTCTTAACGAAATAATTATTTTTATTATTATTTAAATTAAATTGTGAGATCTATGCATAATATTCTTAAAAAAAATTATTTCGTATAAGTCTAATAAATTTGAATCCGATAACTTTTATAGTGTGGGTGATAAAAAGAAA
Source organism: Chymomyza fuscimana (assembly GCA_949987675.1). Taxonomy (NCBI): domain Eukaryota; kingdom Metazoa; phylum Arthropoda; class Insecta; order Diptera; family Drosophilidae; genus Chymomyza; species Chymomyza fuscimana. The sequence goes on from OX465088.1 coordinate 61,253,166, forward strand.
AAAGGGAAAAGATATCGAAATAAATCGAAAACTTGATTTGCCAGACTATTATGCGCATCTTTTGGTAAAATTTCAGCTCCATAGCTCATAGTCTCAGAAGATCCTTTCTGGCATACCGACAGACATAGAGACGGCCTTGCATGGCTATATCGACTCAGCTGTTGATACCACGCGTCCTGCTGCCCGTTACATACATTTGCACGAACTTATTATACGCTTTAGTACAGTGTATAAATATCGATAGATAGAAATTCGAAAAATTAAGAACTTCAGCCAATAAAGTGTGTTGGAATATTTTGTTGAGAGAAAGCATCATTAAAAAGCATGGTACCTATAATACTTTTTGGTGCTTATTAGTTTGCAAGTCTTGCATACTCTTCGGCGTCGATTAGGTTCTGAGGCGACTTCTGTCCGTTTTTTTCAGCTACAGAGTTGTATTTCTTTTTGGCAAGCCTCTGTTCAGTCTTTTAATGCCCGAATGTTGAGAATGTATACAAAGGTATTATGATTGCCTACAAGTGTTTGTGTGTGTGTGTGTGTGTTTGCATATTGGATGGTGTGTTTGCATAATCCAGGGCTAGCCATGCTAAGGGCTTTCAGTGGGAGCAGCATTTACACGAGTCAGATAAGACGCTTTACATTCTATCATACATCTACCTAAACAAACAGAGTCAGCAGGGTTGTCAGGTGCACGCACTCATGCTCACACTCCTACTGACATGGGAACGCACACGAAGGCAGTGGAGCATGTTCATGAATGATTCACAAACAGGCGGAGATGGAGACGGAGGCACATAGTATACACATCACTTATTACGATGACAATGATATGAGCCCCGCACAAATACGAACGCGTATCATACTGAGCTTGGGTTTGAGCCTGAGCTAACAATGTCAGTGGGTGTAATTGATCGAGCCAAAGCATTGGTGCCAGTTGTCAAGGAATTGTGCTCCCCTCATGCATCCCTAAACCCTATTACACAAAAATACACAAACACTTACTCTGTGCTCAGCGGCCTCGATAGCCTAGCGGCAGTGCACTAGACTATCCTCCCAGAGGTTGTGGGTTCGAATCCCACGTAAAGCATGGTCCTACAGCATGGCCTAAGTGAGTTGGGACGCTAAGTTCCAACTGCCGCCCAAACCTACTTACCTACCTACTCTGTGCTCATAAAGTAGGGCAATTCTATACAAAGGTACTCGGTGCTACAGACAGGGGATCATCATGTGTCACCGATTGAGCACTTTAAGATGTTCTACACGAAACTTTGTTTGGTTTCTAGCTCTTTTTCTCAGACGAGAAAAAGCCTGATCGCTACCCGAAGATTGGCAACTGCAATCAGATGATGTTAGCTCGTCAGAAATTAAATTTTGAGATAAAAGAAAGTTAAGTTGCAAAAAAATAATTGACGACACTGTAATTTCTTTTTAATTATTCAATCATGAAAATATTTGGCTATAGTTAAAACTTTTAAGACATTTTTAGGAAATTGTAGATGGATAGTGACCAGTCCTGTCCTTTAATTTTCGCTTATTTCCATAAATAACATTTCATCCAATATTGTTTATATATTGAGAAGTTAATCTTTGATTGAACTCCTGCAGATGATCACTAAGACGACGGTACTTTATTTTCAATTAATCATTTCCGGTAAATCCGATGTGCAAATGTCCAAACTTTCCTTACATAACTATGTATACACTTTGAGCAAAAAATTCTATTTAATTTCTAGGATAAATCGAATAAACTTTATAAAGCAATATGTATTGTTGTCCACGCTACTCCAAATGCATCCGCAGAAAGTCACTGTTTGGTGGTGTTTCTGTGCTTTGGCATCACTAGTTCATACTTCCTTGTAGACGGCGATTAAATCAACTAATTGTTGAGACCAAATTTTATCAAAAGATGCGCATTATCCTTACGCAGAATCATGTGAGCCTAATGAGCCGTACCTCTATTGGCCTAAGAATATGCCAACAATCCTGAACGTATTAGTATATTTGACGCAAATAGTAACATTTTTTCGAGAAGTGTGTGAGTGGGGTTTCCACCTGATTCACATTTTTTTTTTGTTTTTTTTTTGCGTAAATACCTGTTTAAATGCAAAGCTTAGTCTTAAGTGGAAATGCGCTGCTTTGCAATATTTAAAAGATAGCTGCAATGGCATCCAATGTTTTCATAATTTGTAAGCCAAGGCTCCACTTTTGTCTGCTCCTTTGTGTTGTGGGGCAGGGGTCGGTTGTAGTGTTGGGCAAAAGGGAGCAAAAATACAAATACAAATACACACGTTCGTGCGACGCACGTAACTGGAATATAGTAGATAGATAGATACAAAGAATACAAACGAAATAAAGTAAACTGAATATAAAGATAAAAGTGCCTGCGGATACGGGGGGAACCCGGACGCACATACACATTCGCACAGAAACGAGGACAGACAGATGGAAAATGACAATGATGACGACGTTTTCGCAAGTTAAAGATACAAGATACATGCTTAACTGGAAAAAATATGCAAAATGTGTAGTTTACTTTTGTGCGCTACTGTATTGTGGCAAAGGACCTTTGCATGACAGTTGAGCTGAATACTTTTCACATCTTTTGAAAGGTTTTGTAGCAAACAAAACGATTCTAATGTAAAGGGTCAAATACAACTTGGTATTTTTTACAAGAATCCGGCTTGGTCATACAAAATTAACTAATGCTCACTACATAGATTCAACACTTAGTAACACCTGTCCACTATGTAACAACTCCCCCATAAACATTACGCATATAATAGCATCCTGCCCAGCCTTATCCCATCACCGTTCTTCCATTTTCCTAAACCAAAACCCCCTCTCTGTTATCGCATACCCAAACCCAAGCAACTCTAAACTAATATTAGATTTCATCAAAAAATGTAAAATTTACCACATAATTTAGAATTAAATAGCATTAATTACAATATTACACACTTAATTTTAGTAAAAGAGCATTTAACAATAATACAATTTTACACCCTACACTTTTAAAATTAGATAGCTAAAGGCCCCGGTAGCCATGGCTTTCTATTTTTGTAACTGTTAGTTTATATCTTTTTAAGTATAAGCTAGCTTTATATAAAATAAAATAAAAAATAAAACAACTTGGTATTTTAGATAGCGCAACTACTGATGAATGCCTCGTCATAAAGATTGATGATATTAATGGAAGTCTATCCATACAGTTGCCACTACATTATTGGAATTTTAGTCCTTTTTTGACAATAAGGTAACTTTAAAACAAGTTGATGGAGTTAGATACTTAGCATATTGAAATCAGTCAAGTTTTTCCGTCATAGCCTTGGAAAAGCGTTGCATTAAACGTACCTGGAATAAAAGAGAATAAAATGAATTTGTTTTAGAAAAGCAAAGAAGATTTATTTATAACAATGCTCAGTTGACGTTACAGTATAGTAAACTGAATTTTTAAATGAATAAAGAAAAGAAAAATTATACAATATTTTAGACGAAATGTGAGTTTCTAAGTCGTTGAACTTAACAATATGCAAATCATATCATGAAACGGGCAGAGGTTATCAGGAGAAATGAAAAGGAATAGGCCAGAAGTAGATAGCCTGAACCACCTAAATGTAAGGGAACTTTACAACTCTGTTCTTTCTGGTTATAATAATATAAAGAATTTTAATTGTACAAACTAAAGCTGTAACTTTGAAATTAAAGAAAATATATATTTATATAGCGCTTGAAAATATGAGCATGGGCGTGACAGAAAAAATAAAACACTGTTCTGCCTGGACCCTAGCTCTTATAGTCTCCAAGATGTAGGCGTTCATACAGGCGTACACGTGTAGATATAAATTGCCTGACAACATTGGAGGTAAATTTGTGTCCACCTCTACATAAACAGGTGAACCTATAGGCATGATTAAATTATTTATATTATTATAGTGTTTAATTATTTTCAGCTGCATTTTATTGGTAACATTCCAGAACGAACAAATCAAGCAGTTGCAGCAGTGACAGCAAAGAAATCCATAAACATTCTCGTTGGCATAAATTCACTTGGTTGGTTGTTAGCGACAATTGCAACCTCCATGACTAACCAAGCACTTGGGGGAGAGGCCACACCCATCGCCTCAATACCGACTAAAGCAAAACAAAACGCCCCGAAATGGCATTTGAAAAACTTTGTAACCCAGATTCACTCGATCTCCTCGGTTCCGTGCTGTTCGATATTTTTGTTTATGGCATTTTTCTGCTAACCCTCAGGTTTTGCCGCAGTTGTTGTTCTTGTTTAATGCTTGTTGTTGGCGGCAGGTGTGCGCCATGTTTTTTTTTTCTAGGTGTACTCCATGTGTGTGTGTGTGAGTAGCGTTTGCATTTCAACAAAGCTGCAAATGGCGGAAAATGAGAAGGCAAAGGAAACGAAAAAAGAAAAACTTTCATTGTTTGCAGCTCAAAAAAATAAAAAAAAAAAACAAGAAAAACAAAAACCCACACACACTCATAAAAAAGAAAATATTTTCGACGCACTTTTTGCGCTCTACAATTTCAAACAAACCCTTGGCCACATGCACCTAAATATTTTATGAGTGTGCGTATGTGTGTATGTGTGTATGAGGGTTCTTGTATAAGTCTGTTATGCAGGGTTCACACTGCGTCACAAAACGACGGACTTGAGCTTTAACAGCGGCACAGTTCACATACGTAACGTCAAAGGAGTAAATACTTTTTCGGAATGAAACATGAACTAATTTTGTTTATTTTTTAAGAATTATATAGCCATAATTCAAACAAAGAACTTTGGTCTGATGACAGCATATCGCACATGAGCATGATTGTTCTTCTCCACATTTTGCTAGTCTGAAAAATTTGTTGAACTAAAAACTAGTGTCTAGTGCCACTTTAGAGGGATTATTTAGCAACAACAATAAAATGGTGACTAATTGGACAGATTAGAACCTTCACCATGAACAGACTGAAGCCATAACAAAGCTTACAAACTGGGCTTAAAGTCTATTAAAAGTTAATCCACTTTTTTATCGCACTATTTTGTTTAGGTTTGGGCTCATTCTCGGTTAATGAGCATTTTCTCTCGGAGTAAGATCATTGGCGAAATATACATAGCTCCATTGCTTCAAAAATCGAACTTTCAGAATGCGTCATATCACGTTAACAAAATTTTATTCAAAAACTGAAGGCATATAATTATTTTTCTAAAAAAGATAGTTTTTAGGTTGAAAGTATGTAATTTCTTTATACACCTATATTGAGATAAATCATTAAACCTATATAAAAAACAATCTATACCTATATTAAAAAACACTTGTATTCCACTTTTAAGTTCATTTTCGACAGCTTTAATTATTTTAATGTTGTGAAAACTTTACTTTGTTTAAAAATTAAAATAAAATAAAAGATTAATATTAACAAAAAATATATAAATCCAATCCATTTTCAAGCTGATGAATACCGTCAAGGGTCGTGATCAGCGCAGAATACAAAAGTCGCGATGGAACGTAGGCCAGCTGGATGAAAATAGCAGAGCAACAATATGCAACCAAAACGACACCCTCGATTGGTGAAACAGTTTGCGACACACATATCCTATGACTATAAAATCAAATACGTTTTCTTCAGAAGCTTTGCATTAATCTCAAAATCTGCTTTTTTTGCAGACTGCATTAAAGTAATAAATTCGAACAAAAGGCGACAAGATGGACAGTACAAGAAAATGTTGGCATGAATTGCATCTTAAATAAATAAATTTATGTCTTATATATAAATATAATAATTTGATATATTAAAAATTTGTTTGGTATAGACTCATCATTATCATTGAAAAAAATTAATTTTCATTCAAGCACGACACTCAGTTCATATTCATGAACTTGTTCACGAACTTGCGGCATTTGTGAATTAGTGTTCATATAAAATGTAGTCATTGACTGCTTCACATTGCTGTGACATACATACATATTCTTAGCAACTTTCTGTGCCTCAGTGTGACCGACCCAGTGTGAACCAAGCATGGAGGGTTTGTGTACTCTCTGCTCCGTTTCATGTTCGCCATGTTGCACCAGAAGCCGTCGCCCGAAAACCTGTAAATTCTGCGCAACAAACTTTTCTGTTTCTGTTTTCCGTTGTTCTGTTTCAGTTTCGGTTTCTGTTATTGTTTCTGTTGCTGTTCCTGAATAAACCTCTCACCGACTTGTTCTTTGTTGTTGTTGTTGTTTTTCCAAAAAATGCCCCCCGGCAAATTTATTGAATTCGCAACAGCACCGGAGCATTCAGAGAGCAAACCAACTTAATTTTCAAATGAAACTTTGTTAAGGTTCGCCATGTGCTCCGACGGCCCACAGTCATTTTCAAGTCCTGCAGCACTGGATCCCTTAACTCAGTAACCCGTTATGAATCCTTCCCGGTGTAATTCTTTGCCAAATGCAACCAAGTTGTTTTTTATTTTATTTTTGTAGATTGTTTGCGGTTTGTTTTACATTTTAGTCAAGAGTTTAAAATTTATTAGTCCTACTCTTGTTTGCTGTCTTTTCCTCTTCCTTGTTTATAACTTGAAGCAAATCGTTTTTGACTATCTCATGGTTAGGTCGGTCTCTCAACTTCACTAACTTGGAAAAATTTACATACAAATTACTTAAAAGTTTACCAAAACAGATATGTTTACATTAACAAGTCTAAACATTTAAAATTGGGACAAGCGCAAATTCTCCGTCCTTCTGAGTTGTTTAAGGCGCATGCAAGACTCGAAACAGGGGCGTTGAAAATATTCATGATGCACTCAAATATTCATATTTTTGTAATTTTTTATTTAATAGGATCTCATCTAAGTATACGAACATAAAAATCTCTCCATTGTAAGTTTGGGTAAAAAATTGTATCTTGTATCTTATGGATGATGTGCTATATTTTAATAAGTTAGCTTCAAGAAATTATTTCCCGTCGACTGCCGTTGCTGTTTTATTTGTCAATTAATTACAAAAATTATAGAAATATTATACGAGGCTTTACAAGAAAAAATATGTATATATATATATATAAGTATATATAAATGTCAGAAGTGGGATTCGAACCCACGCCTACAGAGTAGACTGCGACCTGAACGCAGCGCCTTAGACCACTCGGCCATCCTGACAACTTGATCTATATCTGCATTCGACATTGCATCATTTGTTTATTATATAAAATAATATATATATAATTTATATTAATAACTCTAAGACATAATTATTCGCAACACGTGCCTCTCCAACAAATAAATCTCCTTATCAATTTTAATGCAAATGTATACTAAGTTTTTTTTATTTATTTTTATAACAATTGATTATTGATTATATTACTTTTAGCGCAAGCCCAAAGATGTGTACCTGTTCTCAGATTTATTTTAAGGAGACAAGCATTTCATTATATTTAGACGTAATAGTTTAGGAGGGGGACTATCTCATTATTCCTTTTCTAAAAGGTAACCTTAGTGCTAAAAAGTTTGGCACCAAAATGAGTAAGCACAAATAAGCAAAGCCACTAGGTCATAGGAATCTGAAATTTCTGCAGGCAACCGAATGGGTCACAGGTTGCGGATAGATAACCGAGCACTGCTTTAGATATGTATAAAGGCTAGCTGCGAATAATCAACAAGCAGTCCCGGGCAGCGTTTAGCAACGAGGAGGGGAGAATCTCAGAGGTTTACGGACTGCGCTGATTTCCTCATAAATTCTGAGTGTCTTTGCTCCTCCTAGCGATATGGCGGGTGTTTTGGCGCAATTCAATAACCATTCGTGCTAACTAGCTATGCTTTGATGTATAGTTAAAACCTTCATGAGTCGGTAGGTTCTTGTTGAAAAAGTGGTAGCGGAGGAGATCCTAGCGAGCTAACGGTAGTGTCCACAGACTTCCAGGAAGTTTACTTCAACTTTGTCACTTTAGTCATAAAAGGACGGTAGTTCCTACTAAGCTCCCAACTTGTGTTGGGATATCTACCATCTTGAACAAGAGTTAATAATGGGTCAAAACGTCAAGATAAGGCCGTATGCTCCAGTGAGAGATACAGGAAACGATGATAATGTATAGAAAACGCGACGAAATTTCGTCTCCTAGGAGGACTGACATTCATACTCACTACAGTCGTTATCTTCCATTTTTAACGATAGTAACGCAATTGTTTTAATTTTCTAAGTGCAACTAGTTGCAGAAAGTATAAGAGAGAAATAGGAAATAAAATAAAATTAGTTGCAAAAAACTCATTATTATTTAGAACAGAAAAACAGCAAAATCTGAAATTTTCCTTGACTTAACGGAAGTAAAATCCATTTTTCTATTTTTTTTTTTTTAAATTTACAGTTGCTTGGTAAATTCTAATTTTATTACATAACGAATGCGCAAAGAATTTTTATTAGTATTATATAGTAAATCTATATAGAAAATTACTCTCGAGGCAATTAAAAAAATATGCAAAAAAGTCATAGTTCCTTTGGAACACTCTCAGGGCCAAGCGATAAAATTGAAGACTTTAAAACCTTTTTTTAGCCAAAAATAGAAGCATAATAAATATGTGAAACTACACACAGACACTCGCATATATGTATAATACATATGTGGAACAATGGCTTGTGAGTGAGATAGCAAATCAAAGTCAGGCTGCAAGAGCCAAGCCAAATGGGAAACATTGTTTAAAAACAATGAAAAACATAACTGGGGCTGAGCATAGAAGCAAGAAGTGCGGTGTGGAGGATAGAAGCCAAGCGGCAGCTAGCCAACATGCAATAAAAAGGAATAAAAAAAGTTTAATATGTGGCACAACGCTGAACAGATGCCACACACACACACTCACATTCATTCACACACACACACACACACACTCTCATATGCAAGTCCACTTGAAACTTGTGCGCTATTGTGCCCTACAGCGCCATATTTGTACTACAATATACTGACTACACTCCCGGCCAACCAAATAGGTGAAACACTAAACAAATAATAAAAAATTGCAATATTTTTAAATTAATTGCGGATTTAAATAAAAAACATATAGTATATTTGGGTAGATTAGTAATTCAATAATGAATTACGAGATTTTGCTATCTCTACATCATTTTTTGTGCTTTTTCTTGGGAAGGGTTCAAAAATTAATTAAATATTTATGGAAATTAGGAAAAAAAAGTAAGCAAAGTACTCTAATATTTAACAAACTTTGGGAAAAAACTTGTTATATTTCAAAACAATCATATTTTTTTAATAGCGTTAATTAGGGACGCATAATTGTCTCCTTACCCTTTTCAGCGCAATTTAGCGGCCCCTAGTATTACGAAGAGAATGACGGTCACTCTATTAATTTTATTATTCTTTGCTGTATGTCGTTTGGTCCATTCAATTCATTTAAACATTTTTCGGGAAGGGTCGAAAAGTTTATTGTATAACTGTTTTTGTGGGGAACCCATAGGTTCTAGGGTATACAAGGCTTTTGCAATGTAACAGGTGTAAGATCGCGTGGCAAACCGAGTTCTTTAGGCATACCAATATAGGGTAGGGTCCGTCTGTATGAGCAACTACATTTTGGAGACCACAAAAGCCAGAAACAATTTATCCTTTTCAAATTGTCAATTTATTAAGGAAACATTGCACTTATCCTTATGTTGGCCTAATTATTCAATTTTCTATGTGGCCCAGCTCATTTAAAGGGTTTTTACCTTTCAACATATTCAAAACTCGTTTGTTTCACATTAGTTTTTATACCCGTCCGTCTGTATGGACACCTAGATTTCGGAGACTATAAGAGCTAGAGACCCGAAACTTTTTTAGCTCAGAAAATGAAGTTTGTTGAATTATGTCAATATCTTACCACATTCCCGCTAGTAGAATTTTGCGCTTTTTAATATTTTTATCTGAGAGACGAGGGACAAAGTAAACATAATTTTTTGAACATATTTAGTTGAGCGGCAGTGCATGTATCTTGTTGTCCTCTCTCTCTCTCTCTCTCTCTCTTACTTTCCCCTATGCAGGACCTTCTCTAGACTTTTTATGTTTCAGGCTGAGTGAATCTTGCCAGCGACACTGCCTGGGAATAAAACGCCGAGAGTACTATAGACAGAATGGGAAGGCGGATAGAAAATCTACAAGAGTAGTGGGGCGTCAGTTCCGAATGGCTCGTTCTGCAAAACAAAAGCCTACTTCAAAAACTAGAAATAAAAAATCAAAACCTATATATATGGAAGTTCTACAGAGTGAAAAGCTGTAAAAACTTTTAACTATAATTGCTGTTGCTTTTGTTAACTATGTATATTAAATTTATAAAGTGAAATGCGAAATAGTCAGATGTTTTAATATTGTTTTTTCATTCCACAGCCACTTGTTCTCGAACCAAGTGTGATCACCTATTGATTAATAGTTTTACTGTATTTATGTAGAGCTGGTCATTAATTTTGCATGTTTAATAAAAGAGCACTCAATTATATTGTGGGTCATGGAGGGGAGTTCAAAAAACACGAAACTCAAACTAGTTCCACATACACTAAAAGTGTGCAATTTTCATGGATTTAATATGTTGAATCTGTTAGAGCATTAAATGTCAATATTAAGTAAATTAATCTTATGCATAAAACGAGTGTACATAATATATATATGCATAATAGAGTATACATAAGGGTAGCGCTGAACTGGCAGAGATTTGGGCTCAAAACTTTTAAAGTTTGCTGGAGTCCCAAGATAGATTCTCAGTCGAGTCACATTTTATCTAACTCTATGATTGCCCTTTTAATTTATTTATTTTTAATATATTTTTTTTATAATAATTTAAATTTTTTCTAGTCTAGAGAATTTTATATACAATTAACTATTTCGTGTAAAAATAGTATAAATAAATATTTAGTGTATAATTTTATTTATTATTCATTATTAATTTTTTCTGATTTTGTATTGGTTGTACAATATATATCATCATTTACTACTTTACATAACATTATTAAATGTTGTTTTGGTTAAAATTTTGAATTCATAAATTTTTCTACTCAAATTTTAAATTAACTTTGCTTTATTTGACCACCCCCTAGTTTTTTACTATAGGATGTATGCTTATACATTCAAAAGTTATATTTAAAAACACCTTCTTCTCTTGAAAAAATAATGCCCTAAATAACTCATCCATCCCAAGTCCAAGCAAACTATTTCCCTTAAATACTTGACCCAGCTATTTACATTTTTTTTTGGGATATGCCGTCTATAATATGCTTTTCCTAATTTCATTCTATTTGTACAATAGTGGACAAAAGTATTTTGACGACACTGTGCGAAATGTGCTAGCGCTTATACTATATAAAAACTGAGAGAAGTAACGGAATCCATTTCACTTTTGAGAGAGAGAATCTATTATTACCTTTAAGAGAGCAAAAATTGCACTGATACAATTTGCTTTTTTTATATTTTATTTTACATATATGTGAAATGATGCCTTTTTGGCTGGACAAAAGTATTTTTATTTAATTTGTGGTAATTTTAAAAGTTTTTATTTATTTTTAAAAATAAAATCCAATTTTCTAGCCCTTTTTTTTATAATCGACAAAATACCTGAATTCGGTCAACTTGTTCAAAATGAAATATTCACGAAATATAATGCCGCTTTTCCGGCGGAATACCATATCAGATTTTACAAAATACCTAGAAAAACAATTTACTAACAAATTATGAGGCAAAAAAAAACTTATTCTATAAATAATACAGCCAGTTCGGGCAGAACACGCAAAAGGACGCTATAGAGCACGGCATAAAACTAAGAAAATTTTAGAAAGATGCCTTAATTGCGCCAAAAGCTTTATTAATTGAATTCAATAAACAGCATAAAACATTAATTAGTAGAAAAAAAGTTGGAAGACAACTAAAGGAGGCCAGTTTTACTACCTTTGTAGCTCGTACGATTGTAATTTTATCAAAAAATAGGCTTAAAAGGTTAACATTTGCTAAATAATATTAAAACAAGGCACGATTGTTTTGGGAACACAAATTATGGACATATAAAGCTCCGTTGAATTTCCTATATTCAAAAAATAAAGTTTATTGAAGGTAATTAAAGAATGTTTGGGAAAAAACCAATGCCTGTATGGGTACGTGTAACTAACTCATGGTGGACGCTCTTTATCTTTTGAGAATGTTTAAGTTTCATTTGATTGGAATTGATAGCACAATGAATAAAGACAAATATTTACACATCCTAAATGACCGGGTTTCCACTTCTGCCTGCACAGTCATTGGACGATCCTTTATTATGGTACAGGATACTGCTTCATGCCACAATGCTCAAATGATATGAGAGAAGCCAATACATTTAATTGGCTACCTTAAAGCTTGGATCTTAACAGAATAGAAAAGTTTAATTACATCAGCCCATTAAATAAAAAAAACGATGCCTCAATTGATCAAGATAGCGAGAAGAGACAATTGTTGAAGAAAAAATGTGGTACAGTCGAGGCGGTATACGGGGTAAGTTTCAAGTTGGTATGTTGACCCTGTACATACAGGTACAAAGGGTATACTAGATTTGTGCAATGTATGTAACGGACAGAAGGAGGCGTGGCAGACCCGAAGTCCTTTATACCAAAATGCTTATCATAACCTCGGGTAGCGATTGAACCATGTCCGTCCGTCCGTCTGTCCGTCCGTATGAACGCCTAGATCTCGGAGACTATAAGAGCTAGAGACACGAAACTTTACCAGCTGGTGCGCATATTTCCTAAGAAGATGAAGTTTGTTGAATCATGTCAATATCTTCCCCCGTTCCCCCGCAGTAGAGACGGACAGACAAATCCACATCCAAATTTTATCGATGCGGTCCCCCCACCCCCCGCAATCCATTTACCGTGTTTTCTCCCACACACCTCAACATACCAACTTGAAACTTACCCCGTATACTTTAAATAAGTTCTTTGTTGTAACATTCGAGTTTCATCAAAATGGGTAAAAATTTAGGAAACTTATAGGTATAAATATCGATTTTCACCAAAAAAAAATAATTTCCAATTGGGAAGTTCTTAGATGGAATTTGCACGAAAAATTTTTTTGACACAAAAGGTACAGGGTATTCCACTGTCGGGCACCGCCTCGACTGTACCACATTTTTTAATCTAAAGTTACAGCTTTTTCTCTTCATCTGTCAAACTATTTTGTATTATCCACTAACATTTATGAAAAATCGTTCTAATTTTCTAAACTGTAATATTAACAATAATAAACTTATGCGTTTAGAGGAGCTTAATTTATCATTATTCTCAAAAAAAATGTATTAAAAGCTATATAATTAATAAATCACAAGAGATTTCCAAATCAAATTTTTTTACTTATGTCAAAATACTTTTGTCCACTACTGTAGATTAGAGGTTAGGGACCGTTTAAAAAAAAAAATGCAGGTTTCTACCATTGTTACAAAATCACATCCAATTAAACGAGCTATTTTTGCTCTTAATAAAAGAGTACATCATTTATAAGAGTATTTCGTATTCATTTTAGGAATACATATTCAGTCTTAATACAGAGATTTAGAGTATTTTTTCTTCATTTAAGAATAGAAGAAAATTAAAAAAAATTTCATGAAATCTTCTAGTCTGGAACAATCTTGTTTTGGACAAATACGAAGTTGAAATTTAATCAGGTTTTTTCTGAGTAAGATACTACAGAAAGATGGTATAAACATTGTTAAGCCTTGCATTTCGGTACAGAGTATAAAATAGTCAGTAATATGCCCTTTACCCCTCAAAGTAATTGCTATTGCATTAAAATTTATTTATTTAACCCCGAATCGTTTCAAAACATTAGCTGGTCAAGGTCACAAGACTAAAGATTAATAATTAATGCTAGGTTTGTGTCCTTTGCTCTTCATCCCAAAAATGTCTGTTTTATACATTTGTTTATGTTATGAATTATTATTTCATTAATATTTTTGTAAAAAGCATTAAATTGTGCCAAAGAACTACTTCGTAAATACTTCTGATGGCATTTCTTTAGAAACTCACCGGCAAGAGCCGAACGAGAAGAGAGAGAGCGATGTATGTACGGTTAGTTAACTTTTTGCCCGGAACACTCAAATGGCAAGTGAAAACTCAAAAGAAAAGCAGCAACGAGTTGTGAGAAACTAGAAGGGCAAACTCCCTGAAATAAATGCGCAATTAATTTTCAGGGCAAAACTTGAAAAGAACTCGGTCCAGAAATTTGTTGCCAACTAGTTACTCTTTCAATTCAATGGCGAAAAAAATAAAAAGCTCCCTGGCTCTTGCATGGCTGGAGATGGCAAAAGTTGAAGGGCAAAATTATATGTGTATATACATACGTACATATACATACATACATACGTACGTATACAAGTACATACTATTATATAAAGAGCAACGGTCCTCAGAGGGCTTAAAAAAAGAAACAACTAAACAAAAATGGTTGCCTCCAAAGACAGGAAAAGAAAAAGCAAAAATAAAAAAATAATATACTCTTTCCAATAAAAAGCAAGCGTGTGAAATATTTATTTTTATTTTGGCTTTTATATAAACTCGCTTCAAAACGATATTGAAGATATTTGCTTTTGGAAACTTTTTTTTAATCAAAATATTGAATGTTTCGCATGGCAGGGCGTTTTAGGTTCAGGGCGTGGCAAAGAGCAACTCGCATAGAATTAAAAGTTTACAAAATACTTTTAATTTGTTGTTTGTGTGCAATCCTTCATTTTTATTTATATATTTTTTTTTTTTTTTTACTTGCCACTGCATAAAATGGAAATGTTACAGAAATATAAAAAATTGAGTGAATATTTGAAAAAAAAGAGAAGAAAAAAAACACCATAGTCCTGGCATGAGCAAATGAGCAAAGTTTCTGCATCGTGGAATTTTTATATTTCGTTGTTGTTGTTATTATTATTATCATTGTGTTATTATTTGTTTTTTTACTTTCGTACATTTTGTGCAACTTTAGTAGAAAAGCTGAAAAATTTATTGCTTTTAAAATGCGGTTTCGCATAAATGTGCAACAACAACAACACCCACCAAACACACCAACGACAACAAAATAAAAGCTGTGGAACGAATCCGACTACTCCGTTCTGTAACCAAAACCCGGACCAGGCTCTGGCCACAACCCAAATGAAATGAAAAATCCGAACATAATTGCAAGTGCGTGAGATATTTTTCAAATAGCGAAATTATGAATATGAAATGAAAATGGTTTTTATGCTTCTCGTTAGAAAGCACTAAGTTTTATTTGGTTTTCTAATTATTTGGTTATTGAGGTTTGTTTCGTACTTTTAAATTCAGTTCAGGTTTTTCACTGCTGGGATAATGACTACTGATGAAATGAAACCGAAATTGGACTTGCGATAGTAACATGGTCAAATATTGCACTATAACTTTTATCACTTTGAGTGTATGTACAACAGCATTTTAGTGGCCCTCTCTTCGCATCACTAGGCGAACTCCAGCCCAATTTCATAGAATCATAAAAAAAAACACATCCTTTATTTCGGCCCTATACGCAGAAGCGAAGAAAGTACCAAAACAAAAACTACAACTTAATTTGTTTAAAGAATGAGCAGTGTGTCCTATTTATGTGTGCTTTTTTTTTTGTTCTGACAGCGTCGATAAATTCAGAAGTCTCACCACTGGCAGAGCAGATGCTAACAGAATTTTCAGTGATGAGCGTAAATATTTTAGTTTGGAGCCATGGTACAGAAGTAGGCAAATTATAACGAAAATATTTAGATAACGAAGGATAATAACTGATTATTACTTTATTTGGATGACTGGAGATCCTGTAATAATATTATGTTACAACCCTGCGTGGTTGTTATCGATGTTTAATCGAGTTGATTACCGGTAGGTGTTCGAAGCAGCGCTGAGGTGGTAGCGTCGTGTTGTGGAAATAAAAGACAAATTTAACCATAAAGTATAATAATTAGCGTAATTATTACAGATCCATTCAGTTCCTAAACGGCTCAGAATACACAATAAATAATAAATGGCATTGATATAAATGTTTGACAACGATTTATCCAAATCATATCGATTTATCAAAATAAGCTGTTGCACATTAAATTTGGTCGTGGTTTTAAAACAGAG
Organism: Chymomyza fuscimana; assembly: GCA_949987675.1. NCBI lineage: Eukaryota > Metazoa > Arthropoda > Insecta > Diptera > Drosophilidae > Chymomyza > Chymomyza fuscimana. Next base: position 61,269,242 of record OX465088.1, read on the forward strand.
CAGCTGTTAATATATTTCCACAAAAAGTGGGGCAACACTGTTTTGTTACGCCTCTCGATAAAACTAAATATTTCTTCTCGATTTATTGTTGTCTCAATCAATTATAATGTTCTTTCAAGCGAAGTTTACGATCTAAATCGGAAAATTTTAATTATTTCCAAACCTGGTCTACTAATATAAGTTTTGTGGATGACAAAAGAGTGTATGTCCAAAGTAGTCTTTTAAATAAAATGTTTTATGATTTTATTTAAATATGTAGCTTCCCAGCATAAGCAGTTAAGTCAAATTTTTTTCAAAAAAGATTTTAAGCCAACTTACTATTCTACTCGAGGTCCTCTAACGGTCTATTTCGTAAAATGAAAGTTAATTTTGCACAAAATGTTCGCAATATAAACAATAATTAAAAAGATTTCGTTTTTCGAAGAATCTTTAAAAAAGATGAAAAGTCAACTTAGCTAGTTATGCCTAAAAGCCACTAAAAAAAACAGCAGGGTGCGATCATGGGACACCCCTCAAGAAAAAAGCTCTAATTTTTTAAAAGGCATAGAAATACATTTTTTTTTAAAAAAAAAAAAAAAGTACAGGGTACACTATAGGGCACCGCCTCGACTGAATCAAATTTTTTTTGTTTGCTAGCGTACTTTTTTTTGTATGTAGGTCAAAAAATCGGCAATCTATATCACTCAGCTTGCACGCTAAATAACGCTCTATAAATTCTAAGCTAATGACGTCACTTATATGAAGCTTTTTTCTCTAAGTAGCCGAACCCTACAGTTTACCAACTCATAACTCTCGCGCGCCCTCGTGCACTGCGCACGAACAGAGATCACATGCTGGTTCTTCGGCCTAATTTTGAATTTTTATTGTTTGCTGCGGCGGCAGCGTTTGCGCGTTTTCCGTAAGTTAGGTGGGTAAAGGAAGGATCTGTAAATTTGAATTTTTCAATATATCGGCAATAAACCTGCGATTTAGTACGCGACAAAAATAGAAGTCGCTTTCGACTGTATCTACAAAAATGTACAAAGCTTTGACATAACTTCTTCTTCTTCTCCCAAACCCTTGTTTACCTCTTTTCGGACTTGCTTATGCTACTCCTGAGGCGTGGGTATGCGATCTCAGCATTTGTCTGCAATGTAAAATATTAAAATCCTATTCCCTATCACATCAATATTGGATTATAACAATTTACATTTACCTTTTTTCATATTTACATTTATAATAAGAAAATATAAATATTTACAATATATAAATTTTATATGTACAAAAAATGATAATTGAAGAGTTGTGTGAAACGAAAAAAGTAAATAAGAAACCTAAATAAATTAGACTGAAAATCACTCAAAAGTAGTAAAAACAAGAAAAACATAAATGTCTTCAGTTGTCAGGCCAATTATTTATCCAAATAAATAGGAAAAACTGTAAAATCAATGTCCTATCAAATTTAAGACATTTTTAAATTACAATGTTGAAAAAAATTACTCTTTTTTTAACATTTAGGGTATTCACGCAATGTGTTGAGTTGAGGAGTTGAAAATTTGTTGAAAAAGTCAACGGGCCATGTTGAGTTTTATGAATTGAGTTGTTGAGTTTTCTTCTTCATTCCAGAGTTTGTTTACATTTGAAAATTGGTATAAATTACATTAAAATTCAAAAACTCGAATTAAAAATGCCGAGTCAAAGCTAAAAAACTAAATTGTGTTTAATACAGAGACTATGGGGTTGCGGGACGACGCACAAATTGATGAAGTTCTAGATAATTATCTAGAGGACATGAATGCAATAATACTCTCGCGTCAGGGCGACCACTTCCACATCCCGAAGTTCCTTTGAAGAAATCCGATTTATTCAAATGCTGAGGGTAATTCCACAGTTCCAGCATATATTAAGCCTAGTACAGCCCCAGCATTTTATTTATTTTTACTCTTTTAATTTCGTAAACTTCAACAATAAGTAATAATTTCTAATTCACTTAATTTCGCACAAAAAGCTACAATCTTTTTTTACTTGCGTTAGTAGAATTTGATTATTTCAAACTTGGCGCTCATTTTTTTTTTGCGAGTGTAAGGAGACTCGTTGCTTTTCATATCATGAAATGGCTAAAAAATTACAAATTTTGCAGTGCTGAAAAGGCAGCGAATTACCATATTGCGCAACACTTTCTCAAGTAGAATATGGTCTGGGTTGAGTTTAAAGTTCAAACGCAGGGTTGATTTACAGCATGTATTTGTTTTTGTAAAAGTCCTCAACAACACAAAGCGTGAATACCCTAATTGTGTTTTTTGACCACGGTTGACATTTCTGTGGAATTTATCGAAAAATCAGGGAAATTAACGAATTTATCGATAATGAAAGGGCAGTTATCGACAAAAAAAATCGTTTGCCGGAGTACTCAAAAACTAATCCGAATAAAATGGTTCGGTTTTGGATTTTTCGTTTTGCGGAGCACGGCTGATAATGGCGGCAAATTAACCTCAAATTTTAAAGACTCAACACTTTATTAATGGAGTAAACTGTTTGGAGTTTACAATTGATGGGCGGCCATCGCATGCAACTAAAAGCCTAAAATACATTTAAAGCGTAACGCCTCGTTATTTATAGCTATGTATATACCGATTAATGAACTTGTATATGTAAGTACTATTTAAAACTCCTGTTACTCATGTATTAGCACATTTGGAGCAACACAATTTTTGCAACTTTCCATTCCACACCCGGACAAAACGCACATTGGCTCTTTTTTTAAGTTCTTGTTGCTAATTGACCATTAAAAAAAAAGTGAAGCGGTCAGAAGACATTAAACCTTGCGGGTTTCCTTAGAGACAGAAACCGGTTAAGGAAGTGGAGTGACAGTGGTATCCATGGTTGCCGTGTACTTTGCCTTTCTCCTTAACTGACTGTTGCTCCTTTTTGAACAGCCAAACAACTTGACGATATTTTTAGTGCGCTGCGTTTTTTCATTACATTTTATATATTAATGGATCATTATGAAGTGCTTCGTATTAAGGCACCTGATTACAACTATGGCACTAGCGTACGGGTACAAACAACCCCCTTTATGTTAAATACAACTGCAAAAGCTGGTGTCAACTAGAACAAGCTACTGCACAAATCCCAAAAGCCAAACGCTGCTGTCAATTCCATCAATCAAGGTTCTTACCAACAGCAGTGAGCTAGCGCTTCCAACCGAAAGCCGCCACCTTGAAATGTTGTGTTCGTTCAAGCAAAGCGCTGCAGTGTAACATTAAATCACTTACAATGCTAGTCAAAGTCCCCTTAGAACCCCTCGGTAATTGGTGAACAAATATTATCGTAATAGGCTACGTCACATGTGTAAAATGACCTCTCTTCCTAAACATTCGGGAGAAATTTGTTTATAAGCGACATTAGTATACCCTTAACATACAATCGAATCCATCACGTTTTACAATTGTTGGGGACTGATGGTTTTTTTTATTCAAGAGATAAGTAAAAGGATATCATTCGGCACAAACATATGCAACAAAAGCCATATGGCATGTATGTTCTTTGTGTTTTTATGAAGCCAAAGCGCTTTAAGATGGATGCTTAATTGTAATTTAAAAAAACCGATTACGAAAAACTAAAATTTACTCTGCAGCTAATGTATTTACAATTACAAAGGAAAATAATGCAGCTAAAAAGCTGTTGTCTTCTAACTCCACTGCAAACATTTGAAATATTACATTTTCAACATTGAAATTTTTCGGTGAAATAATTTATTTACTTTGATTGATAGATTGGTTAATAATTAATTAACCATTCAGATGTTGTAGTCTGGTAATTTTGTCACCTTGAGAACCAATTTGCTTCCATTATTTTTGGTAGTCGCAGTGTGGAATGGTATGGCTTAAGGCTGCTTTGACTGCTGGCTGGCCGTTTTTTTTTATACTTATCACACTGGCTCATAAAATGGATCCAATTTCTTTGGTTTTAAAACATCTTGTTTTTTGCCGCCTGAATGCTACACGTAACCTAGCATACATCTTACTCATAGAGTAGAGAGAGCGTTTTAAAATTTAATAAAATAAAAAATACCGGCTACTGCAAAAACCAAAACCAGTTACCGATATGTTAAAGATGCGCTTGTCTGTGAGTCAGTTGTAGCCACTGACGTCTGAGGGCAGACTATCACTGCGTCAGTTTTGAGCACACACGCAGAGTACAAAAGCAACGATTGCAGAACAACAAAAAAAAAATCCCCAAATTGCAGGCCTGACTATACAAACAAATATACATATGTATGTATGTACATATAATGCGAATATGTATGCACACACATGTATGTATGTTTACAAAGAATTGTGGCCATGTTAAGAAAGCAGAAACTGGATTTTGTACGTATTCTGCGAAACATCGCACAATTATTTGGCCCAAGAATTAAATATGTTGCTGTATCATGATCAACGATCAACAGTAAAAACACATACTTGTTTATCCCAAGTTCAGTTCAACTGAATAAAGCTAATCATGCTGTTGTTGGGGGAACCACACATTCTGCGTGGTTTTTCACAGCTGAAACTGGTTTTCTTGAAAAAAGATCAAATAAAATGAAAACTTACTTAGTTGTGCTTACGATCGCAAGCCTAGTTTCTGCACTAAACAATAATTAATAAAAATAATAATTTTTTCATTTAAATTTTTTGGATTAGAGGAAAGTTACCAGAGTTGATCATTCTTTTCATCATCATCATGCAGAAATATTGCCCTGCTTGACTTAATGACAACACTGCGCGCACCTGCAGCAAACAACAAAAAATCACAATAAAAAGAAAAAACCTAACCAAGGAGGCACGGCTCTGCTCTTTGTTCATTTGTTCCAAACTATTTTTGGCCTGTCTGTCGTCTGAATGTTAATAATTATATCAACGACCAAACCCAAGACCAAACCGCAGACAACAAAAAGGTTAATACATTTAACTAAAAAAACAAATCTCAGAGCGTAGTCGAACACTGGGCTGTGCTCATGATCCAACTGTACGAAGGTTACACAATGTGCATTTGCGTTGTTCGTGTTTCTTTATGCGCTTTATAAAATAAAAGCATGACGCCACTAGCCACTGTCGTTGATATCAATACGAGCTAGTAGCTACACAGTTGCACTCTACAAAAGTTAAAGCACATTAAATAAAAATTCACTACAATGTTAAAAAATTAAAAAACATAAAGTAGTGTCGAATAATTCGGAGTTTAAGCAAGGAAACTATCCTGATTACATTTTGTGGTTGAATTTCAAATACACCATTTTTGACATTCAAAAGATCGATTGAAGCGGAAACTGTTTTAATTAGAAAATATATTTGAATATCTATTTACTGTTGGTCAAAAAATCGATAAACTATATCACTCAGCTTCCACCCTCTATACATTGTCATAGCTAGTGACGTCACTTTTATGACGCTTTTTCTCCAAGAAGCCGAATCCGCGCCATTCTTTGCAGCACCTACGTTTTGCCAACTCATAACTCTCGTGCGCTCTCGTGCGCTGCGCACGAGCAGAGATCACTTGTTGGTTCTTCGGCTTAGTTTTGATTTTTTATTGTTTGCTGCGGCGGCAACGTTTGCGCGGTTCTCCGTTTTAAGACGACATCGTTGGGAGCCGCAGTTTAGTTCTGTTTGCAAAACGAAGCCAACTTGACGTGTCTTAAAAACGGGTGGAAAAATTCAAAGTCAATCGGCGCGAACTAAGTAAACTTTTTTGTGCTGGCAAGTTTGAGGCGTTATCTGCAAATTGTCGGTATATTTGACAAATTGAAAGTGTTAAAATGCGAGTGTTTTTCTTGCCGACCACTGATGTATAGACAATAAAATAATTGAAACGGCTTTCATTAATTATTATTAATAAATATATTGTGCGGAAAATTGCTGCACAATTTCAAGTGTAAGTTTGTATGTCTAACAAAAAAAAAAAAAAAATAATGGAAAAATTTAGCATTGAAAATGTTTTAAAAATAAATACATAGGGGCCAACCCATTGCATGTTGTAGTACCTGTTACTTTTAGCAGAGGCAACAAGCATTACTTAACATTAAACGTTACTCAATTTGTTTAATGTTAAATATTTACAGGCTTTTTATAAATTTTTGTCAACAAAACGGTAATAATGATAATAATACAAGACGCTCTTTAAAAATCAATACGGATCAATGGAATTGCTTCTAATTATGTTGAGTATTTTTTTATTCTTTGCAACATTCTAATATCTTATCAGTCAAAATTATCAAAGTTACATTTTGTGTCAATAAAACAAATGAAATTAGCAATGTTAAAGATTTGCGGGATATTTAAGAGAATATATTTTTAAGTGCTTATTTTTTTTAACATACTATTTTTCTTCAAATAAGTCTGGGCGCGGCTTGAAAAACAAGCGCTGCGCTAAGATAAGAAATATAGAGTTACTTGACGTTAGATGGAATTCGAGATAAATGGTCTCAAGCATTTATCGAAAAAACGGAAAACCCTACGGGAGACCTTTTCGGTTTTAGACTTTTTGTGTTGTCCTTGAAACAGTAAGCAAGAGAAATTCCAGTGTGCAATTTTTTCGAGGTCAAGCACTTATTTGATACATATTTACTGTACTAATAGCGCATGACTGTGGTGGTGGTGGGTGTGTTTATAGTGTAGGTGCAAAACGCCCAATCCTACTGCGGTGGAGACTTCATCTGCCTGACTCTTATAGCCCCTAAGTTCCTTTTGTTTATACGAACAGACAGAGATGGTCATATCGACTCTTTTATTGCTGCTGATCAAAAATATTTTTACTTTATGGGGTTGGCAACGCCTCCTTTTGCCTATTACATACTTTTGCACGAATTTATATGTTTGTACCTTCAGTACGGGCTATACAAATTCAGTTACGAAATGCATGCAAATAAATTTAGTTGGCTTTCTCAAATTCCATTGCATTTGTAGACGAATTCCAGAAAATCATTATATTCAGAAATAATTGTATATTTTATTCTAAAATTAAACATTTGTTGGCGTTTCTATAACTTACAATTTTTAATACATTTTATTTTTGCAAAGTACCAGTCAAGTAAGACGAAAAAGGAGCATTCTTATTAATAGAGATTTTATCTTGACATCAATGAACTTCAAAGCTTACTTTGAAAATTCTTATAATGGATTAACAAATTACTAAACTTTTGGCAAGAAAATTAAACTGACATAACATGACACTTGATTTCCATTAATAAATAAAGCCAATTTGTCGAAAACTGGTTGTTAGCATCTGGCAGATATTATCTTCAAAATTAAAAGCACAGCTTATAGAGATACATATTAATTAAAGTATGAATTAAGCCACTACGGCAATGCTTAAGCTTTAAATATTCCAAGGCACGAAAATGTACTTGTACTTGTACTTGTATCTGTATATGCCTGGGACAAGTCTTAAACATAGTATTATAATACCAATTATAGAAAGCTAGAAATTGCAAGTCATTAGCACGATGTTCATGGGTTCAAGGTGCCTGCTAATGCAAATTGCATAACACTTGCAAAGAGGTTTTCTATATAAGTACATAATTTACACTATGTCTCAACTGAATATTTATTGTTGTTTATTATTTTTGCAAATGAGCAAGTAGTTTTTAAAATATTTTATATAAGTCGCAGTTCATCTGAATCACCTTTAATTTGAGTCATTCAAATTCACATACATAGTATTCGAATCCAGTCTATTTTGCTGAAATGGATCATTAATATTAATTGATAAGACTGATCAGTTTGCAGCTGCACTAATTAGCCGCTAAGCCAATCTAATTCTCCATTCTCCTACTTCAGTCACTAATTATGCGACAATTAGTAAGTGCTGCCAAGACTTCTGGTCCCGCACAGCGGGTACTTCGGTCGTTACCGTACTCATACATAACTTGTAAATTATTATTTTAATCAAGCCTTTAGCCATACAGCTAAAAGCCTTTTGAGTGCAACTCGTAATTGCAAATAATGAAATAAAATTATAATTATTTGCAAGTTGTTTATCCAACGTCCAGTTGGCATTTATTGTTGATGTAATTGTTCTGGAAGTACGAGTTGTGCAACCGAACGACCAACTGTGTAAATTATGCCAAAATTTTTACATATTTCTGCTACTGTACTTCCATAGTAGTTGCCAATCATTGAAGACTTCTGCGTGGACTCTGGGACGAGGACCTGATTGCCATGCTTGTCGACTTCGTATTACACACATGGTCAATCAGTCAGCCAAACGTTTAATGCACTTTACAGCAAGGTGCACAGATCTACAAATTCATATGACTTATCAAATAGTTGACACCTGGTTTTTCTAAAACGGTATCATGTTTAGTTTACTCTCACGGCCAGTGTATCAGCTTTATCATACAGTTTATGACTTATAGAGCTGTGTTCTTATGTGCACTTAAGCACTAAATTAACTGATCAGTATACACAGGGGATTCTTGCTCAATTATCCAGTTTTCTTATGAGAAGTGAAACCAAAAGCTTAAAAAAAAAATAACATGGATAAAGTAAGATTTTCGACCATAGAAAGTCAGAAGTGGCCGAAAATTAAACTTAAATCAATATTTATGTCATATCTCATGATTGAAATTCAATGGTTCACTGTTCACACTTTCATTAGCGACATTGTCAGCCAAGTCGCGAAATTGGAGCTTTGGCTTAGCCAGCAAGTGTATCTTAACTGTGACATTTTCAAGCTGGCTTTTCTTTAGCTGCCAACTTGTTTTTATTAACTTATGCAAATCATGTCATGCGAATCATTTAAATGTTTGGTTTCTCCGACAATGCTAGATCGCTCTCGAATATCATGAACAATATAAAAGAGGGCGTACGTTAAGTCAGGCGCGGACGACTTTGGGATACCCTTTACCACCACATTGGAATCAAATCCGGTATATTGCTTTAGAACTCCAAAAGATATTTATTTGCCAAATTTGATTACGATGTTTTTACAAACCAACATAAAACAGTCGAATTTTTCCTCAAAAAAGGTTTTTTTGCCGATCGGTCCTATGGGGGCTGATATAGTCAACCGATTTTTTGCACATTCTTTCTAAGAACTTTCCAATTTGATTGGTTAAATACGTTTATATCTATAGGTACAAGGTATAAAAATAATAAGTATTAGACAGTCACTTTTTCGAAAAAACTAGCTTCCTGACGTATCGATCTGTGCTAGATCACATCTTATGATCACGGAATTATTTCACAACAAGAAAATAAGATCTCTTTTCCCAATTCGGGAGACTTGGGATGAAGGCAGCCGCTGTGGAAATCTGCGGTGGCAACAATGGTTTACGGATGGGTCCAAAATTGAACAGGGTGTAGGAATTGGAGTCGTTGGACCCAACACCAGAATCTCTATTGCAATGGCTATTTGGCCCAGCGTCTTTCAAGCAGAAATTCATGCCATAGAGATCTGCGCCCTTAGAATCCTTCACAAGGGAACTAGAGGAGCAAACATTTTCATTTATTCAGATAGCCAAACTGTTATCAGGAGATCTCCTCTAGGATGGTTAAAGAATGCCTCAATTACCTCCAACTCCTGTCTTCCCTAAACAGAGTCGTGCTATGTTGGGTACCTGGACACTCAGCAGTGGATGGTAATGCGATCTCTGATGATCTAGCACGATAGGGTCCCTCCACCCTGACTACATCTCCTGCGCCTTTCTGCGGTATTGGTTGGTCCACAATCAAGACCATTGTGAACAAATGGGCTACAGGAGAACATAGGAGATACTGGTTCTCCTTAACGGGGCTTCGACAAACCCGCAAAATGTGACCAAAGCAAAAGGTCTTGGCAGAGCGGTCTTAAAACTCCTGATAGCATACCTATCTGGGCACCACACTGTAAGATACCATCTACAGAAAATGGGCCTATCGGATTTTTCAGAGTGTAGACTCTGTCTCGAAGACGATGAAACCACCAGACATACAGTATTCTCTGTGACTGCCCAGCGCTGGTGTTTTACAAAGCCTGTCACATGGGAAAGGAACGGATCAGTCCTTTCCATCTCAGCATCAAAGCGGAAAGTTTTTTGCATTAATAAATGGGCACGGTAGCGGAAATTCTTTTGCATTAACATATGGGTACGGTACAAAAGATCTTCTGTTCGCAGTGCCCCGAACTCTTCGTGAGGAACCAATGCAGGAAAAAAAAAATAATAATAATAATTCCTCTTATTTTTAGAATACAGGTGTATAATTATAAACTTTTTTATGGATGACTTCAATATGTATTGACAAACTTCACCTGTTACATAATGTATTTGCTTTGCTTTAAAGAAGCTGAAGTTTTTGTTTAACCATGTCAGCGCCAGTCACTAAACATTTATAATACCAAACAAATTAAGTGTTTTTTGTTCACACCTGTGCATTAATTTTTGCCACTGTCAAGCAGTGTTGTTTTTGGCGCTGTCTTAACAGGTTTCGCCCACAGTTGACAGACCGGCATCTACTAGGTACAGACTCATTTCGCAAGCTGATGACTTTATTGGGGTCTTACCATGCAACACCCCTTTATAGTAATAAATCAATTAGAGTTGAATATATGCAAAGGGTAGTTTTTTTGAAGGGAATTTTTAAAGAGACAAAAAAAAAATTATGTGTTTAATTTTTGACTAATTGTTAATGTCTTTGCTTTAATTTTTAGATGTCGTGCCGGTGATAATTGGAATCTTTCTGTAAAAAGCAAATCCGATACTTTATTTAAAATCTACATGATCCTACAAAACCATTTTGGGGACTTGATCAAAAAAAAGTAATGCAAGTAAAGAACTAGACCTTGCCCCTTGCTCTTTTGGTTTTCGAGAAACAGCTAATACCAAAGAAAATGCAACTACAGTGGTTGTATAACCTTTGGTAATACGGGCGGACGAACGGACTTGTCTTAAAAGATTAGTCTTGCCGTATAGATAATTTTGTTGTGTGCTTTGTTAGGTCTCTCACAAGTATTCTCTATGCGTAACACATACACTGGTTAAATATACACTTCAACCCAAAGTACGAGATATATAAATTTAAATCATTTGAGTCGATGCCTGGGAGACGGACCTGCACTCATTTCCTCCAAAAATATAGCGTAGATAGGGAGTATGAGGAGTTGTAACCATTTCTTTTTGTTTGTTTGTCTCCAGCTTAACTTTTCTATTTTGCTGTTCAAGATCGATTTGTTGAAGCCATTAACTTTGGGCATTGGTATTATTTGGAAGTTTGTTTAATATGATGAAAAAAAGAGAGAAATCTCTTGAATAATCTCATCAATATATTAATGGCACATCGAAGTAATGAAAAAGTAATCTGGCACAACGACGAAATGCTGTAGAGTTTTAAATTCTGGGAAAAAATGTTGAGAAATTTAAAATGCATCGTTATTCCGTAGCAACAGAAGGAGCTATAGAGTACGAAGTTAAATCAATCTTTTATTTCAGTTGTTTTTGTTGTACAAAGCGGGCAACACAAATACTGAAAAAATCACTCTATATAGTGGCTATGTTTATGTTATGCATAAATTGCACGATAATTGACCATACCAGTTTAAATTGATATAGACGGTTTGGACTTAGACGCCTTATGATGTGCTTACAATACTATATGCATATGAAAGTGCTCACTATATAGCTATATAGTTCAATGATTTTTTAATTAAGCTATAAATTTTGTATTTAATACTTGTTTGCTTTTAACTAAGCTGCCAGTTACAATGTGAAACAGACCCTTGCTTTTTTCGAAAGAGTTAAATTATTCGAACAAAGATAGGTAACACAGGCCCAAAAAAAAACGACGCGAACTTAATTTTGGAGGCTCTCTCAGAGCCTGGCATTGGATTCAGTGATCCCAAGAAAAAACACTATTTTCAAAAAAAAATATATTCTTGCATATTCTTTCTAATTAAAAAATGTTTTTTTTTTTTTTTTTTTTTATTAGAGCGATATTTTCAATGCACAGAAATAATATTTTGCTTTGTTGCAATAAAGAAATTTCTGGAATTCGGTAGCAAATCATTTGCAACAACTGGTTGTAAATATTCCGCCACGCGCCGGTAAATCTTTGCATTTCACAGACGCCTTCAATACAAACCTGAACGCCGTCGCTAAATGCATGCTAATTGGTTTTTAGATTTTATTTGAAACACCTGTGCCATTGCTTGCGCTTATTAATAAACATTTATGCATATTTAATAAAGAACAACAGATACAAAGATACATTCTTAGAGTTAAGCAAGCGGCTAAAGTGCTAGAAAAGCTTCACACCAAACTCAACTCTATTCTCGCTGCTCTTCTTTCTCTTTTCAACATCAATAGCTTATTCGCCACCTGGCTGCGGCTTGCAAGTGTATCCACTTTTTAGCAAAATTTAATTGCGAGTTTGATTGTAAACTGCCCTGGCGTAAACGTTTGCGTGTTGCATTTGCATTTGGTATCCGACTGGCTCTAGCGTCATCATTATCGCCACCACAATAGACATCGTAGTCATCGTCTTCGCTCAAGTCATAATTGCAGCTCGTAGGTGGCTGTCTAAGCAGCCAATTTAGTCGGCAGTTAACATTGACTGTGGTTACAATGTAATAAAATCGTACAATATATGGTAAAATAAAATCAACGTTCACAAATCAACGTTACACTCGGACTGTATTATGTTTACCCAGTTGACAATCATTAGCAAACCGCTTTTTATACCCTGTGCCTTATGGTACAAAGGGTATATTAAGTTTGTGCAAGGAGACGCCCCAAAGTTACCGAAAGTATGATCAGAGTGATGAAAGAAGTTGATATACCCATATCCGACTGTCTGGAGACATTGTACCAAATTTTGTTAATATCGGTTGACATAAAAAGGTTTTTGGTGAAAAATAATTTTTTTATTATGATATCGTAACCAAATTTCCAATCCAAATTTTTTTTAGTATCTAAGCAGTATATCGCAATGTGAACGTACAGGGTATCTTAAAGTCCGCGCCCGACTTTAACCTAGCATTTTTTTTTTCCTTATGGATATCAATACACTTGTTTATTCGCTTGAATCAATTTTCACAACAAAGAAAATTGCGGAGGCTCTAATATATGCTCCTTGAACGCATTCTTTAAAAAATGTTACCACTCAAATTAGTTTGTATGTACCAAAACATAAAGAGTTTCAATGCAAGCATATCAGAGCAATATATAGACATTTATACACTGTATATATTGCAGGTGTAGGGGACCATGCAAAAAGATCTTTATCCGTTTGCTCATTACGTTTATATGAATATAAACATTTATGAATATAGTCCCCTAGTTCTGTATTCTGTGCAATCAAATTAGGCATATTATTTATACATTTTTGGATTTTCTGGGGATTTTTTCTTTCAAAGTATGCAATTGGTATCAGAATATATATGTTTATAAATCATTTTAGTTAATTCTGGCTATAAAACACGTTTGCTGCAAAATTACGGACCATATTTGCTAAAGTGAAATCTTGAGTTAATCAAAACTTTTAAATACTTATTAATAATCAAATCCAGACCAACTATATAATACTATATGTATAAGAATATACAACCACGCTTGTAACAATGGTTGATTGTTTTGAAGTTCAGTGAAGCAGCAACTCGTTGCCACATTTATGGTGTTAGTGTTGTTTTGATGCCCCATAAAAGGCGCAAAGCACATAAACTATATATTGCAATGGCTCTAAAACTGTAGCATTTTGTATACAATGCTGTATGGCTATTAAACTAAAAATTAATTTTTTTAATTACACTATACGCTAATTAAATGCAAATTATGCAAACATAGTCATAGCATGTAATATGATTATTCTTCTAATAAAATTTAACACTTGAATGATTTCTCGGTTTGTTCACTATGGGGCATATACAACTTAAAGACGACCTTGTCAAAGAAAGCTCAAGAAATCCGCAAATATATTTTCATACTAGTATAACAGTGTTCATAATCGTACATATACTATCTGTTTATGCAGGTGCGGATCTAGAATTTGGTCTTGGTGGAGAGGGGGTTCCCCCGTGGATCCACCACTGTGTGTGTGTATGTATATGTATAAAAAGCGTCCAAGGCATTTGGACTGCGTGCGCCTTGACTTTAAACTAGAAACTAAAACTCGTCCTTCAACATTTGTAGTATTTTGATAAAGAACCTTACCGGAGAATAGATAATTGTGTATTTAAATCTGCGCCTCTTTCAGTCATAAAATATTTCAAAATTTATACTCTTTTATGGTATTAGGTATAACTGCTTTTGGGCTATGTCTATAAATGAAAAAAATAATAGTATAATAAAAACTGGTTCAGAGGCTTAGTTAGGCGAAACAAAAAATTGAATTGAATTGTAAGACAATAATGCTTTGCACTATTATAATGCAAATTATACAGCTGTTTTTAAGCACTTCCTACAGACTACTTAAATGGATCTCTTGGAAAAAACAGCTACTACAACTAGTTTGAATTTTGTAGCGAAAACCCCAAAGGCTGGAAGCTAAAATTATCTTAGAAATTTATTTGGAACTCCTCTTCTCTATATCATTGAAAAAAAAATTTGAATTTGTCTCGGCGACATCGGACGGTGGGATACCTTGTAAATACAGGGTACAAAAAAAATTGCCATCTGTGCTACCAAAGAATATAGAACTATGTATGGTACTATGGGTAAAAACGTTAATAGATACTTATATGCCATACGTGTGTTTAGCAGCATTATTCTTTTGCCGCGCATTTTGGGAAGTGTGCCACAAATCTCTTTCAACTTGCAACACATTAAGGCAGATCTTATAGTTCTTAAATAAATGACCACAAAAATGGTCAGCATTATTAGTTGATAATGACGGGCCGACTTGGCATGGCTGTTGGACTATTCGATTGACTGCGCGAATAACGGCTGCAAATTTCATCATTCTCTTGCGTAGAAGGAGGTTGGAGGTATACCCAAAAACTAAAAAGAGATTTTATATTAATATCCACAAGAATGTCTCAGATCGATTTATTTGGTCGTCTAGATCATTCATTGTATTAAAAACTTCATACGCGTTTCCCTCTAGTTACCATAAATAAAGTTTTCTGGGTATTAACATCTTAAAAATAAGTCTGTCCTTTAGTTTATTAAATAAATTTCGGAGGCTGCACTTCCTTTTAGATTTCGGAGAGCATTGCCAACCTACGAGAAGCAAAAACTGGCCGACCAATAATGTGGCTAAAATAAATTTGGCCAATACACCTGACCTGCTCTTGGCCTAAGCATCCGCATTCTTTTGACTTTTGTCTATTGTAAAAGCCTCGTACATATCCAATAGATACAAATTGCTCATGCGGTTGCTTAACCTTCGCAGCATTGTTGACCGTCTGGCTTTACACTTATATTCTGAACTTTTTAAACGTCAAAATGTCCAAACAGCACACAAATTTGCCAAAACGAAACAAAACGAACTTTATAAAGACTTGTGTGTATTGTGCTTAAGCAGCTGGCAACCGGCAAGACATAAAAAATAAATTTACTTGATTGATTAAAGAAATTTGGTTGGAGCCCCCCCCCGTACTCTGCCCGTGCCACCAACAGGTATTCAATTATGCCGCACCATACCAAATGCATATGTATTCGTGGGCTGGAACGTTCGTTCAGCTCGCATAGCCATAAACAATTGTTTTCTAAAATGCTAACTTAATGGCAGTCTGATTCTTTTTTATGTTATTTAGCCACTATTTTATATTTATTTTTGACTTGAAATCAACAAATTCTTTATCTGACGCGATTTGTGGTGTGGGCTTTAAAGTTCTCTTTGGCTTTTAGCGTTAAAAGCTATGATATTTTGGCTTTTGATTTGACACAAGCTTCCGCTGTACCTTGAATTGTGGTATCGTTTTGGAGAACGCCTGAAAATATTCAAACAATTGTCTAAAACTATTAGACAGTAAGAACTTCTTCGAACTATTGAACCATTGCTCACCATTAACAAAACATTCGAGGCCATTCAAAAAGTGACCGCCCTTTGAGTAAGATTTTTAGCTATATATCTTGTTATTACATAAAAAAAGCAATCAAACATTCACTTTTATTTTAAAGGCTCTTTAAGAACGATAGCCACCGTATTCTAGGCTTTCGAATTCCAGTCACGATTTTTTAACTGAATGACGCCGTTCTTGAAATGTTTATCATTTGGAGCAAATAAATGTTAATAAAATAAAAAAATTCATGCATGGGAGTTGTCAGGGTACCAAGTCAAATGCAGTATCTGTGAAGGTAAAAAATTGTAACGAAAGCGTTTGAACTTGTATGAAAATCCTAAAATAAATGCATGATTTTATAGTTTGTAGCAAAACGCAATTATTTACATTCATAAATCACTATTGTGATAATTTACGCAAGTCAATACTAAAAAAAATAAACTGCCATAATCATGCAAAAAAGATACAGCTAGGGGTCTTAGTAACTGCTCGACTCTGAAATACCCTTCACCAACGTAGATCCCGAAGTTTTTTTAAAAGGATCTTTTGAGCAAACTAAACTCCCGAAGTATCCAACCGATTTTAACAAAATTTTATAGAGCATATGCTTGTTAGCCTCAAAAATCCCATCCGCGGGAATGGGGCAAGATATTCCCATTACAGTCTCTGAGATCCCGAGACAGAAGTCTATCGAAGCGGCTGTTGATGCTGATCAAGAATATATATGATTTATGGAGTCTGACACGCCTCCCTCTGCATACACTTCTATGCAGTATACGGGGTATAACAAGTGGGCAGGTTCACATGAGACAATTCTAAAATTGTCGAAATGAAAAATTTGTACATTTTCACTTTCTGGATCTATCGAATGTATCGGATGAACATATTAAAATTTTGTACGATGGGCGTTCCTTTTTTAATTAGGCTACCCTGAAAACATAGTAAATATTATATTTTCAATTTAGGGGACAAAAAATTGATATAATATGCGGGAATACCGTGTCTGCAGCAGTCGCAGTTTTGAAACAACCTGTATGTGCTCTTTTAGTCGATATTATACCCATGCTCATGTAGAGACTTTTTGTCATCATGATACGTCTTTTAATTATAACTTTCCATGTTTTCACCCATGTTGTTGACTGCAACACTTGACGGCAGTTACAAATGAGAAATGTACCTACAATCAATGCTGTTTGAGTTATTTATCAGAAACAAGTTGTGCGAATACTTGGTAGACTTTATAAATATCTAAATATTTATAAACTGTAAATCAATGTTTATGGACCTATTATGGATTTATTCGACAATGTCAAGTTTATCTTAAAATCGAGAGCAAACTAAACTTAAGCTTAACTATATACTAGCATAATGTCTGATAAAATTTTTATAGTTACTTGGCACGCTAGAGGCGTCGGAAACAAAAAAGATGAATTTGATGATTTTCTTCGTATTAAAAGTATTTACATTTGCCTTATTTCCGAAACTTGGCTTAAAAGCCATGTTTGAATTAAACCTTTTAACTTAATATCATGTCATTGTTATAGGAATGGCCGCCAAGATAAAAGGGGTGGAGGAGTGGCAATACTTATCAAAAATAATAATACCTACTGAAGTCATAGAAGCCATAGGCGTAAAATTTACGAACTCCACAGGAACACCAGTATTTATATAATCATGTTATTTTCCAGGATGTTTTTCAGACTTAATTAAGCGCTTCCGCTTCCGTTTACAGCGGATATCCACAAACTGACAAGTAGCAGTGACAAATATATAATAGGGGGCGATTTCAACTGTCGGCATGACTCTTGGGGCTGTTGTCGTGCTAACAGCTGGGGTATTCAACATGAACTATCCAGTAGACCACACCTACATCCCTGCTAGTACACCAGGGCAAGGCTCTACGCTTGATGTATTCCTACCCAATTCTCCCTAATTTTGTACTCCAGCTTATGTTATTAATGACCTGAGCTCGGATCATCTTCCAGTCCAAACATTTCTGTTAAGTAGTCCGGAAGTTTCCAACACATTCCATTACAGTATCAAAAAGGCCAACTGGTCGCATTTCTCGTATTATATACGTCAAAGCACTATTCGTAATGAGGATGATATAGACAATATGATCGAAGCTTTAACTAATGCCATCAGAGAAGCTAAATACTACAGCATATCGATGGTTAGAACCAACTACTCTCCTAAAGCGCTGCCAAGAGACATTCAATCGCTTATCAAGCGTAGAAAAATTCTCCGGCGAAACTGGCAAAGGCATAGAAATTTAGCCGACTATGCTCAATTCAAAAGGCTTGGCCTTATTATTGCCAACGAGATCTCCAAGTTTCGAAATATTTCCTGGAACATCCTCCTCTCCTTTCTACATAAAGGTTCTTCTCCCTTTTGGAAATTAGAAGAAACATGTGGATATTCCTACACTGCCTAATAACGCACCACGTTACTCAACTGAGGAAGAGAAAGCCGAGGCTCTTGCGCAACAATTTGAAAAAAATCATACTATTACCGTTGACTTTAGCGACCCTCAAACCAAGGCAGATGTAAGAAATTGTATACTGGCTTTTGCTCAAACTACATATAATCCTGAGCGAAACTATTTTGTTAGTTGTGCTGACATTAAATGCATTATTAAAAGTCTTAAAACTAAAAAGGCTTAAGTCATTGTTATTTTCCTACGGCATGGAAATCATCAAAGGTTATTCCAATAAAGAAACCAAATAAGGCGGCTGATTTACCTACCTCCTATCGCCCTATAAGCTTACTATCATCAGTTGGTAAAATACTAGAAGAAGTCGTTCAAGAGTAACTTACTCAGATTTTAGAAGATAGAGACTTACTCCCTTCTCATCAACTTGGATTTCGTCGCTATCATTGCACAATTCACCCACTTGTCAGAATAAAGAATCTGGTTAAAAACAACATCAGTCAGTCAAAGTCCACTGGCATGGTCTTGCTAGACATTACAGCCGCTTTTGATTCTGTCTGGCATGAGGGACTTATTTTCAAAATGAACAGATTAAACTTCCCAACAGGACACACGAAAATAATCTATAGTTTCCTAAACAATCAAAATCAGCAAACTTAAACATTAAAGTTGGACGCCCAAAAGGATCGTGTCTATCCACAATTCTGTACAACATTTTCACATCAGACTTCCCGACTTTACCAAGTTGCACTTCATCAATATTTGCCGACGATACAGCTATCCTCTGTTCAGGAACTTTTCCTTATAACATTACAGAAAACTTCCAATACTGCTTTGAATCGTTAGTAAAGTGTTTTTCGAAGTGGAAAATCCTCGTAAATTCTGAGAAAACACAGGCAATATTTTTTACCAGGAAACGAAAAGACATTTATCTTCCTAGGGACGTCATCCAACTAGGTAAAGTAGATGTTAAATGGGAACCAAAATTTAAATAATTGGGTTTGAACCATGACAAGAAGCTCCTCCACAAAGACCATATCAATGCGATGAATAAAACATTAAATATTCTGACTCGCGTATTGTATCGCTTAACAAATAGAAACTCCCGACTGAGTATAGAAAACAAATTGTACTTAAGTATATAGATCTATATTTCAAGCCGTAATTTCATATGGTGCACCAGTCTGGTCAGATGTAGCTAAATGTCATCTTTGATTTTGAAATTACCCTGGTTCAATTTTCCAAGTTGCACAGACAGGCTAATATTGAAATGGTAGCGGATAGACTTTCTCGTTTATCCCATAACTTTAATTTAAGATGTATGTATATACTCCCCATACCCCTCTGTATGATTATAAATGTGTAAATTGAATTGAATTAATCTTGGTATACATCTTTCTCTCTCTTCCTCTCTGTCTCCCTCTTATACACAGATTAAACGTAAAACTGCTAGAATAAAAAAAAAACATGATACCAATTTTTGAGAAGCTTAGTGGCTTCTATAGTACCTATGTGCTAGGCATACTTACAGTTGGCTATATATTGGGCGAGTTGGGGCATTATTTGATTGGTGTTACTTCGAAACAGACCGCCATTGAGCTGGACTATGGTGATCATGGCTGCCAACAGAATAATACCATGTTTAACCGGCATCAACTGCCTATGGCATGCTCTGCAGCTGGCAACGAGTCCAGCTGTTATGCACTCGACATAAATGGCACTGGTTACTGTGAATGGAATTACAATGGCCTGGGTATCGACTATCAGATACTGGCAGGACCCACTTTCATACTTGTATTCACCATTGCCGGTGTCTTCATGGGATTTGCGGCGGACAAATACAATCGTGTCAAGATGCTGACTGTTTGCACGGTGATCTTTGGCATAGCAATTATATTGCAGGGCACAGTTAAGCAGTACTGGCAGCTGGTGCTACTGCGCATGGTCATGGCAGCGGGGTAAGTTTAACGTTAAGCCAATTGAATTTTATGTTTAATTTACGTTTTAAAATTTTATAGCGAATCTGGCTGCAATCCTTTGGCTACGGGTATTATGTCTGACATATTTCCTGAAGACAAACGTGCTTTGGTCATGGCCATCTTCAACTGGGGCATCTATGGCGGCTATGGCATTGCTTTTCCAGTTGGACGTTACGTTACCAAACTGAACTTTTGGAATCTGGGCTGGCGTGTGTGTTATCTGGGCGCTGGTGTGCTGACCATTATAGTAGCAGCACTTACAGGCACAACGCTCAAGGAACCCGAACGCAAGGCCATTGGCGAGGGTGATCGCCAAACTGCCAGCGGCAAGCCCATATCGCTGTGGCAAGTCATTAAGAATCCGGCCATGATAATGCTTATGATAGCTGCCTCGATACGTCACTGCGGCGGCATGACATTCGCGTATAATGCTGACCTTTATTACAACACCTATTTCCCTGATGTGGATTTGGGATGGTGGTTGTTTGCCGTCACCATTGGAATTGGCAGCGTAGGTGTTGTCGTTGGTGGTGTTGTTTCCGATAAAATCGTGGCCAAAATGGGCATACGCTCACGAGCATTTGTATTAGCTCTGAGCCAGCTGATTGCCACACTGCCAGCCTTTGGTTCGGTTTACTTTGATCCATTGTGGGCCATGATAACGCTGGGACTAAGCTATTTCTTTGCCGAAATGTGGTTTGGCATTGTATTTGCCATTGTTGTCGAAATTGTGCCGCTGCGCGTACGCTCCTCAACAATTGGTGTATTCTTGTTTGTAATGAACAATATTGGCGGCAATCTGCCAATTCTGGTGGACCCAGTGGCCAAGACCTTGGGATACCGTGGCTCCATTATGATCTTCTATGCTGGCTTCTATGGCATCAGTAAGTATAGTTATAACAAACCCTAAGATTTAACTGAATGTATGCACTGTAACTTATGCATGTCCCTCTACAGGTTCTATACTCTTCTTCATCACATGCTTCCTGCTCGAGGGAAAACCCAATGCCGCTGCGGGGCAGGATGCGCATAAGAATCAACAGCAGGTGACAGCTAATCCACGTAACATCCATGGACACGACAATTCCGTGTTTACAGTCGATGAGACTTTGTCCTCGAGTGGACGTCCCGGCATGCTGCCGCAGCATCTGCAAATGTCCAATAATGGCTATGAGAAGCCACAACAAACGCAGCGTCACAACGGAGCAGCGACGCCACAGCATGAGAGCAGTAGACTGTAGTATTAGTATGTGGGTTACGAAAGGAATTATATTCAATATGTTTGTGCTTTTTTTTAAATATTGTATTTACTTAATATTATTTTCTAAATTTAGAATTAAGCTTCATAGGGAGCAACTCTAACTTCCCAGCTTCCTTCCTTCTTTACTTCTTTATTTCTTTTTCTTTACTAAAGAATCATACTCACTCACCTCAGATGCATGTGCCTACATAAATGTACACGTTTAGTTATAGGATAAAACTTTATATTATATAGTATGTTAATGTGAAGCATCATAAATAATGTTTTGTTAAATAAATGAAAATTCTAAATATTATGGAAACAATATTTAACAACGGAATTCATAACACAAGAGAGTAGAATGCTACGCAACTTATTCAAATTGGCTCAAAAATTTCTCCGGTGCACCAGCGAGCAGGAAGCCGGCTACAATAAGTTTGTACGAATATGTGTAGAGGGCGTTGCAGACCCGATAAACTATATATGTATGTACACCTAATTCTGTTTTTACACGGTAGATGCGTTCCAGAAAAAACCGTGTAAAAAAAGACATGAAGTAAATGCTTAAGCTGCTATGAAAATAAATTAGAAAGGGGAATTCCCTAACTAATTTTCGAAAAGATTAGGTTAATAGAAATATTTTTCTTTAAAATTTCAACCAAATGCATATCTTTTTTTAATCGTGCCAAATCGAATGAAATTGTGAAAAAAAATTTTTTCCTAGACCATGTTATTCCAAAAAGCCTAATTCTGTGTATATTCTGATCAGCATGTCGTATGAATCAGAGAATATTGGACTATCAAAGCTGCAAAACTAAAAGTTTTACCAAAAAAAATGCGCATTATTAGACCAAGTTTGTGGATTCATGTTTATATCTTGTCCAGTTTTCCCATAAAGAAATTTCGTACTTAACAACCACAACATAAAAGCCACCCGGTTGATTACACATTTAATATGCTTTCAATTTATTTTGCATAAGACTGCAGAATGATTTTTTTCGTTTTACTACCCGAATAGGTGGTGGTACCTCAACTCAAGTACCTGCTGCTGTGTTAATTTTAAATAGTCGGCCCACCTGTTTGTTCTGTAGATCGTTCTCTAGAAATCTGTTGCGAGCATGAACATACGTACATTGTTCATGGCTAGCTCAGTATCAAAGTACACAGTTGTATTTTTTCTAACAAGCAACAAGTTCTTCGCTTAGTAACAGTCAAAACAACTCAATACTAACCAGACAAAAAAAATGATCAAATGAGGAGGGCGGTATAAAAAAAAAATCTCTATAGCAGCGGTGGACACTTAGATGGCACACGTGCCAAAGAGCTTTCACACGTACGAGAAAAGAGCTTTTGTGCTTTTTAAAAGCTGGTTTTACAGTGGAACGCAAAGCAGAGCCACATGGCAAAACACGAAAGAATACGCAATCTGCGTATATTTGGCGTCACTTGCAAATAGTAATGATGTGAGCAAGTCATACATATTTTTTTATAGGTAGTCCCCTAAACGAGATGACACTATCCAAAAGTCGATATTGTCGAATTTAATGACAACTATGCAAAAAAAAAATGTTTTGTCCCATTGTACCTCGGTCTTTGCGAAAGCTCTTTTTTGTTTACGCACACAGGCACAAAAATTTGCCTTAGTAGTTTTGCCACCGCTTATCTATAGCTTACAAAATCAAAACTCGCGGCGCACATGCGCACACTCATACATTTAATTGCGCAGGAATATTGTGTTTGTGTCTGCGCAATACATATGTACATATATATATAAGCAAAGAATATAGAACTAGTAGTTCTATATTCTTTGATATAAGTCAGCTGGTTGCTTGCTGACGCTGGCGTACCGATAATTGAAGGTCAACATCATTTGATAGAAATTTAATATCTCATAATTTGTTTCGTTCTTGTGTCCAAATTTTTGTTGTTAATATCAATAGCTAAACACTTTTTTATGTATTACTTGGCCCATAAGCATATAAGGAATTTAACTGCATTGTAATTAAAAATGTATATATGTTTTGTGACACGGTGGCAACACCAGCTACCTTTTCTATTTTTAATTCTGGCTTCTTTATAGCGACGCATTGTCGAATATTTGTTGTACATACTTACATATGTACATATATATTTTATTTTACCAATTAATTTAATTTGTCATAAGTCTTAATATTGCGTAAAAAATATAAGTTTAAATAAGAAAAGGTTTATCTTGGCTGTGTTTGATTGCCTTTTTTATGCCCGTCACATTTTTTATTTTCCCACCTAATGTTTTTGAAATTAACTAACACCACCTACCAAGCCATGTACATATGTATGTATGTAGTTTGTGCCCGTGCCGGTGGAATTTGTTTGTTTATGTACATATGAATATATATATAAATGTACACTCAAATGTATTTTGCCTTTTGTTTCTGCATTTTCTTATATTGAGGCCAAATGTTAGTTTCTAATATATTAAAAAATGTTTAGTGTTAGTGTTTTGTGAATTTACTCTTAGCATATTTATAAAAATACTTACAAACATTGTATCATAAATGCAAATGCTTAATTATGAACCTGAATAATTTTATCCTAAATGCACTAACTTTACCACCGAATCTACATCATGGGCGACACCATAAAAAGCTGAGGTGTTCACGCTTTGTGTTGACTTAAGGACTTGAAAAATTTGTTGAAAAAGTTAACAGGCCAAAGCGTGAATACCTCCTGTTGAGTTTCTGGACTCTTTTTCTTCTTTTTACCTGTTTTTTTTTTCGCGAAAAAAGTACATTCCTGCATATTCCTTCTAAAAACTTTCCAATTGGAGACCGTATGGTACAAAGGGTATATTAAGTTTGTGAAAGCCGAAAATGTATGTAACATACATAAGGAGACGTCGGAGACCCCCCAAAGTTACCTAAAGTATGATCAGGGTGATTAGAGAAGTCGATATACCCATGTCCGTCTGCCTGTATGAACGCCTAGATCTCAGAGATGGTAAGAGCTAGAGCAACCAAACTTTCAGATTAGATCCCTTATTATTCCATAAAAGAAAAGTTTTTTTTATTTTTTTGATATCGGGGTTGCATTATATAGCTCCCATAGGGGTGTTTCGGAGGACCTCGAAAAAAACCAAAAGTTTTAGATGGATAATTCGTTTGTTTATAAAGATATCGTAACCAAATTCGGCATTCGCGAGTTTTTTAGAGTTCCTAAGCACTGTACCAAATTTGATAAAAATCGGTTGACTATATCATATAGCTTCCATAGGACCAATCTGTCAAAAAAATGTTTTTTTAACAAAATTCGTTGTGTTTCGTTTGTTTATAAAGATATCGTAACCAAATTTGGCATTCAGAAGTTGTTTAGAGTACCCAAGCACTGTACCATATTTAATCAAAATCGGTTGTCTATATCATATAGCTCCCATAGGACTAATCGGTCAAAAAAACGTTTTTTGTAAAAAATTCGTTGTGTTTCGTTTTTTTGTTAAGATATTGTAACCAAATTTGGCATTCGGAAGTTTTTTAGAGTACCCAAGCACTGTACCATATTTAATCAAAATCGGTTGTCTATATCATATAGCTCCCATAGGACCAATCGGTCAAAAAAACGTTTTTTGTAAAATATTCGTTGTGTTTCGTTTGTTTGTTAAGATATTGTAACCAAATTTGGCATTCTGAAGTTTTTTAGAGATCTTCAACACTGTACCAAATTTCATTAAAATCGATTGACTATATCATATAGCTCCCATAGGACCAATCGGTCAAAAAAACGTTTTTTGTACAAAATTCGTTGTTTCGTTTGTTTGTTAAGATATTGTAACCAAATTTGGCATTCGGAAGTTTTTTAGAGTACCCAAGCACTGTACCAAATTTGATCAAAATCGGTTTACTATATCATATAGCTCCCATAGGAGCTACTGTACTGTCTTCTTTATCCAATTCAGATCATCCAGACTATTACATACACTGCCCATTACTTTATTCCCATATTGTTCATCCCATTGCATGCTACCGTCGGTCCTGTCCGACTTTAAAATACCCTAAAACAATGCAGGTCGCTGCTCGGATTCGCAACTCGAATTGGAACGTTTACAATGGCTCCTTTGATATTGTTCTGTTTTTTATATCCTTATGACCTAATTATTATAAACGGTAGCCCAGATGAGTTTTTTTCACATTCTGGTAAAGCTGGTAAATCTGAGCCATTTGAAATGGAATTTGTGGGCTTCATACCATTACTTTACTTTTACGGCTGTAAGTTTTACAAAATGTTAATATGCCGTTATTGAAAGGAAACAGATCTGCCAGAAGAAGGATATCTGGACTAAACACATGCGTATGATGAGGGAACATCATCAGCCTTTAAAGCAAAAGCAAACCTTATCTGGTCGCTGTTTAATTATTCCATTATGATTCTCAAAAAGCGAATCTGTATTGTGCTGTGTCACTTGTCTCTGTCTACAGGTTTCCCGTTCGTGCGCATTACGTTCACTGCTAAACCATTTTAACTATTGGTCCTAGTTTGACTTATTCGCTGGGCTTAACATCTTCCTATCTGTCTGTTTTGCTATCTACGCAATGTTTCACGATCCGACTCTGTAATGGTGAAATCTAAATATTCTCTGAGCAGTCTTCTTTCCATAGTATTCCTTACTTGCTATTCTCGCCTAACACCTTCAACCTGTCTGCTCTGTGATCTACGCAGTTTATTATGCTTCTGCTTTGCAGTCCCTAACTTTAAGTTTTCCCTCAGCTGCGTTTTTCTTCAGTGGATTGAATCGCAATGTTCCAAAGACTAATTGATTACGGCTTTGTTGAAAAAGATTCGATCTTCGTCGTAGCATTTTTAATAATAACACTCGCATTAAACAGACAAATCGACGGTTAACCTTTATATTATTTTTTTTAAAACAATCACAGACAACATAAAATAAAAAATATTTGTACACTCTATTTTGACAGTGTTGTCATTTGTTTTCTATATTTTTTTTTTTGTTTACATTTTGATTTCCGTATTTTCTGTGTGGTTAGATATCCTTGTTTTAATGTTAATTTTCCTGACATTTTAACAGCTATTGTCCTGTTCGGGGCGGAGACAAATCCAACAAATCATAGATCATCAAAATCTGTCCAGCCGTTCTTGAGTTGTAACTAACACAACGTTTTTTAAATATATAGATTTGAGGAAAAATGTATATTTTTTTGTTTTAAATATTTTTTATATTTTGTAAATTAAAATCTTAAAGAACTTAAATAATGTGAC
Source organism: Chymomyza fuscimana (assembly GCA_949987675.1). NCBI lineage: Eukaryota > Metazoa > Arthropoda > Insecta > Diptera > Drosophilidae > Chymomyza > Chymomyza fuscimana. Next base: position 61,296,078 of record OX465088.1, read on the forward strand.
GAAAGTGAAGATACTGGTAAGTTAGATAATCATGTCTAGTCTAACGAATACTCCCAATTCTTCCTATATAGAATCAAGTTAAGATAAACCACATTTAAATTTAAATAAAACCTAAACTATTGTTAAAATGTCTCAGAAAATATAATAGCTTAGTCACAATTTGGACTTGTTAATAATTTTATTGGAAATCCGTGCTATGATTTAAATTAAACTTTGTAGGGTTCCAAAAATATTGTGTCACAATGATGGTTGCCAAGCGATTTACGGTAAATATATGGTACTTACAAATATTTTTCAATTTTATACGATTTTGTAGAATAAACACGATTTTGTCATATAAAGCACTTTGACTAAAATCTTTCGCATAATGCAGGTGATCTTATCAGTGTGCGAGGTCTCACAGTCTAATAAAAGTTCAAACTGATTTCAATGATCATAAAATATGCTCAAGTCATCTTTAAAATTATACAACACCTACATACATGGTAATTGGAAGCCGAGGGTCTTATCGCACCTGTCTAAACCAAAACAGCAGCATGCACTTAAAGGTCGCTGATAAGTAAGTTTCTGGCGAGGCTTACTTGCACATAGCGCCAATTATTCGATGCTATTGTTATCGAGCATATGCGGACCTATTTCGGACTGATATGGAGCCAATGATGACAACACACAGTGCAGGGCCAAAAGATCATCTTTAAGGCTGGGTATAAATGGGCGAGTGATGGACAGGTAGAGCAACAGTCTTTAGGTGTTGGCGCTTAAGCATACCAAAACCGGAGCAGTTGAGGCAAAGTAGAACCAAGATGAAATTGATCATTGTGCTATTGGCCCTGGTGGGTTGTGTGGCAGCATTCAGCGTGCCCACACGGAAGGTAAAGATTGCAGACAAGGACTTTTTGCAGAGGCAGAAGTTTCTCTTCGAGATTGTGCACCGCGTAGAGGATCCTCTTATGTTTGAGGAATGGATCAAATTCGGTCAGAAGCTGATTGTCGACAAGTCGCAGTATAAGGTGGGTTGGCTTTGATCTAAATTTTAAAAAATTTTCAAACTAAATGGTTGCGTTGTTATAGGAGTTCGATTATTACATGGAGAAATTCTGGGAGTCTTACAAACTTGGCGCTCTCCTACCTAAGGGTGAGTTCTTCGGGGCCCTTGTCAAGACACACCACAAGCAGGCTTTTGGTCTGTTTAACTTCTTCTACTACGCCAAGGATTGGGAAACCTTTGTCCACAATGTCGCCTGGGCGCGTATCCATGTCAATGAGGGCATGTTCGTCTATGCATTGACTCTGGCCGTTATTCACAGAACCGACTTCGATGGTCTCATTCTGCCCATGATCTACGAAATCTTCCCACAGTACTTCTTCAACAGCAAGTTCATTTATGAAGCCGAGAAATTCGACTATGATGTATGGAGCAAGCTGATCATGTACGAGAAGGAATACAAGGACGTGCTCTACAAGGATGTAAGCGAGTTCGGCGACAACTATTACTTCTACACCAAGGATTGGAAGACATGGCAGTGGTGGAAGATGATGGGCTTAGGTGAACACTGGTATGTTGAGGACAAATTCTTCTTGCGTGAAAATATTGCGCAATTCAACAAGGACTCCAAATGGCTCGATATTGTCCATGACATCCAGAAATGGTACATGCCAGTTGACTATACCCGTGACGTTGACTTCATCAACGAAGAGACCAAGTTGAGCTACTTCACTGAGGATTTGGGCTGGAACGCTTACTGGTACTACTTCAACATGGACTATGCCTTCTTCCTGGATGGCGAGAAATTCAAATTGGACAAGGATCGTCGTGGTGAATACTGGATCTACACTGTTCAACAGATTTTGGCCCGCTACTACCAGGAACGTTTGTCTCATGGCTTTGGCGAAATACCGGAATTCTTCTGGTACAAGGAAATCGAATACGGCTACGATCCTCAGCTGATCGACTACAACGGCGTTGGTTTCAGCTACCGCAAGAACTACTTCGATTATCAGACCTACGGCAACTTTGACATGCTCACTAAGATCCAGAGCTTCTTCACCCGCATCTACGAGGCACTCGAAACCGGCTATTACAAAACTGCCGACGGTACCGTCTTCGATTTCCACAAACCCGAAGCTGTCAAATACATTGGCAACTACCTCCAGGGCAATGTCGACACCTATGACAAGTACTTCTTCAACTATTACTACATGCTGTCGCATATGTACTTCGCTGATGTTGACTATTATGATTTCGAGGTCTTCCCCAACGTCTTCCTTAACTTCGAAACTATGATGCGTGATCCTCACTTCTACTCCTTCTACAAGTTGTTCAGTAACGTGTTCTATCAGTTCAAGTACTTCTTGAAGCCATACGAACACAAGGATCTGTTCTACGAGGGCGTCACAATCAAGGATGTCACTGTCGACAAGCTGGTCACATACTTCGATATCGTTGACTTTGATGCCACCAATCTGTTGAACGACAAGATGACTTTCGTCGATGGAGAATTCGTCTGGGACAAGACCCTCTTGGCACGTCAGTCTCGCCTTAACCACAAGCCATTCAACTTCGAGTTCACCATTGAGTCCGACAAGGCCCAGAAGGGTGTTGTACGCGTCTTCTTGGGTCCCAAATTCGATGAGTATGGCCGCGTTATTCCATTGAAATACAACCGCGAAAACTTCGTGCTGCTCGACAGTTTTGTCTATCCATTCACTAACGGCAAGAACGTCATCCAGCGCAGCTCCAAGGAGTTCGAATACACCACTGAGGATCGTGTTACCTACACTGAACTGTACAAGTATGTGATGCTGGCTAGCCAGGGCAAATATGATTTCCCACTCGATATCAGTGAACCACACAACGCTTTCCCCGATCGCTTGATTCTGCCTCATGGCTGGGTGCAGGGTATGCCAATGCAGTTCTACTTCTTCGTCAGCCCCTACACCGATGACTACGAGCAGTTCTCCAACTTCGACTTTACTTACTCCGCTGGCATTGGCTCTGGCACTCGTTTTGTGGACACCAAACCATTCGGTTATCCATTCGATCGTGCCATTGAGGAGTACACTTTCTTCGTGCCCAACGGTTTCTTCAAGGATGTCAAGATCTACCATGTCGATCACTTTGCCAAGTACTTTGAACATAAGTACAAGAACTTTGGCACCTTCGACTACTCCATCGAGTACTAAGCATGGGATCTAGCTTCTTCATCACTTAATCTCTTTCTCATAAAAAATTGCAGTGCAAGAGCAATAAAAAAATGTAAACAAAAAAAATTCTATGATTGTCTAGCATCGAACACACAACTACCCTATGAATAAAAATCAAAATAAACATAATTAAAAATTTCTATTTACTTCCTTTGAAGCAATGGCATCACACATACGACTTGATGGTCTGGCTTAGCTTTCATCCCTTAAAACTATCAAAACAATTCAATTCATTCAATTGAATGCAAATATTTATCCGATATTTATCCTTTGATGTGGCATCGACGTTAATCGACACCATGCTCTCAGGTCTAACTGACGAAAACAAACTCTTTCGAATAACTTGATAAATTGTAAGCTAAAGGCTTGGTCGTTGCGGTCATCCTTGTTCAAAGAGGGTCAGAGCAAAAAACCTAATCTGGCAAGCTTAGTCCATCTGATTTTCCAGCACAATCTCTTGGCCATGTGCTTTATGTCTACAACTTGTTTCAGCCATTTTTAATTGATTTTATAGCTTGGAAGTGTCCAGTCAATAGATAAGGCGCATCGTCTTGTTATGTGTAACAATTAATATACAAAATCTGACGTTGCTTCCACTAGTTATATTTTTTTTCTTTGTGTTGCAAGGTCCGCCTCTCTCTCTAAAGGGATATTTCACTTAAACTATATTACAAAAACTGATGATATCATTGGATAAGAACAGCAAGCATCTAAAGAAGAAAGCAAAAAAAAAGAGTCCGGCCGGCGCTGAACAAAAACAAAAAAGAATTGAAGCGCTGCTCCTAGTTGTTGTATCCGCCATTGATGCTGCATTTGACAGACCATTTATCATCGCTCTAATTGTGTATCATTAAAAAAAAAAAGAAGGAAGATGGCACAGCATGGAGTCAGTGGTGATGGCGGTGGGGGTGGGGGTGACATTGCCGACTTGGCTGATGTTAATCCAAGGAGAAACGGCTTGGTCCTTTGTGTGTGTCGATGGAAAAGGGATTCACAATGGAAGCGCCGCCAACGCTGACAGCCACCGACAACAGCGATGTAGCGACGTCAGAGCCAGCGACAACCGCCATGACAGTGATAGAAATCTGTGGCAACCAGATTAAACGTGTTCGCAATCAGCCCGCATCAGGAGCTGAGGTACTGACAGTGCACTGTGGTGAAAGTCTTTTACGTTTATCGCCCAGTTTGTGGGCTCAAACAAAAAAAAAATGTGATACAGTCGAGGCGGTGCCCGACAGTGTAAAACCCTGTACCTTTTTTCTGGAAAAAATGGTATTCCTGCATATTCCTTCTAAAAACTTTCCAATTCGGATTAATTTTTTTTTGGTGAAATTCGATATTTATACCAATAAATTCCGTAAATTTTTACCGATTTTGATGAAAATCGAAAGTTACGTCAAAAAAGTTATTTAAAGTATATAGGGTAAGTTTCAAGTGGGGGGGTGAAATTGGTACACAGATGCATGTAAACACGACGCATCGCTAAGTTAAGTTTTAGATACAAAAATATTTAAAAAAAATCTACTGCGGGCGAATGGGGAAAGATATTGACATGATTCAACAAACTTCAAACTTCTTCTGAGGAAATATATAGTATATATATCTCTATTTGGGCCAAATATCTTTCCATAAGTTTGTATGATCTCAGATCTCAGAGACGATATGACCAAATATTAGATACTTTGACCAGTCCCAACGTAGAAGGTTTTCGCTGTTATTCCCCATTCCATACTCGTCTGAAACCACCTAATTTTGTGTGCAGGATTTTGTAAGCCTAGACCCGTCAACCTATCTAAGAAAAGGGAATCCCGTCTCACACTGGTTCAAAAAAGAACTCATCACCAAATCGTCATATTTCCCTCCCTACAATAGAAATTCTTCTCGAACAAACATAACAAAATGAAAACTACATATGAAAAAAAAATATATTATTTTCCTTTGTCAATTCCCATCATCGTACAGCTCCTCCACTTCTCTGCCACCGATGACGACAACGCACTAATGAGAAACGTGCACCCAATGAATTGCGATAAATGGTTAATACAGCGAAATCGTTGATAGCAATGAAGCGACGCCATCGCCAACATCTCCCTCTCTCGCCGCCAGCGACTCACAAATACATCATAATAATAATAATAAAAATTCAATACCTTCCTCTTGGCATCGCAATGATGATGGATTACGCTGCCGTCAACTCGTATCCAGTGCGAAAAATAGGCAATGCACATTGTGAGCCTGATGAAAATGTTAATGTCGTTGCCAATCACTTTGTTAATCCGGCCAACATGGGCTAGTTGATTTAGGGCCCGGTCCCAGCAGAAAATCGAAAACAATTAAGCGAGGCTTTACCGAGCCCCTCCCTGGCTGATGAATCGCTAAATTACAGTTTGCAATTGGGGCCAGAAGCAGACCGAGGCCCAGCTTGTCACGTAATACAATTCTAATTAATATTGATATTGGGAGTCGAAGCAACCCACTTGTGTTTCGGGTTGGGGGAAACGAGCTGGGCTCCTCACATTATATTGTAGTTTTTGTTAAGCCAATGACTTTTTGATAGACCAAAAATCAGCATGAAAATTTACTTTGTTATGGTAACTTTTGCTTTTTGTTAACTTTGTAAATAATGTACTTGGTTTAACAAAGTTCTACGTTAATTGATGTGAGTGAGTTGGAGATTTTGGTACAAAAGTTAAGTTATAATTAGGAGTGAAGACTGAATAAGTATAAAAATGTTGTTGGGAAAGCTGACTCCGAGCAGCCACAGAACTTTTCAGCCACAACTAAATAAGAAACGTGAAAAGAAATGATTTTCAATCATCGCCTCAATCAAGAGGCGAAAATTGTTTCAAAATTGCTACTCTACCCTGGAATGCAAACTGTCTGGATTTTGAGAACAACAATTCTGGTTTTCATTAAGGATTTGTGCTTAAAATTTTGAGTATTATATTATATTTGGAGCAATTTCTAATTTCTAATATACTAAACCTTCTACGTTTAGAGATATAGGTGAAATCAAAGCGAATTGATTTCGGTGTGGGCTCATCCCAGAGCTATACTCAACTCAACTTTAAATATACGTTTTATAACGATATCTTTTGATTTTCGTGAAGTTATATTCGTTACTCTACTTACCGGCAAAAAATAATTTTGGAACCTATAGACTATTTATAGCATAGCCTGTTTGTTTTTCTGTAAAATTTGGAAAAGGGAATGGCTACGGAATCTTCAAAAAATGACTAGGGTAAAAAATTAGTGAATTCATTTCAAAAAATTTAAAATGTTTTTTTGTAACAAGGAATGCGATGCAACAGTCATCTTTTTAGTAACAGACGTCTCTGAGACGCCTAACTAAAATCTCATACATGTAATTAGTTACAAACGTCACAAAAAAATGTCCTGCCCATTATAATAATAATAACAACATAATTAACAACGACTCTTCATTAGGGTTCTCCAAGGGTTACGATTAAAAAGGCCCAACACGTTCCATGTTCAACAGCAAAAACAACAACCGGCACTTTGATGGGTTGCTCTGGAACTCAACATGCCGCTCATAAAATGCTAAAACAAATGTTCAAAACATGCGTGGTCGGTATGCCAAATGCATTGGCTACATGATGGGTCCAATGAGTTCTCTAGGAGGACCTCATATTTATGTGTGTACGAATCTGACAGAGACTAGCAGCAAAGTACTATATATAAAATACTTATAATGTGTATATGCTTTGCATATCTTTCGGGAACCCTCATAAAACCGAGATGTGTGTGCTTGGTCCTTCCAAAATAATTTAAACCACAAAAAGAAATGAATCAGCAATGGCCGACAGTGCGATACCCTGAAACCACTTTTTCCAAAAAAGTTGTTTGGCAATATTGCTTTGAGAAGAGCATTTCATTGTTTATTAGCCTCTCACGGTTCTAAGTACGAAAATTTATTTGTAATAAAACAAAGTGGAATATTGTTGAAGTTAATAGGATTAAGCCATTATACATCCACATTTTTTTATATGTATGTCTGTTTATTTTGTCTGAAATAACTGTTGCGGTGGGGTTTCTTTCTTCTGGGTGTTCCTTAGTGCTCTCTATGCTGACTTAGGTAAAGTCTTCTTGTGTTGTTGTTGGTGATTGGTTTATTTGTGTAGTGATGGTGGTTGATCGTGCAAATGTAAAGCAATTCGAAAGAATCTCGTGTTTGGTTTGAGCAAGGCCGAGAGCACCGCCGCGGCCGGCGCAGCTTCTCACCATACCGAGCGCACTGCGAGCTCTTGATGCTGTTTGCCATGAATAATAACATTAACCCCTATTTATCTAGCTTAGAATATTCGGGGAAAAAAATCTAGTACATGATATCTTTTTAGAAGGCTATTAGTATCTGTGCTAATCAGGCGCGGATCCAGGATCTTAGGGGGTTTTTACTTCGAAGTGTATATATATCAAAAAACAGCTATTATAGGGTGGGCCATATGTTGGTTTGCTTGTTAATTGCATTTTGTTCGTATATTTTTCAACAAAATGTATATGCCCAATGCAAGTTTGAATCTACTCATTTATTTTTGAAAAATAATATGGCCCGTATGCGAACATCGTAATTTTCAATGACTTTCCCAGTAAAACGAGTTCAATAGTTGCAATTTCGGACTTGTTGTTGTTCGTGAATTGTTGCTGGCTTTTTGGAACATACTTTGCCTTTTAAAACACCCCGAAGAAAATAGTCCAACGGGGTCAAATCCCACGATCTAGCCGGCGATCGGTGTTATGCGAAATTACCCTCTCGGCCAACTTGCCGCGCAATAATGCGATTGTGTCACGAGTTGGATGGCTACATCTGCTGGAACTATAGCGGGTTCGCATCCATACCATCAATTTTGGGCTATAAAAAGTTTACACAAAGCCATGTATAGCGATCGGAGTGTTTTTTTGTGGATGAAGTGGATTCTAGAACGTTTCAAAATATCCGCATGTCTCTAGCTATTATTGTCTGTTTATTGGACTGATAGACAATATTGGTGGCTTAGTCGTTACTCGGTGTGACGCTAAACGGTTTTGTACAAGAGAAATTGAGGTCTGTCACGCCTTTTTCTACATGTTACATACTTTCCGCAATTCTGTAATATACGGTATACGAAAATGATAACAGAGAAAGCAACAAATATTTAATGAAATCAGCGTCGGTATATCAACAAAAAAAAAACAACAACAACAAGAATAAAAATCGTTACAAAATGCAATTGTTGCATTATTAATTTATATTATGCGCAATTGTTGGACTCCCGGAATCCCTCATAAAGGCAGGCAGAGAACGACAGATAAGAAGAAACACTCTCCTCTGCTTCTCTCCGCTCCTGCTCTGACCATTTGTTGGTGTTTGCCGCTCATGTGGAAAATCGTGAATGAAATGAGACGAAGTTACAAGATAAGCACGTGTAACGGTTACTCGCAAAAATCATAAAATAGAGAACAAGAGATGGGGAACCGGAAGGAAACAAGAGCGTATGTGTGTGGTGGAATGGGGAGGAAGTGGGATGGAAGTGTGCAGACAAAACAAGTAGAATAAAGAATAAAGCCAGAGCGAGATAGTATTGCTAGTAATTTTCCAAGCCGCAGCAACTTTCTCTTTCTGATTTTCCGTACTATGTGCAAGGTGAAAGAAATGCGGTAATAAAAACAACAATTGAACACAGTTATGATTGAAGTGGAAGCAAAAACACAAAAAGACACAAAAGAAACAGAAACGAGCTCTACAAAATGGCAGCCGTCGTCATCAATGCGGAACTATGCACCACAGGGTTGATAGCCCTCGAGTCCTTATGTTGTGGGATAAGCTGATGCTGCTGCTGCAGGAGGGGAGTGAGCTAACAATTGCCACCACCCTGGGAGATGCTGATGTTGGTATTTTGTAATATCTATCGATCGATTTGCTGTTTTGTTATAAATACTACCATGTTGGTTACGCCGGGAACAACAAATTTGTAACATCGGAGAAGGGTGTAGCCTAATGCACGTTGGTTCTGCTAACTAAAGACAAGCGAGTATAATTATGATCTATTAGCCAGCAAATAGCGGTACAAAAGTGGTTCCGTTATGAATTTTCATTTACAGTTAGGAAGTTATCGGTACTATTTAATTGAATTCGTTTTGGGATCGTATTTATTTAAAATATAGGTATTTTTCTTTTCTTTACATCACATTAACAACTCTTTACTGTATACAGTTTGAAATATTTTGTATTTTAAAATTAGCGAAAAAATAAAATTTAGTCTTTAAAAAATAATGGAATCAGCTGGCAAGAAAGGCTTTAAATATTATGATTTTAAGTTTATTATATATAAAGATGGTATAGGAACCATAATTTTTTGAAAAATTTTCCATTCGACGTAAGCTTTTAAAGGTAACAAAAATAGTTGGGGTTGCCGAAGAACAGAACATTGAATAATCCATCATTTTGCATAGAAATTAATTTCTTGAAACGCTTTTTGAGGATTTCTAAACTTAAACAACAAATTAAGAAAATTTAAATATGTTAATGCCAAAAGTTTTGGAATCAGTGCCGTTTCTATAAAAAAAAAAAAATGGTCAACAAATTCTAAAAACTGTTGTCTAGAAAAACAACTGTTTCGGTACGGCAAGTTTTAAACTGCTGCATGTGTTAATCTGATTACTTTAATATCTACACTGAGAAAAAAGTTAGCAATTTCGCGTTCAAAATTGAGCGTTTTGGCATTCCAAGAAGAATATGCCAAGATCGATTTTTCAATTATTAACAGTAAAATTCTTATTTGAAGAATGTTTTATTATAGACAAAGACTGCTCGTTTAAGAATGTTTAAATATTTTTAAGAATAATTGAGTTTTAATGTAGATGGCTTCTAAGACATAAATTCGAAGTTTGAGAATGTCTCACATGATTTCAAAAACAAGTACTTTTAACAAGCGTTTCGTAATCATTATAGGTATATTTAGTATTATTGCTGATATTGAGAGTATTTTTCAGCCAATTTAAGGAAAATAAAGAACGAAAGATTCGTTATAAATTCTAGAGTGAGCAATCTTGTTTTTGAGCAAGTTAAAATTTAAATTAAGATCGGTTTTATGAATAATAAGTCATATCGAAAAAAAAAACAACGAAATTCCTAAAAGGTGATGTTCTCTTTTCCAGTTGGCATCCAAGTTTCGAGCAGTACAGCACACGGGAAATGTAACTTGCAAGCAATTATGACATGTAAGCGCCCCTTCGAGCCTGTATGCGTTCGTGGGTCCAAACTAGTTTTGCGCTTTTAGTTGGACCAACCAATAGTCAAGGCAGCAACCAGGACACGACTCAAGCATGCAAGCCCCAAATGTGAACTGGGTTGGATCCTGTTGGGCAGGACTTCGATTGTAATGTTGTTGTGGGGGTTGATGGTGTTGCTAATGTCGTTATTGTGTTGCAGTGGCGACACTGCTCACCGAAATTGTGCGTTCAGTGAAGCACTTATGTGTCGCCCCCTATGTACATACATTTATACATATGTAGATGGATACATATGTACATATGTTGGTTTGCTGGTAGCTTAGGGGCATTGCGGCTTGTGTTTGCATTTTCAACTAGCAGCTAGCCAGCTAAATTGCGGTTTACTATTTCAATGGGCCACACTATGGTATTCTATATGGTATATATAGACACACACACAGACCCACAAACAATTATGTATGCTTGTGTATACACGTATATGATAACGAGGGCAGGTTGAAAAGTCAAGAAATCACGAGTGTCAAGGTTGGGTAAAATTGAAAAATTTTATATTTTAAACAAAAATTGTATGATCAGATGAAAATTAAACAAAAAAAAAAAGATGAAGTTTGGATTATCATAACACATCAGAGTCCAAGACACAGTCCAATCGAAATCCTAAATATGACAGCTCGATACCCGTTAATTTTTACTTAGGAGTTCATAAAGACGATATATTCTAAATTACCAATATTTTCTCTTCTATGGAGCTAGTTATATCAGATAATGTGAATTCAAGAAAGTGTAGAAAAGAAACCATACAAAAAATCGATGGCTTGGTGGTAAGAGTCTATCAAGGTTATAGCCATCTGCGAATCGAATGACTCTTTTGAGGACCTAACCAAATTACACTTCTTGGAAAAAAGAGCTATCGGTTGGCTGCGTCAATTACTTATGAACCTGCCCTCATAAGGGGCGCGTGTGTGTGCTCCAGCCAGAGTCAAAATAATTGTTATCGTTACTTGAGCACTGACGCTGACGCTGGCTGGGACCACAGAGAACCACCTCGCCAAACATTATAACGTTTTGCGGTAATGTGATTAACATTCGCCAAAGCTCCCTAATGACCACGTCGTTGGCGACTCAACTCAACTGAAAGGGTCCGGGACATGGAAAACCGGGGGAACCCGGCATTGTGTGGCATTTCTGCCGTAAGCAAGCAATAAGCAAACTTATTAAACTTATATATGAGCATTGATTGGCATTTGTGGCGTTTCAATCGAACGAACAATAAACAGCATGTAAGTGTAACTGTGTCTGTGTGTTGCTGTTGCTCTGTCTGTGTGTGGGTATCTGTGTCTTCATGTTTAGACAACGCCTCGTATGTGTAATGCGAATTCATGCACATTTTCATTAGGAATAATTTAACTTGAGTTTCATGTTCTATGCAAAATCCTCGAGTAATTGCAAATTAAAAATTGCTTATAAAAGCAGAAAGCTCAACTACCTATGCACTTAATGCCCTGCGTATGGTCTCGTAAATCACCAGCATTTTCCACCCTTTTGTAAACCCTTGAACTGGCTTACAACAAGTCAGCAATATGAAATAAATTATGGGTTTACGATTAATGAACATTAATTTGATATGGTTAATCTCCTCTACTTGGTATCACTTTTTGAGTTACAAACTTCTTACCCGTCTTAAGGGGTTTATATTTTATTGTTAATCCAACCAAAACTTTATAAGTATCACATACCTGTAATGAAAAAAATTAAAAATCAAATTATTATTTTTTATTTATTAATTGAAATGTCTTATACGATAATAAACTAAAGGATTGAAAATTAAAACTTTAATATGTAAAATATATAGCATTACTTAGATCGCAGTATCTCAGTTGGTTGATTGGGTAATTATCAAATATCGATTTAATTACAAAGTACGAGGGGTGATGGAAATTGATTCTTGTTCTTGTTATGTTATACAGTATGTTATACAGTAGTTCATCTAAAGTTCTTTTATCCCATAAATACACGTTGTCAGAGAATCTACAGGTGGCCTGTCAAGCCAACTTTGGGTAATAAACGCAGCACCGCCAATAGCGGAAATTACTTATCCGAAAATTTAAGCACTGTGCCAGATTTAAGAAAATTTGATCAATCTTCAGTTTGACATATTTAATTTAATTTAATTTAATTTAATTTAATTTAATTTAATTTAATTTAATTTAATTTAATTTAATTTAATTTAATTTAATTTAATTTAATTTAATTTAATTTAATTTAATTTAATTTATTCATCATCATATTTATACATTAGTTTTTTTTTATATAATTTATAGAGATTAGCTTAAAGAAAAGCTTTACAACTAAGGTGTGAAAAATTGTGTTGTGTAAATTTGTATTTATGTAAAATTGAATTTTGAAGGAAAAATTTGAATAAAAACCTTAAAAATAAAAAAAAAATAAAAAAAAAAAAAAAAAAAATAGTTTGACATATTTAAAATAAATGAATTATTATCTTGAATAAAACTCCTCTCATTTTATTATGAACATCGTCTATCTCGGCCACACAGTCACAAGAAGCCATAATGAAAGCATTGGGATCAAGATAAAGAATCAAGTTCCCAATCCATACTTTGATCTCAATAGAAAATTCAGAAGTAAAGACAAATTTCCCCACACGAATCTCAAAAAGTAAAGTCAAACTCTTGGGGCTCTACAACAACATCCAGCGACTCCGTTGGCTTGGTAAATTTGTTTTCTCAGTAAATTCTATGATGAGCAAGTTTTGAACGAAAGGGTTTTAAATTTCTTAGCTTCGCTCAGTTTATACATATACAAACTTCAAAGCTTTGCGACGATGATCACGGGCGTGATAGATATCATTGCTATGCTTTAAGAATTACATTCTTCATTTGGGTACACATATGCGCCAACATTCATAACTTTGTACACTTTTTCCATATACTATTAAACTGCAAGTGTTAGGAACAGCAAACAGCTCTCAAAGAACTTGCTGTCAAATCAACGTACTACGCCTCAAAGTATGCAATTTAAAATTTTGTGAAATATTTTTGCAACGCATCGTTGCGGATGCCGCTGGAGCTGCTGATGCTACTGATTCTACTGATGCTACTGCCGGCACTTCAACTTCGACACGAACTGATTTATAAAGTTTACAAATGCATGGCAAAAAACCCGTGACTTGACTTGACTTGACGGACAAACTGACTGACTAACTTGGCTAATGCTTTGGGAGCTGACTTGCTTATAGGGTGTTTGGAACAGAACAACGCCTTGGATTTGGCTGGTTGACTGTGTGCGCTGCCTGAAAAACGTTTGCCACTTAACACGTACGCCGCATATTTTGCCACGCAGTATCCCCAAATCCTCGTACTCAGTTTGCAGCCTGCAGCCTTCTGCCTTCTGCCTTCTGCCTCGACCATGTCTTGGCCCCACTGTTTTTGTTTTACACTACAAAATTTTTGCTGATTTGGCAGTTTTTCACGAAGTAGAAGCAGAAACAGACTCAGACTCGAATCCACCCGCACACATCCCAGCTAGAATTTTATACTCCACATAGATGCCATGTGCTTTGTTTGGCTGATCCTTGAATAATCAACAACAGCACAGAACAGAACGAACAGCCAGCATCATCCTGCAAAACCAAAAGCTAGCAAAAAATGAGTCCAGCAAAGCCAACGTACGTTACTCAAATATTAATGTTGACCCTCGTGCCCGTCCACTCGTTATCCTGACTGACTTGGTTGATTCACCAAGCAGCTCTACGCATATGTCTACATCGTATATTCTGTATATGTCGGTGTGTCGAGTCGATGTGTCTTGGTGTGTGGATGGCTGGATGGTTTCACAGCTTTTAATACCCTTTAACCAAGGTTAGTATGGATTTCTGATATCAATGTAGCAGGTAGAAAAAGGTGTGACAGTGCCAGCAATACATCTGGTAACGATTAATCCGTAAAAAGATCTAGAGACACCAAATCCTGCCAAAAGATGCGCCGAATGCAGGTGAAGTTTGTCATGCTGATACCTTGCACCGTTTTCCCACCCGGTAGAAAATTGATTCAACAGCAAGGAACATTATGGTGTAGTATTTATGAAGGGTATTTAGGGTATCCTTCCGTCGGACACCGTTACTACTGCAGTGCTGCTCATCAGGATTGCATACAACGTGAGGCCAGCTTAGTTTTGGTAAATAAAGCTAAAAAGGATAATCAGACAACGAAACGACAGGACAATAGAAAGTTTAAGAATTATATTGAACCTTGCAAATCGCGTATACGCAACGTGGTACGCTCAAAGTGCATACGATTGAAAAGTGGCTAACTAACAAGTTAATAAATCAAAAAAGCAAGCAAGTGTTGAATAACTTATTCAATAGCAAAATTCTTTGCACAACCTTTAAGTGTTGTAAAAAAGCATAAACATCTTTAAGTCCTGGCAATAAAATATTTCAAAAATACATGGAAAAACTTTGTTAACAGCTGACGGAAAATATGAGCAACTCAACGGTCATCACTGGGGGATACGACTGGGGCGGAGACTGTAAAATTAATAAAAGATGGCGTACGTTAAAGTCGGGCGCAGACGACTTTGGGATACCCTGTACCACTAATTGCAATTAAGTCCGAAATATTGCTTAAGCACTCTAAAAGCCAATTGATTGCCGAATTTGGTTACAATCAGGCGTGCTCCGGAATCAGAAAAATTCAATCCGAACAATTTTATTCGGATTCGGTTTTGCGTGCTCCGGTATCAGAATTTTTTGTCGATAATTTCCTTTTTTATTCTCGATAAATGCATAAATTTCCCTCACTTTTTTCGATAAATTGACATATGGTGTGGTGTAACCAGCTGACTGCCTTTTGTTAAGAATTTGTAAACATTGCAAAAATGTAATTTATTTTCTCAATGGCTTGTTTTAAAGCTAAAAGAAGGCGTAAAAAAATGAAAGAATCATGTCCTATATATTGTAATGTTTATTTGTATATTTTTTAGCATTAAATTCTTTTGGTTAAATATGCACCTACAGTGTGTTTCTTGGCGCGAAATGTTTTTTGTTTGATACAAAACAGCTGACAAGGCTGCCGCAGTTTTGCACCTTTTTATTAGTACATGTTGTTTAGATTTAATTTTCATTAATATATTGCTAGTTCTTTATTATTTTATTTTTTTTAAATAAAATTACACAAAACTATTAATTTAGCAACAATGTTTATTAAATTTAAACACGATTTAACTATTTTGGTTACAAGGGAAATTTTGCATGTTTGATACACACACATGCACAAACAAAACGAAAATTCGGTTTGGCTTGTATGTAAGAACTAGAGTTGGCAGTTGTCACCTCGAGGTGCCTAGCGACACGAGTTGGCAGTTCTGAGGCAGCAGCGATGAGCGTCAGCGAGAGGAAGAAGTTAGTCACGAAAAGCCGTCGTAAGCAGCAGTCGAATCGAGTCGTACGTTTAAGTCGCAAATTGTCAGTAGTTCGCATAGATATAGGTTCTTACATGTAATTTTCATTAATATAAATAAACATCAACATAATAATCAATCTTACATTTGGGGGCTCGTCCAGTTGAATCTTACATTTGGAGATCTTTGTGTTTGTGTGAATTAAAGTTGTGTGCGAAAGTCGAAAAAGTCGTACGGTTTTTTGTGCCTCAAAGTTGACAATAAAAGTCGGTAAAATCAGTCGCGTCTCTGCAAAAACAATCTAAAGTTGATGAGCTACATATATGGTTTTAAGTTGTATTAAGTTGTTTGCCGTATAGTTAAAGTTGAACAGTCGTGTTAGCAGTTGACCTGTGGCTGAAATTTACAAAAGTTGTGAAATTCGCGTTGAACAAAGGCGCCTGAGAAGCCGTTACTTTTCCAAGGAAAAATAGGCCGGTAGCAAAAGCGAGTGCGAGCGAGAGAGCTAGCACATAGAAACGTGTGCGGTTGTTTGAGAATCCGTTTTCGTTGGTTTTGTACGTGTGTGTTTGTTGTAGCGATGTCGCAGCGTGGGGCGGCTAGTCGCGCAGCACGCAGTAAGAGCGACAAAGAGAACAAGAAAAAGGCAAACGAGAAAAACAGTGGCGCGCAGCAAAAAGTTGAAATGGAAGAGGCACCGTCGCGATCGTTCTCACAAGAGAGCACAGTAAGGCAGAGCGTAATTGAAAGTACGCCTGGCAATGCGGTTGAATTAAAAGTTGAACAAATGCTGCAATTATTAACATTGAAGTTGCAAGTCGAAGAACAAAAAGAAAATAAAGTTGAAATAAACGTTGATAATTTTGAAAAGATAGTGGGCGAATGTGATGGCAAATCGATGCCTATAATGAAATGGTTCGAAATTTTCGAAAAAAATGCAGACGCATATGGGCTAACAGAAAAACAAAAGTATGTGCAAGCCAGAGGCAAAATGTGTGGTCCCGCTAAATTGTTTTTGGACGGCGAAAGTGTGTGTGAATACGAAGAACTAAAATATGCATTAGTTGATGAGTTTGGACGTTGTTATAACAGTGCTGATATTCACAAGCAGTTGCAAGACAGAAAAAAGAAAAAAGATGAGTCGTTGCATGAGTATATGCTGCATATGAAAAAAATAGCAGTGTTAGGTGAAGTAGAAGACGCTGCCGTGATTTCGTATGTAGTAGATGGCCTTGACATTAAAAACGAGTACAAATACGCTATGTTCCGTTGCAAGTCGTTTAAAGAGTTAAAAGATGAGTTTGATATTTACGAGCGTTTAAATATTGGCGAGAAAAAACATGATCAGCAGAAACCAAAGCGCGTATTTGAAAACGGTAAAAAAGAACATTGCTTTAATTGTGGCTCGGTAGAACATAAGCGCAACGAGTGTAAAGCTGCAACAAAATGTTTCGGTTGCAATCAGAATGGACATATTTCGCGTAATTGCCCCAACAAAGTTGAAAACATTCGCATTGTTGCTAATGGAAGGCGTAATAAGTTGATCAAAGTGAATGATGTCTCAGTTGATAGCTTTATTGATTTGGGAGCTGATGTTACACTAATCAGAGAAAATTTTCTTGAGCGTTTAAAGGGCATTAAAGTTGAAAAAGTGGTAACAATGTTGCGCGGTTTTGGTAAAAACTTGACAAAGTCCAATGGGCGTTTTAATGCTCAAGTTGTAGTCGATCAGCTGGAAACTACACAAGAATTTTTGGTTGTTCCGAGTATGGCAATGGATTACGATGTCATATTGGGCGACGATTTCATTGCCAAATTTCGAGTGATATCTAATAAACATGGGCATACGTTCTTGAAGGATGAAGAAGACGATGTTGTTGTGCAGGAGTATGCGTCCGTATATAATGTTTCTGTTGACTCCGTTTATGAAGTACCGACAAAGTATCAGAAGTCCGTTGAGCAGTTGATCGAAAGTAGCTATGAAACACGTCCTAAAGCTGTTAAAAGTTGTCCCATAGAGTTGAAAATGGTGCCAGGGGAAGTGATTCAGCCGTTTCGTCACTCACCCGCTAGATTGTCCGCAGATGAAGCCGAAGCAGTAAAGAAACAAGTTGAAGAGTGGGTCGAGCAGGAAGTCGTACGCAAGCCGAATTCAAATGTTGCAAGCAGAGTTGCCAGAAAGAAGTATGATACATGCCGAGTTTGTATTGATACCAAAAAGACGATGCACTCTATACAGCGGCAGTTTTGGATTCCGCATTTGGAGAACAAGGTATCAAAGTTGATTGCTAACTGTATCAAGTGTATTATTTTCAGTAAAAAGCTGGGCAAGCAGGAAGGCTTTCTAAGTTGTATTGAGAAAGGGGACACGCCACTACACACGCTGCACGTTGATCATTTGGGTCCCATGGATTCGTCGTCAAAGCAGTACAAGTACATCCTAGCAGCCGTTGATGTGTTTTCCAAGTTTGTATGGCTGTTTCCTACCAAAACAAATGGTCATGATGAGGTTGTCAAGAGGCTGAAAGACTGGTCCAATGTGTTTGGCTTTCCTAAACGTATTATAAGCGATAGAGGTTCGGCATTTACCTGCGCAGCCTTTAAAGAGTTTACAGAGGAGAACAAGGTCGATCATGTGTGGACAACAACAGGAGTAGCCAGAGGTAATGGTCAAGTTGAGCGTGTGAACCGTTCGATTGTCGCTATCATATCGAAGTTGTCAGCAGACGAACCAACCAAGTGGTTTAAATATGTGCCCGAAGTCCAGAAGATCATCAATTGTCACGTGCATGCAGCCGTAAAGATGTCGCCATTTGAAGTTTTATTTGGCACCAAAATGCATACTCAAGCTGAAGACCGCATTTTGGAATTGCTTAACGACGAATTGGTTGTTCAGTTCAATGATGAGCGTCAGAAGTTGCGTGAGCTAGCGAAGCAAAATGTTGAGCACACGCAAAAGGTATACAAACGCAATTTTGACAAGAAACGCCGAGCAGAGCTGGAGTACAGGTTGGGTGACCTAGTCGCTATTAAGAGGACGCAATTTGTGGCAGGTCGCAAACTGGCAGGCGAATATCTGGGTCCGTACGAGGTGGTGAAGATTAAGCGAAACGGTAGATATGACGTCCGAAAAGCAGCAACTGCCGAGGGCCCAAATATTACCAACACTAGCTGTGACAATATGAAGTTGTGGAGGTTCATAGCAGAAAACGAAGAGCTTTTGTCATCTGGGTCAGATGGGGATGATCAGGAGGGCCGAATGTAAGAACTAGAGTTGGCAGTTGTCACCTCGAGGTGCCTAGCGACACGAGTTGGCAGTTCTGAGGCAGCAGCGATGAGCGTCAGCGAGAGGAAGAAGTTAGTCACGAAAAGCCGTCGTAAGCAGCAGTCGAATCGAGTCGTACGTTTAAGTCGCAAATTGTCAGTAGTTCGCATAGATATAGGTTCTTACATGTAATTTTCATTAATATAAATAAACATCAACATAATAATCAATCTTACATGTATATGCTATTTTTGGGTTGTGTCAGAAAAAAAATTATTAAAAATAGTTAGCAGATAATATGCAAATTAAAGTTAGCATAAATAGAATCTAAGAATATCAAGGCATATATAAAAAATGACTTCAATATAAAATTAAAGTTAGCATAAATAGAATCTAAGAATATCAAGGCATATATAAAAAATGACTTCAATATAAAATTTGTAAAATTTGTCCTATTTTGACGATTCGTTTTAATTCCACTTGCAACAAAGCAGTCGGTTTCAAAGCACATAAAAAATTCGGATTGGTGGAAATGGGAGCACCAAACATTCGGATTCAAAAAGAATCCGCATAAATTAATCTGATTCGGATTCCGGTGCACGCCTGAATATATTCACAAACAAACGAAACACAATGAATTTTGTACAAAAAACGTTTTTTTGACCGATTTGTCATATGGGAGGTATATGATACTGATTTTGATCAAATTTGGTACAATGCTTGGGAACTCTAAAAAACTATTGATTGCCAAATTTGGTTACGATATCTTTATAAACAACCGAATTATCCATCTTTTGGTTTTTTTCGAGGTCCTCTGAAACACCCCTATGGGAGCTATATAATATAACCCCGATATCAAAAATAAAATAAACTTGTCTCCCCTGACATAATAGCGCATCTAATCTGAAAATTTGGTTGCTCTAGCTCTTACCATCTCTGAGATCTAGGCGTTCATACAGACAGACGGACATGGGTATATCGACTTCTCTAGTCACCCTGATCATACTTTAAGTAACTTTGGGGGTCTCCGACGTCTCCTTCTGTATGTTACATACATTTTCGGCTTGCACAAACTTAATATACCCTTTGTACCATACGGTACAGGGTATAAAAATGTGGTACAGTCGAGGCGGTGTCCGACCCTGCATATTCCTTCTAGGAACTTTCCAATTGGAATTTACTTCTTTTTTTTTTAAATTCGATATTTATACCTAAAAGTTCCGTAAATTTTTACCGACTTTAATGAAACTCGAATGTTACATCAAAGTTATTTAAAGTATATGGGGTAAGTTTCAAGTTGGTATGTTGAGGGGTGTGGCAGAAAACACGGTAAATCGATTGCGGGGGGTGGGGGGACCGCATTGATAAAATGGGATGTGGATTTGTTCATTAGAGCCACATGAATCAGCTTACCAAAAATTGTGATTCTAGGTCACTTGTAACCATAATTACGTAGAGTCATATATTGACGCTGTTTAAAGGTAAGGGGGGTGAAATTTGTCCGATTTTGTTAATTTTTTGCACACAGATGCATGTAACCACAATGCATCGCTCTGTTAAATGAAAATATTAAACGGTGTGGCTAAAAACCGCGAAAACCTACTGCGGGGGAACGGGGAAAGATATTGACATAATTCAACAAACTTCATCTTCTGAGGAAATATGCGCACCAGCAGTTAAAGTTCCGTGTCTCTAGCTCTTATAGTCTCCGAAATCTAGGTGTTCATACAGACGGATAGACGGACATGGATCCATTGCTACCCGAGATTATGATAAGCATTTTGGTAAGAAGGACTTGGGGTCTGCCACACCTCCTTCTGTCCGTTACATACATTGCACAAATCTAGTATACCCTTTGTACCTATAGGTACAGGGTATAAAAAGTAACAAGAAATTGTGAGCAACTGTTGTGCAATCGTGTCAAATATTAAAACATGAAATAAATATTAAACACACTCACAATACGTTGTTAAATGCATATATATACATATACCAGTATATAAAGCACTTTGTGGCAATAACAACAGCATCCAGAACACCAACCAAGTTCCAGGCTTAAAACAAAAGAATTAATAAAATACAGCAAAAGGAAAAGCGAAAATGAAGACTGGAGTGTGTAGAAAGGAAAGCCAAGTAAAACTTTTTCTAATGGGCAATTCAAAATGGCGAACGGCATTCCGAACAAGGAAAACTTGAACATGTAACGGCGGAAGTTGGCTATATAGGAAAACAAAAAAAAAAAAAAAAACAAATACACGCAATACTAAACCTCTATTAATAAATACAGTGGAATGAGAATGAAAAGTTGAACTTAAAATCTTCAGGAATAGAGGAAAAATATAATATTTTAGTATTCGAACTACGGCTAGAATTGGGTCAAAACTGTCATAGAAAAATATTAATACTAATCAAGGCGTTGCCCAAACATATTTCACAAAAATAAGTTCGTATCTGAGCCAAGTTGAAAGATGTGGAAAATGGTGATGTGGGAAGTGGTTTTTAAGAAGAATTCTTAAAAAAAAATTGGAAATTTTGAGAACTCCTACTGGAAAAGTGTTTCAGACACCAACATGGCAAATTACATCTGGGATTTGGTCTCGTATCTTGGTCACTAGACTTTGCGATGTTAGATAATGCGACCAATACTCTCCAATCCAGCAATATTTTTATTTTTTGTACAACCCCACAAACAACGAGACCGAAAACGATAAACAGCCAAGTTGTAAAAACTTTAAAAATTTACTTATATTTTGTTGAACCACCAAAATTAAGTAAATTGTAGTTTGTTTAAAATTGCCTTACTTAATGGTTTTTCGATTTTATCTCATTTCAAGGCAATGCAGATATGCAGATTCATTTAAGAATTTCTCTTAGCACTTTTATTTTTATTATTTCAACTTATTTCAGTTCCAACTGTCGCCTCTTAATCCAAATACTCTCTCTCTCTCTCTCTCTGTCTCAGCCCAACTATCGT
This sequence comes from Chymomyza fuscimana, assembly GCA_949987675.1. Taxonomy (NCBI): domain Eukaryota; kingdom Metazoa; phylum Arthropoda; class Insecta; order Diptera; family Drosophilidae; genus Chymomyza; species Chymomyza fuscimana. Next base: position 61,318,169 of record OX465088.1, read on the forward strand.
TGCGACCCGAACTGTGTCTGTCTCACTTATTGGGGCCCACTCCAAGGCATCTCATGCAGGCCCAACCCAGCCCAACATCCAGATGACGTTGACTTCAACGGCGACGTTGGATTTAAGTGTTATTGTGGGCAATTTGATACTTTCGATTGAGCAACAACATTTGCTTGTTCGTTCAAGTGAAGCCTCCATTTTTACTCACACACACACACACACACACACGTCCTTTCGCATAATGCTGTAAAAACACGCAAAATGGCTGACACACACACACACACACACAAACTCATACACATGCTTTGTGAATCTAAAGTGTTTGTGTGTGCGGTTGGAGTCTTCAAAGTTCCCGACGTTTCGAAAACAAGTTGAATATAAATGATGTTGTGAGCATCCTGCAACCATTTGAGACAGGGAGAGCCTCAGCCAAGGTCTACTGCCAGCATTTCCAACACATCCTTACGCGTATCTAGTAGGTATTATTTTTTTTGTTTGCTTGTATGTATTGCTCATGGTCTTTATACGGTTATTTATTTGTATGCGTTTCAGCTAAGCCAAGGCATATAATATATCCCATATAAATCGTTAGCAAACTTTAGCCAATAAAAAAAATTGCTTACAATCACACAAACATTTGTAAGTATAAGCCAAGAAAGTCAAAGCTTCTTCATCTAGCCACGTGGAATATGCTTAAGTATTCGCCCTGCCCAAGGACCAGTCAGTCACTGGTATCCCTGCTCTCCTTCAAGTTGTTTACGAAGTGCTTAAGGAAATGTAAAGAAATCATTGCTAATTGAAGATGTACTGCTTCGAGCTGACTTTTCAATAGCGACCACATCGCAAACTCACCAATCTGTTATCTGGTGACTTATGCAAATCAACGCGGACCACGCTCCTCCAGTCAACCAGGTTGTAATGATGCCACTTTAGCTCTTTTCCACCAAAGAAAAGTCGAACTTGCTTAAAAATGCGTGAAAAAACTGGAGTTGCTAGACCATAAGACGCAAAGCTTTATTTTCCTAGGTCTTTTGGCATTCGGGAGCCGGGCAGATGGATGGTGAGTCATGGCTATATCGATTTCTATTCCAAACCTTATCATTATTTTTGTTGTGCGGTCTTACTAATTTTTTTTCGAAGTTTGACTCAAATACTCTTTATTCTAATCTAATTCTATAGAATTACATTCTATACAAGACAATACAATATAATTTGTTGGCCAAGAAGGTACAATTTAAATTCGAAGTTTACAAAATATTTTTGATAACATAATTAATCCTAATTTCAGATTTCTTTTGCAGAAATTTGTCAATTTTTTGTAAAAATTGTATTTAATTTAAAGAGTTACATATGGGCATTTCCACAGAAATACAATGTTAAGAAAAGAGTGATTTTTTTCCACATTGTAAGTCAAAAATGGGTTAAATTTGACTTTACAGCTTTTCTTATTTATTTGCATAAATAATTGGCCTGAACACTAAAGATATTTAGGTTTTTCTTGTTTTTACTACTTTTTGAGTGATTTTCAGTCTAATTTGTTAAGGGGTCTCATTTACTTTTTTCGTTTCACACTTCTCTTGAATTATCACTTTTTGTACACATAAACGTTTATATTTTCTTATTATTAATGTAAATACAAGAGTTTTTAAAAATTACTTGAAGAAATTCATAAAACTAAAGAGGTGGAAAAATATGTCGCGTACTGAATGGTCACGTACTTAATCAGACTTAAACTTTATTTTAACAAACATTTTAACAAAATAAAGTGTAAAAGAAAGCTACAATATTTCACATTAGTTTAATATTAATTGCTTTTAAATATTGTGTATTATTTCGATGATTTTTACATTTTTGAAGATGCAGTCGCAAAACGACTTCTATTTTTCTCGCTTACTAAATCGCAAGTTTATTGCCAATATATTGGAAACGATAAATTAACAGATGCTATCTTTTGCACTATCTTTTGTCAGCTAGAAAAAGAGTATCAAAAAATGAAAACAAGAAAAAAAAAATTTTAGTTTTTCTTTACTTTTTTGCACTTTAAAGGCGTACGAATGTCGCGTACTGCAATCCTGGAAATGCCCATATACAAGCTTCAAAAAAATATTCAAAAATTATGAATATATGTATAGGCATTTCCATGACCGAGAAAATTCATTTCATAAAAATATGTTCTTACTTGTATTATGAAAAATTAAGGTGTTAAAAGATTTCGTTAAAACTTTCCATTGTTACTCCTCTTGGGAGCTTACGGCCTCTACAAGAGCCTTCATTCTCTTGTATCGGTTTCAGTAATAGATTTTTATTTTCATTCGATCCTCATTTTCTGGATTAGCACACTTTTTTGCTCGCTGGTGTCATATGTGCTTGGAAGCCACGCCATCTATTGGCAAAGATGGAAACCAAGATGACAGCAGCGGTTTGTGTCTTCGCTGATCTCAGTGAGCTTTCATCAAGCTTTCCGAGCTTTTATATTATTATATTATTAGATTATGTATATAGAAAAAAAAAGTTATAAATACCAAACTTTTTGAATGAAAGGTAACATCACGGCATGTAACGTCATGCCAAAAAACAAAGAGAAAAGTTTTTTGACTTAATAACTTGCAGAACTTAATTACATTATCTTAAATCACATTTAAAAAGTTTTATATAAAGTCTTTCCAAGTTCACAGAGTTTTCAGATTTCGTATTGCAAGTTGAAACCACTTCAATATAAAAAGTAACGCCACGCCAAGTGTATTTTAGCTTATTTGATTTAATTGGTAAGATCGATTGTTGTAATTTTTCTTACTAAATGTCTGCTATAATAAAAAAAAAGACAGATTATTATTAAGGCGTAGGAATAGTTCTGGAATCCCCAATATCCTTTTTAAAAAAACGAACTTACAAAAGTATGTACGGAAATAGACATATTTTGACTCTGCCTTTTTCTATGCACTCCAAAAATCATTTACAAATCAACACTCTCCCTACAAGAAAGAGTATTAAAAGTCTACATTTATTTTTAGCTTTTCATCGATTTATGGAATATTTCGCCAACACTAGCTGTGTTTACTTCCAAAAAGTTGGCAACACTAGTCAGCTAGTGAAGCAGAGCGACCAAAGTTTAATGTTGCGTTGAGAGTTTGGAGTCTGGCCTGGTCTTGACCAATACCAATGTTCAGCCAGCAGCAGCCAAATAGCTGCCAAAAGTCAGGCATCGAGCAATCCTTCTATGTATTAGCAATAACTCCCATTATACCGCAAAGTTCCATACGTCGCGGCATTTGAGACCCATTCAATCACGATCTCGTGCCGCAACACTTTTTTACACACGCACACTCACATACACACAAACTAGTACAAGTTCCACACACGTACAAGCGGATTGGAGACGCAACTTGAAGCAGAGCCAGAATTCGCGATTTCTAGTTCATATCTCGGACACGATGCTTGGTGGGAATTGGATTGCAGGCAGCTGTACCACTGCACTAAAGGAGCAAAATTATTCGGGCTGCAGCAAAATGGATAAGTGGACAGGGACTCTGGGAATAGCTTTTGCCGTTGCCGGTTGGTAAGTAAACTTTATGCATTGCCTTCGTAGTGATGTATGCGCTAAAGGCCAGACCTGCACAGCCAACCAACTCTCGATGTCTCTCTCTATCTTCCACGCTCTGAAGTGTTCAGCAGGTGACCAGACATGCCCCTAACCCAAAAACATGCCAACTCGGTCAGATTAATTCGGCAACGATAGTAACAACGCTCTCCAGTGCTGGTGTTGGTATTTTTTTTTTTTTTTTGAGTACTTTTCAAAGCTGGAAACTTTTTTGGCCTGACGTGGAAATTTTCAGTGATTTCGATTCTGTTTCTGAGCTCAGCGAGGGCATCATAGGAAGTTGAGTGGCATGCGCTCAAATCGCTAATCAAGTTTTGCAATTTTTCAAAATGCATTTCGCATCTCGCCAAACTGTGACTGTGTCCCAGAACCATCCCTGCTTCAATTTCGGGTCAAAAAAGTGGGTTAGCGAGTAAAACTATTAAAGTTGCCTGTTGAAGTTAATTAAGTTTTCAATTTTTTTTTTTTTGACTCTATGGCAAAGTTTTGGCATATAATAAAGAATGATTAAATATGAACCTCAGTTGGCATTTCAAATGGTATTTATAGTATATACTAGTTTTCTTTTTAAAAAACTTAAGTACTACATTAACATATCCTATATCCTGCCAGAAACAGACCAAAAACTACTCGCATTAAAGGTCATATATTTCAACAATTTCTACCTCTGTTGCGCCCAAAATGCGGCAACAGTTTTGTCTGTTTCTCATATATCAAGTTGAAATCCAATTTTTGTTATTTTCTGTGTGTGTTTAAAATGCCATTTTTTGTATTTTTTGTGTCGTTTTTCCATCATTTTCACCACGGAGAACGCCTCGATGTTGGCCTCACTCATTTGCCGTTTACTTTGTTTTTATAAAAATTTTCCATCGAAATGAGCAGCATGTGTTCAGTATCCTTATATATTTTTTTTTGGTTTGGTTAAACAAGTTTGTTGTCTTTTGGTTTTTTACAGGGTATACACGATGTTGTTGCCCCACTTGACTTTTGAGCACAAAGTTTCAGCAGTTTTTTGTCCCTTCTTCCCCACCGATGTTTTTTGCCTTTTTTCTACTCTGTTGGCCTTTTACGAGAATTCAGCCAAAAGTCGTTGAACGTTGGCCAAAATGGCGCAGGTCTGACGTTTATGCGAACATCGAAAACACAAAAAAAATAATAAAAACCCCAACATGGAAGAAGCAAACCGGCCAGGCAGCTGTCAAATATTAGTTCTTGTTAGTGGTTCTGGGGGAGCCCACTTGTACGTAGTACCATGAACGAGTATGTATATTCAGATGTGTACGAGTATGTATATTCGCATGTTCTCTCTCTGTGTATCTGTGTATGTGTGTGTGTGTGTGTGTGTGGATGTTGTGACCAACATTGTTGGTCAACACACGGTCTATGTGCGTCTGTTGTAATTTTTTTTTTTGTTCTCTCTTTTTGTGCTCTTCCTTTTCCCCACTTGTTATAATTGTGTTTGCGTTTTTCAGTTTTCCAGTATCTCTTTGGCCCATTTCAGCACTCCTCCCTGCCTGTCGTGTTCAAGTTTCCAACAATGTCATAAAATTTTTGCTTGTTCAGCAGCATTCTTCGTGCTGTTGCTTTTTTCCTGACTCCTAAGTCTCGAATCCCGCTCCGCCCTGCTCCACCTAACGCTCGTTGGCCATAAGATCTTCGGCATTTGCTTTGCGGTACTTACTGTCCCGTTCACTTTAGTAGATTGAACACAAACTACTGACAACATGGAATATTTGCTTTGACACAAGGCACAGTTGGATGTGAATTGTATTTGGCAGGGGACTATTGAGTGTCACGGCAATCCTTGTGCAAAGATTTTAAGTCAAAATTTAAGATTGGATAGGCCTAGCATGATTTGTATTGATTGGCAGGATAACTATGCTCTCTATGTACCTATTCACATAGTAGTAGCTACTCATTGTAATTAAAACTGGCTATAGAGAACTGCAGTAGTTCTCTATTCTTTGGTTAAACGGACGTAAGCTTTTGCCACACCACGCGTAAATTCACCACGCGTAAATTCACCACATGTAGTAAAATATCTATGTGGCTTTTGCAACATTCAACATTATTTGAAAACCGATTGCCATCAAAGATCTAGCAATCACGTTAGAAAGTGTATGTGTCTGGGAATAGGCCCAATTTCACTGGATAACAATTATTGAGTTGTTTTAACTATAACTGAAGTTACTTTTCTTCTGCTTTGTGACTCTACACAACTCTTTCAAACTCGAAGATGATTTCGTTAGTAAGGGACTGGACCAGCATAAGTTTGTCGATTTGGCACGAGCTTTTGGAGCCAGTCAAATACGCATCAAGTTCAAGATTAGAAGATCATGGAGGCATGTTATCAAGATTGAAAATACTGTGGCTGCCTGTTTTTGAAGCATCAAACCAGGTTGTACACAGATGATGAAATATTTTATACACTAGCCACAAGTTACACAAAAACAAGTCACAAATGTAAGGCACGAAATAAATGTGCCCGAGGGTGACCATCGCCGGGCTCCTCCTTTTTCCGAAGAATTCGTATCTCGGCAGGCCTTGCCGTTTCCAATGTTATGACGTATTAGATTAAATTTCAAAAAGCTATAATAATACTTAAACTGCTTAATAAATTAAAAAATTCTGGTATATTTAATACCACTTTTTAATTTATATCTGTGTGCTATAAACTCCTTTCTATTTATGCTACGTCTTATTCTTTCTTCACTAATACATCAGAAATTATTAAAATTTCGTAAAAAACTGAGGTTCAAACGTTGGACATGATTTTGTGACCTTTTTTGTGAATTGCGATCACTTGTCTTTGAGCTATCGAAGTCAATTAATATTTGTTTAAGATACAGAAGTTCTTAGATGCAACATTGAACTCAATTAGTATTTGTTTTAGCTATAGAAATTCTTAGATACAACAATGTTATTTATTTTAAATTATATGTATTATATTTGCTATTAGCATGACTTATTTTTATAATATTTCTTAGTAGTTCCCAGATGGTGTATTAATTGCGTTAGGCTAGAATTTTGAATTCAATTCTACTTAATTTATGTACTCAAGTTGAGTGTGATATTTGAAATCAAAAGATTTCTGGTTTAAATACTGTTTATTAAGTGGGTGATCTTTTTAACTCTCTCTATCAGTCCCTTGTGACATAGGTAGCATTATTAATCCCTTCATCAGCACTGAAGCAGTTTGACCATCTGTTCTTATGGAATCATAAGTGAAGCAGAGCGTGAGGTTTCTAGAACTGGCCTCAACAATTGAATCACTTTAAAGTACTGCACAAAAACGTACAGGCCCAATCAAAAATTATTCCATATACGAACCAGACAGCTATGGTAAAGGAACTTAAATAAGCATAACAATTGCTGCATTCGCAGAGAAGAAGTAGTCTGGGAGATTCGGCGCGTGTTAAGCATATTTAGTTCATTTATTTCAAATTAGATTTTATTTTTTAAGCGATGACAAAGACAACCCTGCTGACGACAACCTCGGCGACGAGTGGCAAACACTCGACTGCTGATAAGGACAACCGTTTGTAATTCCCAAAAAAAGAAGCCAACTGACGTTCGGGAGGTCGTTCCGTGCTTATTTCCAACGCTCAGCTGCTCTTTTGGGCTTTGCATACATTTTGAAATTGTACAGAATTTCGTTTAGTTTAGTTTCGGTTATTTTTTTATTTTTTTATAGTACTCTGGATTCATCTGAATTTTTCCATTTACTGATTAAAGCTACTATGACAAGGGTGGTGTCCTTTTTCGTTGGTTGGCATTAGTTGTAGTGCCTGTTAGGCCACAAAAGGGTTAAAATAACGTGGGCTTTGAATTTGTTTGATGTAAAGAGCAAGTTAAGGGTTTGGGAGTATTTGAATGGTTCATTAAGCTATTTGTATGGATGTATATGAATGGGCGTGGTGCACATAATTTGTCAAGGGTGTGCTAGAATTTTATGCGAAAAGGTCCTTTGAATAGCGTCAGTGTGGTCAGTGTGACAAACGGATGAACAGACTTAACAAGCAGACTGTATCAAAGTGATGGAATTGCAGCCAACTCATATACCACACCAAGAGTATTCTGTTAACTCATAGAACATAATTCGAAAAATTTTTGAAAAAAACTCTCTTAAGCACCAACACAAATCACTGGCTAAATCAGGCTCATTAAAACAGAAGCACGCACCATAATATGTAATCCCAATTTATTGCAAATAGTCCACACTCACAAAAGGACATACAAATCTTAAGGCCAATATACCGGCCTACAAATATGGCCATAAAATGTATGGACAAACAAACATTACACATTCTATATCAGTATTCCAAAGATTTCCAGAGTTATTTTTTGGATGTAAGCGCAGTTTTTTCCTTTTTACTTAAGACAAAAACATGGACAACGGCAACAGTGACATGAAAATGGACATGGATATGAACAAGATGTCAAAGTGACGTGGCAAAGGTAGTACCAAATTTTCGCGTATTTATCTGATTCGCACCCAACCGAAGGCATCTCAGTCCAGTGTCAAGGGTTCATTCAACCGTAAAGGAACCCTTCAAAACACAGAGAACTTGTCACCAGAACACGACGCAAAACTTCAACTGTCTGTCTAACAATCGCTGTACTCCAGTCTGTCTGTCGTCTGCCCTGAGCAGTGACCTCCGACTTACCTTACTTACTGACCAAACAAGCATACTTACATATGACCATTGTCTGCGTCCATCCATCTGTATGTCTGTCTGTCGTGTATTTTAGGTGTCGTCATGGCTGTTTTGTCCAACGAAATAGGAACACATCTAAGCATTTGTTTCCGCTCTTGCTCACAAAAAAAAAAAAAAAAAAAAAAAAAAATGAGTAGAAAAACCGGACATGGCCAGCTAATAGATTTACATACATATATCACATACATTTGTCCTTTGGCCTAGAAGTACTCCAAGCTTTTGTGCTCTGTTGTCTGCTATATTTCAAAATAATTTTTGTCAACTGCGTCGACCACAAATTGCATGGAGTGGACTTGTTTGTAGCCCTGGCACTAAGGACTAGAACGGCAGCAGCAAGGAATGCTGCTGCGAAATGGAGTAAAGTGAAGTATATAGACATAAACCAGCCTGGACAGCCTGGTTAGTCAGCATAATAACCTATATCTCAAGGGTACTTCTCATATTTTCGGACACTGCATATTGACCAGCATGAGCTCTTGTTTTGAGAGTCTTTATGTGTTTTCACTTTGTCTTCTTTTCCTGCTCTCGCTCTCTCCCTCTCTCTCACTCTCTCTCTATTTCACCCTTTTTTCTGCCCTAACTAAAACCTATTACTCTTGGGAGAAATATGTACGTGAATAACTTTTGATTATTCGAACATTTTAAGATTTCAATATCCAATCAAGTAGTTAAATCTCCTTCAAGGGTTTTCAAACCCAAAACAGCCTTCTTTCTATGTTCACTTATTTTGAGACATTCCGCGAAAATTACCGTCCGCACTTCCTTTAACTTCGACAGTGTTTACCGTATTTAGCATCGTACATGATTTCCTGTCCGTTTCTTCTCTAGGTTCTCCACAAGTCCTTACTACTTTTTTGGCCATAGCTCCCACCGTAATTTATCTCAAAATTATTTTTAACCTTTAGCTGCATAAAACTATTTTTCACTTAAATAAAATTTTAATTATTCAAAAGGTTTCATTGAAAATTACAAAATCAATCGAATATTCTAACTCTAAAAACAACTCACTCATTCGCATAATTAATTGCATACAATATTTTAAGTAAATATTCGCTTTAAAAAGACAATCCAAAGTTTTCAAATTCAAAATATTGCATGCATATGCATAGAAAGTCTTCCAATTCTAAAGCTTGCAAAAAAAAAATAAGAAAATCAATCACTTGTGCATTTATATCGAAATGCAATGCCGGATTCATCAATCATTCGAAGAGATTCAAGCACAGGCACTCTCATCATTATGCTTTTGTTCAGTCATTCATTTATTCAAGTTTTCGACAACTGCGAAAACAAAATGCAAAAAACTCAAAAAACAAAAAATAAAAAAAAAATACCATAAAATTCATTCATGATAATATATACGGGAATTGGACAACGGGATACGAAATGCATTGAACCCACATTGTCCCGTCAGTATTATTTTCTCTCTATTCTGACCATTTTCGGTCATCAATTATATGTGTAAGTGTCAGACAATTGGTTGAAGTACATAACACACTATATACCGTCCATTGTGCATACTATGTTTACATTTATTTTGTTGTTTGCTCAATTTCTTAAGGGTAAGCTCTTCCCAGAAGACCTAAACCTAAAATTTTGTACTTTTGGGATATTATATTTGCTCAATCTCAAAATTCTTGTTTAATGTAATGTAATGTAATGCTGGATAAATATAATCCATATTGACAAAAATAAGTTGTAAGGGAAAGGCTTGTTGGCACACCTGGTCGATTTTGATGTTCCAGCAATGAAAATACCAAAATTCCACCTGTCTTCGCCGTAATCAAAAATATAAAAATTGTTTTTAAAGAAATCGGAAAATAAAAAACATTATTTTTGATTGCGCTCAAAAAGTGATCAAATCAAAATAAAAAATCAAGGAAAATATATGTGTGTATTTTTCTGCCATTTTCGGATATATTTTTCAATATTTACCGTAACAACTCATTTTTAGTATTGGCGACCAAGAAAAACCGATCACAAAAAACCACAATTTTGACTTCTGTGGAAAGTTTTTGCTTTTTTTAAACCCTGTACCTATAGGTACAAAGGGTATACTAGATTTGTGCAATGTATGTAACGGACAGAAGGAGGCGTGGCAGACCCCAAGTCCTTTATACCAAAATGCTTATCATAACCTCGGGTAGCGATTGAGCCATGTCCGTCCATCCGTCCGTCCGTCCGTATGAACGCCTAGATCTCGGAGACTATAAGAGCTAGAGACACGGAACTTTACCTACTGGTGCGCATATTTCCTAAGCAGATGCAGTTTGTTGAATCATGTCAATATCTTTACCCGTTCCCCCGCTGTAGATTTTCGCGGTTTTTAGCCACACTGTTTAATATTTTCATTTGAAATTTAACAGAGCGATGCGTTGTGGATACATGCATCTATGTGTAAAAAATGAACAAAATCGGACAAATACAGAAAAAGTTATAGTCAAAAATGTACAAATTTCACTGCCCCTTGCCCATAAAGTGCATCAATATTTGACTCCTCGTAATTATGGTTACAAGAATACCTACATCAACAATTTTTGGTAAGCTGATGCATGTGGCTCTAATGAACAAATCCACATCCAAAGTTTATCGATGCGGTCCCACCACCCGCCGCAATCGATTTACCGTGTTTTCTCCCACACCCCTCAACATACCAACTTGAATAGGTATAAATATCGAATTTCACCAAAAAAAAAAAAATTCCAATTGGAAAGTTCGTAGAAGGAATATGCAGGAAAAATTGTTTGCGAGACAGAAGGTACAGGGTATTCCACTGTCGGGCACCGCCTCGACTGTACCACATTTTTATTTCAGTTTTCTCAAATTTTCAGCGATTTTTGCAGGTGTGCCAACTTACAAGCCTTTTTATTTTGGTAGTCGTTTCCAAGCTCTTTGGAAAATTGTCTGTGAAATGCTTATTTTTATAAAATACAAATGATTTGCTTATTGTGGATTATAGCTCTTTATTTTCTCTTTCCCTCGGTATACTTAAATTGTCGAGATATAGCTAAAAAAAAAAGCTATGGTGAGTCAACTTACAAGCCTTTCCCTTACATATCTATTTTTTTTTGCATAAATGTATTGAAATATTTACACAATGCATAGTGCATTCAAATGCAAGAAGAAGAGAAGATGAAAAAGTATCTCAAACAAAAAAGTAAATACAAATTTTTCTTAAATACTGAAATTTATATTTTAAGCTTAAGCTACCAAAGTCTATGACATGAAAGCGATTTGTAGAATTGAAAATTTTTCAGTTGACGTTTATATTTAATCATTAATGGAGATGTCTGCTATCCGATAGAATTGACAATATAGGAAGCTACTGGAACAGCGTTGAAGCATACCCAACTATAGTTATGGAGAAAAAAACACGAAACTCTAGACGGCCGTTGCAGATGTTGTTCCTTTGGCAATGTCATGCAAAAACTCAATAAATTTTGTGCAAACGATTTATCATGAGGTTGATTACGAAATGCAGACACAATCACAATCACACATACGTTCGCACTATTTCATATACCATCATATGTATGTATGTATATGAGTATATGTACGTTTATACGTTATATGCATACATTGACACAGCTGTATGAATATAAAATAATATGGCCTTATTATAATAGACATAGCACACACACAAATGTAATGCTTCAATTTCCATTTTTTAAATATATTTTATATACATTTACAAATGGGCGAGTATACGTGAAGCGCAATACTTTTTAAACAGATATATTTTTTGTGCCTATATGCACCCTGAATCCGCCATGATATTTATTACAAATTTTGAAATTTTTCTTGAAATATCAGAACTAACACGCATAGAGTCTAGGTGGATAAGGTACAAAAAACTGACCCAAACAATTTTTGAGGCTTAAGGCCTATACGCAGCACGAAATATTTCGCGCGGAATCGCAAAAATTCAAATAAAAAAAAAAAAATTTTTCTAAATTACAAAAAGTAGCCAATAAAAAAATATTTTTATTTTTTAACCGTCACATATTCTTAAACAAATATGAAATTTTCTTACTTTTATAAGCATATTTATATCTATCTTTTTTTAAGCACGACTTAAAAATGAATAGATTTGTTGCAACAAGGTAAAAAAATAGGAAAAATTAAATATTATTTACTAAATTTACTTATTGTCTGAAGACAGATTGTAAACGAAATCCGAACAAATTTTTTTTTTAAATGATTTGAGAATAATTAGTTTTTATCTTTGTCCATCATTAGTTTTTAAAAGTTTTTCGGGCAGTTTTATCCACTTAGACCCTATATATTGCAAAGTTTAACGCTTATTGACACTATATCTCTGAAATTGTATTATTACCACAAAAATAATCATAACTTTTTCGATTATGGAATTTATGATATGATGTCATCTTTTCAAAATTAAATTAAAAAATTAAATTAAATTAATTAATTAAAAAAGTTTACAAATAAATTCCTAACTTTTTTTTATATATAATAATATATTCATAATATTTTTTAAAAAACATTTTTTTTAAACTACTTTCTGATTGATGAAGAACTAAATATTGTGTAACCCATAATCATATTGACTTAGACAGGTAGAGTTAAATTTGAACGACAGTGTTTCCCAATTAAATCGCTATAATATTATACGTACCATAAACAATTTATTATTTATTTTCTTGCTGTTTTCTGTAGGGAATCATATTCATGGTTACAATGTCAAATATACTAGTGCTATTGCCTTATGTATTAAACGGAGAAATGTTTGAAATGGTCACCTTGAGTTTTTAAAGAAAAGTCTACCTAAATATACAGTTTAGCCTGAAGGCCTATGTTGTTCTGGCTTTAAATTACTTTGTTTCCTAGAATTAATTGCTAAGTTACAATAATAAATAAATTAATAAATGGACAGTTATCGATAGATCTATAAATAATCGAAAATTTTGAAGAAAAGTTAGAGTGGGATTTTGACTTTTGAAGTGACCCGCTTCACGTATTTTGGCCCCAATGCCATTGATTTTTAGTTTATTAACAAAATGGCGCCCAGTGCAGACCGTTGATAACACATACAGAGAAACAAAGAGATCAAGGGAGAGGCAGCAGTATGAAGTGTGAATACATACTTAAAATTCAAAGATTATATAAGAAAATTAGCCTTAACTAAATTAAGACAAATTTCAAATTGTAAAATACTCTCAAATTAACCCTACCATATTTCAACAAAATTCAGTTTAAATTGTTTCATAAATATTTTATAATCGCATTTCGTTACAATGGCAACTCCAGCCAGGATTTGCATATTCTGTTAAGCACAAATTATAGACAGACAAGCACATAAATCCGGCAGGATTATAAATACATATTCTTTGGTTATTAACTGCATATTGTCAGTATATATATTTCTTGAAATTTAATTTACTGCACACCGCCGACGGACTGCATTCAATATATACACTACTCTCCAGCTGTCAGTAGTCCCCCCGCACCGCAACTTCTTTCTTGCTTCTGAAGTACTGTCGCAACAGGACAAGAGTTAAATTTATAAACGCATTGGCCATGTATAAAAGTAATTAATTAACTTTATTGTCTGGACATACAAGGATGTGGGCGTGTCTGTCAATCATTTAATTTGATTAAAGATGCAACATAATTTCATCATGCATTTTAAAATAAGTTTAATATGAGGCTTTAATACTTTTACTCCGTGCTCAAAGGTTGTGTAGTAAATTAAAATTTAATAGACTAGTGCAGTTTATATAACATAATAGACTGATGGTCCGGGTCGGCAAAATTAGATCTCTTGTGTAACCTTATATTTTGCAAATTCTGATTATGGCTAGAGTAATCAATTAAATACGTAAAATAAATGTTTTGAACCTAAATTCGACATAAGAATAAAAAGAAAATATTACAATTAAATATTATTTTTACTACTTTTCCCAGCACCCACAAAATTTTACTACGAAGTAAAAGGATTGACATGCCGTATTTTTATTATAGAATAGAGAGCGTTAGAATAAGCATATATGAGTCTAAGAAATAAAACAATGTTGATCCTTTGCATTCCGTGTGCCTTAATTACGCCCACATACGAAATAAATTATTAGAACAAAATACAAAACATGCCTGAAGCAACTCAATCTGTCCTAGGCGCCTGTTTTTCGAAGATCCAAAAGTGCGTCAAAACGTAAGAATTTTGAAAGCTCTTTCGAAACAACCTATTCGTAAATGCTCTTGCGAAAACGCTGCAGATTTTCACCGACTGTTATATTTTGACCGAGGTTAAATTTTCCACATATGTTCTAAAAAGTTTGATCTTTTTTATGAAAAGCCACCTCAGATATTTTTACGATATATTTAATCCAGACTAAAATTATAGAAATTAATGAAAAGAAAGTGGTGTGACTTTACATGTGATTCATATGGATTTTGAATTTTTTTGTGGGCGTATTAATTTTTACTAGGGGGCTGTACAATTCTTTATTTCCATAATGTTCATCCCATTGCCATGCTACAGTCGGTCCCGACTTTACAATACTCTGGAACAGCAGCGACCTGCATGCTGCTATAATTTGCAACTGGAATAGGAGCGTCGACAATGGCTCCTTTAATATTGTTCTATTTCAATATTTATTTTGTTGCATTCACTTTCAAAAATTCTTTTCACTATTGTAATGCTTACCCTAAATTCGCACTGCACAAACGCCTTAATGTAAACAATAGATAATTGCAATTTATCCAAAATTTCAAACTATTCTTGAATCAACTGTTCCAACAAAAGAATTAATGCCATTAAATATTGAAACAAAAGTGAACAACAAAATTGAAATAATGTCAAGTGAATTGTTGTTCAAGGGTTGCTATTGCTACCGTTGCTATTCCCCCTTTCATTAATACATTTTAATGTTTTACCTTATCAATGTGAAATTTACATTGTGCACACCGTATGGGGTGTGGCTATCACATAGTGTAAGTTTCACCTCAATACTTGCACGCATACGAACACAATCGGTACCACACTGATTTTTTCGTTTACGTATTTATATATAAGATGATATATGTAAACGATAACGATTACAACTGCTAACAGTATCGATTATTACAAAAGATTTCCTCTTAACCCTTCCTAAATCTTAATCATTTTATTTTCGAGTCCTTGACACCCTTGTAATCGTTAATTTTTGTATTTAAATTTTATATTGGTCTCGCATTTTAATTTTCTGTCAGTGTTAACCGAGTTTTATTTTCGCTTTTTGTCAGCTTTACACATTACCAATTTGTATTTTTTTTAATTTAAGTTTTTGTTGTAAACTAATTGTAATGTTAAAGCTTTTCAATGAATATTTAATGGTGATTACATAAATTACTGGCTGCAGTTTTTGCTGTGGCGTGACGACTTGCAAGTAGATTAAGGCCATATATATACTATATAGTATATACCAGGGGTGTCCAAAGGCTGCTTATGGAAGAGCAAACACCAATACATATGAAAGAAAAACACTAACACATCTAAAGCAAACCGTTTTTTCATGTTATTATGTACACTGACAAAAATAGTATATACTCATATAAATGTTTTGTTTTTCGTTGTAAAGGGGTCTATGGGATATCCCATTTGGGTTATTTTTTTTATATCAAGTTTTGCGATTCCGCGCGAAATATTTCGTGCTGCGTATAGGCCTTAACTCTTTTTTCTTTGCAAGCTATGCCTTAATACTCACATTTAACACATGTGTACAAAAATTTCGTGTCCGCGATCAATCCTACACCCTTTTTTTTAAGTGCAAGAGTTCAGAAAAACAACAACAAAATTACAGTGAAAATCGGCCCACTGATGACAACAAATATACACAAGGGTTGTTTCTGTGCTCATGAGCTCAGAGAGCAAAGAGAGTAAGGGAGAGAACTCGCGAAATCGTTTTGGTAATTAGCATTGGCATTGAGTGATATACAGTTTGGGCCGTGCATGTACACGCGCATTGCTGCCTATGCCTAAGAGCCATTACAAAAACAAAAAGAGCCAGATGAGCAATGGGCCTAGACACCCCTGGTATATACAATATGTCTCGGTCAACATCATCGTATCAAGAGTTAAGGATTTTAAAAGCAAGAAAACTGCATTTAAAAACGGCGCTTAATAGAAATACAGGACATAACGGACATAAAATAAAAAAAAAGGAATGAAATAAATAATATATTCAATAGAATGGCATCAAAAAGAAAACAGTGAAAATATAAAAAAAAAAATGGTGCTGCTAAGCCATGTCCTTTGAACAGAGTTTGGGATGCTGATGTGCACCTAAAACAAAAGGTACGAACAAAATACATAATATTAAAAAAAAAACACATAAAACAGGGCTGAAACCAAGACCCCCTCTTTTCTACTGTCAACTCAGCCAGAGCTTACCCAAGTTCTAGCTGGCTTGAATGTTGTTGAATTTTTGTGCATTTATCATTTTGGCTCCCCGTACCCGGACAATACCTATTCGATTTACACTCTTTACTCGGTAAATTTTTATCAATTTTGTTTATTGCTGAGTAGTCGAAAACGAAAAAAAAGAAGGAAATGCGCCGGAAAATTTAAGAAATCCTCAACTCGAAATGTGCTCTTTGCAGTATAATAGTAAAGGAATTGAAAGGGATGCGAATGGATGATGAATTGATTTATGTCTAATGCTTTTTTTCATTCATTCTATTTATTTTTATTTACTATTAATCTGAGCCAAAGTGCCAGCCATTTCAGCTAAATTCTGACTAAACAAAATCAATGCGAAATTCCATCAAAGATATGTTAAACCCGTATTTAATCCAACCTTGTGCAATCTCTCATCTTCAATGTAAAAACGGTTCAGTATAAACGAATGACGTAAAGTATAACTAAACTAAGTTACTATACATATTATATATTTAAAATAAATAAACATTGTACAAAAGTGTAACTGAAAGTGATTCGAGTGATAGCTACGACAAATCCCCACGTGCTACGTGCACGAGATCAGCTTGGGGAATTCAAGACAATGCCCGACGAAACATTGTCCGGGCAATTCCAAGTATTAATCGCTGCGTTTCCCCACAAAATTGATAACAAGAGCGACGTATCATCATATTCGACGCTCTCTGGACTATATAAACAAATCGTTTTTTCAAATGCAGCATCAGTTCCATCAGCTCAATTGAAGGCTTTACAAGTTTCCAGACAGCCAAATACCAAATAACAAATACTCAAAATGAAATTCCTGTCGGTTGCCTTTGTACTCGGTCTCATGGCCTTGGCTAGTGGTAAGTTTTCAAAACCCAAAGTCTCCGCCATTAAAAAGTTTACTAAACACAGTTTTTTTGGTTTATCAGCCAATCCACTGAATCCCGGCAATGTAGTCATCAATGGCGACTGCAAATGGTGCAATGTGCATGGCGGGAAGTGAGCAGCGACTGTTGGGTGTACAATCTCAAGGATATTTTAGGAGCAGCTACTCGCATTACTCTATGTAACCTAAATGGAAGTGAAATCATGACTTCTTTTTATTATTATCCATTAATACTTTATTTTTAATTGTACCAAAAGATTATGTAATAAAATAAAATAAAATATCTATCAATCAAAGGGATCAAAAATTATTTTTAAAACAAATTGGCTTAAAAACTAAAGAGAAAAACTTCTTGGAGAAATGGTCAGAATCCATTTAAAGGTAGAATTATTTTTGTCGCATTTACTAATTTAATATAAATACTACTATTACTTCTTGACTCTATTTAGAATTCCAATATTATTTAGCTCAATGCTTTGATCTAATCAACACATTGCACTTGTCTGATTCAAATCAACACAAGCTTAGCTGAGAGAGATTTACAAAAAAAATTGCACATTGCACTTGTCTGATTCAAATCAACACAAGCTTAACTGAGAGAGATTTACAAAAAAAAATTTAATAAAAGAATTTAACAATTGGCAATGTACGATGTATGACTACGAAATAAAGAGACTACGAGAGATTTACTCGCGAGAGATTTAATCGCTAGTTCGTACAAAAATTTATGTATTGATTTTGTCTGGTAGAAATGCAAATGCGCAAAAGTGCCCGACTAAAGTCGTGAGCAATCCTGACAACGATGCAGAAATGCAGATGTGCCAATCTAACTATGTGAGCAACAACAAACAAAACAGCGACTTTTAGAGACCCTCTAACGATACATTAAAAGGCAACTTATTATCTGCATAAATATGTGTATGTATGTAAATAATAGTAACATAAATAAAACTGTATTAAAATTGGAGGTATATGTGTAGATCAACTATTTTCGTCCTCCTGACCATATTGAAGGTAAATTTCGTTGGTCACAAGTACCTTAAGGTACTTTCTCTTTTCACAAGAGAAGAACTGCCTTCTTTTTTGTAGTTATGGGCCTGGTTGGGGCAGAAAGGCATAAATTTCTAGTGTTAGTTGTTGTTGGGTACATCTGCATTTTTGCCCGATAAAATGGACACCCTACTAACCCCAGCTAATTTATTATATAGAAAATTAATAAAAGATCTTGTCAAAAACCAAACAAAAAAATAAATAATTTTAAGTGTGCATTTCGACGGGAACTCTATACTAAGTTGATCAAGTATAAGATTTTATAGCTCTCAGCTCTTGTATGGTTGCACTTAGTATAGGCTAATAAAAAGGATGAAATTAGTAATTTATCCAGTTTATTCACATTAATTTGAAAGATTCAATATAATACCCAAGAAACATAAAAAAAGATGGCGCACGTTAAAGTCGGGCGCGGACGACTTTGGGATACCCTGTACCACTGCTTGCAATAAAATCCGGTAAATTGCTTAAGAACACCAAAAGATATTTGACTGCCAAATTAGATTACGATACCTTCAAACAACCAAAAACAGACGAATTTTCAACCAAAAATGTTTTTTTGACCGATCGTTCCTATGGGACCTATATGATATAGTCAACCGATTTTGATAAAATTTGGTACAGTGCTGGGGGTTTCTAAAAAACTTCCGATTGCCAAATTTGGTTATGATATCTTCATAAGCAAACGAATTATCCATCTAAAACTTTTGCTTTTTTTCGAGGTCCTCTGAAACACCCCTATGGGAGCTATATAATGTAGTCCCGATATCAAAAAAATAAAATAAACTTGTCTCCTATGGATTAATAAGGGATCTTATCTGAAAGTTTGGTTGCTCTAGCTCTTACCATCTCTGAGATCTAGGCGTTCATATAGACAGACGGACATGGATATATCGATTTCTCTAGTCACCCTGATCATACTTTAGGTAACTTTGGGGGGTCTCCGACGTCTCCTTCTGTATGTTACATACATTTTCGGCTTGCAAAAACTTAATATACCCTTTGTACCATACGGTACAGGGTAGAAAAATGTTGTAAATCGCTTTTAGAGATCGGTGGCGACAATTCGCTTTTGGCTTGAAATTCAGTGTAAGTATTTGATAAAGATATTTTTTTGTGAAGTAAAATGGTTAATATTTTTTAATTAATCCTAGCTTCTCGGAAAGTTTAAAAATACACCTCCAATTCTAAACTCAATTCTTGGAACTCTGTGTGGTGGTGTGGTGTTTCGCTCGAAAAGTGCAAAACGAAGATAGGCCAAAACTGACAACTATATTTACCAATAATAAGTTAATGCTATAAAAACTTAAACAACCCACTAAAGAATTGTTCAATTGAACTAGTTATCCCATGCATGGTGATCCAACATGTTTCAATTATTTTAAAAATTGTATCTTTTATTCATTTCATTTTCATTTTTACTTTGTGCACATTTTTAACCAAACATTTTCCCATTGATTTGTCGTAAATATGGCATAAAACTGGTTATAATTCCATTTTATTTTTGTTCGGTGATGCGGTCAACGCAGTTGTCAGAGTTGAATTTTATTGTCGGGATGGTGCATGCTGCAACATAGTGGGCACTTGTTAAGGACATAGCAGTTATGTTAATGAAAACAATCATCCCCCGATTTCCACAGAATTTTTCAGAGTTTGTTAATGACAATGTCACCTATATATGTTTATACCCTGCACT
The DNA here is from genome assembly GCA_949987675.1 of Chymomyza fuscimana. NCBI lineage: Eukaryota > Metazoa > Arthropoda > Insecta > Diptera > Drosophilidae > Chymomyza > Chymomyza fuscimana. The sequence goes on from OX465088.1 coordinate 61,338,506, forward strand.
TTGGATAAAAAAGTACATTAAGTAGGGTGTAACACCTTGAAGGAAGAGAGTAAGAGTGTTTCTAGAATTCATCCAATAACTTTAAATTCACTTAACCCCACATATTTTTAGTTATAATATATTGTATTACCCATATATTTATATTTATTACCCATCCTTGGGTTGAAAACTTTGGAATTTATAAGTTTTCTCCTAAGAAAGTTGACCTTTTATTTTACAATATTCATTCTTTGGGAGGTTAAGCAAAACCTAGGCACCGAAACTGGTATTGCATATAAAAAATTCTTCAAATTCCTCTAATTGTTGAAAATCAGGAAGTGTAGAGGGTATGTAATAGTCTGGATGTCCCAACTCCAACTAGCCACTGGCTTTATTTTTATATCTGTTATATTTAATTTCCATTAATTTATGGACTTTTTTGGCAGTACACAACAATTATGTCGCATATTTTTATTTATTTATGTAGATGTAAGTACAAACCCTTGCAATAATTATTTTATTAAAATAAACATTATTGTAATGTTGTTAATTTTAATTCAGTAGTCTTGCACATAAATCTTGTGATAATAGCTACCTCTCAACTATTGCATATTAAATATTGATTGTTCATATCAGAAACAGAATGTTATTTAATAATGACAGCAAAAAAAAATATCGAAATAAAAACTCTGCGAAGGGCCAACATTTTTCTTTACTAAAATAAAGTCACCGTAGACACTTGTTTTTATCTCTATAGAAATGTGTCAGAAATATCGAGACAGTTTTGCCTTAAGTTGTTTAGGGAATCTCTCCAAAAATCCGTCGCTGTGACATCATTGATTGACTTTTTTTTTTATCCAACACACATAAGCTAACGAGTTATTAAAATTCAAATTTTTGTCTTCGTATTGCAAACAAATTAATTAAAGAGTGCTTACTAAATTGTTTTCGTTGTAGTTGATTAGATTAGATTACGTACCTGTAATGAAAGATAAATATTTTGTTATTTACTTGCAAAATTATAGAATAATTGTAAATTTAAATATAATATTATTTTATAACAATTCTAATTTGTAGAAATTCTAATTCGGTGCCATTTTACGCCAATCTTCATATTGGTGCAGGCTGGTTTTGGTTTGAACTAAACCATAAAAAATGTTATAAACAGACTTCCCAGACAAGATTCGATGTAAAACGGCAAAATTTCAATGTAATAAAAAGAACCCCAATTCACATTTTGCGACTCTATACACACATACAAAACTGCGCAATAAACAAAATGGCGGCATAGCAGGCCTCATGCAAAATGGCAGAAATATGCCGCGGCCCCAGCATAAAGAAGAGACACAATGGGAATGAGAGCAGTGGGAGAGCCAGCAAAGAAAGTAAAGCATAAATTTTAGCTCTGATGCTTTGTGGCCATGTTGATTTTTCCTTTCCCCCCGCGTGCCACTTCTTGGATTTAAAGTGTAATCTGTTTGGGGTAGCCGCCGACGCTGCCGCTCCGCATTTGCCAGTGCTGCTGATTATGCTGCGATGATGCCCATGATGATGTTAATGATGGAGCGTTACAGGGGCGTTGGGCCGTGTAGATGCAACCTGATGGTGCAAGCAATTTGCGCTGCATTTGTTTATGAACGAGTTTGACAAAGTCAAAGCCTCCAAAATTGAAGATTCATAGTTTTGGGTCGTCTTTGACGGGGCACAAGAGATAATTATGCCGAATATTGTGCAGCTTAAAACTTTAAAGCAAAGCTCTTGCGGACTCCTTCTTTTTACTGTTTGATAAATGAGCCGCATCCGTCGCTGCTTTGTGCCGGACAGTGTGCACTAAACGACCGCAGTCAGTTCAGCTTCAAAGTGTCCAAAAAAAAAAAAAAAAAAAGGAAAGGAAAAAAGAGGAGTGTAAGGAATCATTGTCAAAAGCAAAGCAGACAAAAGGCTCAGTGCGATAATCATCAGCGGAAATGCTGGAAAAGCAGCCAAAAAAGGACTTACAATAGACAAAGCAAACTGCTGCTGTTGCTGGCTCTACCAGTCTACTGTATTCTCCAGACTTACTTTTTGCAATGGCGGCGCATCGCCATTTTGTGTTTAGAATTACAATGGCGTGTACAAAAGCGTTTTGCGGCAACTTTGACGACGTCGCTTAAGGACTGCTGCATATGTTGGCTTATCCTTGTTGTCTGTCTGCAGTTACGTACAAGTCCGTGTATGTGTATGTGTGCACTTCCGGTTGCCTGTCGCGCCATTTTATGGCACAAAATAAGTTACATACACACACACACACCTCAACATGTTTGGCCATAAAGTATGCAATAACATTTTGTTGTAACAACTCGTTAAACAAAGCCAAACAAAAATAAAACATTAAAACGGCTGCAAAAAGAGTCGAGCTCAAAAAGGTCCTTCACAGTCCTGCACCCAGGCCACTGATCTTTAGCATACATTTTACTGCATCACAAACATTTGACGTTTTACGTTGCCCAAACTTCGTAAATCCTACTAATCAAATTTATTACACTTTACACTAAACCCAGGCACATGTATGGAAATCGCCGCCAAACACACACACACCTCCGAACACAACAACCTTATACCTCCTTATAACTGGAGGAGACCAAGGCCGTACCAGCTGACAGAGGTCATTATTTTCTTCGAAGGCTTTGGCAATATGCATATTAAATTTAATTAGAGCGTCGGTAAACATAAATTGAACCACTGGAGTAAAACACTTGACGTATATTGCCTCCATTACAACAACAGCAATAAAACCAACAATAGTTACACAGAGACCAACAACAATAACTACAACAAGATGGAGAGTCCTTCCAGAACCATTTCACTTTTCTCGGTCTGCTGCATTATTTCTACATTATGAACAAAAAAAAAAATGCATTTTCCTCGACTGGGAGTAAACTTTTGTGAAGTTTCCTTTTGAGGAAGCCATAAGTAAGTAAAGTAGTAGACGGTATTTGTACAACCTGGAAACATTGGAATACAGTTCCATAAATTACCTTTAAATTTAGATATGGCTTTTTTTTTTTGAATAGAATTAATTCGAATGTTTTTTAGGCACAATTATGCAAAAAATTAAGAATAAATTTATATCATGCGACTATTTTCCTCGATAGAGGGAGATTAAAGGCAGTTCCCTAACGGGCCTAAAGTTTTGAAGAAAACTATTTTTGTCTTACCGATTACTTCATATCTTTTATCATCATCATCATCATCTTTTACCACTACAACCCGGGGTGGGTTTTGGCTTTCTCTACTATTTTGTTCCATTCGCCTCTGCCTCTGGCCAGCATCTTCCAGTTAGTAATTCCAAGTGTTCGGAAGTCTTTTTGATTCAGTCGATTAATCGTATTTTTGGGCGCCGTCTATACTGTGTATGATTTAGGTTGTACTCCAGTATCTTCTTTTGTGTGCGCCCAGCGTCCATTCACATCACATGAGCTATCTATCCATCTTAGTCTCTGTGCCTTGTCGTATTTTACAATGTCCTCCCCATTTGCTAAACTCAGTAGCTCGTCATTGCTTTTGACCGTATAGTTCCCATATTCATCACAATTTGCACCAAAGATTTTGCGCAGAATTTTCCTTTCAAATGTTGCTATCGGACTTTTAATGGTTTTGTAAACTCGAAGTTTGCAGTTTCTCGTAATTCGCTTTGACTTAAGAATTTTTTGGTGGGCGAAGAACGCCCTGTTTGCTGCTAAGATGCGGTTTTGGATGCTCGGTCGCGTGCAATTGTTATAAAAGAAGTGGAAGTGGTAGATAAAGCTTTCTACTCCTTTAAAGAAATGATCCATTATGCTTAGATTTCTGGCTGTCTTCTGCTGCTGCTCCGGGATATTATCATATATTTAGTTTTATCTTCATAGATAGTCAGGCCCACTTTCTTATCCGCATTAGTCACGGTGGTCGCCAATTCTTCGAAATATCTTGCGTTGCGGGCTATCAAGGCCAAGTCATCCGCATACATTATCGTAAGACCAGATCTATCAAGGAGATTTCCTGACGTGGTGCATTCTTTAATGGCGAAATGTAGACACAGATTGAACACTAACGTCGACAAACTGTCGCCCTGCTTTACGCCGCTGTTAATTTTGAAAACTTCAATGCAATCTTGTGCAATTGCCACCTTACCCGTTGTGTTGGTGAGTGTAGCCATCACTAGGCGTATCAGCTTTTTGTTGATCCCGAGATGGGCGAGTGCTTTCGGTATTTCCCTGTGGTTTATAGAATCGAACGATTGCTTAAAATCGACGAACAACATATGTACATCCTTATATAATCATAACATTTCCCTAAGTTTTGATGTAGAACAAATATTTGATCTACTACTGATCTGGCTGGTCTGAAACCACCTTGGTATTCGCCCAATATGGATTCTGTTGTTGCTCGAAGAGAATGAGCCAATATTCCTGAGAATCTTTTGTAGCATACATTTAATTGTGTAATACCTCTATAATTTATACATAACCGCTTATCTCCTTTCTTGTGTACAGGTATAATTCCTATAAGCCACGCCTTCGGTACCATTCCCGCTCCCCATTCTTTCCTAATGAGTAATGATAAGCTCTCCAGTTCACAATCACCTCTGCGGTGTCGTTGTTGGCATCATCATTTAAATCTACCTCCGAGCCATTCATAGCTTCCTGTCCTTCTACATTGTAAACACCTTGAAAGTATTCTTTCCAACGATTTAGTATTGCATCTTTTTCCTCACCATCACTGGCCGTGCATATATTACATCTAGGCTGAAAGCCCCTTTTGCGACTTTAAGCCGTTGTAGAATTTTGTGCTTTTATTGTTAATGAAGTTCGTGTTGATTGATTCGATTTCCCTTTTTATGGATTCTTTGTTTTTTATTTTACATAGCTTAGTTGCAGCTTTTCTTTCTTGTTTATATATTTCTCTATTCGCCCTTGTATTGGACTGCATCATTTTTTCTCTGGCGTTATTTTTGATTTGTTTCATTAGTTTACAGTCGTCATCAAACCAATCTTCGTTTGGCTGGAACCTTTTTTCTCCTATACACTCTTTAGCTGTCTGGATTAGTGTTTTTTCAATAATTTTCCAGTGCTTATCAATGTCTTGCACATTTTCTCCGTCTTGTAGCGTATTTAGTTTCTCATTAAATTTTGCTTTTGTTTAGTATGCCTTCACCGATGGATTTTTCAAACTCTCAACATTCCATTTAATTATTTTTATTCCTTTTCTTCTTCTTTATCATTGACAATCTTTGCCTGAAGATCACTTTGACTAAATAAAGGTCACTGTCAATGTTTGCCCCTCTATATGTGCGAACATCTATTATAGAGGTCTTTCTTCTTGCTGATATCAGTACATGATCAATTTAGTTAGCCAAACTTGATCCAGGCATTCTCCATGTATGCTTATGAATCTTCTTGCGGCAGCACAGTGACACAATCTTTCCCCATGCACGTGGTGCTCTCATGCAAAGAATGAGCTCCAGCTACCCGGCTTGTAAAACTTTCTCTGCCAACCTTGGCATTGAAATCCCCGAGTATGATAGTTGTGTCATAGGAACCAATGCTATTACATACATAGGGAGATGTTATTGAATTCGCCTTTCAATCTTAATGTACATAGCCTATCATTAAAAGGCGTGAAGCTTATTACTGATGAGAACATTTTTCTCGATATCATGAAACCGCTACCATACAGTCCCCGTCATTCACCCGAGCAGCTATAATTGAGTCGAAAGTTTTGTTTTTGAATCGCCCCAGTGCCTTTCCAGCGCATTTCTTGGATTTCTAAGATATCTATTTTGTTTTCTATCGTTTGTAATGCCAGTTCTTGCCTAACACCTGCTTTTCGCATGGTTCTAATATTCCAGGCTCTGAGTATTAAATCATTAATCCGTTTTCGTTCCGTTCCGTTGCCAGTATCTCTATTTGTTATCCGAGGCCCTTCTAATGGATTTTGTAGAGGATACGTCACAATAGCATTTTTACAGTGTTGGGTTGTGAACCCCACGAAAAACCCCCGTTTTGGAGGAACAATATCCCTGTGCCGTCTGTTTTCCCGACTAAGGTTCCCACTGGGGTTGGATACCCAGTCTTCGGCTGAGTTGCTCATGAGAACCGGGTTGACCACGGGAAGGTGGCACTAGGAATTGAGTAGGAGTGGCTCAGTGTACTTGCGACCATAACTTGCGCTTTCACTACCCCATATCGTTTATATTTTCGTTTAATTAAAATATTGCCAGTACCTACTCTATTAATTTGACTTTCAATAAATTTAAACAATAATATAAGCTTTAGCAACAATGCTTATTAAAAAAGATGGCGTACGTTAAAGTCGGGCGCGGACGACTTTGGGATACCCTGTACCACTGCTTGCAATAAAATCCGGTAAATTGCTTACGAACACCAAAAGACATTTGATTGCCAAATTAGATTATGATACCTTCATAAACAACCAAAAACAGACGAATTTTTAATCAAAAACTTTTTTTCGACCGAACGGCCCTATGGGAGCTATATGATATAGTCAACCGATTTTGATAAAATTTGGTACAGTGTTGAAGATCTCTAAAAAACTTCTGAATGCCAAATTTGGTTACAATATCTTCACAAACAAACCAAACACAACGAGTTTTGTGCAAAAAACGTTTTTTTGACCGATTGGCCCTATGGAAGCTATATGATATAGTCAACCGATTTTGATAAAATTTGGTACAGTGTTGAAAATCTCTAAAAAACTTCTGAATGCCAAATTTGGTTACAATATCTTCACAAAAAAACGAAACACAATAAATTTTGTACAAAAAGCGTTTTTTTGACCGATTGGCCCTATGGGAGCTATATAATATAGTCAACCGATTTTAATCAAATTTGGTACAGTGTTGAACATCTCCAAAAAACTTCTTAATGCCAAATTTGGTTACAATATCTTCACAAACAAACGAAACACAACGAATTTTGTACAAAAAACAAATTTTCGACCGATCGATCCTATGGGACCTATATGATATAGTCAACCGATTTTGATAAAATTTGGTACAGTGCTGGGGGTTTCTAAAAAACTACCGATTGCCAAATTTGGTTATGATATCTTCATAAACAAACGAATTATCCATCTAAAACTTTTGCTTTTTTTCGAGGTCCTCTGAAACACCCCTATGGTAGCTATATAATGTAGTCCCGATATCAAAAAAATAAAATAAACTTGTCTCCTATGGATTAATAAGGGATCTTATCTGAAAGTTTGGTTGCTCTAGCTCTTACCATCCCTGAGATCTAGGCGTTCATACGGACAGACGGTCAGACGGACAGACGGACAGACGGACATGGGTATATCGACTTCTCTAGTCACTCTGATCATACTTTAGGTAACTTTGGGGGGTCTCCGACTTCTCCTTCTGTACGTTACATACATTTTTGGCTTGTACAAACACAATATACCCTTTGTACCATACGGTACAGGGTATAAAAAAAGAAGCATTTTTTTATGCAAGACATGCATATGCTATGCTCTGTGTGGTTTAATATGATTGGGTTTAAGAAGAGGTGTTTTGAATGTATGTATCTTTTATTCTTCACTAAAATGAGTAACCAAAAAAGTTTTATTTAACTTGTAATTTCATATTCTTAAAACTGAATTTTTACTAATCGGTACTGGGTAGCGAAATTGAGTCATTTCCATTTGACAGTAACAACTTCTAGAACTTAGAGACTATATGAGCTATAGGTAAAAAATTTCACCAAAAGATGCGCATTTTCGGTATTAAGGATAAGGATAAGTTCAAAATCTTATTTTATTTTCAAAATCGCCAGAAGCGACATAATCGTAAAATTTCTAGAAATTGCTTGAAACATTCAAGCAACTGAAATATTTCATTTAATTCATAAAACTAAATCTCTTGCACTTAATTTAATTTTTTGACACCCTAAACACAATAAAACAAAACACTAATAAGGGACTTTTTTTTACCATTTTTTTTATGTTGCCCAATTTTGATTATTTTACTGCCACTTTTGGGGATTTATGTTAATTAACCATACGCCCCATAAACAAACATACTCAAACTCACAAGTAAACGTACATAGTACATGAATACCTTTTGTGTTGTGGATGAGTACCCACAAGAGGATGCACTGATCTCTCTCTCTCTCTCTCTGTCTCTTTCCGTCTGGCTGTCTATGTCTCTCCTGTTCTCTATCCATATCCATGTCCTGATAGAATTTTTGCTCACTTTATGGCTTTTCCGGGCTTGCATGAATGTGACATTAATGAGCTCTTAGCTTATCCCACAGGCACACACAGCCAGGACAAATCGTTACAAAGGCAAACACACACACGCATTCACACATTGCAGTACCGTGCCAGGACTCATAGAGTTTATGGTTACAATTTGTCCTTGAATTTGACTGCCGCATTGTTTCCACTCAGCATGTTCATAATTAAATTGTTATTTAGACAAAAAGTTTAACTGTATACTCATTTAGAGGTTATAAAAGGTCGTTGCGTTTCGATTTCAACCAAAAAGGACCACATCTCCATCTAATGCTAGTCCACACACACAAGAGCCCTTGTCATAAACGAAAATGGCCCCATGGATTAAAAAATTACTTTATGTGGAAATGAAGTCCCTTTTGTGGTTATGGCAACCTTTTAGCCACATCCATAGAGGGTTGGCATGCCAAGTGGCTTCTTCTTTAAGTTCATTAAAAAGAATATGGAAAATAAAAAGCTACACAAAGTGCAAGCAGCAAGGAACCTTTATGGAAGGCAAAAGTTTCAATTCAGCAACAAAAGTTATACATAATAATCCAGCAAGGTAAGTCAGTGGCTTAAAAGTTGTATATAAGTTGGCGTTAACTTCATTACCATCAATGTGACTGCTGACTCTATAGAGAAAATGAAGTAAGGATTTCATTTAATTGTTTCTAAGATAATGCAAATTATAGAATTTATTAAGAGTTTACAAATCTGTCAAAACAACACAGCAGTTGTCCAGTATAATGAGTATAAGGAGCCTGGAACAGATTAAAAAGTTATCTAAATTGTTGTTATAGTATATATAAAATATGCACGGTTGAGATGAATATGTAGGGGCTTAGTTGGCCAGAGTCCTGAGACTGAGTTTTGGAAGTCACTGACAATATTGTCTAGATTTGGAAATTGTCACTATAAAAAAATGTGATACAGTCAAGGCGGTGCCCGACAGTGTAATACACTGTAACTTTTTTTATCGAAAAATAATTATATTCTTGCATATTCCTTATAAGAAATTTCCAATTGCAAAATTCATTTTTATTCGTGCAGTACGATATTTATACCTATAAGTACCGTACATTTCTACCGATTTTGATGATAATCGAAAGTTACGTCAAAGAAGTTAATTAAATGAGTTATGAGGTAAGTTTCAAGCGGATATGTTGAGGGGTGTGCGAAAAAACACGGTAAATCGATTGCGAGGGGTGGGGGCATCGCATCGATAAAATTTGAATGAGGGTTTGTTTATTAGGATCACATGAATGTTCTTATCAAAATTGGTGGTTCTAGGTCAACACTACTTAGAGTCAAATATTGATGCAGTTTAAAGTCAAAGGGGGGTGAAATTTGTACATTTTTGACCATAACTTTTGTTGTATTTGTCCGATTTTTGTAATGCATAGCTCCGTTTAGTTTCGCGAAATTCTAATAGGGGGAACGGGGTAAGATATTGATATGATTCAACAAACATCATCTGCTCAGGAAATATGCGCATCAGCTGGTAAAGTTTCGTGTCTCTAACTCTTATAGTCTCCGAAATCTAGGTATTCATACAGAGGAACGGACGGACGGACGGACGGACGAACAGACAGACGGACAAGGCCGAGGTTATGATAAGCATTTTGGTATAAAGGACTTCGGGTCTGCCACGTCTCCTTCTGTCCGTTACATACATTGCACAAATCTAGTATGTATACCCTTTGAACCTACACCTACTGGGTATAAAAATATATGATAAAAATATTTACTGTTTACAACACTCTAAAACATATCACAGCTACATTATCTATTACTATTAGTACTCATAGTGCATTCACAGCAAAAATGAAAGTTATTACCTTAAAATTAAAAAAAAAACATATTTGTCCATTTTATCAGAGCAAAATCTGTTGCGGAATGTCTTCGCTTCCTAGGGTCAGTACGAAGTAGTTCGAAACGTAACTTTTGTTTTGTTTTTATTTTTGTGGTTCTGCTAAATTTGGATGTAGAATTTTGAGTTGAGCAATATCAGTACAGTGTCAAAATTGGATACAACAACAGGTGGATTCGAAAAATAACTTTATTCTACTACACAATTTTTTTAATATTCGACAGGTCTGATTAAGTTTTTATAATTTTTTGGCTTGCTGGAGCGTCATTTGGTCCCTAAACGGCTTACCATAAATCATAAGTGGCTTTGTAATAAATCGTTATGGAACGATTTTTTCCACCCGCCATTTTTTTTTGCTGCCAAAATTAAGTTGCGCATATTTTTAAACAAAACTATGGAGAAATACTGTTTAGTCTTTTTCCTTAAGGGCTTGGAGCCAAACGTTCTGGGCTATTGACCATTTTTTTTTTATTTTTATACCCTGTACCGTATGGTACAAAGGGTATATTGTGTTTGTGCAAGCCGAAAATGTATGTAACGTACAGAAGGAGAAGTCGGAGACCCCCCAAAGTTACCTAAAGTATGATCAGAGTGACTAGAGAAGTCGATATACCCATGTCCGTCTGTCCGTCTGTCCGTCTGACCGTCTGTCCGTATGAACGCCTAGATCTCAGAGATGGTAAGAGCTAGAGCAACCAAACTTTCAGATAAGATCCGTTATTTATCCATAGGAGACAAGTTTATTTTATTTTTTTGATATCGGGACTACATTATATAGCTCCCATAGGGGTGTTTCAGAGGACCTCGAAAAAAAGCAAAAGTTTTAGATGGATAATTCGTTTGCTTATGAAGATATCATAACCAAATTTGGCAATCGGAAGTTTTTTAGAAACCCCCAGCACTGTACCAAATTTTATCAAAATCGGTTGACTATATCATATAGCTCCCATAGGACCAATCGGTCGAAAATTCGTTTTATGTACAAAATTCGTTGTGTTTCGTTTGTTTGTGAAGATATTGTAACCAAATTTGGCGTTAAGGAGTTTTTTAGAGTTCCCAAGCACTGTACTAAATTTGATCAAAATCGGTTGACTATATCATATAGCTCCTATAGGACCAATCGGTCAAAAAATCGTTTTTTGTACAAAATTCGTTGCGTTTCGTTTGTTTGTAAAGATATTATAACCAAATTTGGCATTTATCAGTTTTTAAGACTTTCCAAGCACTGTACCAAATTTGATCAAAATCGGTTGACTATATCATATAGCTCCCATAGGATCGATCGGTCGAAAATTTGTTTTTTGTACAAAATTCGTTGTGTTTCGTTTGTTTGTGAAGATATTGTATCCAAATTTGGCATTAAGAAGTTTTTTAGAGTTCCCAAGCATTAAACCAAATTTGATCAAAATCGGTTAACTATATCATATAGCTCCCATAGGACCAATCGGTCAAAAAATCGTGTTTTGTACAAAATTCGTTGTGTTTCGTTTATTTGTGAACATACCGTAACCACATTTTGCATTAAGAAGTTTTTTAGAGTTCCCAAGCATTAAACCAAAATTTGATCAAAATCGGTTGACTATATCATATAGCTCCCATAGGATCGATCGGTCGAAAATTTGTTTTTTGTACAAAATTCGTTGTGAATCGTTTGTTTGTGAAGATATTGTAACCAAATTTGGCATTAAGTAGTTTTTTAGAGTTCCCAAGCACTGTACCAAATTTGATCAAAATTGGTTGACTATATCATATAGCTCCCATAGGACCAATCGGTCAAAAAAACGTATTTTGAACAAAATTCGTTGTGTTTCGTTTATTTGGCAAAGGAATATCTTTTGGAGTTTGTAAGCAATATATCGGACTTGATTGCAATTTGGTGGTACAGGGTATCCCAAAGTCGTCCGCGCCCGACATTAACGTACGCCATCTTTTTTATTTGATGTTTTAAAGCAAACCGGACTGCTGCGTACAGGTCTTTATCACCAAAAAGTGGATTGTGGCCTGTATTCCGATATTTTCTAAATTTCCATTATTCAAGCAGAAAAAAACATTTTATAAAATCGTATTATCAATTTGTAAGTTAAACTTCTAAAGAAATCTGATTAAAATTGTCTTGTAATCAAATTATTAAATACTTTCTTACCAACTTAATTAATATTTCCCGCCTTGATTTGCAAATTCCAAGTAAATACGGTTGGCTTGGCCCGATAAGATTGCCGTATAGTACTCCACTGTAGCAAAAACAAAATTTCAGGCCATTAAAAGCTCAACTTTAAGATTGCTAGATAAATTAATCTTTGTTTTATCTAGATGTTGGCTGGATACATGCTGCTGGCTGCCTTGATTTATAAGCCATTCATAGAAAGTCATTAGCATTTATGTTTGGGCCTAATTAAGTTGCATTCGCATGGTCCACTCGTAATGTCCTCGTCATCGTTATAGTCTACGTTTCATTGGCAATTATTTTCAAGAAAAACATGATTTTATCTAAATCAATTTAATGAATGCAGCAAAGACATCCCGAATAGACCATGTACGACAAAGATTCAGCTAAAAATACATGACACAAACAAGTTCACCCTAAAAACAAATTCAAATACAAATACAATCCACATAGTCAAACACATAGAGCATAGACATAGATAGATAAAGATAAGAGAAACAGAAACAGAAACTCAAATTAAATTAAAATCTTTCAGTTTCAATTACGAGTTTTTGTCCCACTTCAATTCCTGCATACAAAACACAAATTGCATTCAAAATGCATTAAAAGCAATTTGCACGAAAATTTACATAAAAGAGCAAGACAGACAGACAGACAGTCGGATAGACTAAGCAGAGAGAGTGAGAGAATAAGTGTGGGGTAGCAATAAAAGTGATGCAGTTGCAAGTGTTGGAAAGCACCAAAATTATATGCTATCAATTATAATGGAAATGACAAAAAGCAAAAGCAAGGTAAAGATATCGTATGTAGTATGTACATGGAAGACTCTAGAGTATAGAATCTAGATAGATGGATGGATGCACCAAGGGCACCGGAGAGAGTCTGCGGAGGTGTGACAAATTGCATGTTGCATTGAAAATACGCGCATGTATTAACAAAAACAAAATGCTGCAGATACAACCATTCTGTAGATACATGTTGTACCAGATACCAGATACAGCTTTGGAGCTACAGATCGTTTGCCTTTCGGCTTTTACAATGCAAATACAAACGTGCATACGTGGATGAATGCATATGCCAAGCAGCGACAAAGGGGTGCAACCTAGTCCGCCTGTGTCGTTTGGTTCGTTTGGGTGGCCCATGGGCCATGGTGGTGCTTCTGCTGTTGGTGGTGGTGCTGCAGCGACACGCTTCAAAGGTGCAAGCGATTCCACTCAAGGCGTCAAGCAGGCGCATACACAAACGGATATCTAGACAAACAGCCAGACGCAGACAGGGCAGACAGATTGCAGTTCCTGGCAGCCGGCGCTTCAACTTGCTCCCACCGACGCGTCGCATCAAAAGTGTTGGGATCTACACAAATGTGCTGTTTGTACACTCCCTTTGTCTCGCCCGGCTTAGCTCTGCTGGGCTTCGACTGGCTTCGACCCTTGAAATATTGCTTGCTGCATGCAACAAATCAGTTACAAAGTTGCCGCTGCAATCCTGATAGCAATACAGGGACAGAGCAGCAGCAGATACTTGTATTGAAAGTGGACTTGCCCAGAGTTCCCGGCGCTTTAAATAAACTTTCCAATGGACAGCACGACGGATTCGATTTTGCGAAATAGCAAGAAGTATTTATGGTGTCTTTCTACAATGGCGACAACTAATCAAAAACAAAGTTCACTGCACAACACTGGTAGCTACTAAGAGCAAAAGGCAGCTACTGTACACATGTTTATGAACCCTGTAACTTCCTTCAAGATAATCGTACTTTCGTGCCTTTTTTATAGCATATTGTCTGTTTAGCTTGACTTAGTTTGCTGCTAAAAGTATTTCCTTTTTCTCTGGTTCAACATTACTGGTTTATTTATTTATTTATTTTATTTTTTGTTTTTAGGAACAAAATCTGCTAATTGGAGCGGAAAATTAACCGGTTTATTGATTCGCTGTTGAAGATTTATTGTTTTCGAGTTTGATTTACAACATAAACAGCTGCTCTTATACCAAAAAAAACGAAAAGTTTGAGATTCAAGTTTCAAGTTTAGTTTAAGCTTTATTGGTTAAACTTTCGCGCATAATACTTTTATGAAGCACCAGTGTTGACTAGAAATTTTATTTAAATTGACTATCAACTAGAGCCCACGCATTTCTGCTTAATTTCATAAAAAATACAAATGAATTTCATAAAAAACCAACAAATACCAAGTTTTTAAACTTTTTGCAGAACCAAATAAAATTGTTCATTATTTTAAAAGCGGATTACAAAATATCTCATACGTGGTACTTATGTGAGATGGCCCCCGGGCCTGTCGCTTCAACATGAAATTGCCTTTCAGCTATATTGAATTAAAATAAGAAAGAAAAGATGAGAAGAGCAGCCACCCTACTGTAACAAATCGCCCATGATATATGGGCGCCATGCCACAACCAACAAACATGTCGACCCCTCGCGGTCCTGGAACTGCTTAAAATGTGCAACTCAGCAACAAAATAAAACTTTTTGCTACTAAGTATTATGTATTTCATTTTGGCATTGCCACAAACACTCCGAATGCATTTGCCCTTCCTAGCACACTAGTATTTTATTTTTTTTTGGACGGAACAGGCCTTGAAGGTGCTGCCTTGGGCTTGTGGGGCGGGCGGGCGGTCTGTGGTCCCAGCCGGAAGCGTAGATTTTTTGATGCATACTACTTGTGTTTCTTTCGAGTTTCCTTTTTGTGGCTGCGAATGTAGACACATGTTCTCCCAGTTTTCGCTGCTAATCCCCCTACCCTACGCTACTCCCGCACACCCTTTCCAGACTTCGTTGTCTATGCAATTCTAGGTTGCGGACAAGGACTTGTGGGAATGTGCAACATATCAAACGTCAACATTACCAACGTTCGGGCTTTTTGTATCCATGTTAACGAATAGTATTTGATTTTTTTTTCAACTTGTTTTATAATAATAAATTAACTACGAAGAAAGAACAAAACTCCTGAAGAACAAACTAAACTTTAAATAGAATGTAGGACTTTAATTCATTGTACATTTAAAAACGTGACTCGGGACAGTACCCGGGATTGGGATACTCAGTATCCTGTGACCTCAAACTTTTTGACCCTTTGTAAAACAATGACTCCAAGTATTGACCAAATGTGACGAATTTGATACTCACCAAAGAAAACAATAGCCAGGTACACTTCCAAAAGTATTCTTTAACATTAATGTTAAAGGGTCTAGCTGGATAAGGTACTGGAAACTGTCCCCAAAGATTTTTGAAAAGTAATGATGCAGTTCGATTCATAGGGCAGAAAAAAAAAATTTCGCAAAATTTACGTTCTTAAATTTAACGCGTTACGGCTGAATTTAAAAAAAATGTGTGTTTCCGTTTTCATTTAATTGTGCACTAGATGGAACTTCAACTTTTATTCATAAATTTTTTGATATTTTATTTCAAACTTGGGTTCGAACGCACTTAAAAAAAAAAAAAAAACACATTTATAGGGTGAAGTTAAATGACTCAAAAATGGAAATTCTTACTATCGTCCAAAAGTGGAATCATCCCAACTACAAAAAATTATTACAAAATGGTTACAACAATGTTTCTATTATAATTGGCTAAAAAAATTAAAACTTCCCCGAATTCTAGAAGCTGTTAAAGAGGCAGGAGAGATAATGTGCCCTACAAATGTCAAATCTTTAGTTTTGTGACTGACCTTAAAATTTTAGACAGATGAGCTAACCTTTTTCCTAATTATCAAATGTATTTAACACACATAACCAAAAAAAATATAATTTTTAAAACCACATCTCAAAAAAGGGCAGTAATCAACTGCAGTTCAATTGGAACTTTTACTCTTTGAACCCCATGTCAACTCCCTAATCGAGCTCGTCCAGTTTCGTCTACTTAGCAGCGAACGCATCGAGCTTCTTGTTCATTTGTAAAGCAAATCTGCGCCATAGTGCACCAAAACATTTTGTAGCAATCCCTGGCTTCTGCGTAAGAAACAACTTACCAGTAAGAACTTAATCCCAGTGACAAAGGAATGCCGTGACAAATAGTTTTCCATCCGAGCTGCCTGTCACAGCTCCTACCAACCCAGGACACACTCGTACATATGTAGCTCATAGCTCAAGCGTGGCATCAAGTCAGAGCAGAATCTTGCCACATGCATTCGCAGGATTCAAAAGCCGGCTCACGTACATGTGCGATTTTGTCACTTGTAACTGCAAGATACTTTAGACACGTCGGAAGCGTCGGAAACGTTTGCATCTTTTGCGCTCGCATGTTTTAGTATATTTAAATTTGAAATCCTTGGCGGCTTTTGAATGCAAAGTAAAGGGACGAACAAAAAGTGGGAGGCAGGCCCAGAATGGCAAATCCGACACCTTAGCGACATCCTTGCATTCTAATATGTTTTTGTTAAGAGGCGTGTAGACCCCTTCAACCTCATCTAGTTTATGGCACCTTTTATTTATAATCGGTTTGAGTTTATGTTTGCGAGTGTTTACAATCAAATTGAAGTTTCGTAGGCACGGTAGTATTCCTGTAATATATAGGATTGATTCTGGACTGCTAATAAATGGTAAGTTGAATAAGAGTATCATGAACATGTCGACGTGGCAACAATTAATTTCGTCGGAAATTACTTTAATTAGTTGAACTCATTCTCGCCAAAAAGGTGATGGGCTTCGTTTTGACAAAGGTCACAGAATTACAATTCTGATCACTTTTGCAAGGGAAATTATTATCAGACACATTGAAGGAGGAAGTTACCTTGAATATGGTCAAGTGGATAAAAGGAATTGTTATAGACATTTCTGTCTGTCTATATAAACGACTAGATTTTGCAGGTTATAAGACCACGGATTACCAAACTAGAGATTTGGACGCTTATCGGATACTTAGTCCAATGGCAGTGTTCACTTTCCAACACCAACATGAACACCAAATGAAATTCTGAAATTCGGCGCAGAAAATTGTTTCAATTTTTTAATGAAAGGATACTTCTAGAAGAATGTTACCTGTGTTGGAGGAATTAAATATTCTACCTGAACACCAGTTTGGGTTTAGAAGGGGACATGGGACGCCATCGAATAATCAATACTATAATGAGTGCTTTTGAAAGCAAGCAGTATTGTGCAGCAGTCATTCTAGGTGTAAAGCAAGCACTTGACAAGGTTTGGCACTCCGGCGTACTCTACAAAGTTAAAAAGTAGTTACCAGCACCATACTTTTTAATCATAAAATCAGTTCAAATGACTTTCTCAGTAAGACGAGGAAAATGTCCCTCCGTATCGTTAAATGGCTGCATCATTCCCGAAAGTGAAACCGTAAAATACCTCGGGGTACATCTAGACAGAAGACCTGGAAGGCCCACATAAAAGCAAAACAAAAGCAGCTAAAATTAAAAACTAAAAAAATGTAATACAGTCGAGGCGGTGCCCGACAGTGTAATACCCTGTACCTATTTTCTCAAAAGAAAATTTTATTCCTGCATATTCCTTCTAAGAACTTTCCAATTGGATTTTTTTTTTTTTTTGTGTGAATCGATGTTTTTACCTATAAGCTCCGTAAATTTATACTGATTTTGATGAAAATCGAAATTTACGTCAAATAAGTTATTTAAAGTCAATGGGGTAAGTTTCAAGTTGGTATGTTGAGGGGTGTGACGGTAAATCGATTGCAGGGGGTGCGTTTGTATTTGGATTTGTTCATTAGAGCCACATGAATCAGCTTACCAAAATTGGTAAATCTAGGCCACTTGTTACCATAATTTCGTAGACTCAAATATTGACGCAGTTTATCGGCAATTTGTACATTTTTGACTATAACTTCTGTTGTATTTGTCCGATTTTGTTAATTGCACACAAATGCATGGAACCATAACGCATCGCTGTTAAATTTTAAATGAAAATATTGAACGGAGTCGCTAAAAACCGCGAAAATCTATAGCGGGGGAACGGGGAAAGATATCGACATGACTCAACAAACTTCATCTTCTCAGGAAATATGCGCACCAGCTGGTAAAGTTTCGTATCTCTAGCTCTTATAGTCTCCGAAATCTAGGTGTTCATACAGACGGACGGACGGACGGACGGACGGACGGACGGACAGACGGACATGGCTCAATCGGTACCCGAGGTTATGATAAGCATTTTCGTATAAAGGACTTGGGTCTGCCACGCCTCCTTCTTTCCTTTACATATAGGTACAGGGTATAAATACATTAATAAATAAATTTTTTAATAGCAGCTATATGAAATAGTGGACCAATTTTCATCAAAATTCACACAAATGTTTAGACTAAAACAAAATACAGCTGGCGGAAACTTGGTCGATATTAAAAAATAAGTTATACCATATATATCAAAACATTTGGCTCCAATATAAACTGCTTCGTCTTAAGAAGAATGACAACTTCTTAATAAATTAAACAGTAAATATTATTCGTACCATAAGATATTACAAAGTATATATACATTTTTTATTCACTAACTTAGCGACACAATCTAGAATTTACTATCCACAATCAACATAACAGAATTTTCCAGATATAATGTAGCAACTGTGTCGACAATTGATATCAATTGCTCAATGTAACTTTTGTGTTAAAGTTCTTCATATAATACCAGTATATAAGTAATACATAAGCGCACACTTGAACATTTCAAGACAAATGCAGTCATAAATATTTTTTTTCTCAATACTATATATGTATCTAGTTACTGCCCATGTTCATCTAAGTTGTTAAAGACAGTCAGTCAGAAAAATTGCTTTTATAATCGTCACATGTGATGCCAAGTTACACTTAGAGCATAGACCAGAACAGGAAATGTGCATTGAACTAAGACAAAAGAGACTGTACATACACGCTTGCACATATGTATTTCTGGTACATAAATGCAGTTGCAGTTGTCCGCCAAATGCGCTTGAGAAAACTGTCAATATACTTGAATTTGCACTTCATTGAATCTTGCATCCAAAATATGTATATGTGTATGTATCTATAGGATGCACAGCTGCAATATGAATCGAATACACATGTAACCTAAAACTTTACTCATAATTATTTTTCCAAGCTATCGTCATTCCGTTGTTCCCTTGGCACCCGCATATATACTATGTAATGCATTAACTTTCGGAATCCCCCACACATGTAACCATCCCAGCCCACATGGGATGCCAAGCCCCATAAATTGAAATACGCTGTGACGGAGCAACTGGCGTGAATTTGGTGTGAAAAATGAAAAGCATCTATAATCTAATTTTATCATTATCGCAGTTGTCTGCACTAAGTGACGTCACATTATATACAAATACATAAAGCAGGTTTAAACATGTGTATGCAGCATAATGCTAGAAAGAGGCTCCCTCTTCAGTCTTCAGACAGTAGAGTAAAAGTTCAACGTGGCATCCAAGTGCGTAGTCAGCCGGGGTCAACTGGGGCTTTGGGAGGTTTGCCTCTTCCGCCATTCTATTGCAGATTTTCAAAATACTTCACAAATTTTTTAAATGATTTCTTTTTTACGACGATAAAATTTAAGATGCATTTTTACACTGACATTCCTTTTAGGAGGTTTGGGTTTATTTTCTAATTTACGATATTGCCATACGGACCCCTTTATGAGTAGCTGGCTACGCCCTTGGTGGCATGCTCAGTGGAGCAACAGAGTGCCATGGATAACAAAAGGCGCAAATAAATAATACAGAAAAAAAATAGAGAAAACAAAAACAGAACCTGTCAGCAAAATAGGAAAAGTGTATTATTGTGTAAGAAAAATCGCTTGGCACTTGGCTTCCACAACTACAACATCAAGGAAGAACTGCAGCTATTTCATGCTACTTTCATGCGACTTTTGTTTTTGTCACCAGCAGCATTATACTCATAAACTCACTCACATTCACTTACACTCATACACACACACACAAACACACACACTTACTCCTGGTATGGCAATACTTAAATGTTGTCCTTGTGCTTATTGTGCCACGATGCAATGCAGCAGCTCGGTTTCCCTGAGTCTGAAGTTAAGTGCAACTCTAACATTGTGCAAAAGAGATACGGCAGCTAGCAACTAGCACGACATTCCATTGTTGTCCTGACTCCTTGAAAGACTTAATTCAGTCCCCACCCCCGTCACACATTTACAACAAAACTCTTGCTCTCACGCACATTGGGTTGGTTATACGAAGCCAATTGGTTGTTTCAACCCAGAGTTGCTCTGACTCTATTACGCATTGCCCGTTGCATTTAAAGCAAATGGCGACAACAGTGCCTGCTAAAAAAAAACACTCACACTCACGGGCCCTCAATTCTCTCCCGCTCCGTCTCTCTCTCTCTCTCTATGTAAGTGAACTTTTCTTGATGTCTGTAAGGTTAAGCTGCCACAAAAAGCGTTTACGACGTGCATGAAATGAAAGATTCCACCAAACTTTAATTTGATAAACTAAGGATATACTCTTACAATGGTCAAGGGCTCATACAAGTTCTGTTCGGAAAGCTCTCAGGCTTAGCAAAATGACAATAACTTGTTGTTGCCGAATACTCGTCAGAGCTGATTAGCTCGAGTAAATGCTTCATTTGAAAAATAAAATTTTTTTCGAAAAATTGTCGGGCTGAAATGCAGAAGTGCCCAGCAACAACTTTCACTAAAAATTTCAGCATTACCGCTGGTGGGACCAAAACCTTGACTAAGAAAAGTATGTCGCTTCTACCTAATACAGTGTTTCCGTACTGTTTATGGTATTATTTAATGTTTGTACAAAAAATACCAAATGTTAATAAAACCAGTTTTAAAAAAAAAAATTTAAGTTATAATTGCTTTGCAGTGGAAAACCAGCAAATATATATTGTACTAACAAATATCCAAAACATTATATACTAATACAAAAAAACTTTTCTTAACAAACACAAACAAAAACACAAAGTTGTTACTCACTTTGTTAGTTTGGCACTTATACCGTTCTGCCCGACAAAGTGAACAGCCTAACTCTTTTTGACTACTCTCCAGACACACCCCCTCGTGTTTTTCACACAATCGAAATACAATCAAAGATTATAAATTTTGCTTGACTATTTAGAAGTATTAACTAATTAAACACATTACTATATTAATTTAGTATATGGAATTTTCAAATGCTTATCCAAAAAATTGTTTTCAAACAAGTCATCATATTTTTCATACCTGCAAATAAAGCATAAATTGTGATTATTAAATAATGTAAACATGATTCAATCATAAATAATATATTGTGTTAATTTTAGAATCAATCTTAGGTTTACTTTTTCGATTATTCCGTCTTAGTAAAAATTTATTTATTATACAATACTGTCTAATTGTCTTGGCTTCTTACATTTTTTCTAGCTTAGAAATTAGAAGTTAGGCAACATAACTCTGTTTTCCAAGTCAACGCCCTATAGCGATTATCTGAGCACACGCCCCACAAAAACAAGAAGGAATCTACAATTCTATCCCATAATAAATCGCTTACTGAAGCACAAAATCACAAACAAAAAAAAATTAACTCTTACTCAGGTAGACGGTAAAAATCGATGATAAACTATAATTAGACCCCGAAAAAGGTGTATGTATAATCAATTATGAACATAGAGAAGATACCAAAAAAATAAACGCTTCTGGGACTAACATCTACAGAGCAACAAAAACAAAAGTTTCAGAGTGAATGAACGAGTGGAATAAACGACCGCAGCGGGGTGTGACACGCAATGAGCATTATTGACCTCGACCCTGGGCCTAGAACGCCTACATGTTCGTCTGTACATATGTATGTAGTACTATGTACATGTGTATGTATTGATGGCTGTTTGCATGGAACCTATAAAGAACAGTCTAGCAATTTACGCATCATTAAACTAAAGGAATTATATGAAGAATAACAAACACATACGACCAATAAAAACAATAAGAAAAGATGACGTACGTTAAAGTCGGGCGCGGACGACTTTGGGATACCCTGTACCACCAAATTGCAATCAAGTCCGATATATTGCTTACAAACTCCAAAAGATATTTCTTTGCCAAATAAACGAAACACAACGAATTTTGTTCAAAATACGTTTTTTTGACCGATTGGTCCTATGGGAGCTATATGACATAGTCAACCAATTTTGATAAAATTTGGTACAGTTTTGAAGATCTTTAAAAAATTTGGCTACAATATCTTCACAAACAAACGAAACACAACGAATTTTGTGCAAAAAACGTTTTTTTGACCGATTGGCCCTATGGGAGCTATATGATATAGTCAACCGATTTTGATCAAATTTGGTACAGTGCTTGGGAACTCTAAAAAACTTCTTAATGCCAAATTTGGTTACAATATCTACACAAACAAACGATTCACAACGAATTTTGTACAAAAAACAAATTTTCGACCGATCGATCCTATGGGAGCTATATGATATAGTCAACTAATTTTGATCAAAATTTGGTACTGTGCTTAGGCACTCTAAAAAACTTCCGAATGTCAAATTTGGTTACAATATCTTCACAAATAAACGAAACACAACGAATTTTGTACAAAACACGATTTTTTGACCGATTGGTCCTATGGGAGCTATATGATATAGTCAACCGATTTTGATAAAATTTTGTTCAGTGTTTAAGATCTCTAAAAAACTTCCAAATTTCCAAATTGGGTACAATATCTTCACAAACAAACGAAACACAACGAATTTTGTACAAAAATCGTTTTTTTGACCGTTTGGTCCTATGGGAGCTATATGATATAGTCAACCGATTTTGATAAAATTTTGTTCAGTGTTTAAGATCTCTAAAAAACTTCCGAAAGTCAAATTTGGTTACAATATCTTCACAAATAAACGAAACACAACGAATTTTGTACAAAACACGATTTTTTGACCGATTGGTCCTATGGGAGCTATATGATATAGTCAACCGATTTTGATCAAATTTGGTATAGTGCTTGGGAACTCTAAAAAACTTCTTAATGCCAAATTCGGTTACAATATCTTCACAAACAAACGAAACACAACGAATTTTGTACAAAAAACAAATTTTCGACCGATCGATCCTATGGGACCTATATGATATAGTCAACCGATTTTGATAAAATTTGGTACAGTGCTGGGGGTTTCTAAAAAACTTCCGATTGCCAAATTTGGTTATGATATCTTTATAAGCAAACGAATTATCCATCTAAAACTTTTGCTTTTTTTCGAGGTCCTCTGAAACACCCCTATGGGAGCTTGTCTCCTATGGATTAATAAGGGATCTTATCTGAAAGTTTGGTTGCTCTAGCTCTTACCATCTCTGAGATCTAGGCGTTCATACGGACAGACGGACAGACGGACATGGGTATATCGACTTCTCTAGTCACTCTGATCATACTTTAGGTAACTTTGGGGGGTCTCCGACTTCTCCTTCTGTACGTTACATACATTTTCGGCTTGCACAAACACAATATACCCTTTGTACCATACGGTACAGGGTATAAAAATAAAGGGAATAATTAAGGTTATGAAAATTATAGGTGTCTGGTTCAATGAACGGAGATGGTCTCAACTCGAAAGTCATAGAGTTCACAGAGGAGAGACGAATTTGAAAGCCAGTTGCCAAAAAGTTTAAGTCGACAAGAAGATTCTCTTGAATTGTATGCAAACGTCAGAAATTATGGCATATTTTGATTGACTGTATATTAGTGTAGTACTTAAGCTAGGAAATAGATTTTTTATTTTAATTTTTGTTGTTTAGGAGAAGTGCTTTTTTCCTACTTTAGTAATTTTTATACCCTGTACCGTATGGTACAAAGGGTAAATTGTGTTTGTGCAAGCCGAAAATGTATGTAACGTACAGAAGGAGAAGTCGGAGACCCCCCAAAGTTACCTAAAGTATGATCAGAGTGACTAGAGAAGTCGATATACCCATGTCCGTCTGACCGTCTGTCCGTCTGTCCGTATGAACGCCTAGATCTCAGAGATGGTAAGAGCTAGAGCAACCAAACTTTCAGATAAGATCCCTTATTAATCCATAGGAGACAAGTTTATTTTATTTTTTTGATATCGGGACTACATTATATAGCTCCCATAGGGGTGTTTCAGAGTACCTCGAAAAAAAGCAAAAGTTTTAGATGGATAATTCGTTTGTTTATGAAGATATCATAACCAAATTTGGCAATCGGAAGTTTTTTAGAAACCCCCAGCACTGTACCAAATTTTATCAAAATCGGTTGACTATATCATATAGGTCCCATAGGATCGATCGGTCGAAAATTTGTTTTTTTGTACAAAATTCGTTGTGTTTCGTTTATTTGTGAACATACCATAACCACATTTGGCATTAAGAAGTTTTTTAGAGTTCCCAAGCACTGTACCAAATTTGATCAAAATCGGTTGACTATATCATATAGCTCCCATAGGACCAATCGGTCAAAAAATCGTGTTTTGTACAAAATTCGTTGTGTTTCGTTTATTTGTGAAGATACCGTAACCACATTTGGCATTAAGAAGTTTTTTGGAGTTCCCAAGCACTGTACCAAATTTGATCAAAATCGGTTGACTATATCATATAGATGCCATAGGGCCGATCGGGCAAAAAACCTGTTGTGCACAAAATTCGTTGCGTTTCGTTTGTTTGCAATTTTTGCAAAAAACATCTTTTGGAATTCTTAAGCAATATACCGGACTTAAATGCAGTGCGGTGGTACAGGGTATCCCAAAGTCGTCTGCGCCCGACTTTAACGTACGCCATCTTTTTTATTAATTCATTAATTAAGAATTCAATATCTCAAATTATAAGAGCATCTCAATGTGCAGTGAGGAATATCGAAAAAAAATGAATCTTAGCAAGATTTGCAAGTCAATCGCAAAGGTGCGGGTGGTTGTCTTCGAAACACTTCAAAAAAATCTTTTAAAATGATGACCGAAAATCGTACTTTTGATGATGTATTTCCATTGTTTATTTAATATTTAGCTAAAATTAATTATCCTTAGTATTTGGAGTATATTATAGGTAAACTTTTAAGATAAATCAACTTTCTATGAAGTAGGCGAAAAATGTCAGTTTGTGTGGCGTATACAGTGAACCCTGTATATGCAAAAAAGTGTTGGAAAAACAATTTTTTTTGAATATATTTATTTATTGGCAATCAACCGAAAAATTCAAAAGGTTTTAATCCAATATTTATACAAAAATAAATCGCTACACACTAAATATAGGTGTGTGATAGGGCTTACATTACTACATATATACATATATACAATATTTACAAAAAGGAAAAACAATAGTTCTCAACAACAAAAAGAAAGCCCGTTTATAAAAACGAGGGTGCATCGTGATAAAAATAACTTTCTTTTTAGAAAAACACGTCATCTCCTTAACTCTTTTTAAAATTGTTAAAAAAAAATATTTATTTATGTTTAAATTTTTACTCGAATATATTTTTGAAGGTTTGCTGAATAAAATTCCATTTTTTGAGACTTTTCCATATGACAACAAAAATTGGATTTCAGTAGTATATTTCGGATTGGAACTGTATTTTTTGATTATTTGAATGACATGTTTGTCTTTTTGCAATATGATCAAGTCGGTAGACAATAAAAATTGATTTAAAAAATGTACCTTAAACTAGTTATTGATCCCAAAAGCAGGGTAATGGTTAAACTTTTTAGTTATTGATATGTGCCAAATTTGCATATTTGAAATGTTTTCCCTGGACCCTGAAGCGTGAGTTCTTAAAAACACCTATAACTTCGGAGAAACCAAGTGTCAGATCAAAAGAAACTATACACTACAAAAGATTCTAAGATCGCCTTACAATTTTGCAATTAGCTTGTAATCTAGATGGATAATATAGAAAATAAAACAAAAAACTACTTGGATTAGAAAATATTTGACGGTATACTCTTTTGATTTCTAGTTATGCGATTTAAGTGCACTAAAGTCACACATAATTAATTCCAGAACTTAATTTCAAGCTACTCTGAATTGTAAGCTCCACTGTCAATGTCAATATGATGCCATTTTATGTCTGCTAATATTTGGCACAACGAGAGATTTATGTTGAGACCTTTTTCCTCCATTCACCCTCTTGAAAAAAACCCACAGTAAGTCTATAAGGGAGTTAAATGTTTGCACGCCTAATTATGATTTATTTACACAAGCCATTTTCTATTGCCTCTACTAAGTGCCACAAAGAGAAGACAAAAAAAAAATCAACGTCAGGAGCAGATCTAGAGAGAGTCGGGAATTGGATTTCTCATCCCTTGTTTAGTGGGTGGTTGACAAAGTGCCATAAAGTTTTGCAGTAGCCAAACTACAAAAACACACCCAGAACTAAAGTCAAGGCGAATTTCTATTGCCTACTGCTATATAGGACACTTTACATATAAACCATACTATGTATATATGTATATGTATATGCAATGATATATATGTACCACAATAGTATATACTTAGCTAATGTCCCCATAGTCGACGTTTTTGTTTATCTAAGTTAATTACAGCAAAACATTTTTAGGGTCACATGCAGCTGTTTTAGCGGGTGGTTTTGGAAGAACCCCCAAAGACCGGGCCTTTGAATATATGAGTGTGTTTGTCTGAGACTGGGTTGGTTGCTGTTTACGCATGTTTCGGGCGCGGACAGTTCCGCTGATTAATTGCCGTTAAGCATACAAAATGACATTATGTACCATACATAGCCCTCACAACATACTATGTATGTAGTATGCTTACTTAATACATATGCGTACAATATAATATTACTTTCCATATACTAAGTGCAGTACACAAAAGAATGTATGTTAATGTAGGCTATCTACATTTTAAATATTCCAGATAAATAAGTTGTACTGGCCGATCCACCATAAATTTATTTCCATAAAATTCTCTTTAAGAATCATCCACGATGGCAGTCTGTAAAATCCTGGGAAATCTAGGGAAAGAAACTGATGATAAATAGCCCTTATAAGCCTCAAAATCGGCTTACTAATAATTTTGGAAGCCCTGTAAATTATGCAAGCAGTTTGGGTCTTTGTCTTTCCTTTATGGCAGGTTGGACAGACATAACATCAGGTTTACAAACGTTAAAAAAAATATATTCGAATATCATGGTTGGAACTTGTTCGGTTTGCAATACACATTATCAATATCCTTTATACTAATACTCAAGAAATGGAAAGGAAGATCAAAAAGTAATGATGCAGAGAAAACTATCCCGAGAAATTCTAGAACAAAGAAAAAAAATTAGTAAGAACGCATCAACGCAGTAGTATTTATTGGAAAATAAAAAACCAAAAGCAATATGGATAATCCCTCTATGGAGACCCACTCTGTCATTTTCATAAGGTTAAATCTGTACCGAAGACTCAATCACAGTGGATCCGTCTTATAAAAGGTAACATCATATCCCAGAAGCCCAGGTTCTGTTTTCAGTTTGAATTCATTGCATTTAATTTGTCACATACATGGCTGTTAAATTTTGAAAAATTCAAACAAAATAAAACTTCTTAGCAATTAGATCAAGCAAAATTATATTGAACAACGAAGTAACAAGTTTCACAATATTCATCAATAAGTTTTTGTGGATCACCAACTGTCGTAGTTCCAAAATGGTGAATGAAAATTTTGTGGAACTCTTGCACAAAAAACTCTTGTTGATTTAAATTGTATAATTTATAACCGTATTTTAAATAGTCTCCAAATTAATGAAAGCAACAAATTTTGGGTTCGGCAATCCGTTTATTCCCAAAAAAAAAAGAAACTTTGGCGTTGCAATTGCTTCACAAAACAAACCAATTGAAGAACAGCTGTACGCTTCTGATTCTGCATTCTACATTCTTCAGTTAATCAAGAATTAAATTATACTATAAATAAAAGAAAAGTTAATTGAATAAAATGCGCCTAGCCACAGCTGATAAGAGAGGCACGCATAGCGCGATATTAAACCACGTCGTCACTCAGTTTGAGCACCCTGACATTTAATCGGGATTTTTATACTCAAAAACCACGCTAGCGTTTTGGGGTGTGGTTTCCTAAGGTGTTGCCCACAACTTTTCACTTTGCTCGTGCAGTGACGTAGACGACAGCTGGGACGAGGACGAGCAGAAGACGTCTGATGCAGCCCTCAAGCATTACAAATAAAAAAATATTTTTTGTTTTTTTTTTAAAATGCAAGTGCTAGAAACGCCTGAATAATTTCCGCCGTTCCTAACGAATTGATTGCAGTGTATTTCAACTGAAGACTAGAAGACCAAATCACGCACGCAATTGCTGTATCTGTATCTGAGTATATGTATGGATGTGTAAATGTGTTTGTGTCGATTCGTACTATTGTTTGCTAGTTTGTTAGATTGGTGATAAGTATCTCAGCTCCTGTCCCGGTCTTACCGCGACCCAAGTAAAATCTCCAGCCTGCTGTCTTCGCTTGCTCAATGAATAAAGAAAGAAACAAACAAACAAACATTTTCTACGCTTGACTGCATGCTTGCATGAACGATTGGATGAACGAATGAATGAATGACTGACGGAGCGACTGCCAGAATGTCTGAGCGTCTGAGTGGGTGGGAGTGTAGATGAATGAATTGCTGTTGGTGTAAATGGTTGAATGAATTGTCGGTGGGTTGTATAAATCAACTTGGCGTTTATCTCAAAGCAAATAAGTCAAATGGACAGAGCACCCAGACATGGATGGTACTGACTGAATGCAAGCGCCAGACTGTGGATGATTCAATGGGGTTTTGGGTGTTTAGTATGTGCTTGTACGATTCTGATGACATGTGCGATTTACTTCAGCCCTTGTTGGATTCTTAAAGTAAACTGACATCTATTCCTGTGGAACAAATAAGTAGCTGTCATTTTTGAAGTGCAATCAATACTGACATGCCAGTAATTTTTTCTTCTTCAAAAATTTACAATACTGACACACGATTACTGATAGTTTTGTTTGAATTTTTTAAAACATTAATAGCAATATAATTAAAAAATAAAATAAAAAATAAATAATTTAAAAATTTATATCTGTTGCATACTTTTAGTTGCGAATTAAAAATCGGTCTTATTTTAAAACTTAATTAAAAATTTTCTACCTAAAAAACGATTTTATCAGGTTCTTCATCTACTGTTAGTTATAAATTAAAATTGCGTAAACTGAAGTCTCAATCCTTCAAATTGAAAAATTCGTAATTTCACGGAAATAAAGCAGATTGAAAAATTAAATTACAATCTCCTTGTTGGCTATTTTTTGGAAGTTCGCAACAGGGACATAAAGGATATTAAACCTTAATTTTTCACTACCTATACATTTTAAAAGAAGACACAGAAATAAGGACACTAATTTTTCTAAGCTAAATCTGTAACTTTTAAATTTTAGAAAATATATAGTATGTACAGTGAATCTAGGCTCAAAAAAGACGTTTATTGGAAAAAATACTTAATCGATGAAACTTTCAGGGATCGTTAGGGACCTTGTTCTAAGTCTAAAACCGAGTTTTCGTATTTGTGGGTGGGGGGATACCGTTGTGTAATTTCTCTTCCCTTGAAATTGTGCTATTAACTTTAACTTTGAATTTTCTATTTCTGAGATAGCTACGAATGTAATTAATTATTTTTGGACCAAATTTCCACTCCTGAAGCTGTTGTATAATACAATGTAGTCCAACTCTGTCAAAAGCTTTTTCCATATCAATAGAAAGAGCTGATACATGGTTTCTTGTTGACAGATTTTTGCAGATGTAGTTGTCTATTATGAACAGATGGTCTATTGTGCACTTGTTTGTTTTGTATGCATATTGGTTGTGGGATAGAAGATTTTCTTGATTGAGGAACCACATGATTCGTTTTGAGATGATCTTTTCAAGGGTTTTCGACAAGCAAGAAAGTAGTGATATTGGGCGGTATCCATCTATTGTATTTTTTGGTTTGTTTGGTTTACTAATGGGAACTATTGTTGCTACTTTCCACTGTTGGGGGATAGTGCTGGTGTCTAGTATTTTATTGTAAAGATCTAAGAGTTTATTTATGCCAGTAGGAGGTAGATTTTTTAAAATGTCGTAGGGAATGGAGTCAAAACCAGGAGTGGATCCTTTTAGACTATTGAGGCCGGATTGGAGTTCTATTAAGGTTATCGGTACTTCAATGAGATTAGCTTTGGCTTTTGGGGTATAAGTTAACGGGGATTGGTCTATGTAACGGAACTTGTTGCGTATAAAAGAGTCTGAGAAATTTGAGTCTTTCGAAAAGTCAGACCAGACTTTGCTAAAAGTATTAGCTATGACATTTGGATCGCAAGTGTTACCTGTTGCGGTTTCTAGTGCATGGATATAAGTGTTTTTGCGCACACCTGTTATGACATAAACTTTGTCCCACAGCATTTTTGTGGATGAGTTGGGGTTTATGTCGTTGGTAAAATTTGTAAAAGCGTTTTTTTTGGCTTGTTTAGCTTCAAACTTAAACTTTGCGTTCGCTTTTTTATATTTAAGCATGTTTTCTGTGTTTCAGTTTTTTCTGAGACTGTTAAGGCATTTTATTTTTTCCCTTCTTAGGTACTCTAGTTCCCTGCTCCACCAGTATATTATCTTTTTCTTATATTTTGTTGGGTTTGTAGTTGGTATGGAACTATTCGCAGAAAGTTTAATAATTTTTAGAAGTTTGGCAGCTGACTGGTTTGTGTTATTTGTAATGCTAATTTTTCCTGATTGTTCTTCGATATTTTTGTGAAACTTTTCCCAGTTGGCTAAGTGTATTTTGTATTTATAAGTTTTTGGGCCAATGTTGTTCGGTACTTTAGGGAAGAGATCGATATATATTGGGAAGTGGTCGCTTCCATATAAATTATCGGTAACTGACCAAGTAGCGTTTAGGTTAAGTGGTGACGAGCAGAGCGAAAGATCCACGTTTGTGAATGTGTTGTGGGTTGTGTAATGCGTTGAATCTCCATTGTTCAAGACAATTAGGCCGCTGTTTTGGATAAAATTTGCAATTATATTGCCCCGTTGGTTATTTGAAGAGGATCCCCAAAAAGAGTGCCAGGCGTTGAAATCGCCTACCAAAAGTATTGGCTTATTAAAATAATTGATGAGATCGTGCAGATCTTGTTCTACAATCTTGTCAGAAGGTGAGATGTACACATTAAGTATTATGAAGGGTATCTCAGATTGAATTTCAGCAGCTATGGCTAAAATATTTGATTGCAAATTTAATATTTTATGCTCAATAGATTTTGATAGAAGGAGAGCGACTCCTCTACTTGCTTTCGTGTGTAGTGTATCTATGTCATTTTGGTATAGTGTGAATTGTTTTGGAGTTTGGAAAGATGTATCGTCGTTGACTATATGTGTTTCTTGAAGTGCTATTATCATTGGATTATATTTATTAATTAAGATAGAGAGACTGTGGTATTTATCTTTATATCCGTTTATGTTCCACTGTATGGTTTTGAGTGACATAAATGTAATATACGCAAAATACAAAACTAATGAATCGACTAAAAAATGTCTAAGAGAATATATTTAAAAATTATACACTTTATTAATTTGCCACAATAAATATTAAAATATTAGGCAAGGATTTTATCGATATGTTGGAAGGAATATAGCTTACGTATGGTGGAGATATTCATATCAGAATAAGGCCAAATGCCCATATTCGTAGGCAATGACGTTTTCAGATCATATTGAAGTTGAAGATTTTCGTAAATTAAAATATATCCTCTTATCGACCCTGGCCCCAACGCCCCTAACCAACTCCCCTTTTTTGTTTTTGCTGCCTAGTGTTGCAAGGCCAGGTCAAATATCAGCACACTTGAAAAACTAGATTTTTTATTTTCGTTACGGAGCACAATTACAATTTGTGTCTCTGTAGAGTCTACAAAATTTGGTAAGTATTTGCATAAGATAGACAATCCAAAATTGTTAGGGTTAAATTCACTTAAATGTAATTATAATTAAGTCCAGACCTGATATTCGCATATCTAAATTTCCTGATCAGACAGACATCCAACGTAGAATTATCTTTTGAGGTTGGCAAATTCGCATTTGTACCAAACGATATTTGCTTAGTAATCTACCACTTACTACAGTAAGATACAAGACAATGCAAAATAAACTATCGACTTAACACAGTTTGAAATCGGAGAGACACAATGCAAAATGCAGGTATATATAAGTATTTGGAGCAATTTGGAAGCTTATGTTGTATAATTGAAATGTGATGACTTAAATGCACCTGGCTGAGTGTCCCATCATCTACTAGTTTTTGGTTGATTTGGGTAAGGACAGAGCACAAAAGTCGCTGGGATGTGAATGTCAGCATCATCAAAATCAGAAGGAGCACAATGTTGAATTTTGTATCTCACAGATACAATTAATAATGTTGTGGGAGCGAAGGGGGGTTAGGCACATGATGACACATGTCTTGTTTGGGGGTAATGTGTTCGTTGTGCCACAGGCGGCAAGTCAATGCTTATGCAACAGTAATTCATCAATTAAATGTTGCCTTTATAGAATTAACGGCAATGCATCCGGTAGATACATTTCGCACAAAATGCAAATGATTTGCAGCGCTTTGTCAGTCGATGTGCATTAGTTGCCAAGCTTTAGAGGTTATGCTTTTAGCTGCATCTGAGTTGTGGTGTTGAGTATCTGAGTGTCTAAAGTATCTGAATATCTGGCAGCTGTATCTGCCAAATGTGCGGTTTCGGCAATTTAGCAGCAAACTAATCGATACTGAATGAAACATGTGCACAGACACGAACTTGACTTGGTCTATGCAACAACGGCAGAATCTTCTTCTATAGACAGCTGGCCACACGTACACACGTCATAAAAGATGCACATTGTATTTCATTGTATGCATGATGATGCAGATACATTTGCTTCTGTGTGCGTATGTTGCAGCTCGAATGTATCTCGAATGCAGCTTACTTTGCGGCATGTGCCATTTGGGCCAGTTTAAATGCATTTGCATTAAAAGCAGCATCCACAGCTATCACAATGGGCACGAGCACAGGAATAATATTTCCAAGTTGAGCAACATAAGTACGAGATACCTTATAAAGGAATTTTTTTTATAAACTATATAAATTTACCAAAAGTAGTATCATCAAGTATCATTTTTGGAACGTCTTCATCGTAACTCGCTTGGTTTGAGTTAAAAATTGAGCCATTTCCGACTTTCAAATTGCCCATCATTCGGCGTTGAACAAATTTCACTTAAAGAAGGATTATTCGCAATTGTTGCTAAAATTTAGATTTTCTGGCCCTAGAGATCTCCGAAATTTAGGTTTACTATTATATAATAACTTATGGCCAGCCATTGTCAAAGCAAAATATAGAATATAGATGAATAAAAAATGTGGAAATTTTCAAAAAGTCAATTTAATGTGATTCCAATTAGAAATCTTTTTCCTCGCGTACACAAACAAATCCTTCCCACTGTATTTTAAAGTCTCCTCAGCCCATACTGGTCGTATGGACGGTACCAACACATACTGTTCGTTGCCGATCCCAAACCACATTGCTTATTTAATGAGATTAACGTCTGAAGACAAATGTCATACATGTTAACAGTAGCAACTATGGCCGGACATACGAAAAGCACCTTTGAGTACGGTCCGGTTCACTTCGCTTGAGATTGGACAGTTGGCAGCTGCCTTAGTTGTGGAGCCATAAAAGGCAAGGAGACGCATTAAAATTCTAAAATGCTTTTCGTCCGCCTACCATAGCATACGCTGCAGCAGCCGCATCAGAGACAAAACGTCATCCAGTTTTTTTTTTTTTTGGCCATTGGGATTACGACGACAATGACGACAGCAACGATGATGACGATGTCGTTGCCGTTGTGATGGTAACTTCAAAGAATACGAGCGACGTAACGATGTCCACGATAATGACGTTGGGTATGACATTGTTGAAAGGATTGGGCGCACCAAGTCATAGTCAAACAGCATGGCATGCAGATTAGCTGAGTGCAATTTTCAAAGATATCCAAGGAAAATCTTTTGCATAGATAACGAAATCCTTGACCGCTTTGCTCGTTGCTGGAAAGTGAAAAGCTGCTACACAAACAGCCGGAGCAGAGTTAGCCACTGGGCAAGTCGCTTCTGGTAGTTAAATATGAAAGCATTTCTTCATAAAAGCTAACGAGCTGTTAATTATATGGAAAAGGTCGTCAACGTTGAAATGTTTTATTCTTTTTTAAAAGAAATTTAATTTCTTGTTATGATTATGGAATTTTTTTAAGTATGTACAATATGCTTTTAAGTACAAATATTTTGGGTAATACATGTAAAAGCAAATTGTCAGAATCTTCACAATCGACGATATCAAGAATCTCAAGAAATGAGGGTGATTGGAAAAAAATCTAAGTGTAACTTAAAATTGACGGAAGCTAATTGATATAAACATGCTATACGCTTTCTAGCACTAGCATCGCTAGCAAAAAATACGCTATTTGCACAAGAAAGTGTATTGTATATTAATTCAAGACACCACCGTTCGGATTCAGCTATAAACTGTAGGTCCCTGTTCTCTTCAAACAGTTATTAATAGAGATCCCCATGCTTCACCTAGGGGCGACTGACAAAAAAAATCAAGTCAGGGAATTATTATTATGCATACTTTTCACAAATAGTTAAAATATGTTGCAATGTATGGACAATGCAAGTGGAAGCTAGTACTGTGTAGCCAACATTGGGGGGTATACTTAGTAAGCGGGAAAGAAGAGACCCTACAAGGGTTATACCAAAATGAGCAGAACGGTAAAAGAAATCGGTGGAGAATACCGTCGGACATCTCCTTTATCTCGAAGAATTTAAATGTTTAATGGTTGCAAATCTACGGGCCCCTTCGAAAACTCCGGTACTGTGGGAATCCCGTCATCCTCCCTGTCGATTGGACGAATTAAAGCGAATTCTTATGAACATTCAATACTTTTATTTTGTCGTTAAGAACAAGCTATATCAGGATTCAATTAAAAAATTTTAAGATATGACCACTAAATAAAAGAAAAAACCTATTTACCTATCGATATAAGCAGAGATCGTGGGCCATACTAAATGATTTAATTAGTTAACGATTAAAAAAAAAAATATGACACTAAGAAGCCAAAGTATTTACGGAAAGAATTCCCTATTAGATTACAGATAAAAAGTATCTCGTTTAGCCGAAATATTAATTAATTTAGGATGTTCCTTATATGTATATATTTATTCTTAAAATTACTTGACTACAAGAATATTACAAAAATAGCTGAACAATAGGATAGCATGGAAAACCTTTTAGAAAGATACCTAGCTTATCTGTGCATATTTTGTAGACTCTAAGTACACGTGCTCAACGTTTAAACACTAAAAAATTTTAAGCTGATTTGGTTGAGACTAATCGTTAATGACTTTAAAGTCTAATCCACTTTTAACCTGAGCTGCACCATGTACAGCACTTACTGTAATGGAAGGGCTTAATGCCGGACGACGGGACAGAAGCGTCAATTCCACAAATCATCTGTCATTCACACACACGCACTCACATGGCGACCATATTAAAATACACTGCTGCTTTTACCGATTGTCACAACGACATGCGTATCGATAATTCATCAAAAAAAAAAAAAAAAAAAAAAAAAAAAAACAGAAGGCGCCAAATGCGGTGGTGTTTTTTTATACATATATGTACCAACATAAATGTATTTTGGAGACTGTCGGCGCAAAGCCTGTGACGTAGTCATTGCGGAAAATAAAATTCCCGGACGCAGGAACGGCGGGAGCCCATTGTCGCCGCAAGAACAACGTTTGACTGACAATGATGAATAAAAGGCGATAAATCTGTAGGAAAAAAAAAAAAAAAACAGAGCTGTAGAAACGGGGTCGGATGTGGGTAAGGCGAAAGACATTTGTTCCAGACCGCCTTGGCTAGGCTGGAGCCTGGGTACTTGGTTATACAAGGCTGGCTGATGATGTGCGCTGATTTGAACAAAGTGAGCAACGGACGACGTGGGCGCTATAATTCTGCACTCTGATTGTGGCTTTACGTCTGACAGCTCCAAGCTGGGTAACCGTTGTCGAATTGATATCAAATGAAGATTACTGGCTATAATTCTCTAGACTTTAAAGCAGTGAAATGCTAAAGTGTCAACTAGAGATTAAATTGACATAATATTTTTTGAAGTTAATAACTTGTATCTTCTGTTTATATCGATGTAAACTTAACTGCAATCCTTTTCAACTAATACCCAAATTTCAATAACAATAGATTGATACTTGTTATCAATTTCGCAAAAGTCTGTTTTGATTTCGTTCCATCGCACGAACTCTGCGCCGCCTGACGCATTAACCCAAAAGACCTTAGCTAACAGTGAGTCAACTCCAGCCAGCACGTAAGCTTTTCCTGTCCAACACACAATTGCCAACTACAGCCAGAAAAAGTTTTTGCCTGGTCCATGAGGACGACAGCGTTACGTGGGCGCCATTACCTCAGATCATTAGCGATGATGCTGCTGCAAAGTGACACCAACGATGAAAATGTTGGATTTTTGTTTTTGACAACAACTCAGCAAGCAACCTTCAAGTGTCCGCCAGCCTGATCTTGGAAATAAAAAAACGAGGAGCAAGTGCCATAATGTCCCTACGGTATGTCGCTAAAGACAAAGCTCCTGATTTATGTTTTATGGCCAGCAAGGAGAGGCTGTCATTAAAAAAGGTTACTCCTGTGGCAGAAAAGTGTTTATTATTATTTTAATATGGGGCTGCTGTAAGCGTAAACGCCTTGGTCGCAACCAGTAGATTAAATGACTGATAAGCGACTTGGAGACGGCATCCTAAATTAAACTTCAATGCGACTCAAACGGAAATCAGTAGCAACAAACCAGTGGTAACACTGGCAGCCAATATTGCTAACATGCACTCAACTGGGCCAACAAATGTCACGCAAAGGCAATGTCATTGGCTCCCCTTGTTAAGAAGACCATAGTATTGTGGGTGGGGTAAAGCAACCCTGTTTGCGTGCACAGTGGTATTAATGGGCTCAATTGAGCATAAAATAAAAAATGTGGTCGAACGAGTACCAGATGTAACTGGATGCCTTGTTGGAATTAATGCAGGTCAATTTGTTGTGTGCAATGTTTTATTTTTTTAGAAGTCATATAAATGACAAACATATTTGGAACGGTGGGATCAAGCTTCTCAATATAAATCACAATAAATAAAATGTACTGGATTCTTAAAAAGAATTATAGGCACATAATTTATTGTAGCAAAGAAAGAACCAAAGTACCTTCAAAACCAGCCTCTAATTTCAACTAAAATGGAGCAACTTACCTGCATCATCTTCCACTAATTTTCTCATTAACAGAGATGTAAATCATTCTGCATGCCAGCTACTATACATTACTGATAGTATTTTTTTTCTAATAGTAGTACCACTCTGAACCAACCACTTGATTAAATTCAAACCTGTATAGGCAATGCAATCCACTTAAAAACAACGAACAACTATTCAACTGCATATGTTAGATGGTGGTATTAAACAGACACAGACCCAGTCACATACTTATTTAAATGCTGACAGTATGCTGACAGTATGCTGACATACCGGCACAAGGAAATCTGCACCTGCATCTCCTGCACCAACAGCAAGAACAACAACGTCGACGACGTTGACGTCGACAACTGTTGAGCAACTCATTTTCCTGTTAATTAATTTAATTAGAACATTTTTCCCACATTTTCTCCAAATGTAAAAAAGACAAACGGGGCGGCACTCAAACGTGCCGTGCCGTGACGTGTAGCTAGTAACCACTTAACCCCGACCCAGAGAGCCATCGAACCAACCAACCAACCAACCAACCAACCAACCAACCAACCAACGAACCACCCATTGATCCACCAACCGACACCCAAACCTAAAGAAAACAGCGCCAGCAAGTTAAACTTTTTTAATTGCATTCAATGTAGCTGCCAACTGCGGAATACAGACTATGATGACGATGCGAACTTGGTTGGTCTGGTTGGATGACTGGCTCGCGGAGTCTTTTGGATGTCTGACTAAATGTCTGCTCCTTCGACTGACTCGGTTGAGTTCCGCACATTCCAAGACGTTATTTAATGACATTTTCATCAAGATCCGCGTCGTTCTCATTATCATTATAATTGTCATGCTGATTTCTGTTCTTGAGCTTGGTCTTGCAGTTTTGGCCCTCAACATAGCATGGCATACTCAACTATTTTCCAACACTACTTCTTATATACTTTTTCAATGAAGTATGTAAAAACATGCACACTACACATTCTTTGTATGTACTTAGTATTTGGAATTTGTTTGGGTTACAGCTGCGTAAAGTTTGTCCAAATTTCTTATTTCAATTCTATTTCTTATAGTTATATAATTTGTGTGTGTGGTTCGAGTGCTCGAGTAATTTGACAATGAAGAAGAAGGCTTTATATGGTTGGGTCTTACTTAACAATCGTGACTTTATTTTTAATGAGCAGTTTTTTGAGGCGAGAAGGAGTGCTCCGGAGGGAGGGTGTTTTGTACAAATCTGCTCAAGTGTTGCAAAATGTGCAAGTTGATGTATCACTGACATGGATAATTGCTTTTCAATGGGTGAACCATTAACCATCAAGAATCCTAAAAGGCACTTTATTTACGTCATGTTTACACTTTAGCTGCAAATGAAGAAACATTTGAAATATAGAGTAAAATCTATAAATTGCACTTGGAATTGGAGTCAACTAGACAATGGGTGTCCCATAATAAGGCACCGAATTTTTAAATGAAACATCTTTGAAAAGAAAACTAAACGAACATATATAAACTTTCTTAATTAATCGCTATCGATTGTACCAATAATATGGTTATTTAATGTTACCCAAGCCACAAACGCTGCGACTGGTTCTACGACTTGGCTGTAAATCGAGTGGGTTGTACAATTGATTGCTTCGTTAGTGTGGTCGTCGTTTGAAGTTGTGTATAATATGTACGACAAATCGAAGTGTTTTCATTTTGACAACAAAATTGTACAACCAAAAAACCTTTGGATTGCCAAATTTGGTTACGATATCTTCATAAACAAACGAATTATGGCTGAAAACGTGCTATGGGAGCTACATGATGTAGTCAAACGATATTGATCAAATTTGGTATAGTGAGTGGGAACTGTAAAAAACTACCAAATACAAAATTTGGTTATGATATCTTCATAAATGAATGAAGAACAACGAATTTTGCACAAAAATGTTTGTTTGAGCGATCGGTCCCATTGGGGTGGGCTTATATAGTCTACCAATTTTGATAAAATCTGAAAGTTTGTTTACACGAGCTCTTACCATCTCTGAGATCTAGGCGTTCATACGGACGAACAGACGCAAATGGGTACATGAACTTCTATAGTCACCTGATAATAATTTAGCTAACTAATGAAGCTACACTCCGTAACAAATCTACAATACCCTCGACCGTAATAAAATATATAATAAATTAACGTTATATTTATAATATTGCGGTATTTCTCACCGGAACATACTTATTTTTAGTTTATCAAAAAAAAAAAAAAAAGAAATTATTTATCAACTCTGCCGAAACCCGGGATTGAACCGGGGACATTTAGATCTTCAGTCTAACGCTCTCCCAACTGAGCTATTTCGGCGCTTGCTTTACGACCGCGCAAAGAGCCCCCTTGTACTATACCTGCTTATAAGATCCGCGCAATTCTTATCGCATTCATTGCAAAAACCAATAAAAGCTTTCAACGAAAAAATAAAAACGAACCTTTGGCAATTAATTTTTAATTCCGTAAGCCAAAGAAAACTTTGCCCAATGACAATAAGTTTTATGACCGCACTAAATACACTAGAAGCTCCGGTTCCAACTAATCAGCAACACCGTCGTCCATGGAGAGCCCAAAACAAAATGTACAATTATTAAACTTTTAATCAATTTATCAATATTAACTTTTTACTTGTGCGCAAAAAAAGTTTCCAGTGTCGAACCAACAAGCTCGCAAACTTTTCTCTCTTTTTTCCCCCACATTTTCCCGAGCGAGGTCTTTAACTTTTTCATTAAGGATACATTGAAAGTGGTATGAAAAAAATATAAAAAAAAGCTTACATTTTTGTCGTTACGCCATTTCAATTACTGGCCAAGCGCCAGTCAGGACGATCAGTAGCAAATTTATAGAGACAAAAAACTATCTGAAGAGCAGCAGCAAAGAACAAAGAGAATCGGTAAAATGGCAAAATGTGTGGACAACGATGGGATGATGGCGTTGGAGAAGGTGACGACAATGGCTTTGGCGACATGTAACTCATTTGTCGCATTGGTTGCAGTCTCGATGCAGGGAGCGCAACGGGCAGTCTCAGTCTGTGCATCGTATTACTAATTTCCCTGGTGACCATGGGCACAAGGCGTGTGTCTGATGCAGCTATTGAACCCAACGTCAACAGCTTGCAGCTCCAAGTCGAATATCGTCTGTCCTGCCCTGCCTGTATGACCATTAGCACACAAGCTCCGAATGTTGACGTTAAACGAGCAAAGGACTTGGGCCCATTGGTTAGTTGGTTCGTATCTGTCGAAGCTGCATCATCAACTTGCAACTGCAATGTTGCAACCAACGACGTAGTCAACTTTTTGATTAACGCCATTATGTGCTGATAGTTCAGTTGACCCAGGTTAATACGCCAGATGGCCCGTCCACTCTGAATAGCCTAGCTGCAATGCCTTTCCAATTGGACTATCCTTTTTTATAGGTTTGTAGTGTATGTAACTTGTTGAAGGATGTATGGTAGACCATTAATGTGACACTCTGAGCCATGTCCGGTTACCTAGATCTCGAAAGACCAAAGAATTAGGTACAAAGTTTACCCGTATCCCCGTAGGATAACAATAATAAACTTTGATTGTCAAATACTTTTAAGCTAGATCCACAAAATTGGAAAAGTGAGTGCAGAGTATTTCGCTATCGAGCATAGCACGGACTGTTTCCTTTTTTTTTTGTAGCTTCAATTTTAGCCGCTCTAGTTGTCAGTGCCGGTGCCAGTGCCGGAGCCGGCACATAGTCCCGTCCATCCCGTTTTTGTAGCCATTGGCGTTGCCATTGCCGTTGCCATGCTACCAAATTGCACTCATGTGTGTAATTTATTTTCTCGGCATAAAAACTTCCTAACCGGAAAATGAGCACTCAATTAAGAAAACGTTTAATCCATGAAAAGTTCCAACTGAGCACAGCCTGTTTGGTCCTTCGATGGTTGTAGCTTTGCTGCCATTCTATATGTCCGCACATACATATGTACATGTCGAGATATGTATATATGTTTATAATTGATCGGGTGCGCCGGTTAGATTTATTTTAGTCACATCACAGTGATTTGGAATTCCCAGGACATATTTTCAAGCACGGAATTGAAAGGTAAAACGGACATGATTTAAAATAAAATAGAACTAAATTCGAAGTTGTATTTATAAATGCTGTGTATTGAGTAAAAGAATACTAGTATATGACCAAATATTTGTGAATTTACAGAATGATTCAACAAAGTGTCCAGCTGGATAGGATACAAAAAATGTACACAAGGATTATTTAAAGCAAATGCTGCGGATTAATTAAGAAACAGTTGTTACTGCAACATTTAGGGTATTTACGTCTGTTGTTCAGTTTAGGATCGTTGGTGCCAATTTTCAAGTTTTTTTCCAGTTAGACTATTCACTTTAGACCAAAATTTTTTTTTTTTAAACCTGGTCCGCTACAGTTTGCAACACAAAGGGGCGTTCATACGTCTCATCGCAAGCGTAATGGGTTAGGTCAGGGGTCGGCAATTTAGTAAAGCCTGATTTATAGTTAGTCATTTAAAACATATACAAACTTCTGAATTTTTTTTTAGTTTTAATATCACTTCCAAATAGTATCAATTTTTAAGTAACACTCTTCCCTTCCATTCATACATTTTGAAAATTATGAGGAGCCTTACGCTAAGATCATCAAAACACTCTACAAATCTATTAAGACTTTTGCCTCGACTTAACCATCGTATTTCAGAAGGTAACAAAAAATCTCCATATTTCGATTTAATTTCCGCGATATAAGGTAAGCAGAACATGTGAAAATACTGCCGCCCCACTAGGTTAAGAGAACGTAGTAGCTTTCATTTTGGTAATTATATATCCCATTGTAATCGATATCCATTGATTTTTACTCTCAAAGTATTTTTCATAGCTTAATATTCGATATTTCAAAAATTCAGCTTTACCTTTTCAGTTTGGCGCAAAACCAAACATAGCTAAACTTCAATACAGACCGCATTTCAATTCCCAGTACGAAACTTATGTGACAAACTTAAGTTTCGCCAAAAAACTTGAAGGCAGCCCATGAATTTATTATCTAGAATGCCTACTGATATCTCTATTGTGTGAATACATAATTTGAATAAAAGTAATATGCAAATGACAAGAGAGGAAACAAACCAACTGATGTCAGAGGGAATATTTTTAGTTGACGCATTTCCGCTACTCGGTCCCCAGTGTCCCCCAGTTCCACTTACCGCCTGAGCAACTGCTCCTCGACTTTTGACTAACCAAAAAATGCATATGCAAATGGATGTGCCTGGGTGTGCGTGTAGTTTCGGTATGTAACATCATATGTACGGGGTGTTCCGAACACACACATATGTATGTACATGTGTGGAAATTATGCAAGACGCGTGTCAAGTGCCGCCGCCTTCCAAAGTCTTCCATAGTTGGCGACGGAGACGCAGACGACGATTTCGACTTGACAAAACTTGGCTGCCATAGTTGGTACGCGCGCCAATTACATTCTGAATTAAATTGTAATGGGGCGCAGGCAGTGTATGATCAAATGAGTTGTTCCTAGCAACTACTGAACGAACAAGTAGACGCATTCTCGTTGTGGAGTAAGCTCTCTCCTCTTCCAAAACTGGCAATTAACAGTTATGCTTGCTGTTCCCGGCACATGGCAGACAGTTTTAATGAAGTCGTGGTGGTGGGTTCACTTATTTTTAGGTGACTTCGATGAAGGCCGGAAAAAGTGCAGCGGCGCAGACATACGCCACCTTGTCCCGCCTAAGCGCTGCGTCTGCTACTGCTACTGACAGCCGGCACAGGAAGTGCCCACTGAGTGGGTGAGAGAGAAAAAGAGTAAGAGAGGCGTCCCAACCTGAATGCACGGGCTGCTGACCAACGTTTTGCTCGCCTAATTGGCTACAACGGAAGTACACATAATTTGTAGTCGATGTTGCCGCACCAGGTTGCACAATTTAAGGTGAAATTGTGCGGAAAATCAGCGATATCAAGACTGAAACGCTTATCTGCTGCTCAAAAGCCATGGTCTAGTCGTTACCCAGCTAAGGTAATTGATACAGAAACTTCAATACGTGTTGTG
This sequence comes from Chymomyza fuscimana, assembly GCA_949987675.1. Taxonomy (NCBI): domain Eukaryota; kingdom Metazoa; phylum Arthropoda; class Insecta; order Diptera; family Drosophilidae; genus Chymomyza; species Chymomyza fuscimana. Next base: position 61,382,101 of record OX465088.1, read on the forward strand.
TGAAATATAGAACTTTAATTTAGACCTATTAGAATGTGAATAGGTGCATTTTGGGAGCCCAGCATTGCAAGCGAAAGAGACATGGTGTTCTGTGTTCCGCATGACAACAAGGCAAATCGAGCACAAAAGTGTCACTAAACGATCAACTTTAAACGCATCCCTTAGATAAACGCCATTTTGGCATAAGTGCTGTGGGTCCAAGTACTCCCACATTCAAGATGCGGCTACCACGAAATGTGCATTTAAATGGCCGCTTTATCGCTGCCACTGCAGTCAGCCTCATCTAACGACAACCACTTGCGGCTGTCAAATGCAAAAATGGGCAGGACCACTGAGAAGCTTAACGCACGCAAAGTTTCCATATTTTATATAGTATACATAAGTAGCACAGTTTTGTTTTTCCAGCAGGGACCAACAATGGCATATGAATGCATTTCAAGCTCAACTCCTCGACTCTCTATTACCATCCCCAACTTCCCCCATTCGGTGGTGCCTGTGCCTCAAGTGACCCCATGCAGCAATTTAATTTTACTTTGCCACAAATGTCGTCGACATCGTCGTCGTCATCATCATCGCACTGCTCATTTTCTTCATCTCTCCACTCGCTCTCTCTCCTGAGCGCATTCATAATTTGCACATTAACCTTATTTTCTTGTTATGCATGAGTGCAAGAGGACCAAAAAAAAATAACACGATATACAAAAGAAAAAAAAAAAAAAAACACTTCTAAGAAGGTTTTTACGAGTTCTCTCTGATGGATTTTAAATGAACTTTAGCAATGCGAGGGAGACTGCTCTAGTGTACGTGTTAGTTGGGTAAGTAATTAGTTTGGCATAATTTAGGCATACCAGATCAAATTTTCAGAGATTTGAAGAACAAAATTTAGTTTCGGGGTTTTTTTAAGAGAAGATTATTACAAAGGAGTACCCGACTTTCGTTAACCGCGCTTTAAATATTTGAGAAATCATCTATAAATGCAAAAAAATTAAAAGACTACCAACGGTGTAGCGAAATGTTCAGCACAATAAAACAAACGTATTTGGACTTCTAGGTCGGTCTATTCGTGTTACCTGTGTCTTGAAGGTTCTGGCTTCCTTTTTCACAATAAAATTGTGCATAATTTTATTTTTTTTATCCGTACGCAGATTAAGTTTATCGATTCATGTCAATTTCAAGCGTCGTTCCTCCGCTACGGAAATCACTTTTCTTAAATCTTAATCAACACAAAATATGAGGCAAATACAGCGACGAAATTTTCCATATTACGAAATTTTTTCAAGCACGAACAATATTTTGCTACTTGTTAGAATCTTTTTTTCATAAATTGGCTAGAATCTTGTAGGCTAGCTGTAGGTAAAAATAACAAATTTCATTTTGCCTAGAAATCCCTGTTTATGCAGACTACATCAATCCAAAAGTTTTTCACTGTTTACCCCTAACCCTTAATAAACCTAACAATTAATAAATACCCTCCAAAGAGTGTGAAAACAAAACAGAGTACAGAGTTTATTACAATCGGGATGGCAGACCACTTATAAACAAAAATTTGATTCTTCTTTACCTTGTTTAAACATATTATAATCCCATAAAACGAACGGAACCGAAAATCAATAAAATTCCGCATTGAATCTGCTTTTCTTACCAATACGGCAAAAATACACGATGGTTTGACGATCGAAATCAAAGTGAATGTTAGGAAATATTGTCTTATGTAAAGGCGGGAAGAGAAGATTGGGTGCGAAAAACTCCCATCAGGCTGAACAAGCTAACGATCTACATAGGCGTCTCGGATGCGGAACAAGTTACAATTTCTTAGGATCTAACGAAGTAACTTTCTAATTGGTGTAGCGTCTTTCATCCGGCTTTCTCATTGCTTATCTCAAGCTTATCTGCATATCCAAAAGCAATTTATCACCCTGGTCAATCTGACGTAACTGGTAAAAAGGGCAGGAACGGATCCGTGCTACCACTTGTTTTTGCAGTTACTGACATAAAAAAAAGACCTCTTAAAGATGATGGGCTCAGCGATCGGTTGTCCCATCCTCGGAGCACTCTGGTCAAGGTACAACATTACGATAGTGACAGAAGTTGAAACGAGGCATTTCACCATAAAGCCGATGGCGGAGGATAGAATTTACCCCACAACTGACATGCTAGTGCTATGCACTTTTTTTAAATATAGAAGGCCTTTCTTCGAAGGCCTGTCTGGTAAATCTGCCCAAAGCCGTCAGTGATAATATCCACAAAGGATTATGGTTCCAACGTGCAGTATATCTTTCTGGAAGCATATTCGAATTCAATAACAAAGTTAAAACCTTTGTCATATTTGGATATTCAATAGTTTTACACCACAACTTTCACAAGTATTATTAGAAAGATTTTTTATCGAAGAGTTTGAGCATATTTGCCGTTTTTTGTTTCACTTGGTCATATGCAGCTCTTCTTTATCTTTTTCATACTCTTTATTCACAGGTATCCTTTGCATTTTCATTATGCATCTTCACAGCAGTGGCACATTCATTGGAATTACTTCCTGCTTGCAGCCGGCACATACCTGCCTGGAGCCTCACCTCAATGACAACACGCTCCTTTTAGAATAACGTCCATCCAACCAAAAACGCTTGACTCCATTTCTTTGGCTCATTTATAAGCAGCACATGTGCGCCTGATGTGCCTGGTCTAGAAAACTGTGGGCAACTGAGGAGTTGCCATTACCCAGACCACACAGAGATCCAAACTGCTCCAAAATGCAATAGTGAGTGTGGGTGATGCGATTCGGGGCGGGCTCCTCGCATTTAGTGTGTGCCAAATGCACATTTAATAACGTAATTTCTGAAGCGTGCAAAAGATATTTTTAGAATTTAGTTCCTTTCTTCGCATTGTATGAATGTAAGTGGAGTGTGTACTCGTTTCATTGCGCCTGAAACTTTCTGCTTCATCTTCTCCAGACATACAATCAAAAATAGAGTACCAAGCTGGCTGGCTCTGGCCCTGGCTCATTCCCGGAATGAGTTCCCCCCACTTTTCTGTCGCATACGTGAGGACGTCGCACAACTTTTTAGCCAAATTTGCATATGCGACGTTGTTACGCCAAAGACTGACGATGATGATGACGTAGGAATGACGGAGGAATAACGAAGGAACTGAGGGCTAGGAATAGCTGTTAGCAGTTTTTTAGGTACTATGGATGGTACATACTCGTCTATATGTATGTATCTGCTTTTGCCTTTGCCTGACGCTGTATATAAAAAGCTTCGCCACTTTTATGCAAATAATGTCTTCCAGGAATTTTTGTTATTTATAGTTAAGATAGCAAACGTGTGGATGCCTCCATATCTAAAAGTGTACATTTGTATCTGTATCTGTGTCTTCCACCCCACCCTCCGATACTCCCATCTACATTGCACTACTTTACAAGTTATTGCTTCATTTCTTCAGTAAGTTTTTCACCTTGTAAGTATATTGTATGGTATACTATATGGATACATGAGAAGCGAAGGTTCTTTGGCCAAGTTTCTCCACATACATACATACATATATCAATGTATCTATGTACATAATTGGCAAGTGTATGTGTGTGGGATAGCTAAGTGTGTTTGTCTCGCAGTCAAATTACATTTTTGAGCTAATAAAAAGTTCCTATTAAACTTTCTGGCAGTTGATTTCGATTCGTTAGTTTGTTATTTTTTCTTTGTCAGTTTATATTTGTGCCTCGTCGATCTTTCCTTCCCTTGGTAATAATTTAAATTGACACTTGCATTAGTCTTAATTGCCTTTCTGGGATTCCAATTTTCAACATTTTATATACAAAGACAAGAGGGATATGCTCAACTCGACAATAATGAAAAGTTTTAACAATCGAGAAATCTCTCCAAAAGTAATCTATTAGTCACATTTAGAACTGAGACTAGATGGCATAAGCAGCCAAGTATTCAAAGTCTTCTAACATTTAAATCAAAAAAAAAAAATAAGTCAAAATTTATTTGTATTTAGTAAATTGAAACTTATTGTACAAATCGCCCAATTCCAGACTTTTGAAGCTAAAGATTTTAAGGAAATAAGAGTTGTGACAGGGCTACCCTTGGAAATACCCTTTTTAAATAGTTCTTATTAGCATTGTATTAACCCTAACCAATTTGTGTAATTATTTTCAAATGAATAACACATACCTAATTCCACATAGAGTTTTGGTCGTATATTCTCCTGCCAGGCACTTTGATTACCAATCACGAAGAGTGTCAGTAGTAGGAAGACTTGCATCCATCCAAAACAATAGGCTAAATGATTGCTCCGTGTTGAACTTTGTTTTTGATGCATTTTGTTGAATTTATAAATGTGCCGCTTAGTATATTGCATTATTCTATTTTCAGTGTTGGAAAAATTTAACATTTATTTTTTTCATAAATAATTTTTTTTTTTTATTTTTTGCCGGTTATTCTATACAATTTATTGCTGCACTCTGCGCGTTGATATCGCACAGATTGGGATTATTCTATTTGCTTTGTTTTATCTATAAACTATTTAAATGCAATTTATACTTAATCAGGGAGGAGAATTTATTTGTTTTCGAAATATAATATTTTATTTAACAACTTTTATTTAACAAAGTTTGTGAGAACCGAACTCTAAACTTGTTGTGAATATCATCATATAAATTTTGATAATATAATTACTAATATTTTTTATATTTATTTTATTTATGTTGTGTGTCAAATGAGTTTTCTGCAGTTTTTAAGTAATTTTCTGAAAAGAGATAAGAAAAATGCAAATTATTATTAGTATATAATGTAGAGTCGGTGTTATGTCAGATATTAGCGTCAAACCAATAATACTTTTTAAGAGATTTTAAATAATATTCAACAAGTAAAAAAAGAGTACATATTTCAAAAAAATTAGATTACTCATTAAATTCCTTTTTTCTTTCAGTTGCAATTCCCTTTTTTTGTAGTTTAATTTTGCGTGCATACTTTTAGGCACTTTAACACCTCATACTGCAGATACCCCACCTCCATTATCTAAACTAACAATCAGCACACACAATAAAACCGAAAGGAAAACAAATTTTTTTGAAAGCACCAAGTGGCGCGTTAAGTGGGGCCCTCCACTTTAACATTAGAAGTCACCCACTTGACTGTCCCGCCCGAACCCGCGCCATTGTTGACGTCATAATTAGAACGCACCAACACACACGCACTCCCACACACTCACACATACACGCATTAGTGCGCCCGTACTCATAACTTACAAACAAATTGCGCTGCACTTTTGCGCCCCAAACCAAGGCATTGAGCAGATTTATGACGTGTCCCCAACGCCCCCACCTTCCATGCCATTCGCTACATTTTTTCCTCTTTCGTGCTACATTTTAATTCTAGCAGTGGGGAAAGAGGGGGACGCATGTTAAAAAACTCATTAACCGCGCTCGCTACTTGGCACCTTTTCTCTGTACTCACTCTATATTCTGTAATCGTCTGTTTCTTTCAATTTGTGCTGCTCCTCAGTCGCTAGTTCGGTTTCATTTTTTTTTGTATACCCTGTAGTCAGACGCTATCTTGGATACTGTAGATACACAGGAGAAGTCGTGGTTCTTTATACCAAAATGCTGAGCACCATTTTGAGAAGTAATGGAGCCGTTTTTGTATGTACGTCTGCTCATTAATAACCCCCGTATTTTAAAATCCTGTCATAAACCATAACCAAGGGCAATCTTTTGAATATTAAATAGACAAAAACGCATCAGTTTCCGGGCCCCTATTCTATGTACAGCAACGATATTCTTTCTTTTTTTCTTATTAATAAACAAGAACTCCCGAATTCAGTTTATTTCCTCATGCGATAATAAAAAATGAATCGTTGACACTCATTCCTTATATCGTAAAAATGTTTCTTGAATAGGCTTACAATCCCCAACGTGACATAAAAAAATTTGAATTTGCTTCAAACCATTTTTTTGGTTGAAAAGTCGGTAAAGGGTATTCCATTGTCAGTCACCAACTCGACTGTATATTTTATTTTTCATTTCGTGCTCCCCTCTTTGTGGGCTAAGGTCATCACAGGCCCAACAATTTCAGCATGGCAGACATTTCTAGGAATTCTCAATAAAGATGTATTGGTGTGCACACACACCAATGCGCTATAAGCTGATTTGAGGTTACAATAAAATGGTTTAATTTTTACCCGATTTAAGAAGATATTTACCGACGGAATACATGCAGTCTAACTATGCATAACACATTAAACATGAAACGCGGAAACTGCAACGACCTCAAAAAGTGTTGGGCTTATGAGTACATCGCATTACATATTGGCAGATGAAGCAGTTGGTGTCATAAACCGAACTACTCGATGATGGCGAAAATTAACCAGACGTCATTCTCCCAATTAATACAATTACTACATCAATACCAACTATATATTAAGAAATTTTGAAATGCAGTTTCCCTTTTATTGCTCTGTCATCGATAGTCTGGTCAAAGTATTGTAAGGGAAAATTAAGTTATTCCTAGCTATAAAAACTATTTTTCACTCTTTGGTTTGTTGAGGGCTGTCTTAAGTTTTCATCCAATCGTCTTGAAAAATGTTATACTTGCTCTATATGATGATTAAGAAACACTTCTAAATGTTTCGGATAATTCGGCACCAAATAAGGAAAAATGGGATAACCAAAAATTAAATACTTTCAGAATTTTAAAAAAGGTTTCTTCATCGTGTCCATCATTTATACGTAAAAAGTTAAAATATCAAAAATTTAAAATCTTTTGAAATTTTTTTTATAAAAAACATATAAAAAACTTAGAGAACTTTTTTTAGTGCCGATTTATTTCAATTCATTCCATGTATGCCATTTTTTTGATCACTTGAACATTATCCTAGATGCTCCAATTTTTTGCCATTTGAATTCTAATATGAGTTTAAATCATTCCACGCATAAATTCCAATTAGGATCAACTTTTGTATGAAAACCAAATACGCATAACTCATGGTTAGCCGGAGACAAGGAGGCGTGACAATGTGTGTACAGGTTACATGTTAAATTGCCATAAGCCTTAAAAATTCCATTATGATTATTTACTCAAGTATCCAAAACAGTCGCAACCATAACACAAACAAAGACGCATAGCATGATAAGAAAACAAAGTTTTCTAAGCGAATAAATCTGTTTTGTTTGTTGCCAGGACTCTGACAAAGCCCTTCCCATTCCCACACCCCATCCACACTCCATACACATATTCACATCAAATGTGCTTGTAAAAATTGTAAAATATTTTTGTTCGCACACACAGATACACACAACACACACACATAAACATGAGCAAATGAGAAGTTTACGCGAAGGCGCATCCTACTAAATCCCATTTAGAAGACTTTGACTGCAGCTAAAACAAAACCAACGCAAAAAGGACAAAAAGGAATCGCTGCAGGATATGCAGACAAGACAAACAAGTCACAACAACCAAATGAAGAAAAACAGCGCCAAGTCGACAAGGACACAAAACTGGGGAGCCAAAAAAAAAAACCCGCAAAGATTTCCAACATAAATATTTTTCCACTAAAAAGTATCTAAATAAAGCTCACATCCATATACAAGATGTATCCTGTATATGATAATGCCCCATGTATTTATTTAAATATTAACAGTTGATTTTTCCGAGTTTTACACTGCGCGAAATAGTCTGCCAACAGCCTGATAAATTGCCTAGCAATTGCAACTGCAAAAAGGCGACCGCAAAACAAATTGCAAGACTGATGTGGGTTAAGAGTTTGTAGCTACGGTGGGGGGGGGGGGGGGGGGGGGTGTTGGCTAGAAGGGAAACAACTGTACCACGGGTAGACGCATAAATAAATAAATATATAAAAACTGAAATCACAAAATGCTATCAGCCAAGTTTTATTTTATTACTTTTCCTTTATTCCTTTTTATTTTTTCCCTTTATGGTTGAGTAATATGTGCAATGCATCAGATACAGAGCCGACAGGGCCTCCATTGTTTCTATACCCTTTCATGGAGTGAGCAATGTTATTGACTTGGCTAACTGCCACAGGAGGAGGCTTGGTAGAACATACATTTTTTATAACGAAACGCTAAGCAACAGCTCCGAAAGCACGAAAACCAAGATTTCGGTGACCCCCGATCTCTAGTTCAGATACCAAATTTTTTCATTAAGTAAGTAAATTGGTTTCATGTCACTATCGTTGCCAAAATTTAAATATTTCATCGATAATAACTCGTTTTACAATAAAAAAGACATTAAAATTTCCTTATATTATCACTTAAGGAAAAAAATGTTTAAATTCAATTCCAATTATGAATTTTAGAGAAGGATCGATGGTAATCTTTCACCAAAAACGAAAAATAATATTTTGAAATAACAGACAAATATTGAAAAATTATTCGACTGCATAGTTTTTGGCATTTTACTACAGAAACAAATAAGATTCTTGGCAATATATCCCTATGTGTAATTACTTTTTTCGGTAACAATCGTACAGGGTATCCCACGGTCGGTCACTAAATAGTCTTTATAAATTTTTTTATTTGTTTCCAAGCCAAAGCCACAATGAGCTGCGCATGTGTTGGTAGGCATGCGTGTGTGTGCGTGTGTGTGTGGCCAATGGACACTTGACATATTCCTGCTGCATGCCGCACAGAGCAGAGATGCCCCCCATGACTGCAGCGCATTTATTTTGGTTGCCATTTCTGAGTACCCCTGTACCACCCCTCGACCGAATCCGGTCGAAATGGCAAACTTCACCGCAAATGCAATTTCGGCTGCAATGGATTTTACTGTAGAGTTAGAGCACTCATTTTGGGGCATTTGTTTTTGAGTGTGAAAATCTATTTAAATGTCCGACTATAACGTCACTTCTGTGCCTCTTTTTCCACAATTTTTGTTTATTCTGTTTCCAGAGCTTAAATTATCCAACCTCCCAGGCATCCTAAGTAGATAATGCAAGACCTCTGAGAATTGCAAATGGTACGGTCAAGTGTGAAGAGCCTTATTAAGGCAAAATATTTGTGAACAATTTTGAAAGAGCAAAGAGTTTATTTGGGCCTAAAGACAAAGGCATGAACATTTTTTTTGCCAGATATATGTATATGTACCGAATTTTATACGGATCGGTTTTGACCGTGTGATTTATCAACCTATTATATCTTCATCAAATTTTATATTCCGAGTTTGACTATATCATGTAGCAGGTATATTAATGTATAGTACTACGGGGCTCCGCCCCCCTGCGTGCTTCGCACGCCAACGCCCGGTCTTCATTTAATTTAGTTCATCCAGACTATTATATAACCTGGAAAACTCTTTATATCCATAATGTTCATTCCATTGCCATGCTACAGTCGGTCCTGCCCGACTTTACAATATAATAGAGCAGCAGCGACCTGCATGCTGCTCTGATTTGCAACTGAAATAGGAACGTCGACAATGGCTCCTTTGATACTGTTCTGTTTCAATTTTTTTTATTCACTCTCAAAAATGCTTTTCACTATTGTAATGCTTACCTTTAATTCTCAATGTACAAATGCCTTAATTTAAACGATAGACAATTGCAATTTATCCAAAATTTCAAACTATTCTTAAAACAACTGTTGCAACAAAGAATTAATGCCATCAATATTGAAATAAATGTGAACAATAATGTAAAGTGAATTGTTGTTCAAGGCTTGCTATTGCTGCCGTTGCTATTCTCCCTTTCATGATACATTTTAATGTTTCGTATGAGTTTTCACCTGCATGATTTCAACGTATCGAGGTGAAAATTACATTGTGCACACCGTATGAGGTGTGGCTATCACAAAGTGTAAGTTTCACCTCAATACGTTCACGTATATGAACACAAGCGGTACCACACTGTTGAAGATGTACAAAGCCTTTCAAATGCCCCATGAGCATCTACCGGAATTTAACAAAACTGTGCTAAAAACTTCCACACATCATAAAGAACACACACACAAAAATTTCGTGAGTCTATAAAGCGCACACGAACATCATTTCATATTTATATATGTATATACATAGATTAGAATGAATAAGAAAACGTAAAACGATATAGTAAAAAAATAACACTCATTAGACTCCACATTTAGGAGAAGTCTCCTGTATCCAACTTATTGTCTTTTTTTATTAGCAGAAAGGTTTTTCAGATAAAGAGCTGATTAATCAATAGAAAGCAAAAGTTCTCAATTAAAAAGTTGTTCTTTTTTTGGGGAAGCACTTTACGTAACCTTTTTGGCTCAAGGGTACAAACGTATAATAAATTCGGGCAGAAGGAGGCGTGGTAGCCCCATAAAGTATACATATATATTCTTGATCGGCATCAACAATCCAGTAGATAGAATCATGTCTGTCTGTCCGCATGACCGTATGAACACAAGGATCTCAGAGACTATAAGAGGTATAGAGCTGAAATTTTACCAAAAGATTCGCATAATAGTCAGGCAGACCAAGTTTTAGGTCGATTTATGTCGATATCTGGCCCCGTTATACGGTATGCCGCAAATTTTTAAATTCGGATTAAAAATTCAAAAGTTATGGTTAAAAATGTGTTTATTTTGATCCCAAATTTTATTTCAATCGGGTAAGAACTTCGGGAGTTGTATAGTTTCTTAGAAATTAAGGAAAGTAAGCATAAAAAAGTATCGATAGAGTTTAAAATTTTTCTTTCGCTAGATATACCAAATGACCACGTTCAATGGGTTAAAATCTCTGAAAAGTTCATAGCTATTTTTTCGACTCTTGTTATACCCTGTACCTATAGGTACAAAGGGTATACTAGGTTTGTGCAGTGTATGTAACGGACAGAAGGAGGCGTGGCAGACCCCAAGTCCTTTATACCAAAATGCTTATCATAACCTCGGGTAGCGATTGAGCCCTGTCCGTCCGTCCGTCCGTATGAACGCCTAGATCTCGGAGACTATAAGAGCTAGAGACACGGAACTTTACCTGCTGGTGCGCATATTTCCTAAGCAGATGAAGGTTGTTGAATCATGTCAATATCTTTCCCCGTTCCCCCGCTGTAGATTTTCGCGGTTTTTAGCCACACCGTTTAATATTTTCATTTGAAATTTAACAGAGCGATGCGTTGTGGATACATGCATCTATGTGTAAAAAATGAACAAAATCGGACAAATACAACAGAAGTTATAGTCAAAAATGTGCAAATTTAACCTCCCCTTGCCAAGAAACTGCGTCAATATTTGACTCTACGCAATTATGGCTACAAGTGACCTAGAATCACAATTTTTGGTAAGCTCATTCATGTGGCTCTAATGAACAAATCCACATCCAAATTTTATCGATGCGGTCCCCCCACCCCCCGCAATCCATTTACCGTGTTTTCTCCCTCAACATACCAACTTGAAACTTACCCCGTATACTTTAAATAAGTTCTTTGTTGTAACATTCGAGTTTCATCAAAATGGGTAAAAATTTAGGGAACTTATAGGTATAAATATCGATTTTCACCAAAAAAAAATAAATTCCAATTGGAAAGTTCTTAGATGGAATATGCAGGAAAAATTTTTTTGACACAAAAGGTACAGGGTATTACACTGTCGGGCACCGCCTCGACTGTACCACATTTTATTTTTGTATAGGATTTTAGATAATATTGCAAAAACATCTTAACCCATTTTCTTCCTCTGTTGCGTACACGCAACACCATTTTCAAAAAATTCTTATGCGTCCTGTGTATGATATATCGCTACCATTTTTTTTTTTTTTTAAAGATATATCTTTAGACTTTCTTCCTTTTCATAATCCGACACCATGCAAAACTCACACTGACATAATCACTTGCGTATGTGTACACACCTTTTTTAGACACATTTTGAACTGTACACTAAAAATTACTGAATGTAAAGTCTTTGTCTTTTCGACATAAAAATGTGTTGACAAATGAACAACGAAGAATTTAAATTAGTTTATGACACATGCAGAAGTAATTGTGCGAGTTCTACATGAGGCTTAAAGATTGTGTTGCGTTCACGCAACGCTGGCGCATTGCTCGACAAATGAATTCGAATTTGCCACCAGTAGGTCTGCTATTTTTCAGATATTGACACCGCCATTTTATCATTGCATTAATAAATAAAAATAACTTTTATGTTATTTTTAGCCAATGGAACCCCATACAACTTTTTTTTTAATAATTTCTGGTAAAATAAATCATCAAGAATGATACGATTTGATATGAGGCCGAGAGTATCCATTTGTCGAGTAATACGCCAGCGTTACGTACACGCAACATGACGTCACGGCGTTCCTAGGTGTCAGAAAATTTTGAAATTTTGCAAATATCTTGTCTAAGGCATATGTAACGCCTCTACATTGATTTCATTCCAATAAAAATTTTTTTCGCGAAAACAGCGAAAACGGGTTAAGAAATCTTTATAATCCACTTTATTTCCTTTTTTACTACTTCCCAAAAGGAAGCTCAACTGAAACTTTAAATTTAAACAATATTTGGAGTTTTAAAGGATTTACATATTTCCTGTGCCATGTCACGTACGCTTCTCAGCACCCAAAGAATCACCAGGAGCACCGCTCCAAGTCCCCCGTAACAAAAACTTAGCAGTTTGTTCCTTTTTCGTGACTTATTTCAGTAAATAATAGTTAGTTAGTTGGATTTTGCAGCTTTTCTTTGGTTCCACTTGCTGTTTTCCTTCATAATTATTATTCCTCCTTGTTTATTTTTTTTATTATTTTTGTTGTTGTTGCGGTGGTGAAAAAAAGCAGCTGTTACCAGCCAGAGAAAAGCAACCAACAACCAACAACCAGTAACCAGTTAGCCAGCCAAAGTACTTACGACTAATGCTTCCTGAGACAGACACCCTACTGAGGCGAAAGCTTTTAGTTGCCGGCGCATTCCATGCTCCTCCATGGAGGAGGCTTTTCTTTGCTTTCGCCATTTTGTTTGGCCTGGATTAGCATAATGCTATTTATTGTTGTGCTTTCGTTGTCATTCTCATTCGTATTCTCAGTCTCACTGTTGTTGTTGTTGTTTTTGTTCCTGTTTCAGGTTTCGGTTAATGTCCCCGCTACTGCAGCTCCAGAGTTCTCGTACGAGGTCAGCTTGAAAAGTAACCGGCGTGATTTGTTCGTAAAAATTACTTAATTCGGTTTTGAAAACCGAAGACAAACAAGCATTTTTAACAATGACGTAAAATTGATTGGCATGTCCACTGAGTGGATTGATATGCACGAAATGGATTGGTTATTTTACGCTAATGAATGGAAATTATGTAACACCAATATTGGAATATAAAGAAGCTGTCTAGGGGTGGCGTGCAGCGATATCTTAAGCTCAACAAACAACGTTTCGCAACTGTTGAAAAAACTTAAATCCGTCAGAAAAACTGTTTTCATCTCAGGAATCGACAGCGAGGACGACTAGGCCTAGCTAAATTGGATATGGCAGTGGTGTTTTAGGGGTGTCCGTATTCATATCGATTAGCTTTTAAAAGCCAACACTATACACGGAAAATATTACACGGAACAATTCGACTGATTCGAGGTTTGTTTAAAACAAATAGTCACCACAAGGCAAAGTAAATAGAATTTTATTAGGATTTCTATTTATTATTGCACCAACGGATTTATTATCTTCTTCCTAACTTGAAGAAATGTCTTTTCAGCAAGAAATCTTGTGTCTATTATCTGCTTCCAAATTTGTGTGAAACGAATACCTGTTGTAAGGTCGTCAAATCATAATTTTTTGAAAGGACTCGGAAAAAATGGTCCCTTCCGAATACTTATCAGACTGTCCTCGTTTTGTCTTTCTTTTGTGGTTATGTAAATAAATTTTAAACTTCCGCACTGCATTTGGTGCAGCAACTATGCCACAGCCCTCCCGTCCGTCCTCCTGCCTGCCTGTCGACTGCTCTTTCTTCAGTTTATACTTATTTATTCGTTTGTTTCCCTTTTTTTCATTATTTGGTTATTTGTGCCTTGTTCTCTTTGTTTTCATCTGCCACTTATTACAAACTTTTCTGCTGATTCCCGATTTATTAATAATTCCTTGGTTGGTTTTGCGGAAACTTTCAGCTCAAATTTCCAATTTACGCTTCATATACATTCAATTTATAGCTTTTGCATCTAACACAACCCACATGATCGAAATATATTTTATATTTTATTTCTCGTAGAACTTGGAAATAACCCCATTGTGGCATTTTGAATCCATGATTTATGGGCTTTGAAGAGTAAAGCCTTCTTCATCTTCTTAGCAGCATTGTGCCCAAGCAGCAGGCTATTTGCTACATTTGCATTTGATAATCCCATAAATTTTGACCTAGGTTTGCGTTGTGGTAACCAGGACTAAACATGACAAGTGACGAACGTTTGACTGTGTTTGGTTTGGTTTAAAATCTCATAAATTACAAGTGTCAACCCTCAAAATCCGGATTTTAACGCTCAAATAGAAATCAGGGTGCGTCTTTGGAATTAATTTAGATACTCTACAATTTTGTGGTTGTTTTCAAATCAAATAAAATATGCATGTCCAGCAATAAATTTAAGTGTTTAGTTATTTGTGGATCCAAACTTTATAAGGTTCAAACAATAAAGCAATTAGAAAGATTTTCAGAAACAAAATAGATAAAACTATTTTTTTTTTTGCGCTTGTATGTAAAATTATTTTCCTGAGAAAGAAGCCATAACAGTGCAAACCGGCTCAAAATATCGGATGTCGCATCTTTGATGGAGGTTCTTCTGTTCTTAATCAATCATCTCATACAATGGACGGTTGAGTGTTTGCTACCAAGATACAAAGCCACTCAATCATGTCAGCCTTTTATATATTGCTCCAAACAATGAATATATTCCATATTCGCTTAAATAACTATGGGAAAACTCTTTGAATAATCTCATCCTATTAACAACCACGGGACCAAGAAAGATATATCCAATCATTCTTCGTTTAACTCATTAAAGCGAAAAATCGAAAGAACATTGGTAGATAGCACAGGCCCATGAAAAAAACGCGAAATGAACATTGCATAACCTCCAAAAGGTCGTATTTTGGATATTATCATAGAAACCTGAAATGTGGCTTCTTTAAGATTATATTGAACACAGCCACTCAAAAATCGATTTTTGGGTTTGGAGGTCGGACCATGTTTAATATTGGGGTCACTGAATGCTAGGGGTTTTTTGGACTTTGGAGTCAGCGACCTCAATATCATATAAAAATCATACTTGAAAAATGATGAAAACCTTAAATGAAGAAAAAAATGTTTCTTATAAAAAATAACTTGAGCACACATTTTAAAATGTTGTGTAGATTGTCAACGTTATTGATGTAAGAAAAATACAGTACGACATTTACAAAACGATCCCAATTCTAGACAATCAATCATTGTGCTGCTCTCTCCAACCTTATCAACTACACGACAGAGCAGCATGCTATTCACAAGACTGTCAAAGAAAAAAAGTTAAACATCAATCGATCTTATGGAAAACCTAAATTACAGTTACCATCATCGTCATCGTTAAGAGTCCCGTAGCCTAGTCTTTGGCCGGACAAGCACAAATTAGCAACCA
Source organism: Chymomyza fuscimana (assembly GCA_949987675.1). Classification (NCBI taxonomy): domain Eukaryota; kingdom Metazoa; phylum Arthropoda; class Insecta; order Diptera; family Drosophilidae; genus Chymomyza; species Chymomyza fuscimana. The sequence goes on from OX465088.1 coordinate 61,397,652, forward strand.
CTTAGCCTGCAAATTAACATAGCCAGCAAACACATAGGAGGAATTATGTACTACAATTCTTTTCGAATTCGAAGGTTTCGAAGATTGACTTCGGCGCTACCACCCAGTGTGAGTGTGTGCCATTCGATCCGTAGCTAACTTAAAAATTCAACAGACGTAGTAATTTCTTTACGACTCTCCATAAATCAGAATGGGAACACACACATTCACACTATTAGGGCCACAAAATGCATCAATCAAGCCATCAATTAAATTGAACACAATCATATTTCACAGTGGGACAAAGTGTCGATAAAAATAGTTGAATAAACAAAATAAACGAGACGCATAAAAGTGACCAAAAAGCAAATATATTGAGAGGGTCATGCATGGAATTCGGTATTCCGGGGAGATTGCAATTGGTTAGGTACATTGTGTCAGATCATAAATGTCGGGGACACATTCTGATATGTTCGTTTTAGGAGCATCGTACAAAATTTCAACTGTGCAAACAAACAACAAAAGTAGCGCAAATTGGGTCAAGTCAAGTGGGTCGCTATAGTGCATGTACGCAGACTTGTACGAGGTGAGGGTAAGTGGGTAAGTGTAGTCGATTTTAATACCGAAGCAACATTAAATGGCGCCAGGTCGTTTGCCAAGGTGGAAGGGGGACGGAGTCCGCAAAGCGACAGCAAAAGTCATAAATCACTTAATCACATAATTAGAATGTATAAAAATTGATTTACGAGAATCAGAATGTTCTGAATGTTGGTGCAACATGGGACATGGAACGTGGAACGTGTCGCGTGTTTACGATTATTTACTTATTTAGGTATGTGGTCTGGTTCAGCCGCTTCCAAACCACTGTGATTGCATAAGAGTCGAATTAAGGGTCGTCGCGCTCTAAAGTATGCAGAATTTTAATGAAACCAGACATCTTTAAAAAAGTAAGACAAAGTAAAATAAAATAAGAGTGCACACGAACATGGTATTAGATTTCTAAACATTCTATTGTAGCCAGCTGTGGTCCAACATCTGACATTTGACGAAAATCAATTTCAATACTCCAAACTTGTAGCAAAATTCCCCAGGCATTATGCAAATTCATTCTACCGACTATTCCTACATTCCTGCAACATCTTTAACAGCCCTTTGATATATTAAGCAAAAATTGCGCACCAGTCAAATAGTAGCGACTCTTGCGGCACGTGCTCTTATTATTTCTGAAAATGGTGGGACAAGAGCTTGTACAACTTTACGCTGTCAAAAGTCAAAGTAATCCGACGGCGTGTGACATTTTTCCCAAAAGTAGACAGTAGACAATTGTGCCACCATCCCTGGTAGCAGGAGTTTGTGATGCAGCTGCTACCCCATTTTTCGTTATCCTCTAGTCAAGGCTTTACAGCAGATGTCATTGATATTGTTTTTATTGTGAGGAGTTAGTATTATTTGTCAGGGTTGCATGGACATTGCATTGTCTGGTCACATTGTTTGGTATGCTCGTGTGTTGAAAGTTCATTTGGCTTATCAAAAATTTATGCGGTTTTGTTGAAATTTTCTTCTATGCCTATATGTTTTTTTTTATCCTTTACTTCCTTGGGCTGTCCAGTCTACCAACTTACTACGACTTTTTGCTTTAACCAATTTTCATTATGAGCCTTTTCTTTAATTCGTTTCCACTTTTCCTCTTATAGCCAAACATTATCCACTCATTCAGCACGCACGCACACGTTGCTGTCTCTGTCTCTCTTCACGCTCCCCCAATTTCCAGTCCTTGCCATGCGTCCTTTTCGTTCTCTTAACACTCTTTTTTATTGCATCGTAAATTTAATATTTTTATGTAATGTTTGTATAACGGTTCGCATTTACTACCCTGCTCAGTCGGTCGTTGTGCAATACCCTTACCCTTACCCACACTGCTATCCCAAAAACCCACATCTTGCCCACGTAGTGTGTCTGTCTTCTAGTACGAGTATTCCCCTCGTTCCTTGAGATTGTCGCGTGCTCGCATGCCAAAGGGGTTTTTTGTTGGGAAATCTGGGCTTCGGCGGGCGGGCACACGGGAGTGGGTTTCTTGAACATTTCTGTTATCATTTCATGCATGCTTCGATTTTGGTTTTTGCTCTCTCTTTCATCTTGTTCACGCTCCTGAGATGTGGCAGGCTTGCAAGCCAATGATATTTCCCGATAATTTATGAGTGCCTCAATAAAAATAAAAAGAATAGGCGACTAACTGGGCGGGCACGTGTTCTCATATGATTTTTGACACTACGGATTTTCGTTTCGAATTTAAATATTGCGACAGTACAGTCAAATAACATCAGAACACAGGGTTAATCTCGGAATGAAAAATTAGCTCAAATTTCTTTTGTTATCTATGATGGATGGATTTTAATGTAGGTTTTTAACAAAAGCATATAAGCTTGGATAATATGTCGTACGAAGCAAACATTTTTTAATAAGAAACAAGTTTGATTATATTAAGCATTACATTCCGAAAATTCTACTTGATTGATACACCATATAAAGATGGGGAAAAAGACGCTTTAAAAAAAAATGGCGAATAATAAAATTTCTTTTCAAATGTGTTGTTGAATAAAAATAAAAAATAAAAATATTTTAATTTTTTAAATTGACAACTTGTTTAGTCTCAATTAAATAAAAATTGAAAAACATGTTTTTTTAACTAAACCGTAACGTGTTAAGTTTAAAAATAATGAACTGATCTGTTTTTAAAAATTGTTGTGGGCAGTTTGTTTTCCTTAACAAGCAAGAACCTTTCGAACATTTTTGATCTCCGATAAACGAGTATCCCGTATAATATTATTTAATCGTCCTGAGCTGTGCTCCATGAGTCCTGACGAAATTACACAAATCCTCTTACCATATTCTACCATCTTCTTGACAAGTTTCATATCAATAGAGTGCTTGGTTCTAATAATTTATATTTTGAGTAAAGCACACAACTAGGTCTTGTTCACAGGTCCACAAATTACCTGCAAAGAAAATTAGAAATAAATTAATCAATTTTTACTTAAAACAACTTAAATAAAAACTAAAAACAACTTAAATAAAAACTAAAATAACAACTAACAGTCAACTTCAGGTCCTAACCATTTCCAAATACAATAAAATTTCAATTCGACAACCCATTTTACTTCATTCGAAATTCCTGACGCATACATAATGAACATCAGCATGGTGCTCACCGAGGAGGATATTGCAATTTTCCTAATGGCACACGCAAGCGCCTTAAAAAGAAATTACCCATCATATTTATTTAGGATGAGCCTAACCCCTTGACGAACGCTACTCTAAAAGACAAAACCAGACAGACACACAACTTGCATATAGAATTACAAATTCCCACGGCATATCCATCAGTCCTGGCAAATGTATTTGTCTGTCACACTCCTCAAGCCCAGGTCTTGATTTACCCTAACTCAACTCGCAGCCATTAACGATAAAAAATTTATTTTTAGCAAAGGGGCAGAGGAGCTTAAAGGCCAAATCAATAAATCACCAAAAAAGTTACAAAAAAAAAAGAAATGTGAATCAGTCCGCCTGACTTTGAAATACACTGCTCTGACTTAAAAAAAAAAATTAATTATTTGCACAAAGTTTTGCATTCATATGTTGAGGATTTTAGGTGCACTAAATAAAAATGGTTAAGATTAGGTTCAAAGAGCTTTGGCAGCTGAGACTTAAGGAAAGGTGTCTAAAACTTAAATATTTTCTTCCAATACCTTCTTATGTTTTTCGTTATACATTTTGCTGTATAAAGAGTTTATTTTTTTTGCCGAATTATTATGAACTTTGTACTTTGTACATTCTTTAATCAGTATGGGTATAGTGTATTCAAAAGTCGAAGTCACACAGATACCAAAAAACAGATGAGAATTGACTCGAATGCCTAAATTATCAATGTAATACCGAAGATAAAAGTAAAATTTAAATAAGACTTACAAACAAAGAAAAGAATTATGTGTGTTATCTGAGGAACAACAGCAGCAGCCGCATCCCATGGAATTCCAAACAATTCCCCATTTATGGAACACGTGACTGAGTCTTAGTCTGCGACAGGGACTTATCAGGTGATGACGGAGACGTTGACCAACAGAGAAGCAGTAATAAAAGCCTCTTAGTATGCAAATCGAAGGGCATTGCAGCAGTCAAGTAAATGAATCATACAAAGTGAGGCATACCCGAATGACCAGTAGACCAAAGACCAAAGTGTCGCACATACTTCGTCTTAAGATGCTGACTGCCTTGGTTTGATAACTTATGCTGTAATAATTAAGCACGAGCAAACCAACCAAACCAAACCCTGGATTCCAAACTCGAACCAACAAAGACAGGCGGAAAGTGTCGCCTCATAAGTATGTGCAGGAGAGAGGCAAACAAAAGATGACGCATGAGACGATTTAGTGCCCTGGAAGACTTCATGCAGTGCCGTCAGAGCCCAAAACCAGTTGACCACAATGACAGCGCTGCTTGATATTGGTTTTGGGAATTGACAGCACTGAAAATGTGCGGAAAATGTAACTATTCCAGGGGGCACCGCAACCCTCAACAGAAAAGGGCGGAGAGTTGAACGCGACTGAATAATAAGATGAAAACATTTCGCTGGATTGACATTGAATTCTTTGGAATTTAAGAGAACAATTTTTGTATCCAATTCGGTTTAATATGTTTTGTCGGTCATTTTTGAGGGTTTTATAGACTGCATTCTGTATCCAAAATATGACTGCGTTTCCAAAAAATCTTTAAACATTAAAGTGGGCAACAAAAATGATGTATTTTTATGCATTGTATGAATCTCATGAGGCAACATTTGAGTCCAGATGAACGCAAAACTAACTATCATGAGTTTTCTTATGGGGACCAAACGACGGGTCGTTAATAAAAAACTATATTTCTTAATGATTTTATATGTAAGTCGAGAGAGTTACCTTTAAGGTTTTCAGCAGCTGCGGTCAATTCTACAATTTTGGAAGGATGCAAAAAACTTGTCATGAATTTTATCGATTTGATTTTAAATTTTGCAAATCACGATCCCCACATTTTTAATCCGGCACTCGCAATGCTTGAGTGTATCTTCAAAATTCTCTTGAGGTTATTCGCTTAAGCTCAGGTCCGACTTTGTATAGGCGAAATGGTCGATCGCCTTGGGACCCTTTGGGACCTATCGTGTTGGCAAATAATTTCGGTTCTTATGAGTTGAGGTATTGCTTATTTCGATTTGAGGAGAAAGCTACAAAGTGTTGCAAGAAGACTGCAAAAAGAACATTTCATTTAATCTTAATCTGGTTAGTGATTACTATAGAAGGAGTTACTCCAATAATAAGTTCGAAACTTATACTATGATTTTTATTTCTAAAAAAAACTAAAAAAAAATTTTATAATTTGAAAATCTTTTTTGCTAGTGGAGAACGCAGTTTAGTTCAGGATGGGCTGATTTCAGTTCACCCAGGGCGCCATTGACCTTAAGTCGTCCCTTGCCTAAGCTTTAAAAAATATTAGACCTGTCAATTTGCACAGCTTAGTAATACTTTAAAACTTTTTTGTCAACAAACTGACGTGGTCAAATAAATGAATGAATGCACAAATGATTGAACGATTGCATGAAAGTGTGGGAGACAGGCTAACTGATGATGCAGTCACTCAGTCTCAGTCGCCATTCATTTGGAGTTTTCATGTTTCAAGTACGAGATGGACTTCAAGTTGACTTGATGTACTTAGTAGTTGCACTCGTAATTGAAATTTAAAAACAAAACCAAATAGTGGAGAATGGCACAAGTGCATCTAAATGAGTGCTCTCTAGAATGGAATGGAATTGAGTTGAGTTGGGTTGAGTTGAGTTGAGGCGAGTGCGTGAGTGACTGAGTGACTGACTGAATGACTTGTGCGTCTGTTGCCTGGCTTTGATTGATGAAGACAGTTTTCGTTTCGGCAGCCGCTCCCAATTCTCAATGCGCGTCACCCACGGATGGGCGGGATCCACAGAACGAACACATGCATACATATGCCGACGCACAACCCTTACAAGAAATGCAAGTACTGACCACTGTCACTGCATTCCGCTTCAGACCCGGCTGCGCCATATGTCCCCAATAGAGTTGTCAACGACTCGTCACAACAGCAGAAACCCACCAACAATAACAACTAAAGGAACGAAGATGCCATTATGGTTCCCCACTGCTCATTACCGCCAGAACGCAAAACTGCAAATTCTGTTGCCAGATCCCGGTACTTCCCCAACCGCAGTTCAAATGAATTTAATTGAAATTTCAAAGTTGTCAAGTAGCGGCCGAAGTCAGCCAGTCGTCCCACCTAGAGGCTCCACCAACTGCGGCGGCTTGAGATCCAGCCAAAATCAGACAAACGAAGACGCATGGCTTGGGCATTTTTAGCTTGGTTTTGCCGGCTACAGTTGACCAGTGTCCGCTCTGGACTCTACTCCTATGCCATTGGCGGAGTGGCAGCAGTCAAGTGCTGCGAAATGTGAAAAAGTAAATAAGTTTCGTCATTGCACTTTTGACGTTGTTGCAACATCTGGCCAAAAAGCTGCCAACGAAGAAGTGTCATCCAGTGTACGTAACTTTTTAAAAGAAAAGTTTCCCATTTTCTGCTTGCTGTTGTTTCCTTACCCCTCCTAAGTGCCTACGTACGTCCTGGCGAATATTTTTACGACTTTGTATACTATTTCAAGTTATTTAATACGAACCAAATGCATTTCTGCTACTTTCCCAAAGTCTTAGTGCACAAAACAAAAAATAAAACTTATTTTTCTTTTGCCATTTTCATTTATTTCGAGTAGGCGAAATCTTGTGCTCTAGAAAAGAAGCTTAGGAGGGACTCCTGAATACGTTACGAAGTTATCTGTACTTCATAAAAATCCATTTGAGTTGCAATTCCTCCTGCCTACCAATTTTTGGCTTTGTGATCATTTTTTAAACATAAATTGGATGCTTGATTGTGCACAATTAGAAACATTTTATTGAAAAGTATTTTTTTATTATTTATTAGAATTAGGATTTGTTGGTTTTCATTTTTTCTTTTGTATGTTTTACAAAAGACACAATTTATTAGGCCAGGAATTGGGCCTAAATTGGACGGCATCGTTGGTTTTGGTAGTTAGAAACTGCAAAATCTCATAATTTTGGAATCCTGTTGTCTAAATTATTTTAAGATTAGGCCTTTTTCAAGGCGCTTTTTACATAAAACCTATTAAAAAATTAAAAAATACAACAATTTTTAGGATATTCACGCTTTTTGTTGAGTTGAGGAATTAAAAATTTGACGACTTTTTCAAAAACAAAATGTACAGATATGAGTTTCAACTCTTAACTCAACTTTTCTTTAGCCAAGACCCTATTCTGCATTTTAGTAGTTGAGTTATTGAGAAAGTGTTGCAAAATACGCTGTTTGAGTTTTTGCGCAACTACTCAACTCAAGAACAAGCATGAATACCCTTATTATTAAAGGAAATTTATATTTTTTGCGAGACAAGTGTTGGATTCCTGCACAATAAAAAACCTTTTTTTTTCTTTTTATGAATGGAAGTAAATTTACCGAATTTTGAACTAATCTTTGCCTAAATTCATATTCATATGTTAAACTACTTTGTGAGGATTAATGCAATACTTAAAACCCTTTTAGAGTATGTTTTTTACATCGTTTTATTTATTTTTATTCATATATGTATACATATATTATAACTTAATTGCTGTTTACATACATTCAATAAAAATGTACAAGTTAATTACACAGGAATGACTTGGAATGTCCTTAATACCAAATCTTGATGGTATTTATTTAACACTTTTTAAAGCATTTATAAAGTCCTGCAAGTTGCATATATGTATAAGGCAGCTGATTAGGTAGAGTCGAGACAATTTCAATAATTTGATAACTTCTCGTAATTCATTTAAATCTTATAACTTTAACACTAAAATGAACACAAAATGCATTCTCCAACACTAGCACACCCTCGCTAGACAACATTTGCTCATTCGTATGCCAACAACGACATCTGCTAGCATATAGTGTTAATTTTATATAAACATATTCGGAACTCAAATGGTTCCATCATTAATTCTAATTGCAACCAAAAGAACACATCTGCTGCAGCATATCTCCAAAGGAAGCCAAAGTAATGGGAATGTTATTTAAAGGCTACAATTTACACATTTTACATAATTACAATAAAAACATGTATCTTGAAATTCATTTCGAATTTAAAATCTAATTACGTTTAACCCAAGGCATTTGGCTGGGTTAAAAGTTAGCACACAAATTGAACAGTCAGACTTTCGATCCATCGAAATATTTGACTGAGTTCCATTTGCAGCTGCTGTCGTTTCCCAAAAGCGCGCCTCAATGACAAGTGCACTTTACGAAATATGTCGACCAAAAAACCAATTCCCATTTTGCATTTTCGGTGGTTGTTGAAAGTTGTTCGCTTTATGCAGATATTACAAAATGGGGTTGCACCCTTTTTCTTTGTTTCTGGAGTTTTTTCCTTTTTTTGTGAATTTTAATGATGCTTTTGAACGTAATGCATCGTCTCGTTTCCATTTGAAGAGCACTACATACATCGTACGTCATGTTTAATGGAACATTGGAAATTGATTATTTTGGCTTGACAAAATGGCAAAGGTTCATCATAGAAAGGTCTTATAGAAAGGTTCATTGTTGATGATTATTTCTATTAAATACCAGTGGAGTATAGGGCCTCAGAAAGGTTCATCATTTTCGGAATAAACTTGGCAGAACCAAGTCTATATGAGCACCTATATCTTCAAGACCACAAAAGGCAGAGGCACCAAATTTAAGCAACAGATACGAATTATTTGTTCGCAGCTCAAGTGTGTAGATAGGATAAATAATGTTGATAACTGATCCTAATCCATTTCTCGGTTTGCACCCATGTCGTAAAAGCTACTAGGAGTACTAGGATAGATAGATTTTGCATGATTTTCTTACTGTTCCTGAACAACCCAGACGTTAACGTTTTACTCCAAGTAATAATTAAATTTCCAGTAAATCATTTCAAAAATGTAAAAGTATCGAAATTCGAAATAAAAAATATTAATTAAAATTGGCAATCAATACAAAATCGTTTTAATAATAATCAAAGTGATTAAGTAATTAAAATTTAAATTTAAAATTAATAGATCTTATCGTACAAAGTGCATATTGTCCTGATAAGTACAAAGCTGTATGCAGAGTTAATTGCACATGAGTAACAACAACAATATGCTGTAAATTAATTAATAAGTATAAAACATTTTTTGAAAATCTATTTAAAATTTTGTTGTTGTTTTTATCCATACAAACAAATAACAATCAACAAAGCTGCTCTCATGTTTCATTGAATATTTATTCACAGTAAATTACTAATTAAACTCAAAAACACAAACTAGGCGGTAAATTAAAATGACAAATTATATAAAAGCTAAAAACGAAGTACGCCCAAAACCACCATTAACCTCATACAATGCAATGCATTTGAATAAGAACGCTTATTATTTTTGGAGCTACATATATCGTTAAATGAATATACATATACATAAATAGCAACAAAGTTTCATTTTATTTTCTCATTATGTAGTTTTCCAGCTTTCGATTTGTAGTATTTTTAATAAGTAAACTACGAAATATTTATATTCTTTCAGTAAATTAAATTCAGCGTGTCTATTGAAGTGACTGTGAGTGTATATACAAATATATATTGCATCCTTTTAATGGGACAGTAAAACCACAAATAGCTGGTATTCTGTATATAGAATTACAATTTTACCAGACATTTGTAATTTGTTTTAATTTTATTTGCAGGGCCTAATGGAATTCAATTTATTTGTATGTACTTAGTATTTATATTTACGGTTCACCTAATTAAAAATGTATATAAATTTATTGGATCAATGAAATTTGCTGCGTAATCGCCAAAGCAATTTTATAAAGCTATGTCCAATTTCTATTTTAATAGTATGCATCTACGTTTTACTTAAAGTCCTGTACGCAGCAGCCAAACGTTTGGTTGCAAACTTTTTATTTCGTACGCAGAGGTTGTTACAAACCAGTGTTGCCCCATTTTTTGTGGGCATTAGCAAAAACAAAATCCAACTACGTCCAATTTCTATTTTAATAGTATGCATCTACGTTTAACTTAAAGTCCTGTACGCAGCAGCCAAACGTTTGGTTTCAAACTTTTCATTTCATACGCAGAGGTTGTAACAAACCAGTGTTGCCCCATTTTTTGTGGGCATTAGCAAAAACAAAATCCAACTACGTCCAATTTCTATTTTAATAGTATGCATCTACGTTTAACTTAAAGTCCTGTACGCAGCAGCCAAACGTTTGGTTGCAAACTTTTTATTTCGTACGCAGAGGTCGTAACAAACCAGTGTTGCCCCATTTTTTGTGGGCATTAGCAAAAACAAAATCCTAATTTGTTTACTAAGCTAACTAATGACTAAAAGTATTGGTCCACATTGACTTGTATGTAAGGTGCTTGTTTTGCAAGAGAAGAGAATATAATATAATAGTAATATAATATGTATAATAGTAATATAATATAATATATATAAATATATTTATTGTGAGCCGTTTGAGAACCAAGTGGCGCCGCAACTATTCAAACAAAGTATTTGATTAATTATTATCCGCCTTCGTAAGCTCCAACACAAAATACTCGTAGCAAATTTAGGCAATATACCACATATGCAAAAAAAATCCAAAAAATACCACACACTGGTTTTTCTTGAAGGAAATGAGTTACCGTTTTTGTTTGAAAGCGTTTTCAGCTGCTGCGTATAGGTTTCAAGTATTTAAAGATTACGACTGAGCTTTAATATTTTAAAATTTCTTTTTATTTATTTGCTTATCAACGAGCATTTACTGTTCTTTTCTAGTTGAGTTTTCTCATAATATTTTATGTAGGTATATAAATTTTGCATGTAGCAATTTAGCGCAAGTTTAAAACAAAACAAAAAAAAGATAGATTATATCAAAAGCAGTTAATAATTTGCATAACAGTGTGGAAAGGATGAAAAATGTGCGATAAAAATATTTAAAATAAACAAACGCAAATGAACAAACATGAGGACATAAATACAAATACAGACACGAACACAATCCCACAAATAAACAGACATACTGAAAAACCATTAAATCCCAAAAACACAAAATTCAAGCAACTAAAAATTCAGTGCTGCCATTTTTTGCATCTATAATTCCCATTCCACTTAACTTTTTACAATGTAAAGTGCATGCATCATCTATAGCATTTTACAACACTGCAATTGAACGCATTTGGCCATTTATTGATATTATAAATTATGCTTTTCCGAATTAAAAACTCTTTCTCTAAGTATTTAACTTCACAATTGTGCATTTATGCATACGATATAGTATTAGCACAGTTTTCACAACAATTTTTAACAATTCACAAATATACGACTGGAGATAAAAAACCAGCTGAGTTTTATAAAAAGCCAACATCATATAAAATGCATTTTTATCGAATTCATTTGGAAAATACGAGATACTTTCAAAATAAAAATGTTATTTTTGCATAGCCTGTAACAAATTATTTTTAATATTTGTTTTTTTTATCAAGAACATTTTTACTTCCGGCATGCGCAATGCATTTTAAATAGGGATTATTTTTGAGTGAAAAATATATTTAAAATAAAATGATATGGACGACGATTTAATTGGTATATAATAAATTTTTCAATTGTTATACCTCAATCTCCTGCCATCCCGAACTTACCTAGATAATACTCCTATTAAATTTAATCAATATTTTCGGATTGCAATTCGCTATTAAAAGGTAATAGAACTAATTTCGTGTTTTGGAGTTAGATTACCAAGTAAATGGAATAAATGAAATATGAAGTTTGGGTTTAGAGCCTAGACTCGTTCTCATCCGACTGCCTTCTTGTGAATGTCAAAAGTTTAGCAGTTTAGGTTTAAAATGAAAATATCAGAGAAAAAAGCCACAACATCATATGGAAATTTAAAAAATTGATTAAATGATTTTAATAAATGAAGTAGTCGTTTTAAATAATTGGCGAGTGCATCGAAAATACTAAATCCAACTACTGCAAGGGCACAATTAGAATTACAATTTTCATTAGCATTTGCGTTATTGTTTTCATCACACTGATGTGTTTTGTATTCAAGTTTCACTTCATTTGTTTAGCGCAGTGCACAGCATACATAATTGTTGCAACCTTTTGTGGACTGTATGACAGCCTTGAAGCGATCTAGAGGTTCTACGACACCTTCGCCCCAGCTTTTCTTCGTCCACATGTGTTTTTTTAAGGCTGAATGGCTAACAATCCGACAATTGGCATTTTAAAAATTATTTTCTATTTTCGTGCAAATTCGCAAATGTAAACAAACGAATTTTGCCATTCACAACGCTAAGGACAGCTGTTGACCCGTAGGGTTGTCATACAAACTCTTGTATTGGGCGGTATAAATATTCAAACGTAATTTAAATTTATTTTGTACAAATGGAAAGCAAAATGTTGCAAAATCTGCTGAAAATTATCGCTTAATGTAATAAAAAATAAACTTTATTGGATCACTGTTAATAAACATTTATTTAATTGAGTGTCTAAATGTTCTAAAATAATTTTTGGAAAGAAGCAACCCTTTGCTGCCATACTTGCAAAATCGTAAACATTCGAAATTAATTGTTCGAAAAATTAAATCTTTGAGATTTCTGTGGCACCTTTTAAAGATTTGTTATCAAACCGTTGCCAAAATCGTTAAAGATTTCTGTGGCACCCCCGATTAAAAAATTTTTTTGGTATTTTTTGTTTTAGATGACTCTTGAACTCCGCGCAGTTCTCAGAGTTACCATTCGTAATAACTCGTGGGAAAACTTGTTATAAAAGCTTTTTAGGGTTGCTCTTGTCATTAGTCGAGCACTTCTGCATTTTCGTGAATACCGCAAATGGATTGCCACATGATATTCAATATCAATATTGGTATTTCCACATTAATTACAAAGATAAAATAGAATTAAAAGTATTTGTGTTTTTGGTAGTTCTAGCTATTTTAGGGTCTTCGCGGTTAAGTTTAGAAGTTCTTTTGACAAAACAAAACGTACAGGGCTAAGTTTCAACTCTCAGCTCAACTTTTCCTCAATTCAGTCCCTTTTCTTCTGATTATAATTTTATATATTAAATAAATTTTATGAACAAATAAAGGCACCAAGCATGAAAAATTGCAGTGTGCCCATGTAAAGGGTCATCAATCTTTAGTTTTTTTTTTCAACAAGGTTTTTTTATATTATAGATTATAGTCGCCATAATCGACCTACTGAGACCACTATTCGCCATACCATCAACAAATTTGAGACCCAATATTCATTATTGGATGACAATCGACCGAATAGACCTCGTCCATCGCGTAGTTTATGGGCCGGTCGAATCATCGGTCCATATTTCTTCAAAAATTACGCTGGTCAGACCGTAACCGTCAATGGCTATGGTTATCGCACCATGATAACGAATTATTTGCTACCTGTAATTGAAGCCCGAGATCTCGACGACATTTGGTTTCAACAAGACGGCGCTACTTCCCACACAGAAGAAGAATTAATTTCACGCTCCGGATCGGTGAATTGGCCACCAAGATCGTGTGACATCACACCGCTAGAATTTTTCCTTTGAGGTTACGTGAAGTCTTAAGTGTTTGTGGATAATCCAGCTACGATTGAAGCATTAGAGGACAACATTACCCGTGGTATTCGTCATCGAAAATTGGAAACTCCACTTGGACGAGCTACGGCGCAGTTGCGGCCAACATTTGAAAGTGATTATTTTTAAAAAGTGAATGGCAAGAACGGTTCTTTCTAAAATCTATAAAGATTTTCCGATTCATTTGAATTTTTTTTTTTTTTTATTTTAAAAACCATTTGATCCTTTATATTCAGAGCCCCAAAATCTACACAAATGTGTTTCATCCGTCATGTTGACAATACTGGAAAAACTTAATAGTTTTAACGCGATGTTGTGCATTAAAAAAGTTATTCATGTTTAACGTAGGTAGGTAAGTTTTAATGGACTGATATATTGTATTTAAGTAATCCATTTAAATATTTAACTGACTTTTTTTCGATTGTAGCGTGTTGAAACGAACCCAATGCACACTAGTCCCAATCACAAATTTTTTGACAGAAATTCAATACGTGTTGAAACGGATCTGAATCATGGCGCAGAATCTTCCTTTAATAGCAATAAAAACATTTGTGAAGATCGACCAGATCAGCTAGCTATATCTTATAGATTCTAAAGGTACTTTCGTTCAATAATAAAATCTTTCAACGGAAAAATTTGTATATATTTTTAAATCATCGTAATCCAGTGTTTTATTTGGCTGTATTCTACATGATTTGGGAAGTGTGTTAAAATTGGACCACTAATATCATATAGCTGCCATAGGAACTATCGGAAAAAAATAGAATCTTTGTATAGGAAATTATTTTATTATTTTAAACATTGCAACGAAACTTGCTTGCTATTTTAGAATATTTTAGATGATTTTCCAAAGTTTGATCGAAATCGAATCATCTATATTACATTCACACTGATTGCAAATAGCGGCCATGTTGAATTTAATTCAAAGCAACACATTTGTAAAATTTTTTGCGTATTTTTAATTTTCAACATCCAATTCATAAAAGTAATAAACTATTTCAGAAATTTCATAATCAGCAGCATCATTTTTTAGATTGATAGCTGCTGTATTAATACCTCGATTCCTTCTTCTTCTGGGGGCGTCCTAGGCTTCACGACATAATTGTCTTTTTTAGATTATATTATCGTGTTTAAGAGAATTCATTGTTGATGAATAAGTTTTCTTTAAAAAGGTTCTCTATTTTAAGAACGGCAGAATTAAGAAAAACAACAATGTTTTCATTTTCTTTTAGAAAACGATCCAAAAAGAGTGACGTGTAAGAGATATTGTAAGAAAATCCACTAACCTCGACACAATGACAAAAGTTTCAGTGTAAAGTACGCATGACATTGTTTTAAATCAAACATTTATGATTTCTAGGTGGGCTGGGATATGCACTATAACTACTGCAAAATGAACTTTCTGCCGAAAAAAAAAACTTGCATTAGGGACCAATGTGCAATGTTTATGTACATTTAACACGAGGAGTTGAAACAAAAAATTTGCAACAGTTTACAACACCAAAGGTTGTTCATCGGTTTGTTCTTACAACACTGCCTATCATCGTTCTAAAAAAATAATCGAATAAAGCAGGGATGTCCAAACACTGCTTATGGAAGAGCAAAAACCAATACATATAAAGAAAAACACTAACACATTTAAAGTAAACAGTTATTACGGTTTATTGAGTGCACTGTAAGAAATTGTATGTGCATTCTTATAAGAGTGGTAAAAAATAATGAAAAAAAAGTTATGGTACATATGTATACTTATAAAGAACTTAAAAATTGGTCAATATCAATATTTATTTTAGTTAATGATAGTTTTAATAATGCCTCCAAATGTTCGTTTGTTAATCGATTTCTCAGTTAATTTTTAATTAATTTTAAGCTTGAAAACGCACATTCACAAATATATGTGCTTCCAAAAATAGATAAAACTCGCATAATTTCGCTGTGGAGTAAGGGGTATTTGAAAAATTAGGAAAATATCAGTATAAAAATGATTTAAAAAGTAAAATTGAAAGATATTACAATGTAACTCTTTACCTGCGCAGGTAGGGGCGTAAAAATTGCAAAGTTACTAAACTTGGTCAATGGATGCAAAACACCCTTTGGTACCTGTTAACATTTGTTACTACTAGAAAAAAGATTGTATGCAAGTGCGAATATCTTCCAGGGGATTTCCCGAAAAATATCTATTTATGATGGCCACGTGCAAGTTTGTTATATTACCACCGGATTTTCCAAAAAATATATATTCCATTCATATGTTTTTACCTATAGCCACCATCTGTCTGTTACATTGCATAAATCTAGTATACCCTTTGTACCGAAAGGTACAGGGCCATAACTAGTTTTTGTTTGCAAGCAACGCCTTAAAAGTCCCATTTAACAAGTTTCCTAAAAAATAGCGAAAGAATCTCATACCAATTTTTGTGAGTGCATGCTCAAACGAAAAGCAACAACAAATTACATTGAAAATCTGTGGGCCAACAACAAATATACGCAAGGGTTGTTTTTGTGCACACGAGATCTGAGAGCAAAGAGAGTAACAGAGAGTAAGTGAGAGAACGCTCGAAATTGTTTTTGTAATTTGCATTGGCACTGGGTGATATACAGTTAGGGCCGTGTATGTACACGCGCATCATGGTATAATAATAACTTATTATACCATGCACGCGCATCGCTGCCTATGCCTAAGAGCCATTACAAAAACAAAAAGAGCCAGATGAGCAATGGGCCTGGACATCCCTGGAATAAAGACATATCTACCAATTTTTATTTTTTATTGCAAAGTCATTTCATGTTTAGTCTATTAGGTTTTGTTCCATATTTATTAAGGACCAGCGACGTGTTTATTGTTCAATTTCAATAGATACCAAAACTGGTACAACAACAATGCTCAGTTCTGGTAGTTTCGGGAGTCGAAAATGTGAGAAGTCCTTTGCGTGGCATTTAATGACTGTCGGCCACGCAAGGACAACAAACTTTGTCCCCTAATTGTAAATGGCATAATAAATAAGGTCAAAAAGTCCAAACTAAAAACAAATAAGCTGTACATAGTATATTGTATGTACATATATTAAGTATGGCACTATATAGGCATTTTAATGTAAAATAGAACGCACATTTTCTGTTTTCGACATTTATTAAATACATTTTTTTAAGCTAATGACATAATTTATTTTAAATATTTACTTTTGTAATGACTATTTTTAATATATTCGCAGGACTGTCGGCAGCGGTGACAAACGGGGCATTCCCCTCGGGAAATGGTCTAAAGGGTCAGTAAATAAAAAAAAAATAAAAATTTAAACACTTAAATTGTTTTCTCGGCTGCTATGCAGATTCCTAGCCTAATTGGTTTACATTTTTTTGTTAAATAATGTCTAGTTTCGACTTATAGGTGGTCTTTGATTGTTAGATATTGGCTTATCAACACCACCTTAAGAATAATTTATCTGACAGTGTTAAATATTCTTTATTCCATTTTTCCAATATCTACATTGAAAACATAATAATAGAACTAAATTAAATTCGGCCGTGCTCCGGTAAAGGAATACGAACATAATATTCGGATTCGTTTTGAAGCCGAATGTTTGGTGCTCCCAATTTCACCAAACCGAATTTCTCATATGGTTTGAAATCGAATGTTTGTGGCAAGCGAAATTATAACGAATCGGCAAAATAGGCTTAAAAAAGTACGCATTTTATACTGAAATAATTTTTTAAATATTCTTTGATATTCTTAGATAATATCTATGCCAACTTAAGATATATATTTATTGACAATAATTTTTAATTTTTTTTTCCGACTTAACTTTTTTTTGTGCTACAGGGTTCCCGCGTTACACCAAGAAAATTTCAATTGTAACAAAAATAGCTAAGTCGTGTTTTACTTCAATAAATATTGTTGCTAAAGTAATATTTTTATGTAATTTTATTTAATATAAAGCATAATAAAGAACTAGCCATATTTTAAAGAAAACATAAACTAATAAAAAGGTGCAAAACTGCGGCAACCATGTCAGCTCTTTTGTATCAAACAAAAATAATTTCGTGCCAACACAACATGAAAATTTATCGGGAAAATAAGGGAAATTTGTATTGACAAAAAAAAAAAATCGTTTACCGAATAAAATTGTTCGATTTGGTTTTTTCGTAAAGTTGAGCACGGCTGATTATTATTTATTGCATAAGTTTAAAGTTGCTGGAATTCTTCCTCTTCTTTTTATTTTGTTTATCAACACTGGTTAAATATCTTTTAAGAAACACATTAACGCACGCTTAAGTCGGGCGCATCGACTTTGAGATACCCTCTACTATCACAACAAACAAACCTATTTCGATAAAATTCGGCTCACAAATTTTGATTGTCGAATTTGCTTACGATATCGTAAAAAAGAAAAGAAAAATTTACTATGTATGTCTAATTTTAAATAAATGCTGGTAGTATCTCAAAACAACCCCCCCATCCGATATTACATTTGTTTTTCTAAATTGAATTATTTTAAATAGTTTTACTATATTTTATATTTTTTTTTTATTATATTTTATTGTTTAAATGTTTTATATGCAAACAAATTTTTGTTGTCATATAAACTATATAAACTAACCCCAACTAAACTATCCTTAATTTTAAACAATCCTGAACGTTCCAAAGTAACTACAATAATAGTGAATAACAAAAAAAAAGAAACAATAAATATGTACACATATGTTTTCATCCATGTAGACGGCCTATGGATTAGATCTAATAGAATGCAAAATAATTCATGAATTTATTGAAATTTATTAGCATAAACATCTATAGAGGAGCAGCGGGTAAAATATATTATATACAGTTGTATTTTTTCGTATTTTCTTGATTTCTTGCCAGTTTGTACCCAGCAGTTTGTATCTTTTAAAAGTCAAACTGCTTCCATGTGGTGGTATGCATGGAAGAAGGGTTTGAGCTGGCTATTAGACCTATGGAGCATGTTAGTATGGCCGACCAGATGAAATCGTAGAAGTTGAATTGAATTCAATACTCGAATTGAATTGTGTGTGATTGGTGTGTATTTGGTGTGTGTGGTGGCAAATGTCGAACGATATGGGTATCAATAAAAGAAATGCAAGGAATGGAAAAGACTAAACGAACCGAGATCCAGACAACTTATACAAATAGCATAAAAACTGAGCCAAGTTGCTTCGTGTCGGTGTGTGTGTGTGTGTGTGTGTTTGTGACTCTGCATCTTGAGAAGTGATAACTTTTTCCAAGAGTTTCCTTACTACCACCAGCTGTGTGTGGAGGAGACCAGTCAACGACTGTTGCCCGTTGCTACTTAGAATAGACTCCGACACCCAGCCCCCCACAGACCCGCTCAGAGCGTACCAGGGCCAAGAAGTTGAATGGAACTTTTCTTGCAACGTTGCTGGATTGCGCTTTTCCTTGGCTTTTCCTTTGCTTTTTATTCTCTCTATTTGTATATCTTAAACGCGTTTTGCTGTATCTACTTAAGGCAGCTTAAACATTTGTGTAACATAATACAAAACATACGGGCTTCTTTGGCCATACTTAGTAGATACATGGCTAAGATAGTTCGTTCGATATATCGGGCTTGTTTGCTGCACGCTTCAAGCCCAATTGACTGAGTTTGAGGGGCAACATCCGTTCCAAGTGTTTTGGTATCTTGTATGAACAACAGTGGGAAATAATTCTTGGACTAAGTCATAACAAAAATTTTGTTTCAGCCTCATGTGTCTTGCAATAATTTCTAAATTGTAAGTCAAATGTATCTTGTGTGTATCTTTCTGGTTTTAATCAGGTACTTTTAATTTAAATTATACATTAAAAAAAATAAAAAAATTATTTACATTATTACATCCAGCTGTAACTGAGAAAAATTTGAATTTTAAAAGAAAATAATTATATAGGTTATCCAAAAAAAAAACGATTTCCCTATATGAAGAACTTCTATTTAATTTGGTTAAATTTAATTGGAATGTTTTTTCAATACAATATCAAACAACTGACTGATTTTACTTTCTAATCATCGATGATCTGAGGGTTGCTGGCAAGTATTTTGCTTTTGAAATAGCTCCACAAAAATAAGACCGGAGGAATTTTCATTCCAGATACGATCGCCGACCAGTAACCATTCAGAGCTGTGTGGGCCCTCATAGACCGATAACCGATTTTCATCGACTGCTTCGCCTTCTCTGAAAAAAATAACCCAAAATTCGGTTTGGCGCAAACTTCGGTCAAAACAGTCACTTTTATGATTATTTAATCGTATTTAATTGATCTCGTGTGGATTCATCGCTCCCTTATTGCAGAATTTTGCTTGTCAACGCTATCACACAGTGAGAAATGAGCCCTTCGTTCTTCAAAATTTGCTTCTAAAAATCACAACTATTTTTAATATACAGCGTCACTATTTCGACGCGTTGTTTTAGTGTAAAGCGATTCATGAATTAAATCGTACTGAAATTTTGTTTCATTAACATATTCACTCAAGTACATCGGTTGGTAAATATATGTTTGCATACCGGGATAAAATAAGGAGCACCCTGTATGCATTCTTTCTCTTCAATTTAGAATTCGATCCATATTTAGAAGTACACAAAAAAAACATTTTTCTTTAATTAATTAACATCCTAAATATTATTGCTTTTAAAAAATTGTTAAGAATTGCAAAAAAAAATTATCTATGGGCAAACATAACAAAAAAAAAAAGTTATTTTTATTCTTTGGTAGAAATTAAGTAGAAAATTATTTAGAAAACTTGGAATCTTTTTAAGTATACTTTCTACGTACACATCTCCTAGAAAAAAGTTAAAAAAAAGGTATAGAGATCCGTGCGGTTTCACAACGGGCCGGTCTAGGACTAATTGTGCCGCCCTAACCTAACCTAACTTTCATATTTTCGTTAATGGTGGACTTTTCGCTGGAAATGCCCATATTTATGTCAAATAGTGAGTAAAATGTTAAAACAAAGAAAGAAAGTAGAAGGGACAATTGATAAGAAATTAAATTCATTATAAGTTAATAACACATTTTTCGGAATCGGCAATAAACTGTTTATTTTCCCATGTGTCAAAATTCCTTCCACAGAAAAGTTCAAAAATATTAAGGATGCGAACATTTGTTAAATCTTGCAAGCTAGCTTAATATATAACAATTTATTAGTTTTGGTAAGCCTGGGTTTTTAAACATGATGCGAGAACCTGTAATACAAATTAAAAAAAAACAAAAAAAAACAAGCGTTTCATTAGGGAATATCCTATGATTGTATCTTATCATTCGATTTCTATTTGGATTAACATTTACAAACAGATTTCTTCAAAATAGAATTATTTATCTTTTTAAGTAAATCTTAATTCATTTTGCTGAACTCTGTCACATTGCTCGTTACCTCTCAGGGTATTCTTTCGAATGTATGTCAAGATCCTCTCTCTCTAAAGTGAAAAGAAATCTCTGACGGGTACACGAAATGTTAACAAAACTGAGTTACTATGCTCAAAAAATAAGTTTAAAAAGTTATACGTACACGTATGTTGAGTATCATTTTATTTCAACTATTCATGCATATGTTTTTGACTCAAACTGTGCAGAATAAAATTTGTAATTTTTAACCACTGTGCACCACATAGGACATGTCGATATTGGATACCAAAATGCATTAATGCTTTATACAACACAGCAACGCACAAACAGAACTAGAAAACCTTTATTTGCAACACGTTGTGTCCTTAGGAACACACACAGAGGCAGAAATAGGACGCATGTGTTTGAATGGTTCCACAAGTCGCAACGATATTTGCCATCTGTCATATGATACGCACTTGGGACTGAGTCTCATTAGGAGTTCTGCCCAGGCAGTCGAGCAGTCAAACGGTCAAGTATCTTGGCATCCAACTAGTTAACCCAAAATGGCAAAATGCATTTTGCAGACATCGAAAACACTGACATCAATCCATGCAAAACATCTAGTATTTATGAGATATGTAGACACGAATAAGAGGAGAGGCAAAGACGCATAACACTCGATGAAATTGAAAGAGAAACCGGAAAATCTAAAGAACCAAGCAATTTCCATTTGAAATGTAAACAAAACATGTTTCCCGCACACATTTCGGTCTGTAAAAACAAAAGCAACGTCCGCAATGCACGAAAAGATGCAAACTACAGATAAAAATGTATCTATGTATCTGTGTATTTGTGTGTGTAAGCGTGTCTGGTGCGATATGTAGGCGCTGACAAAACCAAACTACAAATGAAATGAGAAACGAAACGCAGCTAAATTAAAGCAATCTTAATAAAAAATGTATCTCCAAGAGATCTTTGCCTTTGGAACGTTTGAACATTTGAATATCAAATCGATATTGAGATTGGATTGGACTTTATTTTCCTAATCTCAGATGCTTCTTTCTTTTTATCGCTTTAAATTGTCATTATGTCTAAATTATTTAAACCATTTCACAGTTGTTAATTGCTTTATGAAAATTGAAATGCTGTCTTCAAGATAAGTCCACTTGTATCTCGAATTTAACTGACGTTTATCAACATTATTTTATGGTTTTTATTGATCGCATTTGAAGCCTAAGCTGCCTTACTCTTCTTCCGATTATGCTAATCTATTTCGGGATTATGTTCATGAACAAGGCAGATATCATCACTATGGGTAACATTTTTTTGTATATATGATATTTGTAACCCACAGAAGAAGACGTTTCCGTAGATAAGTTCATTGAACTAAAAACATCCGTCGTGAAAATTATTGTTAATAATTAAAAAAATCAAAGCTATAGGGTCACTTTTTTATATAGATAATACTGACACGGTCTTTTAAAAAGCTCACGTAGTCCGAAATTGAGAAAATTCTAAAAAGAAAAAAATAAATAAAATCACTTGGCGACGATTGAATGACATGAAAAATATAAAGGGTGTTTATTTAGGAGCGTTCTAACTTTAATTTAAAAGAAAGAGGGAATTTCATTGCATTTGTGTTTTAAAAATTGTATCTCCTGCATGACCACCACAACCAGCTGTTATATAGCGCATACTGTCAAAATAATTTTTGCCACTTTTTGAAGAACTTCTGAGTTTCAATTAGTCGAGATTTGTGGACACAATTTCCATCAATAATCAGGTCTACATCACCAAAATGACGATTTAATAATTTGATGATCTCGTGTGATGTACCGAATGAAACACCAACCACAAATTGTTGATGTTTACAGTAAATTTTTCTGTATGCCATTGTGTCCCATGAAACCACCGTTGCAAATCGTTGGAATCGTAGTATTTTTCGATTTTCAAAAATCTATACATCTTCTTCTTCTATATATATATAAAAAGAAGTTACATTTCCTTGGTAATCTTATAACTCAAGAACCGCCGAACCGATTGACACAAAAATTTTAGAGGTCGTTCCTATCTATGAGGAAATGGTTTGTGTAAAGTTTGTTTGGAATCGGTGTTCCCGAGTTCCTGAGTTATGACATTTTATGTGAGTAATGGTTTCCTCTCATACGAAATGCCTGTATGGGAAAAACAACAACAAATACACAGCCGCTTATGAACATTTCTGTTGTACTGTATAACTGTAAAAATAAAAATTTTGATGTAGCCCGAGCTGTTCTATCCGCATTTTTGACGGTGCAACCTTAATCAAAGCAAAAGTGTTACCCCGCATTTTTTGGTAACATTTGAAAGTTGTTAACCTTTAAAATTTGCTACGATATTTTTCGCCTCAGATAGTTTTTACCGTGTATCCAAATGGTAAACCAAATGCATGTATTGTACAAAAACAAAATATTTGCTTGGCAATTTTCTCAAAAACTTTGATCAAATCAAAAAAAAAGACGATAATAATAGTTTTGGACAAATTGCTTGATAGGTCTGAATGACGATTACTCTGTCTCTTCATAAATGCTACTCACAAGATGAAGCCTCACAAAAACAAGCATTTTTTAAAATTATTTTCCTTATTCCTTTAGTTTAGGTGGAGTTTTAACACGAAAGTTATTCTGCTAACGCTACTGATGTGTCATGCCAGGAAGGACTTGCTTTTTGATAAAACTTATTTTCATTTTTATTTCTTGTCTTGGATATGAAACTTACCTTTTCACATAGTCCAATAACGTAAGATTCCGCACAAATGTGCCGCAATGTAAACAATATGACGTTCTTAATGGCAATTAAGTTGTTTCCTTGTTGGTATGCTTTCCGTGATTGTTGGAATTTAAATTTCAGAAGAATTCTCCAGGCGTATTTCTTGCGACATTTGCTTAAATCGGATATCGGATTTTCGTGTGTGGGGCACTTGATTTTCTTTTTGCAGATCGCTTGTCGTAATTAAGTAAATTAAAGACACTTACACGAGACAACACCGAAAAACACAAAATTTTTATATTTATTTATTAGACAAAAATCAGCGACAACGACAACGACGACGATAAATATTGTACATATGTACAGAGTGTGGAAACCTCCAAGATATGGGATGGACACGGATACGGATACTGCCGTTAGACGAACGATTAATTGTTGTTACGATTATGAGTAAAAACGAACCGATAGAAATGGCACGCGACGTAAGAAGAAAGCAATGTAATTTATTTTGTCAATTCAAATGCTTCATGATTTAAGAAAGAAAGTAATTCCTTTATAGTATTTCGCTTAAATCACTTGTTGTTGTTGTAATCCGAGTGGAGAACACTAAAAAATATTATAAATTTTGGATTAGTTTTGGGAGTATTACAGAAACCACAAAGCCGCAGCATTATTATACAATATAATTTTCTTATTATGACAACAAAGCGAAATTTTGGTTGGCAACGCGCTGCGCACGGACAAAGGATAACGAATGGGCGAACAAAGCAGAACGCAAAACATGCTGGCCAATTTGAAACGATATGAGAATGAAATGCAGCGAAACGAATGGCAGCACAAAAAGCGCAGCACAAAATAGGAACACAACACAAAGCAGACTGGAAAATAAACAAAATATAAAAAGGATAATCACTTTGAAAAAAGCAGAGAGAGCAGCAGAATGCTCTCTCGATTTTTTTGCGCTTTTTCTCTTTGAGAGAATGTGTTGTGTTCCGATTCCAAAACGTGCGTCGACTTTTTGTATCACTCTCTTTCTCTTTCGTGAGCGCACAAACAGCGTGTGTCTCTTTCTGTTACATTGGAGCAGCACGTTAGTTGGCAGGAGGTGTGTGCGCGCCAGGCGAAAAATCAATGAAAAATATCTAGAAAAATTACCTAAATTTGTAATTTTTCATGCTGTTTAGCTTTATGGTTTACAATTAATTTGCTTTGTATTCACTCATTCAACTTCACTTGCGGGCTTCGCCATATGCCAATTTGATGCTTTTTGTGTATTATTGTAACATATAGCATATACACATTAAGATTTTATTTTTTTAGATATTTTATTTAATTTTCTCACAAAACTTTCATACACTCACATCACACTCGAACTCAACGGTTTCCGACTAAAATTATGTTTTTCCAAGCCTTTCAAAACACTTCTCCATTAAATTTTTGTTGCCATTCGACGGCGTACATGGCAACCCAGAACGCGAACAACGCGACCTCTCTCGTTACGATATGGAACAGGAATAAATGAGATAAACGAAAATAATGTTCGTTCTCTGGTGTTTCTTAAAAAATGTTAAAACAATGTCTACTACACATTAGCTTAGGGGTAACAATTTTACACTTGCTGTCTCTCTTACTTCTCCGAGTTCGAATTTCGAAAAAGATTATGCGTGACTTAAGAACCCAACAACAATTCACAGTAAAACAAACAAAATTGCTTTTGCGTTTTGTTTATTTTGCTTTTGCTTTGATTATTCATTTCTGCTTTTACTTTATTTACAAAAAAAATCTTTTGATTTTGAATTTGAAGGCATTCATTCATGTGCATTTCAGACTGCGTGAATTTTGTCTTTACACATGCTGGTTTATATGTAGTTTATACATAGATGTTTTTTTGCAAAATATTTTAATATTAATTAATTAATTCTGATGACACCAAGAAGCATGGGAGAAAGACACCTGGGAGGATATGGACTGATGCTGGACTAAATGGCGGACCTGGACGCAGATTGTTATTTTTAATTTTAAATTATTTGAATAATTTATTGTTTTTTGTTAAAAGACCCCAGAAATCATAGTAAAGTTTTAAACTATTGCATTGGCTACTGTTCACAAATATAAACGTGCATAAAAAGCTAAACGTAGCTCGACTGCCAAATCTGCTCCTACCATAAAATCGGTAGGACTTTCGTAAAAATAACCCAGCACTTTATTGAAGTATATGAAATTATCTACAAAATGAGTCCTCCAACAATCGAACGAATTAGTGCCAGCACTACTTTTTTACTACGCAGCCTACTTGCGTAGCACCACAGCAAGCAGCCGCCGGCAGAATGTCGGTTCCTTTGCTTTACCATTATAGGTGATTGGAGTCAAAATAAAATAAAAGACTAAATTTTTACTTTTTAAAGCTCCTGCCCCTATAACAAAACAATACAACAAATCAACACAAAACGCAGCCCGACTGTCATTATTGTTGTTGCTTATTGTTTTTGCGTGACGTTTATTTTGTGTTTGATTTTGCTTTTACGCCATGGGTTCTTAAGTCCACGCATAACCTTTCAATGGCACTTTCGAACTGGAGAGAATTTTCGCCTCTGTTAATTTTACAGCTCCCTCTGTTCTGTTAACAGCAAAATTGTGGTTGCTCAGACTTTTGTGCTCTCTGGTCGCTCTTTGACTCTCTCGCAGCTCCAATGTCAAATCGTTTCAGTCTTTCATTATGGGCGTTTCAATACAAAATTAAAAATTTATCAATGTAAAACAATTAATCTGGTAAGCATTTTTTTTTGCATCAAACAAACTGCTTAAAATGTTTAACTTAATAAAAAAAAGGAAAACAAAATTTTCAAAATATTTACAATTTCATACTTCAATTTGTAACCGCCGTCGATAACCCTAAACAAAGCCGTCTCTCAAAAGAGAGATACGTGCTCAATAAATGCGCTCTCTGTTTTTGCCGGCGGTGTACATGTATTAGTGTATTTATAATTTATTGAATTAAAACTATAACCGAAACCCGCAATAATATTACACACCCAGTTTTAATAGCAAACCCACTTCAAAGTTTATTAATTTTAAATACTATTAACCGCATATTTTACGCGATTATCTTTCCAAATGGTACATTTAATTAAATACCACCCGCACAGACGTTACTTATTATTATATACACGCACACACACCCAAAATACGCTCAGCAATCCAAACACATACAACTTGAGGTCATTGGCGTTATCTAAATAGGTTTCTCTTATTTTTTCACTAACAATTTATTATCATTTCATATTATTTATTTCAGTTATTACCCGATATATTACACAAATTGGGTATAATCCGGTTCTGCCCAAAAAAAAACCACAACAATTGTGCGATGTTTAAGAGATCGAAATGGCATTCTGTTTTGGTATTTTTGGATTTGCTTGTATTTATGTTACCATTATTTAAATGTACTTTTCGCGCACATGCGTTTCCCTATGTCACTTGGATTTCTGGCAACGCAGGGTAACTCTAATTTTATGCAATCTGGCAATCGAAGACCACGCTGTTAAGATATGCTCGTCTGGCAACACTAAAACCTGTTAATTTTTTTGAGTTAAAGCTTTGCCTGTTTTTTTTTTTAATGGTTTTTTGGTTTCAATATAATTGAATTTTATTTTCTAGAGGGTGGTATTATATAGCTTACATCATTTTCAGAGTTTAGTTTTATGTATTTTGTATTTTTATTACTATTGTAACAGTCGAGCATCCCTCTGACGAACTACCCTAAAACCAATTTTTACTATTGTTTCGTAGAAAATTCAGTGTATTTTGATCGTCTTAAAATAAATGAAGTTATTTTCTCATAGGTTTCAGATATTCGTATTAAGAATTATTTAATACATTTTTTCGTTAACAACATTTATTAATTTTACTGTATTTGGGGTAATTTATTATTTAAAATTCTCATTCAACGTGACAAAAAGTGTTTATACCCTGTACCTATAGGTACAAAGGGTATACTAGAAGGGTATACCCAAGTCCTTTGTACCAAAATGATTATCATAACCTCGGGTAGCGATTGAGCCATGTCCGTCCATCCGTCCGTCCGTCTGTCCGTCCGTATGAACGCCTAGATCTCGGAGATTATAAGAGCTAGAGACACGAAACTTTACCAGCAGGTGTGCATATTTCCTGGAAAGATGAAGTTTGTTGAATCATGTCAATATCTTCCCCCGCAGTAGAGTTTTGTTGTTTTTTAGCCACACCGTTTAATATTTTCATCTGAAAGCAGCGATGAGCGATGCGTTGTGGTTACATGCATCTGTGTGTAAAAAATTAACAAAATCGGACAAATACAGCAAAAGTTATAGTCAAAGATGGCGTATGTTAACGTCGGTCGTGGACGACTTTGGGATACCCTGTACCACATTGCAATCAAGTCCGATATATTGCTTACAAACTCCAAAAGATATTTCTTTGCCAAATAAACGAAACACAACGATTTTTGTTAAAAATACGTTTTTTTGACCGATTGGACCTATGGGAGCTATATGATTTTGATCAACAGTGCAGTACAGTGCTTGGGAACTCTAAAAAACTATTGATTGCCAAATTTGGTTACGATATCTTCATAAACAACCGAATTATCCATCTAAAACTTTTTTTTCGAGGTCCTATGAAACACCCCTATGGGAGCTATATAATATAACCCCGATATCAAAAAAATAAAATAAACTTGTCTCCCCTGACATAATAGCGCATCTAATCTGAAAATTTGGTTGCTCTAGCTCTTACCATCTCTTAGATCTAGACGTTCATACAGACAGACAGACGGACAGACGGACATGGGTATATCGACTTCTCTAGTCACCCTGATCATACTTTACGTAACTTTGGGGGTCTCCGACGATTCCTTCTGTACGTTACGGCTTGCACAAACTTAATATACCCTTTGCACCATACGGTACAGGGTATAAAAACCAAATCTTTCTATTTTCACAGATTTCAGCTATTTATCTTTTTTGTTCGACTTTTAATAGCCCAAAAAATGTTTTTAAAAACTGAATTTCTGTAGAACTGATTTCGCACAAAATATATTATATGTATGATTTTTATTATTTTTTTGATAAAGTTCTCAAAAGTACCTTTATTTCAACTTTATTTAAGAAAGATTTTAATTTTTTCAATACCAACGAAGGCACACTTATTAAACAGTTTTTAAAAAGTGGTTTTTGCACAATTTTTTTGGAAATCTAAATTTAAATCAAATCCTATACGGCAGTGTTTAAAGCTCCCTGGGTGTTGATAACCGCGGCAAGTAGTAATAGTGTTGCATACTCTAAAATTTTTTAAAATAATTCATTGATTAATCAAAAATTAGACATTTCTGTAGGTTAAAAGTAAAACAGTTTTATTATAAAAATCAAATGAACATATTTATAAGGAATTTAATTTTACATATTATTACAAAATGGAATATAGAGTCGGTAAAGAAAAAGAATTTACATTAGTTTTCTAGTTTATTTTAAATACAATAAGGCTTTAATGTCTTATGGAGCTATATGTGCTGGAAATACTGCTAGAGAACATTGAGACATAACATACACTACATATAGATACGAAAATAAATTGAGCCCTTAAATACAATTCCCATTGCTTAATCCAAAATCTAGATCTAGGGTGTAGGGCCCTAAGGTTTAAACACAACAAAATTTACAAAATTTACTTGCAAAATATTGTCTTTTATAGTACAAGCCAAGTTCCTAGTTCCTAGTTGTTCGTTTTTTTCATACAGATGCTAGATAAAGTCACCTTTTGCATCTTTAATGGCTCGCTTCTTCGACAGCGGCTCTAGTCCACCTGCTTGCTCTCGTCTCGATTCCGTTTAAAGGACACAGAGTGTATAAGCAGAGGTGGCAAGTTACCACGCAACATTTGCAGGCGTTTGCTCTTCTCTTTTTCTGGACGACGTAGTTCATCCTTGGACGAGGACGTCGACGCACCTGATGTGGTTATGGAGGCCAACGATGCGGAGCCCGCCAGCACTTCCGAACTCTGCGTCCTTAGCATGGCCGAGCGTCTGAAATATCGAGGCATGGAGTAATCCTCCTGGGTTGCTCGAGCCGCGTTTGCCGTCTGTATAGAGTACAAACTTTGTGACACACGATACTTCTCAATTGTAGGCGTGTCCTCATAATTCTTGGGCAGATTATTGAATGAAATGAAAGGTACCTCCGGAGTCATGCTAATCTGGCTGCCTGTGCCGGTTATGGCAAAGATATCCATCTCGCTAGTTGCAGAGCGCACATTAAGGTGAGGCACACTTTTGGCTGACAAAAGAGTTCGTTTGGGAGTCGCTGTGATGCCACCAGTTGGAAGCAAATGTGGATGTCTGTCGATGAGTTTTACTCGCAATATAACCTCATCCTTTTCTTCCTCCTTTTCCTCCTCGGCAATGGCTTCAAACTTTTTCGGTGTAAGTGTTTGACTGCCCTCCGGAGATGAATCGTTATCAAGGGTGAATGTTATGTGCTTCTCGGTGTGTGGAACAGCAGCAACTACTTCGCCGGCCTTGCAGGTTTTTGAAGAATCGGTGGCATCGCCTTGTAGACCGGCTGCAAGCAAAAAGAAAATGTGGGCAAGTCTGAATATCTTAGAGCTTAAATCTGTATTTTCTAAACCAGTTGATGGATTTTCTTCATCTTAAATAGTTCTCACAGCAAAAATGACATAAAGTCATTAAAAGTTCATTCTAATAAAATGAAAAAAGTGTCCTACCATTAAATTAAGTCGAAATATATATAAGATTATTAAAATGGTGGACGTTAAGGTCAGCAATAAAATAAATAAATGAACCGATTGCGATCCTCTTAGGCATAGTGCTTAGATGCTCCAAAAATTAATTAAGTAATTAATTGGTAATAACATTTTTCAAACCGTTTGGTCCTATGCGGTTAGTTTTGATAAAAAGTTTCCGAACACCAATTTTGGTTAGCTTCATAAACAAACATATTATGCATCTAAAACTTACAATCTCAAAGATAAAGGACTTCTGACAGGCAGACGGACAGACATGTCTAGATGCCCCTTTCCTTTGTTACAGGTTATAATAAAAATGTACTTTAAATATCTCTGCAAACATTTGAGCACAAAATATTCTCAAACTTCTGAATCTATTTTCTTAAATAATTTCATTAATGTGTAATAGTAGTAAAATTAAATAACGTAATACAATAAGCATTAAAAATAACATAATCTTACCATTACAAAATATTACTACAATAAAATCTGTTCAGATAATTTAATGACTTAATGTAGTTATAAAATTGTGTATTTATTTTATACTTAAGAACTAAAATACCAAAAACAAAAGCCTCCTCAGCTATAAAATTAGTTACTTATAAATATTATGGGATTTTGTTAATTTTTTGACTTGTCTCTCAACTAACCTTAGTTCAGAGGCTGGAAGCCCAAATTCTTCGAATTTAATTGATTATAGATCTCAAAATTTTATTATATTTCATTTATGAGACTAAATCAAATGAAAAAAATCTTTTATATCTATAGGTATATTCAATTAAGAATTTTGAAAATAAATGAAATTTCAAACCATCCGGAGTTTTATAAGACCATTAATCATTTACATTTTTCGGAAAAAAGGAGTGCCTGACGCTAGTCAGCACCAGCCCCGTACTTGTCTCTTCACGTTCCTGCACATAGTTCCATTTAACTAAAATACTTCCCATAAAGTCGATTTACGTCACTGCTTGGAGTAAATCAGAGATATGTTTCAAGAAGTGAGCACGCTTCAAAGTCAAAAAATTAAAGTAGATTATAAATGATCAAAGAACAAAAGTTTTTAACAATTCAATAAAGTTTTAATGCCTTTAATGAATCCAATTGATCGTAGTACGAGTGTTCGATTATCTCAAAACAGTCGGCAGTATGAGTCTGAAATTTTACAATGAGCATTGAAAACTGAATGGCTTTGGCAATTCCAAAAACGTCACAGGTAATAAAAATAATCGGCAAATGAACTCTAAATGTGGGCCATACGATTTCGCTAAGTGTAAAGATCTCATCCACAAGTAAATATAATTAAACCCGATACAAAATCAACACGCTAACTTTTTTATCGCACTAAATGAAAAAAACAGAAAGTATTCCCACTACCTCTGTCGTATAACATCAATCAATTGTTTACATATTTTATTTTTATTTTTAAAGATTATATTATATGTAATCAGAAACTGTTTGAACAATGCATACCATGACTTATCATTGACTGAGACAAGCTAAAACTATAGAACGAGTAAAAAGTTAAAGCGACTTTTAAATCGATAGAACTAAGTCAAAAATTAGGGATTTGAAAATTAACTTGTTTAAGGAACTCTTTCACATGATCTAAAATTCTTCGTTTGGTTTTGTGCAAAATAAATATACAGAAAAGAGCTAAGACATTCTTGTTACTTTATCAGTTCAGTAGTTGCATGATTTTTTTTTGTAATCAGCTAGGAGTAAACTCGATTCGTGTGCTGGCCAAGAACACAACACTCAAAGTTGCACAGTCTTGATCTCGATAAGAAGCAACTATGATAACGACGGTATTCAGTGCTGTGCCCGAAATCTCTATACGGTAGTTTTTGCCCCCCTAATATTGTTAACGCTCTCAAAGATATTCCCAATTCATCCCGAAACCAAAGAAATCATATTTCTCGTAAAGTAGTGTTGAGTAACTGCCGCAGTTCATCGTTAGCTGAGAGTAGATCATCAGTTCAGTACAACTTCTGAGTCACTAAATTTCGACTGCTTAGTACACCTGTAATTGTCCGTAATTATGACTAACGTCGATTTCTTAATCTCTCATACTTTATAGCTTAATTTGCTCATTAAATAATATTTAAAGTATTTTGTTGGTATCCGTATCCAATTTTATCTCTAGCGATAAGCTGCAGAGTGTATGACGCAGTTGGGGTCCCAAACTAAACGCCAAATATTTTAACTTTAGAGAGGTGTGCTTCTGGTACCCATAAAATGTACACTCACAGAAATTTATTGTTTTCAAATTTCGGGTAATTAAATTCGACTTATTCATTAGTAATGTTTGGCGTGCCATTATTGCTGATAAAAGAATTTCAAAAAATGGGAAAGTTGATACAAAAACCGAAGTTTAGCAGAAGAAAGAGTTGAGATATTGCAAATTAAGTTTCAAATAACATATGTGCGTAATTTCGCCTTCTATTTTTAGTAAAAAGTAAATAATGTTTAAATTCGTCACCGCAGATCTGTGCGTTAATTGTTTTTCACAATAAAAGCGTTCAGCTACTTAAGAATTCAAAAGATATTCGAATTAGTTAAAAACTTGGAGCAATGCTTTTTGCTGAAGCAACTGCATATGAGTAATAGATGAGCTCATTAAAAAAAAGTAGTTTGTATTTTCGGAGCATATCTCAGAACAGTGGAGTGCTGCGTTTTTTTTCCAATGCAGTGGCTCAACATCCATAAGGGTAGTCCCATCACAAGTAAAGTTTTAATACTTCTTTAAATGATTTGGAATAATTTTCAACTATGACAACTTTTATTTGCAGGAGCTATCATCAATCAAGTTATTAATCAATCATCAATCATCAGACAAAAAAATCAGCCGACTCGACTATGATAACAAGCACACTAATCCTAAATTAAAAACTTGCTGCAAATTTCCTTTATGTTTGATATAATATATAAAATATTTTTTTTTTTTCAAATTAAAATTTAAAAAACATAAGTGTCGTCTATGTTTTCATTTGTTTTTTTTCTCGCTTATTTTTTAAAACTTAAAAAATAATAAATAATATAATGTACTAAAGATCATGAGCTGGTCTGCAAAACCATGACTCACAAGATCTACAACATAGTGTTATATTTAATTAATAATTATAATAATATTAGATTAATTTAAATCGCTTCTCACTCTTAGTTGCTGAACTTTTGGTTATCAACACTTAGGGCTAATTAATAATACAAGTCAAGTAAATACATAAGTACATAGGTATGCATATGTACATACATATAGGGAACACCAAGCGAAAATAATCTTTGGCACAAATACTGCTTTGGAAATCGGGCCAAGAGCTAAAAGGAATACCCTAACTCAAATAAAACTTAACCTTGGGTATGCCGCCCGAGATAACGCTGTTGCTGCGCGTGCTCTTTCCGCTTGTCTTACCACTACCCCCCACACCAACCAGATGTCCCTCATTACCTTCCAGACGACGCAGCAGACGCTCCTGTTCGCTGAGACGCGGTGTGGTGGGCATCTCCTTGTTGGGCGAATGTATGCCCGGCAAATAGGTCTTTGTGCTGATGCGATTAAGCTTGGTCGGCTGATGATCCTGAAAGATTTGTGAATTGGCAAATACTGCAACTATTTCGGGTCCCAGCATTGGCACATTTGTCTTTGTCTCGCGTCTATAGTCCTCCTCATGTATTTTGGCGCTAAGACGTGAAATATATTCAGATTTATTTATACGAAAAAATAAAGTGTAAATACTTAAGGCAAATACACAAATGGCCAAAATCTATTTGTCAGTTAGTTAATCAGGCGCACACAAATCATGCAAATCAGAGTCACAAGTAAAGTGTGAAATTTATTGATGTACTGTTGGACTGATTGACTGTGTGACTAATTGACTGAGCGGGAATTGAGAGGGATTGTTTGCGCCCACGATTAGTACCTCATCAATCCTGAGTTGCCGCGACGCAGTGGCTGATCACAAATGGCCTGTGGAACGGTCAACAAATTGTTGTTATCCGCTGCTGTGGGCTGCATGCGGCCAACGATGATGCCATTCTTTTGGGTTGCCAGATAGTCCTCATCTTCCTCGGGATTATAATTGGCTGTAATTTAATAACGAATGCACAAAACAATTATAATTAATGTAATAATGCAAACAGACAACCACGTTCTTACGTGGAACAAAGTCAGTCAACAACAAACACTTTTTTCTCAGTTCTATAAACAATACATAAAATAAATTAAGTACAAGTAACTGACGAGATTTCCATTGCACAATCCGGAATTTGATCCCGAGTTATGATTGTTTAGTTTTGTACTCATTTACAATCCAGTAGTTGCGCACTTATGCAACCTTGCCAAAAACATACCCCCCTTATTAAATTATGATAACTTTTTTGCATACGCAAATAATTAACAATTTCCGAAATTCCAAGCACGTAAAGTCGCGCAAAACCAGAAGGCATTACGTTCAAGATCTACACTACACATGGCTGTCACCATAAACGTGCTACCCGCTTCCCATGAACAGCAGGTAGAGCCACAGTGGAGCAGTCGTAATATGAAGTAGTTTTGAATTAAAAAGCCCCCTACGAACAATAAAATGAAATCCCAACTGTGTCGGCACATTTCCCAACAAAGGGCGATTAAAAATCATTTAGTTCGTTTAAAACAAAAACTTACCTATTGATTCATCGTAACAGCAACGCTCCTCAAAACAATTCCAATAAAAGTCTTCCCAACAGCTAAAACAAGTGCGACAAATACAAAGTAAAGTAAAGATAATTGTTAGTAAAACAAGAACAGATAAATAAATATGTATAGTAAATAATATACGAAATAAAATAAAATTCGAAAAGGTTTACTTACTTTTGACAACAGCGGCACATTTCGCAGACCTCTCTCTCACACTTCAATTACTGGGAGCACAAGAAACCCGCCGGTTCGGCTTGGAAATCTGTAAAAGCAACCTAAGGTGCTGATTGTTGTCTTTTTGTGATTTATTTGGTTTTTGTTAATTGTATTTGTTTACGTCTATAAAAGACAAAAAAAAAATAATATGTTTTTGAGGAATGCTTGTGACTCGAACGAAAATTGTTTATGTGACGCAGCTCGCAGCTTTTTTGTGGAGCGTTTGGAGCGTGTGGAGCGTGAAGCTCGACGTTTTATCGGCGACTGAAGTGGCCCAACGCGTATCTGGCAGTTAGCCTGCTCTCTTCTTAGCTGTATTCACGGGGAGTGGTAACAACAAAAACCCGAAAAAAAAGCAAACTGAAGCTAGCCGATGTGTGTGTACACTTATTTTAAGCGAGTATCGTGTGCAATTGCAATTTGATATACCTAAATGTGTATATTACGATTTATTTGATGACGTTTCAAGGCTAGAGAAAAACAAAACTGCCGGTTATTTACTTATTAAAAGAAATGAGCAAAAAAAAGCTTGTAGGGATGTAACAAAAACTAGAAGTGGGTTTTGACTAGGATTGCAAGTTCGCATATTTCTGCGAATTGAGCAAGACTTTTTAGTATACAAATTTTTTTTAGTCTGATTTCAAATAATGTAAAACAATTCATTTAGTATTTTTTTTGTTAGCATTAGTATTTGGCGCGACGTTACTTAAAATTGCATTAAATCTGTTTTTTTTTTTAACTTTTTATCTGAAATAAAAAGAATTTGTGCAAAAAGAAGCTGCTCTCAATAATAGGCAAAATTGACCAAGACATGAACTTTTAGTTTTGTGCTACATTTCTCGCAATCATACAACCTTAGTTGTTGGCAATTGAACTCTTTAATTTAGTAGCTTATTTCTCATTAGTAATAAACGGGTTGTTTAGATACGAGATTTATGACCCATTTCTAATTAATTAGTGTACTTTTATTAACTTAATTTTTTGTTTTTAAGTAGTATACCGATAAAGTTAATTCAATTATAGCTAACAGCAAGTGAAGTAGAAGATGGACAAAAAACAAGATTCCAAATTAGAAACAAACATATTGTTGCAAAAAAAAAGTGATTTTTTGCAGGGCTTTTTATTTTTCAATTAATTGTCGTAATGAACCTCAATCATTTAAATTCGAGATTTTAAGAACTTTCTATCGAAATAAACTGCTCGGAAAGTTACAAGCCTCATGGCTAAAGTAATATGCTCCGTAGCAGAGTGTAAAAGCGCTTTTAACGCTTGTCAGTACTCAGTACTCCAAATGGGCGTGCATATGTAGTATCTTTGTATTTGTGTAAAAAAAACGGGAGCGAAATGCAGTAAGCAACAGAGAGAGTGAGAGTCAGTTCGTGCTTCTCAATTTAGGGGCCAACGAAATTCGCTGTTGTAACTTTTATTTCAGAGAAGGTCGGGCGATCTCTCATGTGAGTGAAAAGTTGATTTTTTGAGAGAGCAGCAAAGCTTGTCGCGCTCTGGTTTTTAAGCTGCTAGTACGTTGAGAGCACAGACATTGTGGCTATGTTGAGACCACTTTAAGCTATGCACAGTGGCACAAAACACAGGTGTATTGGCACGAAATCAAAAAAAAAAGTCATGTGCTGCCAAATTATATGCATTTCAATATCGTTTTTAGATTTTTAATCATGTCAGCAGATGCGAATCTTAGACATAAACAATTGTGATCAATAACGAAACTATGAAATGCTTTTGGAAACTAAAATTCCCATTCTATGCCACTTGGCCCCACTGTAACTGTGACACCTGTCCAAACAGGCAATTATCGCAAGCTTTAATGTGCTTTACCTTGTACATATATCTTCGTATTGGTGAACTTAAAGTTTTTAAACTTTTGACGGATTTCCAGAGTGTTTGTACATGTGACCAATGTTACTTCGATAAGCGATCGCATTTTTAGCACTCTGAACGATAAGAGCTTTCCCTATAAATTAAAGACGACGCAGTATGAATTGGGCCACAGTCTTACTTACGACAGGTGACAGGCGAACAATAGAGTCTCCATAATAAAAAATATTATCTAGTCTAATTAGAAGGTAAACTCAAGCTTTAAGCAAGTGTTAGATTGTATTATTTTATTTATTATATTTACTTTGATCGATGCAGCATACTTTTAGGCTGCCCTATTATTGGCATGCGAGTGTTAATTATAAAGTTCTGAAATTTAAAAACGATTTTTTACAATTGTTTAAACACAAGAAGCACGTCATTCCGACAATACATTTTTACAGTTTTTCTATTAGCATAGGAGATCTTTTAAAAACAAATTTTTCTTTAAATTATAAATTTAAAAAAAGAGACCGTCACCAGATCGGTAGTGGGTAGACTAAAATATAAATACACGAAAAAAAATTTTTTACACAATTTCATTCGACTTAGCACGATTAAAAAAGCTATTTGATTGAAATTTTAATGAAAAATATTTTTATTACGTTTAATATTTTAGAAATTTAGTTAGGGAATTCCCCTTTCTAATTTAGGGCAGGGCAGGATATCGACATAAATCGTTTAAGTTGTTTGATAAAATTTCCATGTTGGTTTGTCTTTTGGGACATGAATATTCTTACCAAAATTAATGATTGTAGGTATTTTTTTTTACCATAAGTACGTATTGGTGCAGTTTATAGGCAAATGTATGTACTCTGCGGTCTAAATAGAGCTCAGTGCTCAACAGTTATCCGGGCAATTACCGGACACTGGCTGGTGGGCACCCATGCATCAAGGCTCAACGCACCTCACAACGACTTCTGTCGAAGTTGTGGAGATGAGGAGGAGCTGGAAACGGTGGAGCACTTCTTCTGTCACTGCCCCGGGCTGTGTAGGACAAGGCTCCGATTCCTTAAATCATACTTTCTAAATGACCTATCCCAGCTCTCAGGAAAGAGTCCAAGAAGCCTCTCGAGGTTTATTCAGGCCGCCGGATGGGCGTGACTCTTTAGATCATGTGGGGGACCTCCTGAGTGGGGGAAGGGTGGTGAAAGGTCCACCCAGCGGTACCACAACGGGCCAAATTTCTGGCCTAAGTGAGTCGGAACATCAGGTCCCGACTGCCGCCATAACCTAACCTAACCTAGGCAAATGTATGAACGCCTAGATCTCAGAGATGGTAAGAGCTAGAGCAACCAAACTTTCAGATTAAATCCGTTATTATCCTACGGGAGACAAGTTTCTTTTATTTTTTTGATATCGGGCTTCTATTATATAGCTCCCATAGGTCCCAGAGGACCTTGAAAAAAACTAAAAGTTTTAGATGTATAATTCGTTTGGCACTCGAAAGTTTTTTATAGTTCCCAAACACTGTACCAAATTTGATCAAAATCGATTGACTATATCATATAGCTCCCATAGGACAGATCGGTCAAAAAAACGTTAGTTGCACAAAATTCGCTGTATTTCCTTTGTTTGTGAAGATATTGTAACCATATTTGGCAGTCGATAGTTTTTTATAGATCCCAAGTTCTGTACCAAATTATCAAAATCGGTTGACTATATCATATACCTCCCATAGTGTCCTATAGGTAAAAAAAAATCGTTTTTTGTACAAAATTCGATTTTTTTTGTTTATGAAGATACCGTGACCAAATTTGGTGTTCCAAAGTTTTTTATAGTTCCCAAACACTGTACAAAATTTGATCGAAATCGGTTGACTATATCATATAGCTCCCATAGGACCAATCGGTCAAAAAAACGTTTTTTGCACAAAATTCGTTGTGTTTCGTATGTTTATGAAGATATCGTACCCAAAGGCAATCCATTGTCTTTTAGAGTGCTTAAGCAATATATCGGACTTAATTACAACTAGAGGTACAGGGTATCCCAAAGTCGTCCGCGCCCGACTTTAACGTACGCCATCTTTCATTTAATAAATAATGGAAAAATTTTTCAATCTTTAAGTTTCGTCTATCGGAACTTCAAAAACAGGGACTTGAAATTGAATGAAGGTTTAAAACAAAAAAGATTCTTACCAAAGTAAACAATAATGATGATGATGGGATACCACCCGAAGAGATTTTTACTCCTAACACATGACTTAACGATGGTATGCATACTACATTGTAAAATGCGACAAAATCGGGCTACAACTGTACGAATTAACTAAATGCTTAAAGGTATTCCCAACGCTATCAAAAAATAAATATATGTAATATCAAGTTCGTCTAGATCGAAAATGTTTTGTAATCTTTAAGGGGCCAATTATAATTATTATTTACCGTTGCCAAGTTTCAATCTAATTTAATTTAAGAATAACAATATTCTATATACATATATACAAGAAACTTATTATAAACACTTTGAGGAATGCAAATAAAAGTGCCGGATCGAAGATATAGCAAATACAAAAAATCGTTTATTTAATTTATAATTCACTAAAAAAATTGTTGTTTTGAAATACTTGTTTTGAGATAAATAAACATCTTTATTTTTCAAGAGTTATGTTTTTGAAAAGAAAAATTGCAATGTGTCCCATTGTGCTGCGAGGGTAAATGCGCAATAATTGAATGTCAATCATTCAGTATCTTTATTTTGCTGTGTTTTTTTTTTTAAATATTAGTTGTATTCATATTAAACGTTGTTGAATTATTTTGAAATTTAATGCATTTACAACACACTATTGAAGTTATGAGCTGCTGTCGGGATACAGCGGCTATAATATACACTATAGCCTCCATAACTTCCACACTTATCATTCGAGGTAAACGAATATCAAGTGGGATATGAAAGAGAAAATAAATATTAAATTAAGAAATATTTGATTTTCTGACTCGTTTTCAAAAAACCTCTAGGAACGACCACTGGACCGATTTTTTCTTTCAACTCAAAAACTCTGAAGGATTTTCAGCATTCATCTTACTGTTTCAGAAACCCCATTCCGAATGTTAGCAATTAAGTTCTTTAAAAAGATTTCGGTTTTACAGACGCTTCTTATTTTGTTGCTTTACTTTTGTAGGGGCAAAATGTAAAAAACTGTTGCGAAAAAGTAAAATTAATTTTTATATTAAGGTCCTACACATGAGTCTATATACCGATTTTGGTGACTGTTGTTTTTATTTTTTACAGCTAGTCTTTTGTAAAGGTCTTTAGCGAAAGGGGGCCTTTGATAACACTATCACCAATAATAAAAAGTGTGAATGCAAGTGATGAACTTGATTTGAGACACCTTGTGACAAAATTTCACATAGTTTTGGTCTTCTTTGGTCAGGCTGTAAGTGCGTGTCAGTCTTTTCCCGCGATTCTTTTAAATTTTGTAACCCAAAATTTTTATTACTAACTTTATAGACTCCTTACCCCTTAGATGGAGGGTAGAAAAATGGTCCAAACAGAGTTATTTTAAAACTAATAATTATGGAAATACGTTTACAGTGACATCAGTACATACTTGCTAGGTTAAATAATACAATTTCGAAGTAGTTTAGGATTTGGTAATTTTTGGCTATAAGTACGGAAGTTCCCAATTGATTTTAAGAAATCTTTATCTGTTGAATGGGTTATGGAAAATGGAGGGTTTTAACTTTCTACGGTGAAAGGCTTGGCGTCGGTCCGGACCCCCCATAAGTTGGAAAAATGGGTTATAAGTCTTTTGCAAGACCAAATCCTAAATCCGCACCTGCTTGAATAGTGAAAACCTGTAGTGGGTGCTGGGCGGTGGCATCCCTAAAAAGTAAAAAGTTGAGTCTAAATACCGATTTTGGTGACTTTGCTTCTTAATATACGTATTTAATCATAGATTGTTTTTATTGACACAATTGTATGCTCCTAGCTCTTTTGATCTGCGAGAATTAGGCATTAGGGATTGACGGACGGTATGTACGGACAGACAGACATACGGACATAACCAAATCGATTTCTTTAAAGGTCGTGTGGTCTGAATCTTTAATGCTGATCATGTTGGTCAGCAACTGTGAGATTGAACAATACTTATTATTGTATCATATGAAGCACTCAAACATATCAAAACTAATTTTAAAATAGATTAGTCAAAATCAAAATATTCCCGTAACTGACTCCGAACCTGTCCAACTAAACCTGTCTTATAACTCATAATAAAAAATAATTATCTCGAACACTAAAACTTTAAATAATTTGTACTTCTTAAACTTTGGTTTTAATTCAGGCAATTAAAGCCATAAAGTTACTACATAACTAGTAAATACGCGAAGACAATGAATATGATCACTTCATAGAAATTAAAGATAAAAAAATACTAAAGTTCTCTAGGAAAAACAATAATAATGACACCTCTCTCATCTCAATCAGTGGTAGGCATTGAGAGATTCTTAAAATAAGAAAAATTTTTTAAAAAAAAAGTACATTCAAAATATTTTTAGTAAGACTGATCTGGATTTTTTTCTAGGGAAAAAAAATCACAAGCCGCATTGAATCCTGAGACGAAGAAATCGCCTTTTGCTCATATTTACGATGAAATATTCTACCCTTGGCCCTGTAAAGTTGCCAAACTTTCAGGCACTGCAGTTTGACAGTTCATCGTTTAAGGGACGTCCATCTCAAATCTGAGATATATTCTACAAATACTCTACAAATGTTCCAAAGATATTTTTTCAAGCCCCTAAGTGTTGGTAAAAAGCCAATTAATAGTCAAGCCAATTTATTTATTTATTTATTTTCACTGCACATTATTATACCCAGGACCGACATGCGTGCTTAAGAATGGCTTTCAGCTAAAATTAACACCATTGGGATTAATTTATCATTTCTAGACTCCCCTTCTCTCACCTCAACAATATTAAACCTTGTTTTACTAATAAACAAGCTTGAGCCATCAAAGTTGGTATTGTAGACTCATGTGCACCTTATAAGCAACGTAATGTGGACTTTTTACGATATGCCCCCAAAGCTTACTCAGCTCAGAATTGCGTAAAAGATTGAAAAAAAAGAACATTAAAAAAGTGTTGAATGGGACTAAATCCGACGCTTCAACGCTCTACCAACCCTGCCCTCTAAAATACCATATTGGAATTAACTCGAATATTTACGGTTCGATTATAATGATGTTTGGTAGTAATCGAATTTTAATTTTACCCAAACAAACGGACATGTTTGTATAAATGTCATTTATCCTCCTGACCACATTGGCACTGACTTTGAAGGCTTTTTCACAAATTTTCACAAAATTAATATACTCCTAACCCTAAATTAAATATACAGGGTATAAAAAAACAAAACAAAAACGACAAATTGCATGCTTAAACAAATTATTGGAATAACTTCCGCGCATTGAAAGCAAAACAAAATAGAGAAGCAAGCTGGTTACCCGATAGATACATTCCATTTAAAATGTATCTCATGCGGTTCACGTGATTCAACAAAAATACTTTAATTAAAAAAAATTCGCTTGTATTATATAAGATCAAAAGTTTTGTACACTATTGCGATTTATGGATTTTCCCATTCATATGCAAGTAAATAAGTTAAAGCACTTAAAACAAATATGCAAATTGTTTTATAAATAAAAACTTATATTAGTCGCTTATATAAAGAGTTCATTACATTTTTTTTAAAACCCCATGACAATTGTATTTTTATGAATGTTTGAGTAAGTAGAGATACTTTAGGATTCAAAGCACGTAAATCATGATCACGACAAAAAAGGTTTCCTCAACTATAATAGAAGAAATCATAACCACATGGTTTATAACACTGAAACATGAGAATTGGGATTGAGAGGAAATTAATTTGTTGGCTCTTTGGTCTGCGCGATGCATGTCCTAACAGGACATTTAAATGGAAATAACGTCAAGATGATTAAGTAATAATATTATATTATAAATACTAATAAGATTGTAGGGAAAAGCAGAAGAAATATCTAAAATCGTCAGGTACGAGATAATAAATAATAATAACGTTATATAAATTGAAAACAAGTGGGACATCCTGAGTGAGACTCGCGTAGAAATTTATTGTGGAAATGAAACACTTCTATATGGATCATCTTTATGATATAATCTTCAA
This sequence comes from Chymomyza fuscimana, assembly GCA_949987675.1. NCBI lineage: Eukaryota > Metazoa > Arthropoda > Insecta > Diptera > Drosophilidae > Chymomyza > Chymomyza fuscimana. Next base: position 61,441,111 of record OX465088.1, read on the forward strand.
AAACTTCAAAATATTTTTATATCAGCATAAGCCTCGATGAAGGCGTTGGTGACTGCAGCTTTTAAAATATCTTTGCAAATTAATATTAAAACTTTATTTATTGCATTTCCTTTTCCCGATGGGCAATACGAGTTAGGTTTGTGTCAAGCTTCAAAATTGATACATCTTACATTGTGTGCCGGCCACTTGTGGCTTTTAGCTGAACTGAGGTACAATATCAAACAAAAGGATAGGAAAAAGTTAAGTTGAGAAACGAATGCCCTAATGGGTTTTTAACAACCTTAATCCTTATTTTAGATATAGGCATAATATTGTGAGAGTATAAACGTCGTTATTGTTCTCATAAATAGACAATTTCATGTACTACTATTTATTTCTATTATATAAAAAGAATTAAAAGTCAAAAGTAGTTCAAAATTTAAAGTTATCTAGGATTTCAAAACTGTTTAGAGAATTACATTTTTTTTTTTAAAGTACGCAGTGATTCTAACGTGTCTGTAAGTGAACATTGGAAGAATTATACACAACTCTGTTCGGTTTTAAACGATTTTGTTGAATCAGATTGACGAAACTCTTGAAAGATGATACAGATGGTTTCTTATTTAAGATTAAGAAATGATACTAATGATGTTCTGCTTGAACAAAAGATAGTTTTATGTACAATAAAACTTAATTGAAGCCTTGAGTTCTACAATACAAGAAAGTGGATAAAGCTGGTAAGGATTGTCCCAAAATGTTTTTTGTATATAAAGATATCGTAGAATCGAGGCCCACTAATGCCCAGCTTATATATAATATTTCATGAAGGCCTATAAGATTTGTTTGGACTCACTCGTCGCTCGTTCAACAGAGTTTCTCATGATTTCTAAGTAGAAAAAACTGATTCGAAAACTATATTTAATTTAAGGATTAGATTATAGAAGTGCTTTGATTAGATTATAGAACAGTTTCAATGATGGATTATTGCTCTTCCACAATTAGATCGGAAAGGCAAACCCTTCTAAAAGTATACGGCCAAACATCCTTGCAAGCAACGTGTTCGTAAACGTTTCAGCAATTTCTTAAAGTAATTCGGTAAAATATCCTAGTATATTAGACTATAGTTTGGCATTTATCAGCAGGTATATATGGCTTAATCGCTTTCCGAGTCGTTGCTATTCATAATCTTGGTGAAATCGACGCACGGATAGACAGGCAGGCGGACATTGTACAAGCGTTGTGGAGTCTTCTTAAGTTATTCATATAAAAATAAGACAGGTTTGTCTATCCGTACGTCTGTCTTTCCGTATTAAACACCCAGACTTTGGAGATCATATGAGCTAAAGAATCCATAGACCAAAAAATGGGCACTATCCTTACGCAGCTCAAGTGTCTCAATTCATATTAACATCTCACCATATTCCTCTGCAGCTGCCTACTTAACAACCCCAAAACTTAATCAGAATGAGCTATAAGCTCTATAAGCAGATTAAATGGGAGCCTAACAAACAATAATATGAGAACTTTGTCTTTTATTTGCATTCGCTTTGTTAACTGCTTTCCCTTCGGCTATAGTGTATAAAAATAATGCTGATTAGGAAAATCGTAAAATATTTTTTTTGTTTATTTATTTGAATTAATTATTTACTGCTATTGTCTTATTTTTATTTATTTTTTTTTTTGTTATATAAAGCAAATATTTTGCTAACAAGTCCAAGTACAACAACAACAAAAAAAAATATCAAAACTTAATTCGAGCAATTTGGAGAGATAGAAAAAATATTTGCGTGATCCATTATAGTTAGCGTACTAATTTATAATATCAACACGGCTTGCTGTAAATTAATCTCTCGCTGGAATATTCTAAAAGCTACTCCAACGTGGTAACAACAATTTGGACCACATTCATCAAAATGACAGAGAGTGGAGGTAATGAAACGAATCCAAGCAATTTCATGACAGTCAAGCAAAACTAGATTGCATCAAAACTTGATCGCTTGCATAAAATAAAAGCACTTGAATACAAACTGTCAGAGCCACTTCTAAAAACGAGGCCAATGTACTCGGTTGTCTGGTCATAGACATGAGCCATGAACGTGCACTCCATGGACGGTTATTGACACCTTCGGAGTGGCCTAAATGCATGAATAAAACCTATGGATTCCAGCTATGCAAGTTTCTTTGTGAATGAGCTCTGAAAATATTATTCCCACAAATATTGACATTGTCGCCCAAAGTGTAAAAGATTTACCGAATTTTTTTTTTTGTTTAAATACTTCGGTAAACACGAACAATTTTGAGCAAGAAAATTCAGTAAATAAAGTTAATCTTAAGGCATTACTAATTGAGTGCATTATGCAAAAAAAAAAAAAAAAAAAGGAAAAGTATTTTTAGGCTTCAGAATGAGGTACTAATTAAATTCATTATTAAAACCGTGTCTGATGCGGAAATGTGCATTGCAGTTTTAAAATACGAGCCAATGCAATTAAATTCTCAACTCGTACAACTGGTCACTCCCATCTGGGATCGCATATCTGCAACACGTTCTGTATTGATAAACTCCCATCAGAATTCTTAATTCATTAACTATACGGACAGAAACTCCAAAATCATCTCAGAAAATAAAGTCTAAAGGGTCAAAGGCACATTTCTTGATGCTTGTCGATTTCAAATAAGCTTCCACCAAAATTAGGAATATATAAAGTTTTCTTCAAAATATTGCCCATCACGAGCCATAACTTTTTCTGATCTTTCTGGCTCAGTTCCGATTACCCGTAAAAAGAACAATTCATCTCTTGAGGCATTCACGAATCGATCCAATTTGTGATACTTTCATACGATGTAACAAGCGATACTCGGAAAGTGAATACAGCGGGCGGAGTAGGACTCCGGAAAGTCTCCAATTAAGTGTTTCCAAAAATGTTTTTACCATCGCCATTTTTTTCTCTTTTATGTTTAAATTTCATGTACCCTTTTATAGAAACCAAGAAAATATCAATTGGTTGCATAGTTGTTTTACAAAACAATCTTAAACCGAACTTTTTTTCCAAAAATTGCGATTTTTTTATAAGTTAAACTGTGGGCCCAGATTTTCATATTTTGGCCAAAACCCTGTCATTTCCATAATAATTTTTTTAGAGTGCTGAAATTTTATATACGTGTTCCTAAAGGATTGAACTATTCTCCTGGGAAGTTTGAGCCTGCTCAGATTTTTTTTAAGCTATAGATAATCTAGACCAAAATTGGAAAAAATTTTGAAAAGCCAAAAAAAATGTTTAACTTAATTCAAAAAAAAAACTGTTCATTGGAATTGGACCATATTTTATACAGAGGTAGATACATACATACATTGCAAAAATAGCCTATACCCAAAATATTGAATGGCTTTAAAGTTATAGCCCCAAACAGTTTTAGCTTTGCAAGCCAATTACAAAAAGACAACAACACCAATCAATCTGGTTTTTAAAAGTTATACTTTTTTCAAAATTGAAAATTTTTACATTTTTTGATTTGCATCTTTGTAAGTATGTTATAAAATTTTCAAATTGTAAATTTTTTTTCATTTTAGTACAACTTTTGAAAAAATGGCTAAGAAAAACAAAAAATACTAAAATTTCCTGTGGTACAATTTTTAAAATTCAACTTTTAAATACAAAATTCAATTTCCGAAAATCTTGAAGAATTACATTTTCTTGTAAAATTTATAAAGAGAGCAGTTCCCACAGCATCCATTTTGCATCACCAGTAAGACTATACGATATAAAATACCTTTTTTCATCCCTGGTACGCAGCGTTTCGCTCATGAAACCCAATTTCCTTGCGCGTGAATCATTTTCAACAATTTTTTGATTGTTGCGTCATTTCTAATGTTAATCCAAGTTCCATTTGCGTTAAGTACGAATCATTTTCCAGTAAAATTTCCAATCCCGGGTCTTGTAACACTTTACTTGGACTTCCACTGAATTCTTTGTCCCATCTAGAAAACTTATCTCACTTAAAGCAGCCTCAACATATTTTTTTGTTTTGCCAAGCAATTGACGTGCCTTGTCAAACGCCAAAAACTTATAAGTTCCGGGAAATGTTATGAACAGATATAACGCATAATCCCGTTTCACATGAAGTTTATTGAGTTATCTCGATATCAAACTTCGTTCGCACCTAGAAGAATGTCACGCCTGTATTCAGGGAAGAATTTGGCAATAACCTGCATCACTTTTTGTATACTGCGTACAAGCATTCTGGATAAAAATATTATAGTTATCATTTAAAAATATAAAAGCCTTTAAAAAGTTACACACTACATTTTTGCACCTACTAGTCTGAGGAGGAGTCGTCTACATATTGAATAAATTTTCTTTAGAAATAATTTAGTTACTCATGTTTACTTCCGCAGTTTGTTTCCAAGTAGTTAACGTATTTTATAAGTCATAAACTGTTTTATTAATCTTCCCACGAGAACGCAACAAAACAAACCTGTTAGCATTTTCTCAGAAATTAATGAATTCTCAAGCGATTCTCCAGAAAATGGTGAATTATAAAAGTTCCCATGGTATAATAAATACTTCCTTTTTTTAGTAGAATAGAAAGAATTTATGATTAGAAATTCCAAGTTATGCCCAGAAACAATGTATTTGCAATAAAAGTTACTACTGCTATTAACTCTATAATTACTTCCCATGTGGAAAATTGACCGCACAACTGGTTGACTAGTCCCATGAGTCATTTGCTATAATTCTAAATTGTTATACATTGTATTTGCGAACTTCCAATACGATAACTTTAATGCAAAGTTCCTTTAAGATGGTTTCGGTTTCGCAATTTGTTCTATTTTTTTGTAGACAATTTTAGTGTCCCGGTGACTGTGATAACTTTTTAGCCAGTAAAAACGTATTTAATCTTCTTAACAACAGTCACTATAACAAAATTTACGTCAAATCACTTGATTGTTTTTTTTTTATATATACATATATAATTTTTTTATTTATGTATGTATGTAGTCTTAATGGGTGCACTAAAGATACGGGCCAAGTGGCTTTGTGGGTGCTAGACATTGAGCGATTGTAGTTTATCATTTTTTCAATAATTTGACACTTGTTCCTATTATTTCTGATATGGGATTGATTTGAAAAGTATGTACAAAGTTGTGTGTTACACATAATGGTATTAGAAATAATTTGTAAAATTAAGAAATCAGCTTTGAAAGATTAACTGCTTTCGCAGACAATTTATGTATGCGACAAAACTATAATATTCTTTAACAAATGTGTCTCCCAGAAGAGCTTTTTAACTCTTATACTTTTATAAATAGAGAAGAAATGCAAGATCTATTCATACGAAAAGAATGAAAATAATTTTGTATTAAATTTTTTTTTTTTTTTGGTTATATGACCTTTCTGAATGTTTACTTTTATTGAGGCTTACGAAAATTAAATAGAAAAGATTGGTGTGAACTTTACAGGGCTATCGCTATGGAAAACCCCCCTGACGCCTCGGATTCATGTTCAAAAATCCATATGAGTAGTCCTGTTAAACGAAAGGTCACAAGGAGGTCTGCTTATAAGCAGATCTTTATTGAATGCGATGAGTCTTAAAACTTACTTACATGATACTTGAAAATTTAAAAAAAAAAAAAAACGCACAAAAATTACAAAAAAAATAAGTAAAATAATAATAAAAATGTATACAAAATACGTCACCATACATTTGAGTATATATCCACATCCATATACTATATACATATGTATGTACATATACAAAATATTAGCAACTTTTATTGCCAAGGCACATGACAGAACAGCGCATGAAATCGCACATTTAAAATTGAATTCACATTCGATTTGTAATCAAATTTAATTGCACACACAGCCACATAAAACTTTGTGTAAATATTTTAACAGACTTTGAGAAAAGCGCAGAAATTATTAAAAATCCGAATAAAGATAGCCGCAGCAACAACTGATGAAAATTGGCAAGGGGACGCATGCGCAGATATACTACGAATACAATATGATCAAGGGCAAAAGCGTTGTTTAAAACTGAGTATAAGATACGCAAAGTATTAAAAAATAAACTGAAATTTTCATATAGTAGTATTTAAGAATTAAACTTTCAGGGTCAGCAAGGTGACAGCAAACTTGTAGCACAGTGTAGTGGCATGTTTTTGCCAAGTGTGTGTGTGTGTTCAAGTGCGTTTTCAATTACAGGTTCTTAAAACATCGATGCTTTTTACATTTTTTTTCACTCACAAGACGTTCACTTCATTATTTTTTTGTTTTCAATCAATTCCATCAATTTAAGGAAACAAAACAAAAACAAAAGGGGTTTTTTAGCGTACTTTTTTAACGCTTCTTTGAAAATCCAATTTCGTTTTTGGGTTTATAGCCTTCAATCAACTCCGTTTTCTACACAAAAGGCAAAGGCATTTATTTTGCGTTGTTTTTTGTTTAGTTTTTTTTGCACATTCAAATATTTGAAGCTTTTAATATTATTATTTTTTTTTTAACAACACTTTGACTGATATTTAATTGCACTTTTATTTATACCGTATTATTTCACAGCTAACACGGGCTAAAATAAACGTAAACACGCACAGAATTATTACAATAGCGCTAAAATTGCGCACAAGCGAAACAAAAAATACAAAACACGAAAAGTTCCGAGTTGAACGGAGATACGCATCCGCACACGTCGAGCTTTCGTCGGTTTATGAAGCGCGATGGTCGATGGTCGATGGTCGTCGTTCCACGTTCCAGCAGCAACAACTAACAACGAAAACGACACTGAGTTGTTGTCAACAACTTCACAAACAACTTTTATAATATCAATCAAGTGCCAGCCGCCGATCTCAATTACTTTTAATGCGATCTATTTGAAAAGTTGGACAAAAAGCGAAGCATACTGACAGAAACTTTGTTTGTAAAGTTTTAAAAAAAAATATATTACTTTCAAAATATTTTAATATCAACATAAACTGTTAAAAAATTAACATTTCATTAGAAATAAGTTCAAAACATTGCCCGCGCACGTGCAGTCGATAGTGCAATAGTAAGTGTTGAAAAGTTCGCTACAACTCTTTCGATTAACACGATAATTGTATATCGCGCATTCGATAGCTACCATCACTACTTCTCAGTCGACCTATTTTCACCTACGACAGAAAAAAAATCAACATTTGCGAAAAACGTTCTTTGCACACAAAATTTTTGCGAGTTTATTAGATTATGTTTTCCGCATTGTAATTTGAAATACGTTTAACAAATGTGTGCAAAATGAAAGTTACAATAAAGTCATGGACGGGAGTTGCGTCTTGGCGTTGGATAGCAAATGACGAAAATTGCGGCATTTGTCGCATGTCCTTTGAGAGCACTTGCCCCGAGTGTGCGCTGCCCGGTGACGATTGCCCTCTGGTTTGGGGTGTCTGTTCCCATTGTTTTCACATGCATTGTATTGTCAAGTGGCTGAATTTGCAACCGTTGAACAAACAGTGTCCAATGTGCCGTCAAAGTTGGAAATTCAATATACACTAAACAATATACGTACGTCGTACTCACGCACCCGCACCACAACGATCCGGCGGAACGAAAGAAAACGAAACGAGACAACGCAAAATTAACAATACTAAAACATTCTTTTTAATAAAAAGAGACTATAAATTGTAATTGGCTAAAATAAAGATACAAAGAAACAATACACAGAATACCAAATGATGGATAGTGACCACCAACAGCAACGCCAACATTCGTTGACCGGCCTGACGGGCCTGCCTCCACTGCCAAAAAGCCTCAGTGCCGCTGCTACCGCCGTGGGCCATACCAGCGGTAACAGTCTACTAAATACTAGCCTATCACAGCCGCGTTCGCACACCTCCTCACCACTGCATCCAGTTGGCCATACTGTTAATGTTGCGGCACTAACAGCTGCCACAGGGGACCTATATTTAGGACCATCCACCTCGGCAGCAGCACGTAATCGCAACTACAACGGCCATGGGCAACGTCATGGCAGTCTCTCCTCTACACAGGAATCACTTAGCGATCGTGAAAGCGTTCACAGTCGTGCTTCCTCAACGCACAGTGCGAGTGGTGTCGGAGCTGTCGGCAGCGTTAGTCAACAACAAACACCTACTAACAGTTCCAGTGGAGCTACAAACACGGGCAGCGGCTCTAGCACCATCGACACACAGCTGGCCATACTACGGCGCGAAATGTACGGCCTCCGTCAGCTGGATTTGTCATTACTTTCTCAGCTCTGGGCTCTTAACGAGTCAATACAGGGCTTTCGTGTATTTCTGCAGGAGCAGGATGCTCTATCACCGCCATCACGCTCCCGAACGCCTTCCGATGCCAATTCGCTGTCTTCAGACGAGGATGATGGCTCCTATGCGCCTGTGCCCGTACCAAAATTAAGCGTTCCTCCCACTGCATTGGCATCGCCAGCTGCTGGCGCTCTCCCAACCAAATTGGCTACAGGCTCAACAACATCGCATGCCTCTACGAGCTCCACATCAGGCACTTCGGGCTCATCCTCGGCAGCGTCATCCATGGGCAAGCATCATCATCACCAGCAACAGCAGCAGCAAAAATATCAGCAGCAACAGCATTATAATCTGCACATGCAACAGCAGCAGCAGCTTCAAAGACCCGCACCGCCGCCTGCACCACCAGCCCAACACAAGGCGCATCCGCAGCTGCCGCGTATACTGCAACAGCGCATGCGACATGCGCCACCTCCACCGCCACCCACGCGTCCCAAGGGTGGTAGCAACGGAGGCGGTGGCGGTGCCAGCAGCAGCAGCAGCAACCACAGCATTAGCAGTGTTACGCAGCAACAGCTGTTGCATCATCACCCGCATCATCAGCGACCCGTATGACAAAACCCGTTCTTGGACTAAATGCATCACTTGACATTTGGTTCAAGAACGCCCAGCTCCTGCAACAACATGAACAGCAATACAAAAAGAAAAATCTCATACGTTTTTGAAAAGTCAATTGCACATTTTTTTTAATCGTCAATTTATGCAACTAAAAATGAACAAATAAGAAAATGGAAAGGACAGGCAACAGCTGAAAGCATTTTTGGCTAAAAATATTTTCGGTATTTAGTTTTTCCAGCTGCTGCAAATTTATCTCATTAAACCAAGGCTTGCCATCTCTTAGAAATTTGAACGATTTTGTTCTCAAGATAACAAAATTTATGTTTTAAAGGGAAAAGCGCAAGTACGGTTAATATCTAAAAACAAAAATAAAACAATTGTATTCAATAATAAAATTTAAGTAGTAAAGGATAAGATCCTTATTTAAAGGCAAATACTATATTGCGTATTTATATACACATATATATATATCTAATGTAAATTAAACATAACCATAAATTGCTGCTTGAACATATACACATACAAATTCTGCATCGAATTCAAACCTATCAGTAATTGTACTTGAAATAATTCTTGTTTACAATTGAAATTTAAACTATCATAAGAGCCGTAGTCAACACATAAAATTTATTTGTTAAACTAAGCTTATACAAAAAAAAAACAAAAAATGTTTACTCATATTAGCACCAACCAAAACTAAACTCTTGGCCTAACCTAATCATAAACCTATATTTCTCAATTACGGATAGTTCATTTTGTTACACTCTCTAAAACCAAATCGTTCGCTGTTCGTCGTTACAATACCTACTAGACGTGTTAGTTATAATTTTGCTGCAAAAGAAGAAAAACAATTGAAATCAAAATTTTGCTACCAACATTGAGAAAACACAAACAAAAAGTCCATGGATGTCTCAAACAATTAGCTGAACTTAGTCCAATAAACTTCTTTTACTCAAAACTGCGCCGTTGCAGTTAGACCTAAGGCTAGTAATGCTCAATAGCGGAGCATTTCCCGAAATACGCATACGATTTTTTATATAAACATATACTCATAAAATAAATATAGTAAACAAATACTTAAAAACAAATTATACACAGTACGCCAGGCGCATGGAAACAACGATGCGATCATACTAATTACTTTATACATACAACAAGTACGAGTATATTGAATATATGATGATCATGATGCAGTAGTCCTGACATGCGTTGTCGAAGACCCGACTACAACAGATAGTACCATACTATATCAAATTTAATAGCAAAACGTAATCCATTATATTGATAAATAATCCAAAATTGAGCATTTCTGAAGCAACCCGCTTCAATTTAATTGTTAGTTTTCTAGAGTTAATATTTATTTAAATTGTACATTTCCATTAAAAATACAAACAATGAAACACACACACATCCATTATATAAATTTGTTCATATTCTGTTTACTTTATAACAAATGTCGGTCATGTTGTGATCTAAAAACAAAAATCTACAACTTCATACAGAATAATAAATTGACTCGGTCAGAGCGCCCCATAAATGACTTCTCTTCAAAATACCATTAAAGTTTTCTTCAAGCATACATACATACATACATACATATGTCAAAATAGAAAAGATAAAAGAAAAAAACAAAACAAAAACAATTTTTACGCCTTACAGCATACAATAAATATATACAAATTTATTAAATAGTTTGGGAAGTCAAAATTTTTGTAAAGACAGAATTTAATATTATATGTATGTGCATTCGACTTATACACAGCATGTTAACATTTTATTGGCAACAACTTTTAAATTAAACTTGTATTGCATATTATTGGTTGATAGGTTGATGCATTATGGATGGATGTTAAATATTGTTAATATGCATTTCATAATGGCAATGGACAAGAAGAAACGATGATCGATACAATAAATATCACTTTAAATATCATTGGAAATATTTATTATTGATGTATTGACGCAGGTTTTTAATCGAAAGATTATGACCAACAGGGTTTCTGGAAGTTCCTTCACTGATGATCGCAGTTTAAACATTATTACTTTTTATTAATAGCATATTAATTTATTATTAGTAGCATATTAGCATCGATTAAGGGCCCAGTGCGTCTTTAAATTTTAAGTAACTTTTTATGAGTTTATATGCGGCCTGCGATGGCCATCACCTCGTCTGTCTACATACATTTATTTAATTTTTCGAACTGCGTATGGGCCTTTATACAATAAAATCATGATGCGGGGAACACACAATTTCCACTTTTCATTTTTATTATGAAATAAGCAATAATAAAATATAGTATTACAAACTACGTGTAGTCCAATGCATTTGAGTGCAAGTCTGAAACATTTATTAAGTGCTGAATGGTCCACAGCAATCGGATGGAATTTCTGGAAATTTTATAAAACACACATTACTTGTTCCTATTTAATAAAGACATTTAGGGCAAACTTACTATTTGTATCACCCCAACCTAAAGGCACGCCTAGTCGTCTGTTCTCCTGTTTCAGCCATTGATTAAGGGGCTCAAAATATTCCAATAGAGCAGAGGGATCCATTTCAGTCTCACCAGTAAATTCTTGCAAAGCCTCCTTCCAGTGCTTTGATTCGCCCAATGACAGAAACTTTTGAAAAGCTTTGCCAGCATTCTTGCTGCCGAATATGTCACAATTGTCCAAAGCACGACGACTATCCCCAGGCTCGTACTGTCCAGCTAGAGTACATAAGGCCTTGTGGAACTGAAACTGGAAAATATGTGCAGCAAAATAGCGTAGATATTCAACATCTGCGTCAATGTGATACTTGGCAGGCGGATCAAAGCTACTGTCATTACGAGGCACTGGTGGCTCGACACCTCCAAACTCAGATCTCATTTGCCAAAAGGCGCAATTCCAGTGAGATTCCTCCACTTCGTTTCGAAAAACAGCATAGCGATACTTGTCCATGGTATAACCGAAGGGAAGAAACACAATCTTTGAAAGTGCCTGTTTAAACAATTCGTTAATGCGACTCTTTTCATCCAAGCGTCCGGTTTCGGTCAACCCAATGCTTTTTAAATGCTTTGCCGACATCACCGATAGTGCAATAACATCACCAACAGCCTCATGAAAGCCGGGATTTGGTGCTCCTCTGAATACAGCAGGCTGTTGCTCGTACTGCAGATAATACTGAATGTGGCCAAGCTCATGATGCACCACATACAAGTAATGTGAATCTATCTCCGTGCACATCTTGATACGCACATCACTGTCCTGATAGAAGTCCCAAGCCGAAGCATGGCAGACAACCTCCCTATCCGCAGGGCGCGTTAGCACGCTCAGGTTCCAGAAACTAGTGGGTAGAGCACGCATGCCCAAAGATTGAAAAAACTGGTCACCTAGTTCGAACAGCTTCTGTACGCTGTACTGTTGTCGTTCCATTTCCGACTTGATGTCAACAAACGGCTTCTCTGGATATGGCGTGTAAAGATCAATAACGTTGTCCCAGCTTTGTGCCCACATGTTACCCAACAAATGCATTGGTATATTACCCTCAGCGGGCACCACATCGGCGCCGTAATGCTCGCGCAAACGATATCGCACATAGCCATGGATTTGCCTATAGAATGGCAGCAATGCTTTGTATGCCGCATCTAGCTGTCGTTCAAAAGTTGGATCTTCGTAAAAATGTACCCAATAGTCCGCATACGAACGATAATCTACAAGCAGAGGTTACTCGATAGGGTCACCAAGTTTATCAGTTGATTAGTAACTTACTGTTTAGCTGCGAGGCTTTGCGGGTTAGCTGCACGTACTTATTGAAGTTATTACGCATTGGTGTGCCTGCCTTGTCGTACCATTCGCGCCAGTACCATGCCAGCTCGACGGGATCGCGACTGTTGGACAGCCGCTCCTGTATGTGTGGCTCGAGCGTTAAAGTGCAATCAGTGCGATTCGTGTAGGAGCACACGCTGCTTGTGGCATAGTTCGATTGCATGGAGCTAATAACGTTTTTAAGCTCCATATAATCCTCATCATTCAGCGCACTAGTGCCCAAATCGGACAACAATCGCGCTTGCCTTCGAATCGTCGCATCCTCGGACTTTTCATAGTCAGCATTTTTAATGGCAAGCGCCAGCTGCTTCTGCTTGCTTGCATTTTCGGCAAATACAGCCACCATAGCACGGCGATTCTCCTCGGTTACATTGGTGTTGTAAGCGTAAGATGCTGAGTATTCGGCATGAAAACGCTGACGCAGCAACTCATTTTCATTTTCGAAAAAGCGACGCGCCTGCAGCGCAGCAGCTGAGCAGCTTTCACTTCCAGCATCGGATCCCTGCATTTATTTAAAATGAGCCAATGAATATAAATTGGTTTATAAATATAGTGGAAGAAAATGTTCCCAATGCTTTTCAAATAAAGTTGACATTACCCAAATAACAAAGGCCAGCAGAAGAGCCAGCACAATAGTCCCACTGGCGCTTCCTGGCATGCTGCTCATCTCGTCCAACTGCAAATAGTGACTATAAATTTTATTTTGTCTTGACAGACCCTCAACCTCTTTTATCAGTTGTTCTCGTTTTGTTCAGACATCAGCCAGTCGCAGAACGCGTAGACTTAGTTCGAACTTTGAATTTTACAGCTGGTTTTTGTTGTGATTTTTTTTCTACAGTGTGTACTTTATATGTACGTAAGCAAAGCCTGCTTCTTCTTCTTATATTCCTTGCTGGGATTCTTCTTCTTTCAGACTGTTGCATACACTGTTTGCACTTCTGCTGTGCACTGTACGCAGAGCTGCTTTTATACTACATTTAGTTCGAACTGGAATGAAATTATCTCTTGCGAAATGTTTCATGAAAAGTACAAGTACAAGTATATGAATTATATTAAAATGTTGCACCTGCCTTTTAATCTACTTCTGTGTGAGCACAGCAGTATTTTCTTAACGGCTTCTCGTCAGCTCAACTTTTTCAATGGACGTGTTCGTATGTATGCATGTACATATGTATGTATGTATGGTCTATAATATAAGTATGTATACACATGTATGGTAAAGTTAATACACGTGCTAGTACTATGCATAATTGCAATTGCTAAGTTCTAAGCTTAAAACAGGCAATCTTCAAACCTCTAGATTCTAGATTGTTGATTAAACCACATTTGAAACACAAATTTGAAGCGTTACTATAAACCATGTTTTAAATGGTTTGGTTATACATAGTATGTACTATGTATTTTTTGCAGTAAAATCTTGATATACATATGTATGTACGTACATACATACTATACATATACATAATATACATATGTATGTATACACTCATTTTTTTAATTACTGATGTCCAAATATTTTACCTTTATTCCTTTATAACATAATCCTTACATTATTTTCCGAACAAGTCTCAGAAGTAGGCGTTTCTCGGAAGGGAAACGCAATTTTTCATTCTGTCTTCCCATTTGGTGTAGCATATTGCAGGACTTCATATACCCAGTCTGGCAAGCGAAAAGATTTACAGACACCTTGAACAAAAGCAAGGAATGTATCTAACGTATCGTATACCAATAGACGCTTTGTTTCATCGAATCGTCAAAATGGTTCGCCAAGGAGAGAGATTAATACGGACGGAGATTTTACTTTATTCGGTTGACTATCATATATCACGTATGATATTTGATAAAAATCTCAGTCGATTAATTACATTTATATTTAGATAGGTTTAGAATTGATCAATAAATATATGTACAGGTAATAATGTATAAATTATAAATCGCCTAGAGCCAACAAACTTCGAGTGTAGATTAATATGATCCTAATAAGCAACGAAGAGCTTACTTTTCCTCAAAATTACCCTGCGTAACTATTTCTTATCATGTGGTGAGAAAATATGACGTATTTATGCTATTACTTAATTATCAAAATATTATATGATAGAAATATTTATTCTACATATGGGAAATGTTAACTCAAGGATTTACCATTAACAATTATGACAAAAACACGTACACTGTTTAATAGGTAAAGGTTAAAAACACCCTTTGCTTTAATGCACTTAATTGGGCAACGTTATTATACTTATGTATACTACATGTCTGTATACAAAAAAAAATGTTTAATTACAGTCCAATATAGTTTTTTAATAAATGGGAAAATTTGGGTCAATAATATTTGTCCAGGCATGCAGGCCGCCAATTATATCACGTATGGAATTTTCAGGAAACCGATTTCGAATATGTTGGACAGCTTTCTGAGAATCGTTCCCACGGCGACACAGCACAACAATGGGATATTCAATGTCCTCGAACTCCTTAACAAAGCGTTTGATATAGCTATCATCGAGCACTTCGGTTAGCGGCATATTCACAGCCCCTGGTAGTTGACAAATCTCAAACTCAGCTGGAGGCCGCACATCTAGCAACAAGTGAGGCAGCTTATGTAAGTGCTGATATTGCAACACATCTAAACGATGCTCTGGGTCCAGCAACTGCAGCGGATTGTCTTTATCACTGGCATGCATGCCACAGAACTGTTCATAGTCTATAAGACCTGTTATCAGAGGTTCTGCAGAGCAGACATGGCAATTGGGTCGTTTGGAACGAATCCTTATATTCCTAAATACATTATTGGCGCCATCAAAGATTAGTAGACGGCCGGCCAAAACGTCGCCCATACCAACAATTACTTTAATAGCCTCGAGGGCTTGTAGTGCACCTATGGTTCCGGTCACGGCACCCAGTACACCGCCATCGCCGCAGTTTGTTACCGCCTCTGGTGGCGGTGGCACAGGATAAATGCAACGATAGCACGGTCCATTTGCATCAAAGTTGTAAACCGTCAACTGACCATCCAATTTTAAGGCACTGCCAGATACGAGCGGCTTTCTCAACATAACGCAGGCATCGTTTAACAGATAGCGTGTGGCCACGTTGTCACTGCAGTCCAGCACAACGTTGTAGGCCTCTAGAATATGCATGGCATTGTAACTGTTCAACAATTCAGTGTAGCAGTCAATTCGACAATGAGGATTAAGTTCATTAAGTGCTATACGCGCTGATTGTACCTTGGAAATGCCGCAGCGTGCTTCCGTATGTAGTGTCTGGCGGTGGAAATTGTTACGCTCCACATTATCGTAGTCAACCAATCCAAGTTTTCCGCAGCCTGCAGCAGCCAAATACTGCGCGGCTGGGCAGCCCAAACCACCAATGCCGACAATAAGAACGGCACTGTTTTTTAGCTTCAGTTGGCCTTGCACGCCAAAGTCGGGCAATATCAGTTGACGACTGTAACGTGCGATATCATCATTGTTCAGTTGAGTGCATGGAGGAGGGCCGCTTGAAGGATCTTCTTCTGTGCGATGCTCGCTTGACTCGAGCTCTAATAAAATCTGTTCTTTGATATCGAGTGTAGAGCGCAGCAAAGCGATCTCACTGCGCAACTCCGCCTTTTCGCTTTCTAGTGACTTTGGATTACTCATTGAAACGTGCAACAATGCATTAACAATTTGACAATGATAAAAAATAAACAATTACTGACTGATTTAAACACCTAAGCGTAACACACAACTCTTGTTTACATACAAATGTTGCCTAGCTAAATCATATGTTGTCCGGCGTGGTGCTGCCAGACAGACGATAATAAAAGTTAAACGATAACGATGACGGATAAGAAAAGCAGCTGTTTACGTTTGGAGCTGCTGACTATCGTTTTCCGGTGTGTGCATTTGTCGTGCTCGAACTGTTTACAATTATCTAATCACAATTTAAAAAAGGCACATACAATGTCTTGGCTTAGTAATACAATGCAAAAGCTGTACAAGCCGTTGACTGTCGCTTTCCTTAATGTGACCAGTACAAGTATTCGTCAGCTTTCACATGCAGAACGGCGCGCACGCGGCCCCACTGTTCGGCGTTATGGATACAAAGAAAAAATATTTCAAGGCGGTCTGCTGCCGCACATTGATAATGGCCAGAAACTCCCAATGCCCGTTTATCGCCCAAAAAATGCTTGGGCTCCAAAACGCGCGCTATTTGGTCAAAACGATTACATTGATATACTTGGTAACGATCGCCTGCATCCAACGCGTGTGCTTTATTCTGTGCCCTCGTGGCTACGCGGTGTCTCTGGCAATGAATACCAAGTACTCCTGCGGAAGCGTCGCTTAATGGAGAAAACCAAATATCCAATTGCGCGGCCAACGAAATGGAAAGAAATGCAGAAACGCATTTTGTATCTGTACAAGTTCCTTAATCGTAAGACTAAGACTGGCTACTCAACGCAGTAATAACTCCATACGCATATGTAATTAAATCAGGGCGTGTCAGGCCTAATAAAATGTTTGTTTTTATTTAATAATACATATATGTTTATGAATTTCATTCCTATTCCAACAATATGCGCGCTTCTTCGCCGTCGATTATGATCTTTTGTCCATTGTACAAGCAAAACTCACGTTTTACATATGCAAAAAGTAAATCGGTGATTAAAAATATTTGACCCGTACAGAAGGCTAAAGTGGCGCCAAAATAAAAATTTGCATTCGCTGAGCCTGCATAGATCCAAAGATGCCACAATGCCCCCATCATTGAAAGCGTGATCAGAAAGAAGGCAAACACCACGAATCCATGCGCCATATCTATAAAGAGTAGCATACTTGTATAATAGTCCATATGTTTTGAAGTCGACTTACATTTCCAGCACCGCCGCCACATTGGCAACAGAGCCAAATAGAAGCCAACATCGCCAAGGCTTGGATATGCACGAAAGACAGCCATAAGCGCAATTAGCACTGTAGTCAATAGCAAAGGCTCCTTTCGAAGTTTTATAGAAAGCGGTACTAGATACAATACTGTTGCATTCAGCTGGAACGTAATTAGGAACATGGTTCGAAAATGCTCAAACATTTCGGTAAAGAAGTACCAAAATAGTCCAATATTAGGTTGTAAATCGCGGAAGTAAAAGCTGTGGGCAAGGAAATCAATGAATTATAATGACGATTAAAATAATTATAAACCAAGTTTACTTACATAAAACCTAATGTGCCATCTAAAAAGTTCCAACTGTTCATTAAAAGATAGTTGATTCCAGTTATGACTATGCAGCAGGTAACAAATAGAAAAAGTATGATGGATGCCATCATCTTAGACCCTCGAGCGAAAATCAAAACTATTGGTCCTATAAGGACAGCCGGATAAAGACTTCTCATAGTTTCAAATGCAACCAGTAAAATACATATAGATAAATATTTTGCTACCATTGCATAAAGCAGCAAAGCTAGAATTAGGTTGCTAAACACTGTTGATGTCAAACCAATGCAATTCATGACGGTAAGTGGGTTAAACAAATATGCTACGAGGACTAGCTCTGGAATGTCGTATTTATCGTCGGCATTGTACATTAATTCGCTGGTATCCTTGGCGTAGAATTTTCGTTCCGCTATTTGCGATTGTAATTTCCTTTGTACGAATTTGTGACTCATCATATGCAGCAGTGCAGCGGTGAACATGTCTATAAGAATATATAACAGCGGCAGGAATTGTGGATAGCTGAGAAAAAGGCCGGAAAACGCTTTCAGAATAAGAGGCGTTTCGTGAACCAAGTCTCCGCGATAAGGGTCAATTCCTTGCTGCAGCAGATAGACGCCTTCATTTACTGCAAATGCATACGGGCTGTGTTGTTGTTATATGATGTACATATGAACATTTAGGATTTTACTTACGGCGCTTGTATGAGTTTAAAGGTGTGGCGAATTCTACTCGATCGCCTATAATGGATGCCAATGGAGTACGACTGAAGTACAGGCGCACTGCACCACCCAAAAGGAGTAGTTTAAAACATTTCCAATCCATGGTTAACAATAATTTTAGTAAGTTGCCTGAGCAGTAAACATTATTTTCTCGTCACTCGGTTAAAAGGCGGCTGCCGCATCACGCATCAGCTGGAGTTGACTGGTCTAGTGATGGATGTCGCTTTATCTTTATAGCAATAGCTATCGACAGTAATGAGCATTTATCGATAGAAATAGTACATGCTTAACTGCCATCACCTTTTAATATTGTTGTTGTTTTACATATTGCACTCGATTAACAACATTTACTAATTTACTTGATTTTTAAGCTGCATAAAAAAAAAAACGTATACAAGATGGTCGGTGCGGTGAAAAAAAGCAAGAAATCAAATGTATATAAGGAAATAATGGACAGCTTTGCAGAATTGACTAATCGTCCGGAGCTCTTTCTCAAGTTCGTTTTTGTATCTTCCAAGCACGTGTGTGTTTATTGACTGCTCACATATATTTTCAGACCCCAACCGGAAAAGTTTGATGCCATACATGATCTTATTCAGCTAACATATAAAGCTAGTATAAGTGGCGATTTGGAAAACAAAGATGAATTGTTGCCGGAGCTGATCCTTGAAGGTATGGATGAAGAGCAGATCTGGCAACAGTTGGAAATACGCAACGATGCTATAATGCAGAAGCTAGTAAAAGAAACGGCAGAGCTAACGACATTAAAGGAGCAACACCTTAGCATCGAACTAGAGGAGGAGAATGATAGCGATGAAGAAGAAGACGAGACAGATAAAATAAATCTGGAGCAGGCTGCATCAGATAACTCCGATTTGGATACAGACAATGAAAACGTGCCCAAAACAAAAGCCAAAAACGTTCGACGTTCAGTGGTCGATGATGAGTTCTTTAAACTAAATGAAATGAAAGAGTTCTTGGAGCAAGAAGACGCAAAAGAGATGCGCAAGCAGAAAAACAAAGGCAAACTAGATGACACTGATGCCATCGACTATTTTGCGAATGACTTTGGTGCTGGGGAAGACTCCGATGATGACGATCCTAACGTCAACTATGCTGACTTTTTCGACATGAACGACGAATTTCAACAACCTTCCTTAGCCATAAAAAAATCCAATCAAAAGGACTTTTTTAATGAAAACGAGAGTAATAACGATGAAGAAGAACTGTTGTCGGAAAATGAGACTAGCGAGAAAGAGGCCAGTGAAATCGATGAAACAGAGTTTGTGGCCAAAAGTGGCATCGAGGTAGCAAGCAATTCCGAGACCTCTGATGACGAGGAGAATGAGTTAGGTGTTGCAGACGCTGCTGCTGCTGTTTCTAAAGATCTGCCACAATCTTCAAATGAGCTGCGTGAGGCTCGCCTTTTGCAACGAATACGAGACTATGAGGAGATTGTTCTTGGCGAAAAACCCTGGCAATTAAAGGGTGAAGTACAGGCTGCAAGTCGCCCGCAAAACTCACTGCTTGAGGAGATTCTTGAGTTTGATTCTACCACACGACCAGCGGTACCCAATACTGAAGAAGTCAACCAAACCATAGAGGACATCATAAAACAGCGAATACGCGACTGTGCCTGGGACGATGTCGTGCGCAAAGTTCGACCACAGCACACACCACAAGAGTTTCGAAAGCAGTTAGTACTCGATCAAGAAAAATCCAAACAGTCTTTAGCACAAATATATGAGCAGCAGTACCAACACGAACTAGACAAAATTAATCCCAGCCGCGACACTGAAGACAACGCAGGACCAGAACCCAAGGAATACCAAGAAATAAGAAATGCTATGCGGACACTTTTCGTTAAGCTCGATGCTTTGTCCAATTTCCATTTTACACCCAAACCTGTAGCACCTGAAGTCAAGATTGTAACAAATACGCCCGCAGTGCATATGGAGGAAGTTGCGCCGATTGCTGTCAGTGATGCCAAACTTTTAGCACCGGAGGAAGTGTTCCGTGGACCTAAGCATGCACCGCAGGGCAAAACAGAGCGTACACGGACAGACAAAAATCGCGAACGACGCAAGAAAAAACAGAAGCAACGTGCCATTAACGACACTTTGGAAAAACGCGACCAGCAACGGGCCAAGGAAGGCAAGGCACCAACTCAACGTGAATCCAATGAGAAGCTACTGAAATCTATCACAAAGAGCCGCAACGTTCAGAAGGTGAGAATTAAAAAAAAAAAAAAAACTATGTTATGTGCACATTATAAGCTTCACATCCATTTTTACAGATTACTAGTAGCAATGATCAGAGTGCATTAAAATCATCAAAAGCCTTCTTCAACAAGCTGCAAGACGCAACAAAGTCCACAGCTACCTCCAACGGGAAAAAACGTACCAACAAGGATGTTACAAGAGCAAATGCAAAAAAACTGAAACTGTAATAGTAAATGTTAAGCGTTAAATAATAAAATTTTCTTTACTACATTCTGCATTGCTTGTTTTTTTGCAAGTTGCTCCAGTCACGTGCCAAATATGATAACTTCCATTTGTGTATACATGGTAAAATAAAACTTTTTCTTTTTTGTACGAATTACAAATAGGTAATGATACAGCTTGATTCCATGGATTCTCTAATTTGGCACAGTGGGAGTTGACATGCGTCGACTCCGTGAATGTGTGGGCCAAGGACCGTCGCGCTATTATATACGCGTGTCGAGGCATAATTGTACTATTTTTATTACGAATTTACTTAAAGTAAACTATTTGCTATTTAAATGCCTATGCTCCACTAGGAGAGATGGACGACAGTAGTAGTAGTATTTAAATAAAGCGCTGCTAAAGCTGATCACAAATATTCCGTGTCAAAAAGTAAGACTAATTTTAGTTTTTTTTTTCAAGATCTCTATTTATTCATTCAAGTGTATTTCGTCGCCTTCCCCTCCAGACACAATGCACTTATGCCAACGTTTTTCCCAATCCTTTATGCAACGCGCGTCGTTTCACGTTGAATCTCTTCAATCGACTCAAAACTGTGTCCCCGGAGTGGTCTTTGGAGTTTAGGGAATAGCCAGAAGTCGAATTGTCTTCACATAATTGTGGCCTCTTTCTGCGAGTAGCTTCACGCAAACGACGCATAACACTCAAATAATCCTTGTCAACATTTTGTGCCTGCGGAAGGAATGCACCTGCACCACACCACGATAATCGTAGAAACCAGTCAACATGACCTTAATTTTTGAGAGACTTTGACGTGCTCTTTTCGGTCTTGCTTTACTTTTGGCACGATATTCGCTCGATCGTTCGGTTGTTTCCGGGTCGTCAGCATAAATCTAAGTCTCATCTCCACTTATGATGCCTTTCAAAATCTTTAATTTCTTGGACGTGAGCATCGTCGGTTGAGGATAATGGTCGACCAGAACGCCCTTCGTCTTCAACGCGTTCTCTGTCTTCTTTGCACTGTTTATACCACTTGTAAACATTTTTTTCCGATATAGTTTGCTCACCGAATGCCTTATACGTTTTCGCACATGAATATTCATTCCGCAATCCAAATTTTATGCAATTTCTTTGCTCAATTAATTCAGACATTTCAAAAATCGCTGATATGACTTTTAGCGACAATTGAAAATCAATAAGCTGGAGAATTTTAAATTGAAAATTGGTCTAACTTTTGGGACACAGTCAATAAATGTTAAATTTGGCGGCTTATTGAAATTGGCAGCACTTTTCTCACTGTATCGATTATTAAAGAAAGTCAATCGATGACGATAGTTACAAAAATGCGATATCATACACATTGTTAATTTGCACGTGTTGTTTTGCGACCGCGTTTTGTTCACTTTTTGTTTTAAATATTTTTATTGAAAAAATTAAAGCACAGACATGGTTAAAGTTCAAAAGCCGTTGCCAAAATCTTTGAGCAATGGAAACAAAGTTGAAGGCGTAGTAAAAAAGAAAAAGACTCTTGAAAAGTCAAAAAAGGCGGCACTAGTACCCTCAGCCGAGCAAACTTTCAAAAAGGAAAAGAATGTCGACCCCAAGAAGGCCGGTGGCATCAAAGGAGCAAAAAAGAATGATAGTAAGGAAAAAGAGCCACTCAAGCTTACAACAAAACCAGAACCAACGAAAACCCAGCCAAAGCCAGCAAAAAAACCACTTATCTTGGCACCTGCCCCATCACCGGTTGCAGCGACACGTGTAACACCCGCAGCGGCTAAAAAGATTGAAAATATCAAGAAATCTAAAGAAATCAAAAAGGCATTGGTTTGTGCTCCACCAGAATCGCCGGCAGTTCCACCGCCAGCCAAGAAAAAGTTGACTAAAACTGTTGCGAAAACTTCAGGAGATCTTGCACAAGAAAACACTGCGATTAACAAAAATGTCAGCAAACCACTCAAGACCACGCAAACTAAACTGACACAACCCAAAGGTGGCCATATTAAAGCAACCAAAAATCCATTGAACGGAGTTAAAAATGTAGCTAAAAATGCAAAAAAGGCTGTCGTCCTTAAGAAACAACAGAAAAATGGTAAGCAACTGAAAAATAAACAGAAGGAGACTATTGAATTGGATTATGAATTAAAACCATTCGATGAGGAAAAGTATCTAAAAATAGTCAACCAGACCAAAGTTCAGGAAATTGTCGAGGCTTTGAAAACACAAGTAGCTACTGAGGTTAAAACGCTTAAAACAAACTCAATTTTTTCCGACTATCGTTACTTTCTGCAAGTATGCAGCTACAAGATACCAAGCTGCCCCAAACGTATGGTGAAATTAGGTTTAAAACACTCCCTAGTTGGTGCTGATGACGATGTGGCCATAATTGTAACTGACTTGCAGCGTGGGTCAAAGTTTGAGATTGAACCAACCATTCATCATTATGAAGACTTGTTCCGCGAGGCTGGTATTAAACAGCACTTGAAGATCGTTCCTTTCAACCAGCTTCGCACTGAAATGGTTACATTTGAGACCAGGCGTAGGTTTTTGAACACGTACGATTATTTATTGTGTGATGGAAGACTTTCGGGACAGGCCACTGCACATCTCGGAAAGGTAAATATATAAACAGTTGAAAAGAGAGCTATAATACTATTTTTGTTTTTACAGTTTACACAGAAGCCACGCAATGTACTCCATTCTGTCCGCCTAAGCAAAGGATCCAAACTTAAGGAAGAGATAACGCGCGCCTTGTGCCGTACAGCTTACAGGCAACTCAACAAAGGTGATCTAACTTCCATACCAGTGGGCAACCACGAGCACAGTACTGCACAGCTTGCCGAGAATATTGTGAACGTTACACAACAACTACAGAAAGTGTATCCAGGTGGCTTAGCCAACATACGTTCGCTCTATGTTAAAATCGACATTGCAGGAACATCGGCGCTACCGCTGTATATAAGTATGTGTGCGCCGCCAGCGGAAACTCCATATGTGGTGGGTCCACGGGAGCAGCGCATGCTTAAGCTTAAGAAAAAGGCTAACGAAGTATTGGCCAAGTTTGCGCTAAACAAGGATGCCGATTTTATTAAATTGACTCCAGCGCAAGCAAAATACAAACGTGAACTGCGCGAAAAGCGTAAAGCCTTGATAACTGCTGATAACAAGGCAGGTCAGGAAAAAGACGGAAAGGATTCAGCTGTACCTGCGAAGAAAGCGCGCAAAGAACCGAAAAGTAAAATCGATTCTAAGGAGACAGACGAACTGAGGAAACTGCAGCCTAAAGCGGACATTAACCCCGAGGACGATGTTGAGGAAGAGTTGGATGGTGTGAATGCTGAAGACACAGACGGCGATGAACAGGACTTGGATGACGATGAAGATCAGGAAGATACTGAAGAAGAAGACGATGATGATGAAGAAGAATAAAATATATGTTTATCTTAACCAGTACATTATTAACTATCTTAGGAGATACTTAATTATATAAATTCATGCAATTTTATTTTCGCTTTACAGCACTTTTAACAGCAAAAAATAAATTAATTGAATTGATTTCCATTTTAAAAACGTGTGCTGTATGTTTACTCAAAAAAAAAAAATTAAAAAATAAATAAATGAATTTAAATAAGACGAGGGGACGCTCTCGATTATGAGATACTTTTCACACAAAAATATAAAGTTAAAATAGGTGTTTCCGGAAAAGTCAAGAAAATTTTGTTTACAAGGTCTACATAAGTGTTCATAAATATTTTTGTATGGAAATTAAAATGCGTATATTTTTCTAAATTTTTGACGGCCTTCATCGTGTGTTACATCTACTTTCGGACATTGCGCATCTCTTGTTAAATTTATTGAAATTTGTATTCAGAGTTAATTTTCGGATGAAGAAATAAGATTAGCTACGGTTCGTTGTCCGTTTCGAAACGCAACGTGTCTCGGAAATCTGGATTAACAGCGTACTTATGGTTAAATTGAATCTTTATTCGAAAACTTTAATGATTTCCTTTACAAAATCTTTATTAGTGTTCTTAAAGGATTTACCCATATGAAAACAACATTTTGTAATGTACAGACCCTCTCCAATGAATTGGCATCGTATGGACCATTAAATACTTCTGACCAATTGACGCCGTATAATCATGTTCCAATAACATTTTATATTCTTTTTTATGCCATGGGTAAATGTGTTGTGCATAATTTTTGGATTATTGAGATAGATATTGGAAAATGTTATTCCATGTAAGTACCTTTACAAAGATAAAAGATGGCGTACGTTAAAGTCGGGCGCGGACGACTTTGGGATACCCTGTATCACCACATTGCAATTAAATCCGGTATATTGCTTCAGAACTCTAAAAGATAGTTATTTGCCAAATTTGGTTACAATATCTTCATAAACACACGAAACAAATCGAATTTTGAACCAAAAATTTTTTTTTGACCGATTGATCTAATTGGGGCTCTATGATAAAGTCAACCGATTTTCATCAAATTTGGTACAGTGCTTGGGAACTATAAAAAACTTTCGAATGTGAGGTTTGACTACGATATTTTCATAAGCAAACGAAATACAACGAATTTTGTACAAAAAACACATTTTTGGCCGCTTGGTCCTATGGGAGCTATATGATATAGTTAACCGATTTTGATCAAATTTGGTACAGTACTATATATATAGACCTATAAAAACTATAAAAATTTTGTACAAAAATCGATTTTTTGGCCGATTGGTCCTATGGGGGCTATATGATATAGGTAACCGATTTTGATCTAATTTGGTTTAGTGCTTGGGTACTCTAAAAAACTGCTGAATGCCAACTTTGGTTATGATACCTTCATAAACAAATAAAATACATCGAATGATATTTAAAAAAAAATATATAATATATTCAACCGATTTTGATCAAATTTGGTAAAGTGATTGGGAACAATAAAAAACTATTGAGTGTTAAATTTGGTTACGATATCTTTATAAACAAACCAATTATCCATCTAAAACTTTTTGTTTTTTTTCGAGGTCCTCTGAAACACCCCTATGGGAGCTATATAATGTAGCCCCGAAAATAAACTTGTCTCCTATGGAATAATAAGGGATCTAATCTGAAAGTTTGGTTGCTCTAGCTCTTACCATCTCTGAGATCTAGGCATTCATACGGACAGACGGACATGGGTATATCGACTTCTCTAGTCGCCCTGGATAATCCGCATCTTTTGGTATCCCAAAATCTTACCTGTTCGTGTTTCATGTTTTCATAGGGACTGGGACGGGGTTTAAACAAACAACTTACCTTCTTACTTGGTGTAAGTCAGTTGTGGTCCGGCATGTCTTCTTTGGCAATGTTACATACGTACATTGCACGAATCTATAACACCCTTGACCCAGTGGGTTCATAATGCAACAAATATTTATTACCTTTAATTTTAACATTAACTAAATTCCCTGTTCTACAGTTTGCATATTTCACTTTTTTTTTATTAAATGTTCAGAGCCTATTTATTGTTCCACATACGAACAAAAAGAAGAACATCCCTGGAAAATTCCCCTAAGCATTTCGTCGTGAAAGTATGTATGAAAATGCCAACAACCTTTGGCATGCTTTGTAGCCATATCACTAAACATAAAATAAAAATATGCACTAGAAAATGTGGCAGCACTTTCGCTCCGGGTGTTCCATGATGAAATGCACTTCACTGCACTACGGTGATTATATCACCGTCACATTATTATAAATACATACATACATATATCGTTGACAAAAGGCAAATTTTTCATAACATGCTAAAATTTACATATTTAAATGTCCAGGCGCCAGACAGCCTTATGTTGTGTGCAGTGGCGAATCCACGGGAGCTTTGAGGGGGAAACCTACTAAAGTGGATCCATTATTTTCTCTCGACGGCCCTGCTGAGAGAATTCTAGTAGTACGGCTACGCCAAATTCTGGACAAGACCCATGACTACGAAATCGGCACTGTTCTTAGTCCTCTATATCCTTCCCTCGGCGGACATCCCCACAGACTACCAGCTAACAACGTCTCCGTTTGCTGATGATACCGCGATTCTTAGTCGCTTCAGATGCCCAGCAAAGGCAATAACAGCTGTAGAAAGATGGCTTGCAGATTGTCGCATACAAGTAAACGAACAAAAATGAAAGCAAGTTACATCAGCAAAAAAAGGTGCCCTACCTTGGTGTACCTGGCCGGTCTCCTAGACAGGCGGCTCACCTGGTGAAAGCACATATAAGCCAAAGAGACGCCTCTGAAAGTCAAGGCAAGTAGCCTTCACTGGCTTATAAACGCTCGCCTATCTTGGCCTGGACTATAAAGACCTTCTGTATAACTCCATGCTGTTATGGCGCGAGCACAGTCTAAATTCCTAAGAACAATCACGTTGGTATCTCTGGAACGGGGATATTCAAATAAGAGCTGCATATCAATCTCGTAAAAGAAGAGATCTGAGAAAAACATCAAATCAATCTCGCCTCTCAAATGTAATTCATTTATTAATTGTAAAGTAAATTAGAATAAGATTTGATTAATTATTGTTAGTCCCTTAAAAAAAAGTGGATTCAATAAATACATAAAGAATTTGGTGTAAAAACAAAACTATCCTTGGAAAGTTGTAGGTAGGAGAAAGGATTTATCTCTGTATTTTTTGATACCGTTCGAGGTTTTAGATAAGGCGATCCACTGCATAGAGCGAGAGAGAGAGGGTAATTTTCCTCTATAATATACACTTCAAAGGTACTGAAATAAAAATGTAATACAGTCGAGGCTGGGCCCGACAGTGTAATACCCTGTACCTTTTACTCGCTAAAAAATGTTTTCCTTAATATTTCTTCTAAAAACTTTCCAATTGGAAAAATTTTTTTTTTGGTGCAAAACGATATTTATACCTATAAGTTCCCTAAATTTTTTTTACCGATTATGACAAAAATCGAAAGTTACGTTAAAGAAGCTATTTTAAGTATATGGGGTAAGTTTCAAGTTGATATGTTGAGGGGTGTGGGAGAAAACACGGTAAATCGATTGCGGGGGGCGGAGGGGCCGCATCGAAAAAATTTGGATGTGCGTTTGTTAATTAGAGCCACATGAATAATCTTACCAAAATTGGTGATTGTAGGTAATTTTTTATCATAATTACGTAAAGTCAAATATTGTGGCAGTTTAAAAGCAAGGGGGGGTGAAATTAGTACATTTTTGACTATAACTTCTGTTGTATTTGTCCGATTTTGCTCATTTTTGAGACACAGATGCATGTAACCACAACGCATCGCTATGTTAAGTTTGAGATAAAAATATTAAACGGTGTGGCTAAAAACCTCAGATCTCAGAGATGATAAGAGCTTGAGCAACCAAACTTTCAGATTAGATCCCTTATTATTCTACGGGAGACAAGCTTATTTTATTTTTTTTTGATATCGAGGTTATATTATATAGCTCCCGTAGGGATGTTTCAGGGAACATCGAAAAAAAACCATACGCATGTCCTACAGTGTTAACTTTGTCCTGCGAAAGTTGTCGACTTTTATCGATTACCTAATGGAACCCGACATGCATTGATTGGTATAAGTGATTCTTGTCTTAATCTCCACGTTGGCATCTTTATTCGTTGTGACGGTGGTGCCTAGGTAGGCAAAATCCTTGACATCATCAAAAGAATCAAAAGAATTTGTTCTGATCGCAACGTCACAATACTTGAAGAAAACATTCATCTCATTCAACACCAAAGCCGCTCTAAACATTTTTATACCCTGTACCTATAGGTACAAAGGGTATACTAGATTTGTGCAATGTATTTAACGGACAGAAGGAGGCGTGGCAGACCCTAAGTCCTTTATACCAAAATGCTTAACATAATCTCGGGTAGCGATTGAGCCATGTCCGTCTGTCCGTCCGTCCGTCCGTCTGTCTGTCTGTATGAACACCTAGATCTCGGAGACTATAAGAGCTAGAGATACGAATCTTTACCAGCTGGTCCGCATATTTCCTGAGAAGATGAAGTTTGTTGAACCATGTCAATACCTGCCCCCTTCTGTTGTTACATACAATGTGTGTCAAAAATGAACAAAATCGAACAAATACAACAAAAGCTATAGTCAAAAATGTACAAATTTCACCTCCCCTTGCCTATAAACTGCGTCAATATTTGACTCTACGTAATTATGGCAACAAGTGACCTAGAATCACAACAAATCCACATCCAAATTTTATCGATGCAATAGCTTTCGCCTCCACTCGTCTTTGTCTCTTGCTTCGGTTCTCCAACATCCTATCCTAAGCTCAGTGGCAATGGTATCCACTTGGTCCGTACAACGCAATCTAGGGCGTCCTCTTCTACGGTTTTGTTGCGGCTGCCCCATCATAATCCGTTTCGGCGGGTATTCGTTATTTGCTTTGATGATGTGGCCAGCCCATCTCAGTTTGTGGCTTTTCATTGTCATGGACATGTATCTTCTGCGCCAAAACCCATTTTCTTGAACGCCGCCAAAAATACGTCTTAATAATCTTCTTGTGTCGAGTTTACTTTAATCTGTTTTGCTTGTTGTCCAAGTTTCACAAGCATACGTGAGAATTGGCAGTATGAGCTACGATATGTATTTGCTCAGATTGAAGTATCTTTTGTTTGCTGCAAGAATTCTACTGTATATTTCCCTTGTGATATTGTTATCCTTATTAACGTTAGCACCAAGGTAGATGAATTCATGTACAACTTCAGAATTGTATTCGCCTATCGACATATTTTGGCCATATCTGTGTGTGACCGCATTAGATGTTGTTGTAATCATATCTTTGTTTTCGCTTCGTTTATAGTCAGCATTTTTTTTTCGTCTTTAAGGCCTGGTACTCAGCTGAGAATTAATTTTTGATTGTCAACACATTTCTTACATTTGTCATCGTTGTTCTCGTTAGGCGGACGATTTTGGCTGGTATGCTAAATTCAGTCATCGCTTCATACAGTGTTTTCCGCACGATTCTGTCGTATGCTCCCTTGAAGTCAATAAAAAGGTGGAGGGTCGTGATATTGTTTTCCCGTATTTTCTCTAATATCTACCCGAGAGTGAAGATCTGGTCAGATGTTGATCTGCCAGATTGAAATCCCGCTTGATAGCGGCCAATTATTCTTGAGGCGAAGGGTTAAAGTTTGCTGTGTAATGGCGTGATTGCTCTGTAGTTGTTACAGTAGATTTTGTCTTCTTTTTTATGGCAGGAAACGATATTACTAATTTCCCAGCCACGAGGCATGCGTTTTGCATTCCACACGTCAACAATAAAGTTATGTAGTAGGTACTCTTTTATATTGTGAGTGATTTCAATTTCGGTTCTTGTCATACTACGCACCATTGATCTATAGGCTTAATTTTTGTTTCTAGTGGCGGTTTTGCATGCTTCATCAAACCAGGAGGCTTTCTTTGCCTTTTGATACCCCAGGAATTGTGAGAGACTTTTCTTTCTTGTGCCGTGAGTCGATTAGTATGTGGTCTATTTGGTTTTTGGTTAGCCCATCAGGAGAGACCCACGTTACTTTGTGTATTTGCTTCCATTCGAATCTGGTTCTGCCTATAACTAAGTTATTTGCGGCCGCAAAATTGATTAGCCTCGCTCCGTTTCGTTTGTTGTGTCATGTAGACTATGCTTGCCAGTTATACATATGCCTATATGGTTTTTCTTTCCCAATTTTGGCATTCAAGTCGCCTATCACTATCTTCGTGTCGTGTTGAGGGCATCTGTCGCACGATCTTTCTAAGAAATCGCAATCTGATTCTTTATCATCTTCGCTTCCAGTCTCAGCGGAAGATTTTATAATAAATCGGAAAACTAAAAAAGCTGTTTGTAGTCAGCAGTGTTGACATCTTAGATTTTGTAAATCAGAGCACGGAATATATGTAACCCTTCAAGCTAATCAAATTCATTTGATTAAGGTCTATCTACCAGCGGATTAAGATTCTACTTCCATACACAAGACTTTTCTTTCATACGCAAGTATTATTTAATATCCTCGCATTATATTAAAGCTACCTTAATGTTTATATCCACGGTGACGACAATTTACTACCTTACCAAAAAGTTAACATTTGTGGCCTAAAATCCAGCTAATTAGCCCAATGTGTTCCTTTATACATATTTATGGTTTCTCATGAAACGCATGGCGCACATAGTTCGACACCCGGAGCAGTAAGCCCCTCCAGTAAGTACTTTCATATACATGGTAATTGTGTGGGGAACAGACAAAATGACAAGGTCGCGCTCTCTGGAGAAAGAAATCACGTTTCACGATGCCAGGCACGTTAGAAGTCCCCAAAACAAAATAACATTATAAAGCTTTTATCTGCTTCCATATCATTAGCTGGCCAGTCCCACACCTCGGTTTTTTGTATTTTTTTTATTGGTGGCCGGCTGTTCCGGCTCATCAAAATTATTTCTCGTATATAATAATACAATGCCATTTTTTTATCAGCTCACAAATGTTATCCGGGTTACCAAATTCTAATTAAGTAGTCGTTAATTCATAAGAGCTACGCATTGTGTTTACGATAGTGAAGGGAACTGTCGAGTCACTCCGAAAATTGCATAATACTAAAGGCCACACATGACCATTTAGTAGATAGGAAAGCATTTTGGCGTAATTAATAAAGGATATTAATTCATTATGCTAATAATACCCTGCACCTATAGGGTCAAGGTTATAATAGGTTTGTGCAATGCATGTAACGGGAGGAAAGAATCATGGCAGACCATATGTTAAGTACTCTATTCTAAAATGCTTATTAACACCTTTGGTAGCAAATATCTCAAAAACTGCAACATGTAGTGATCCGAACTGTATTTAAATATAAAAATTGTTTGTACTTTTTGGGGAAACCACCTTTACGCCGCGGTAACCATTCCTGTCGACATAGAGGTGTGAATGGGGGCGTTAGGGCTCTCTGCCCGCTGCAATAGGGACATTCCGACTGTACCATGTCCTGTACTTTTAACTATCTCTACAGTGTTCATCCGATTTTATGGTGCATAGAATTAAAAGAAGTTCCCAACGGATTTAAAAAATCAAAAACTGCATGCAAGAGCTAGACCATAAGACCGACCTTGTCGCAAAATTGCATGCTCCTAGCTCTGTTGTTTGAGAAGGACGGGAATGGTTAAATCGATTTCTTTTGTCGCTCTGATTATTGTTTGTTGAGTGATAATGATCAAAGTATGTCAGCATATATTCAGAACGAGAATTCGATAAATATTTTTTTTTAACGCAGGAGAGATAGAGCTGTCAGAAGTCTTTTTATAGGTTGTTGCTGTACCAGATACAATTTTGGTAAAGTCATCAAGTTCGGATCAACAGAACTCAAAACGGAAAACTTCTTAAAGAGATTGTCGGATATTTACCATACCTATACCGAGTTATACGAACTTGCTCTCGAGTCTGCAAGACTTACACGAGTGGGATTACTAATAACTTTTAGTAACGTAAATAAAATAATATTCGATTATACATTGCGGTTTGAACATTAATGAATAATATGTTATTTATGTAGCAGAATATGTGTTTAAGAAAGCACATATAAATTAGCTGAATACAAGAAATTATTTTATTCGATTGTTCCACATAATAGTACTGTAAGCTCGCTGAAGTTAAAAAAATTATTTTATTGACTGACTATGGAAAATATTGTTGTACGATCGCATGGAAGGTGATATTTAACTTTTAATATTATGGGAAAAATCATATTTTTAAATGTAAATTACTTGTAATACCCCAGGATTCGGAGTACGACGCATAAGCGCACATTAACAAAGGTTGTTTGTCCGGACAAAAAATTGGTCTACGATAATAAGTAAGCGTATACCTTAACTGGTACTTAGAACTTGTACACAAGCTTGTTCCAATTTTCACTTTCACTAAAATTAAGTGACTAAATTTGAGCCAATGTTGCATATATGTACGTTTATTAAATAATAATATTATTCTAATTAATATTTTGTAGTCTGCGAAATGAGAAAAAGTAAGTAATGTATGGAATAAATGGGATAGTTATTTTCTTGTTGATATTTTGATGCTAAACTAGTAATCGTTAAAGATGTAAACTTTTGTTGAACTGAATAATCAATGACATTTATTGTGTCAACTAGCTCCGAAACGAAAAACAACCGAAGGTTCATTCATCTATGAGACTATAAAATCTAGAGAACTAAAATTTTTACCAAAAGATGCACATTTTATATTCTGCCCTGTCCCCTATTATTGTGTGATTTACAGGCTATTACTATTACAATCGGATAAAAAATTTTAAAGACATTAGTAAAAATGTATCAAAGTTAGAATTTCTACCCAATGGATGCACAAAAAAAACCAAACTATTTGAAAAACTGTTTGGGAAGAAGATAAAGCCCCACAATATGTAGGGGAAAGGCTTGTAAGTTGCCACACAAAAAACTCTATATCTCGACATTGAATAGAGGTTGAAAACGACCACCAAAAAAAAATGCTTGTAAGTTGCCACACCTACAAAAAACTGAAAATTGGAGACAACTGAAATAAAAACGCGTGATTGATAAAATTGAGGTGGACAGCATCTCTGCAAATGTGGCATTTAATGAAGTTGTTGCTGGTCAACTTCTCCGGAAGTTTTTTCGAGCCAATCATACACTCATCGCCAGTCTTCACTCGAAGTGGACGCCTTTTTCTTCGCGCGTTTTGCTAGTGTCGCTTTCTTCTTCTGATTTTCTCCTTGTTTCTCTTTCGCAGCCGCACGTTTTTCTTGGCGTTTTTTTAGAACGGCAATACTTTCCGGAAAAGTCAAAATTGTGTTTTTTTTTGGTCCGTTGCAACGGACTAACGGAAGAAAGTACCGAAGATAAGCTGGTCGCACGAGACATGCCAGAGGGCGATTAAAATACGTCGCTGCTCATCTTCGCCACATTCGAAACTAACAAAATCGTTTTCGCTGAATACGCCAGGATTGTACGGCGAAATACCGGTAACTAGAAAACCGGCTGTAATATTTTCAATGGTAGCACCCCGCATGAGCGCCTCTTTGACGAACTTTGGGATAAGAGTGATGTCAATCATTCGCCCGACGTTATCTTTCATCCAAGCGTTGTGAAGAGCAGTATATCTTCCTTAGCTGTAGTCTGTGCGAACAATGAGGAGGGAACGTTAAAATGGTTACATGGTTGTCCAATAAAAGCAATGCTGGATTGAAAAAATTAAAAAAATATATCCGAAAGTGGCAGAAAAACTCACTAAAAACAATTCAAATTAGTTTCAATGACAATACCACACAATAAAAAAGTCATATAAATAACATAGCAATGGAAAAAAATGAACGTAGATGTGTGGCAACTTACAAGCCAAAAAGTGTGGCATCTTACATTTTTAAAGCCATTTTGGAATGCATTGAAAAAAATTTGTCTATTTACTGTATGTCCGAAAACCATTTTTGATTATGAAAATTCATCGAATTTCAGTTACAGCATATATATTTAACTTTCATTTTTCATTTTGATTTGATCACTTTTTGAACGCAATCAAAAATAATATTTTTTATTTTCCGAAAACAATTTTAATATTTTGTCACACACACACTGCGTTTTTGCGTCTGTTCGCACCAAAAACACAATAAAATTGTCTACGGCGTATTTGCTATCGATGACAGGTGGAATTTTGGTGTTTTCATTGCTGGAACATCAAAATCGACCAGGGCTGGCAACTCACAAGCTCTGGCAACTTACAAGCCTTTCACCTATATATTATACTAATGTATACTAAAATATACAAATTCTTGACACTTTGTGGGAATAGCACCCCCCAGTTTAAGCACGAGTTGTTACTATTTAAACAAAAACATTCTATGCATCATGGTGAAACTTTTTTTTTTTTTTTAGTACAGTTTTTTGAAATCCAGCTCCCATGAAGTATTACAGAGCACCTCAAAATAACCAAAAGGCTTAGGGCCTAATTCGTTTGGTTATGTAGATATCCTTACTCATACCAAATTTTAGTGTTGTAGGGCATTATTCATTTGTTTATAAAAAATATCGCAATCAAGTTCGGAAATGGAAAGTTTTTTAGAGTATCTAAAAAAACGTATCCTCGTTGTTAGATGGCAATCGGTACCTATATTTAATATTTTTTGTGATGATACGGATTAATTGACAGACGTACAAAATAATTAAATGCTACGTTTATAACTTCCCCTAACTTTTTTTTTGGGTTGAAAAAACGTTTCTTTTCGAAAGTTGGAAAAAATCGGAATCTAATTTCTAATATTAATTATTTAGTTTTCCTTCACAAAATGTATTATATATCTTGCAAAATAGGAAATTTATGGGCACTACTTTTCCCTCGACGTCCCTGCTTATAATGCAGAGAATTAATAAAAACTCATTTGCATTATATACAAATCATACAATATTAAATGTTTATGTGTAAATACTTTTATTTGATTTTGACATGGCGGCTGCTATGAGTTCCTAATTGAAAATAACCTCAACTCTGATTAGCTCGTCGATAAGTTCTCGTGACAAATGTGAAATACAATAATTGTGTATAATTAACGACTAATGATAAGGCATGATGGAGTGCACTTTTTGTTATTACCAAAACCCCTGTTTACAGCTGTTTAGCTTACCAACTTGGTAGTTTGCCACGTGTTGCACATATATACTCGTATGAATATTACGCATACGTTATGTAGCCCCGCAATGACTGCGCACAATCGTTCTTCATATCCAACTACGCCAATGTTGTGGGTGTTCGTTTGCTGGTCTCTTACCTGACTTCATGGGAGTATGAGTAGGGTGCTCTATACACGACCGCAACGACGACGCGAGGACCCACACGAGAAATAGCTCGCTGTGCCGTTGAAATCTTTCGAATCGTTGTCCGCAAACACACGAACTCCCTTTAGTGCTTCGTTTGGGCAGCAGCATATAAATCGCTTGCGCCTTTGGCTGCTGGTTCCACTTACGATTCAGTTTTAAGGCGGTGCAGTTACCAGCGGAAATATCAGGAGCAACAGCATCAGCGACGGTGAATCGCCTCTCCTTTTAGAATTAACCAAAAGGTGCGCTAAGTTTTGTGAACCCTGCTTGTTTTGTGAATATTCTGGAGTGTTTTTAAGTTATCCAATCAAAGTGCAAAAAAACTGAAAATTTTCAAACTGTGAACAAATCTCGAAACCTGTATTGTGTTGATTCTCTTATCACAAATTAAAAAGCTGGTATAATTAAAATAACGGGTAAGTTTTTTCATAAGACTTTCGGTTTTAGTCAAAAAAGTTATGAATTATTTATTCTCGAAATTTGTATACAAAATTCAATTTTAAATCTTTACCGCACAAACTTGTGTAAAAATATATTTCAATATTCGGAGAAAAATATTTCAAAAAGATTGCACCCACGGTTGATTTGAAATACACCAACGCGATGAAATAATTTTTTTAAAAAAACTTCATTGTGTATGTCATGAGCTTTAAAAAAATAACAACACTTTTTGTTTACATTCCTTAATTAATTTTTGTTTAAAAAACTACAAAGTATACCTTTTTTATGAATTAAAGTTTAGTTAGTACGAATTCTTTTCAATATGGTATTGGGGGCATTGAGTCCCTCAATATTTTTTAGAACTGCCTATTTGAATTTGACCCCAATCCCCAACAAGGTCACTTTTTGGTTCTTCTTAAGAGTCATACTGCATTATATTTACAAAAATGTTTTTAAAGCTATCTCCAAGAGATTTTCAATCAGATTTAGGCCTTTAGGCATTGTAAAGTTTAATTTTGAGGCTTCCGCGCCGATTTTTGGAAATTTATCTAGCAGAAATATCCTGTGGAGGGAGATCCTCTGTGTATTTAATTTAATTAAAAATGCATTTGTGCATTTATTCGATCCGACAAAAAATATATATTTTCCATAAAGATTCCTTTTGATCAATTGTAATTAAAATTATAACCTATGGCTCCAATAGGACCATCCAAATTTTGTGCCAGAGTATAATTATTATGAAATGTAGTGAATGCATCTTTGCACGCTGGAATATAGAACTTATATAAAATAAACTATCAAACGTAATGTAAAAATTAAAAAAAAAAAAAAAAAAAAATACAGAAAAACTGCGCTTTGAATTTTTAGAAATGGGCTTTTGAATTGTGAATGAATTGGGACGGTCTTGCAACATTGTAGTGGCGGCTTAAGACACAAAAGCATCCCTTATACTATCGTATTTCTTTCCTGTAGAATTCCAAAATTATATTGACATCTGCGGGCTGCTCAAAGTGAAGCGTTCCAATAATTGAAAAATCCTGAAAGATGGTTGGTTAATTGGTTTTTCTTTAATAAATAAAACGAAACTTTTCCGAATTTGTGAATGGGTAATTTTGAGAGGGTATGCGTAGACCTACTCACGGAATATTTGTAAGAAAAAGGGGAATTACAATAAATATTGAGGTTATGCAATTAAGAACTGTCGAAAACCTTTATTATTATCAGCTGAATCGAATTGCTTAAAATATGTGAAAACCAAACTTCAAATTTTTATCAGCACAAATTTGTATTATTGTAAAAATTAAATTAAATTACAAATTAAGCCTCTCACTCCAGCCGAAAAATACATACTTTAGAATTATTTAAACGGATTCTACACGATGAAAAATTAAAAAATATATACAAATATTGCAATGTAAGCAAATCAATCGGTTTTAGTATCTTCGACTTTGGATATTTTGTAAGCACGTACTTCTCTATTAGTTTTCGTATAACATTTTTTTTTGCAATAAAAAAAGGTTCAAAAACTGCAATCACTTAGTAGTAAACTTAAAATCTAAAATTCTTTTTGTTTTACAGCTCAATTTAAGGAATAGCTGGAATATATATTTTTAAGTCAGCTCAACTTAACTTGCTCGTTTAAGAGCTTAAACATCCTTTTATAGTTTCTTGAAAAGCCTACCCTCGTAAATTGCCTCATAACTGACCCTAAGCCACAAAGTCAACATATCAGACAATCTCGTGCAACAGTTCGTTTCTTTAAATTTCATGTATGCTTGGCCTAGAACAATCTTAATGCCCTGTGCCTTGGGTTGCCCTTTCGCTCCTTAGCTTTTGGCATATGTGACCTTTTTACGTATACATACTCTGAAAAATTTTCAATTAATATTTAAAAGTTTATTAGTCTATTCTCAGCGCAAATCTTTCGGATTATTTAAAATACTTCATGCTTCACTGTGCAAAATTAAATATTTTATATGTATTTTTTTGTTTTTCAATATTTTTAATGAGTTTGTCTAAAGCAGAGAGTTGTTGTTTTTTAAATGAAACAAAAAAGATGTAAATACAGTAAAAACTCGATGCTCCATCTTTAGGTTGTTTGTCACAACGTACTGTGCTGTCGACATGGAAAGATATAATCAAAATTCATGAAGAACCCTAAGAATTTTTTTTTATTCTATCTTGTCTGAATATCTTTATTAGAATAAATTTAAAAATTTGAAGAATTTGTCAGAAAATAGAATTGTATTTACTATTAAACAGCAATCGCAAATTAGAGTTATGGAAAATAAATATTATTTTTAAATTTTTTTATAAAAGTCAAAAATAAAAGTTAAAAGTGGAAAATAAAACTTGAATTCAAATTTTTGAACCAAGGAGCACACAACAATAGTTGGCACATTTATTCCCTTATTCATTTATTATTTTATTTATTAAATAGTTACAATTTAGCTTAAAAACTAAAGGTAACTTGGTTACAGCGGCCTTCGGCTAAATTTTCCTAAATTCAATTAATTTACAATTAATTAATTAATTACTAAATTCTATACCTTAGTCGTCTTTCTTTTTGAACAAAATTAGTTCAAATAGTTAGTTAATGAGAGAATTGTGGACATTTAAAAAGAAGTTCAAATTAAATATTAAAATTAGCTTGTAATGTGCACAAAAAATGTAGAATAGGTGGGATACTATCGCTAGTGCCACCACTCGATAGTTTAGAGTACAAAAAGAGTATTTCAAAATTTTTAACACAAAAACGTTTTATTCACGACATTGTAAAAAGAAAACCAAAAATTGTCCATTCAACTGGCCAAATAATGTGGAATGTCAAATATTGCTTTTTAGAAATCTTTTTTTCTGTTTTTTGCAACACGAATTTTATGAAATTCGAAATTTCGGAAGCCACAGTCGTCTACTATCCGGTCGGTTTTTGGTTTCTTATGCGAAGATAGTGCCATCGATACTATCCCACCTCTAAAATGTAGTTTACATAAATTTATTCAAAAGTTCTTAAAAATTGGAATGGAATTTTTCGACAACATAATTTTGCTTGGCTGCCTGATTCTTCTGGAAGAGGATAACAAAAAATTGTTTTTTGAATCGATTGGGAAAATTTAAAGCCGATAAAAAGAAAATGACAGTTACCATTATTTATCGTTTGAGTAAATCAATTCAATATTTTACTCTCATGAAAAACAGTTGGGGGTTCAGTTTTTCGGAAATAAATGAATCATGATAAAAAGGAAAGTGTATAACAATAATTAGAGCTGAAAAAATTATTATTGTTACCCAAAAGAGTGTTGTAAAAAGCGTAAACGAGGATGAACAATATATATTTTTTTTTTATACTCTTTTTGGTATTATTTGATGCTCTTGTGTGTTTGTAGACAACCTCCAGAAGTATATATTTTTTTAACATAATGAAAGTTGTAATTATTTTGAAGTTGAAGATCAGAAATTACATATTTTACTGGCAACTATCCATATTCTTGCCTGTATGCACTTATGCCCAAAGTGAACACACCAATTTATTAAAATATTTTAAAGTTTTTTATGGCTAAAAATTGACTAGAAGACCTTATTATTTTATAAAATAGAAGTACATAGAGATATAAGGACTACAAACAATTTGAAATTCTTTATATTGTATATAGTCTCAATCAAAAAAGTTTTGTTTAAAATATGTACTTGAAACCAAGTAATTGGGTAATGTGTACCATCATATTGTATCATATATATTTCGAGATACAAATTTTTTTTTTTTTCAATAAGTTTCATCTAATGCCCTGTTTTTTTCATATCTTGTTATCTGGAATTTCGGTTCCTATGGTGCGTATTTTAAAATCTGTCCTGGGACGTGGGACGGATGAACTGGAAATAATGCTATTCTTTT
This sequence comes from Chymomyza fuscimana, assembly GCA_949987675.1. Classification (NCBI taxonomy): domain Eukaryota; kingdom Metazoa; phylum Arthropoda; class Insecta; order Diptera; family Drosophilidae; genus Chymomyza; species Chymomyza fuscimana. The sequence continues at coordinate 61,481,277 of OX465088.1, forward strand.
TGAAACGAAAGTCACAAAATAAACATTACGTCCATCATTTTTTTTTTATGTTCTTTTTCGTTTTTGCGTGCTCCCGATTCCACATTTTTTGCTGTCGATATCTTCTCAGATTTCTCTTAATCTTTGTTAGTACAGCTTTACACCTTTCAGTTGAAATTAACCAAGAGTTTGCTATTCTTTCTACAAGGGAAGTTTTTTTATGCAAGACATTAAAAATTCGTTTGGAATTGTGGTTTTTATTTTTTGTGTTGACTCAGAAATTAAAATTAGATTAAAAAAATAATTAACAATGAATCTAGAAATTGAAGAATATTTAAAAAATTATTTCAGTTTAAGTTACATGAACCTATTTTGCCAATTCGATTTGGTTTCACTTGCAACAAAATAGTCGGATTAAAACCACATAAAAAAATTCGTTTTGCTGAAATTGGGAGCAGCAAACATGTGGATTCAAAACGAATGAATCTATGCGAAAATATGGTATATAAAATATTCGAATTCGTTTTCGGGAGCAAATGTTCAAAGGAAGTGTCTAATTGCAAAAAATTGGCATAAAATACAAATAGTGATAATGGATGGAAGAACGTGCTTCTTTTTTAAAGTCAGGAAGATGATAACCCAAGGTATATCTGTTTAGGTGAAGTAATTCTATAACAATTTACTCAGAACCTATAAAATAAGCTTTTTGAAAGTTTCAACAGTCTCTTCTGACGTCAAAAAACGTTGACCTCGTATTTCTGGAAAGTAAAAGAGTTTAAAGGTGCCAGTTTGAGTGCTCAAAACCTCTGATATAGAAGACGACGTGTGAGAGTTTACATAGCCGTGTTGAAGGACGTCAATTGGTTTTGGAATTCAGTACAACTGCAAACTGATAACTTAAAGTGCAATACATATTTAAAAAATAAAAATGTTTCCCGTTCGAAAACTCTACTTTTCGCCGATAGTTCCTATTGAAGCTATATAATATAGTGGTGCATCTAGATGAATGTTTTAATTGCAATTATAAGAAGAGTGCATGGCAAGTTTGCCATCCGTTATTTAAAATTTGGCTTTGGGACCAATGTGCATACCACGAAATTCATCGAAGATGGAAGGACTTATCCAAGACCTTGGTTATTTGATTTACTCAGAAGTCAATTGTTCAAACCAACCTTTCTCAAAAACATCTTACCAAAAATTTCAAACAAGCTTAGTAAGTCTGTACCATGTCTAAATGTTTTTAAAATAAATCGAACTATCTTTTAAACAAATCCAAACAAACAACTTTTGAAAAGGAGTAAAGAACCCAACGCTAGCTAACTGCAGACAAAAAAAAAACACTTCAGGGTCACGCCCTTTGAATTTATTTTACCTTCTTGGAATATATAATGTTAATGTATCTTTAAAATTCATTAAATAGTTATACACTATTTATCACATAAACTCCGCCTACGTAGAGCCACCAGGACGCGTTCCCAATTGTTGCTTTAATCAACGATGCGCATCAACAACTTTAAATAAACAAAAATGGTCATTTATTTTCTCGTTTTGTTTATAAAGGCGTCGAAACCCAAAATTTTAACATTAAACAGTTATTGAGCACTGGAAAAATAATTCAAAATCAAGAAATTTTTCACAATAGAAAAATAAAAACATTTTTAACTGAGTTTCAAACAGCAAATATAATCAAAAAAAATAATTGCAAAGTTTTAAGCAATTTTAAATTGCATTTAAACGATTCGCAACAGAAATCCGCTTAGTATGGAAAGCAATGAAAATTGGAAAATAGCGTGGAAAAATGTATTAAAAAAGCCACTTGAAAATGTCAACTTAATATCAATTAACTATGTTCTCTAGATTGCATCCGTGGTTAAAGCTATCAGAATCTTTAATTTCCATTGATGGTAACTCTATTAAATATTAATATGTCCTTAATTGCTGTATTCGCAATTTTAGCTGCACTTTTGCTGAAATTATTATCGAATTTGTATGGCAATGACCACTGTGCCAATTTTATGTTGCATATTTTTTGGGTCAGTCGCAAAGCTGTCTGAACTTTTTCACAGGTGATTTGGCAAAGGCGTAGCCTGCGTGAGCTACAACATCATCATAGATTTACACATTAATTTTTCAAAATATAATAAAAATTTTTTAATAAATTATTCCTTAGGTGTTTTTTTGTTAGGTAAATAAAATTGTGCTCATATTAACTACTATTTAAAAAAGTAATTTAGTCTAAAATAAATAATCGGAAGGACTATATTCTTAGATTATTTTTATGCCAATTTCAAGTTGCATATTCATTAACAATTGTTTTTAATTTTTTTTTTGACTCAACCCAAGCATGCACAACTCAAAACGAATTTTTGCTATACGTTCAAACACACAATCATGGTGCATGTCTTGCTTAAAATATGGTTCATGACTTGCATAAAATAAACTAGCATAGTCGTTGTTAATTTTAATCGAAAGGGTTAGAGCTGTGCTAACATAGAATAAGAGAAATATGAGAAGATAGCGACAGCGAGAAATGCGGATTTGGGAGCACGCAAAAATGAATAAAATTCGTTTTGATTTTCCGTTTTCCAGAGCACGGCCGATTATGGCAGTGAACAAACAAATTGTGTTGAACATTTAGAAGAAAACGAAAAAGGCCCCATAACCTGAATACCAAAATGATCAGGTGCATGAGTTCACTTGCATTTCTTCTTCTTCTTCTTCTTAGCTTTACAGTCTTTGGTGGACCATAGCTTCCGCAACAATTTCTCTCCATTTGTCTCTCTCTACAACGACATCTCTCCAGTGTCGGACTCCTATTTTGCTGAGATCGGTTTCTACATCATCCAGCCATCGTTTCCTTGGGCGCCCTCTTCTTCTTCCTCCAATCGGTTTCAATACAAAGGCTTTTCGAGCTATTCTTTCAGTGGACATCCTTAGCACATGACCCAGCCACCTTATTCTCTGTGCTTTAACAAATCTTATAGCTGTTTCATGTCTTGCTAGCGAATCTAGTTCATGGTGCCATCTGATAGTTTGACAGGGCCATATATTTTTCTCTCGAAACACAACAGTTGAGTTGCATCTGTGCTCTTCAAGACCCAGAGTTCGCATGCATATGTGAGTGACTGGTCTTATTAGTGTTTTGTACATTCAGTAATTTTGGCTGCGTGAAAGAATCTTTGATCGGAATGGATTTAAATTAGCGTAGTATGCTTTGTTCGCGGCCTGTATTCTTTCCTTAATTGCTAATGTCGAGTCTTTCGTAGCAGATAGCATTATACCCAGGTATTTGAATTCTTCTACGCTCTCAAAAACATATTCGCCAATGTACATTGGGCCAGAAAGCCGATTTTATGTAATGCGTACCCTAGTTACAAAAAATTCACAAATATTATTGATTTTATTGCAACTCTGAAGTTTTGGCAGCCCTTCAAAGTTACATGTTCGATCAGCTGCGCGTTGCAGTAAAAAGGCACGAAAATTTTTGTTAACTTTGCGAGCTTGTATATTTAACAATTTTAAAAAATAAGTTAATATTAATAATGGAGAATAAAGGTACGGGTATGTAGAATGTTTAGCTAAAAAGGTGTTTCATTATATTTGTTAATTTGTTGTCCTAAATTAGAGAAAACTTAACTAACTTGCCCGTCTATTATGGAACAAAAACTAAGTTCTTTTATGCAACGCTGCTCAATATCTGGAATGACAATAGTCGAAAGGCGTCCGATGTTTCGCACTGGATATTTGATCAACTTCAAGACTACAACTTAAGCGCAGAGAAAAAATATAAAATTAATGCAAAAATAAAAAACTTTGCTACTCATATTCAAAGAAACTTGCCAAAATGCGGCAGAAATTTGAAAACTTGGGCTTGATGTAAATTTAATAGATTGCTTTCACAATATTTTATTGTCAGAAAACTTTATCATTGTATATGTCCATATATCCGATGTTGGCAACTGTACATAAAGTTTTGATACACGGTTACCAAATAATAGAAACATCAGTATTGCCAATAGGTTGTCTTGGAGAAAATGTGTCAGAAGGCCGCAACAAATATTACATGCTCGGAAGAGCACGAGAATAAATAACATGACTGATGTTTTTCAGCGAGCAATGGATTCCTCAGATCCTCTTGTATCAAGCTTTTTTCAAAGCAAAAAAAATCATTACCGGCATTTGTGATTGACCTTTTAGAACCGCAAAGCTTTACAAATAATTGTGATAATTATATCTTAAATAACAATAATAATTTTTCAGATAATCACAGTGAAACTGATCATCATAGATGATGACACTGATCATTCTGAAGACGGAAAATCTCTTTTCGTCTGAATTGTATGTGGAAATGGAGAGGCGGGAGAGGGCGTGGTCGGATCGGTTTGAAATTTATCTCAATTCTTATATACACCGAATTTCATATCTGCAACTTTATTTTTCGAATTTATGCCAAAAATTTGCCTTCCTGGCCCAATGTGAAATGGCTAGATTGCTAGAGTCAAGATCAGAACTGGATCGAACCATATATTTTGTCTTATCAGTGTTCATTGTTAGACCCGCCGCTTAGGAGTTTCGTTCCAGATTTTGAAATGCATTTACCAGTTCAGACTACATCATCGGCAAATGCACAAATCTGAAAGTTTTCGTTATAGATAGTGCCATTTGGATTGATTTGAGCGACTATTGCATGTAAAACTAAATTGAATAGAAGTGTAGAAACTTGTTTAACGCCCGATATTATTTGAAACTGTTCTGTGCACTCGCCTTGTACCCAAACTTTTGTTATAGTGTCACTTAAGGTCATAATAACGAGCTGTATAAACTTCAATGGAATTCCGGTCTATGGGTCACTACAATCCTTGATCTATTGCTGACCTGTTGGCTCGGAAGCCTGCTTGATACTCATCAAGTATATCCTCTGCATAGATATTCAGTCTATTGAAAAGCACGTTTGTAAATATTTTAAAGCCACCGTTTCTTGTGTATAGGCACGATTAGGCTTGACAGCCATTCATCGGGGAGGGTGTTAGAGTTCCATATTTTTACTATAAGTTCGTGAATGTGCTCAGTTAGATCTTCTCCTCCATATTGTATCAATTCCGCAACGATTTCATCTTCCCCGGCGCTTTTGTGCATTTTTAGCTTACGTATTGCTGTTTTCGTTTCTTCTAAGCTGGGTTCGCCTATGAAAATTTCTGCGCTTTGAAACTCAAGCCATGTTTCATGTTCGCTTTGGGCATTAAAGATCTCGTTAAAGTGCTCTTTCCATCGATTCAGAATTTGTTCTTTGTTGCTCAAAACTTCTCCATTTTTATTTTTACATATATTGGTGCGGGGGTGAAATGACTTCGATTGCTGCTTTATAGATCAGTAAATTTTTCTAGTATTTTTGTTTTGCAAGTCGAATCCTAATTGCTCTATTTGACGCTGCAGATGTTGCCTCTTCTTCTTTCTAATAGTTTTCTTTGTCTCTTTTCTTTTTTCTTGATATTCTACAAGACTTCACTTGCATTTAGTTTTAAAATTATGATATGGGATATTGCAATCGGTTGGTTAACGATATCCAATTTCCGATTTCGATAAAAGTCGGACAGTAAATGTATACAAAACGAAGTCGTTTATCTTACATCGTTTATGACACAACCGACTGGACTGATTTTTATGATTATTGATTTGTTGGATTTATCTTCGCCCAAATAATCGTGGAGCAAATTAACAAAGTTTTCCGACACAAAGTGAATCTTTGGGGCAAGGAATTTCTCCAAATCTATCGGCTGTGTAACAAACGAACTGAAGGTCGGATTTGTCTGGTTTGTCTCAGCTCAAATAACAACTGAAGGATGGCTCGATCCTCAATCTAAGTTTTTCCATATCAAAAAGTGCAAAATTTGGGTCACGTAGTTTGGGTATGGCCCCTTACGTGTGTCGACGCGTCGTCGCTAATCCCTATACACGCGAGATAGGGCCGTGCCGACCACTGGTTTAGACGAATGCAAACTCCGATACTTCTTGCATTCGCCATAACGATAAACAAATCACAAGGCTAATCCTTAGATTTCAATTCAATTGTTCGTATTCAATTTGTTCCTTTTCGCTCCTGACAGAAAACGAAAAATGGCTTATATGTATCTCCAAAGTGCTTTTATAAAGCGAGGTGAATTGCTCCAAATTGTAGGTCGGTATAGTTTATCGAAAATTTGATTATCGAAAAAAACAGACAAGACTAAAGTATATAAATTCATTTTTGTTTTTGGTTTGGGAATAGAACCGAAACATGAAGGTGTCTTTATTGCAGTTGCAACGGCCTTCTGGTGGTTCTGATTAGGTTTTGCGTAATCGGCAGAAAATTCGAATTAACCTGGATGAATGCTTTGGAAGCTGCAATTGAAATAAAAGTATTACAGTCGATTTGTTCTGAACTGAATAAAGGAGGCCCATAGTACAATATATAAATATTGTACATGAAATTAAAAATATTGTTTTTTTGCCAGACCCCCCTTTGTGAGCAACTGTCTACGCCCTTGGCGTCGTCTTTTTAACAGTCGAGCAACTGCAGAACACACACTCGAACACCCAAGCACCCACTCATCTTACCTAATTTAATTCGGAGCTCCCCTAAAGCTTTACTATTTTCTTGAGGTGAACAATTTTACATGCGTCGCTTTATTGTCTTTGAATTTGCACTAAATAAACAATCATAAAGAAATCATTTAAAAGAAAATTTCCAAGTGGATTTTAATATTCCGTATTTTTTAAAGATTCTCTGTGAAGTGAGCTGCACAAGGCCATGGACTTTGCGTTTGTACAAAATCATTCTTTGCTTTATAGTCAATTAATTCACATTAAAAGCATAAAGTTTTTGTTGTTCATTGAGAAGGCACTTACGCCAAGATATACTCGTAAATTAAAAACAGTTTAGACTTGGACCTTACCTCTAGGAAGAAGTCTTAAGATTAAAGCTGCGTGTGCCAAATTGTTTTTGGGTTACAAAAAAGGTTTCGTCTAATGATTGTTTAAACTAATTGAGACAAAAGCTAAAAATATAGAAGATTTTTAGAAATTTTCACTAACTCTGGGGTATATGCCCGTGGACTGGGTTGTGTTGCGTTTGTTCTAATTAAATTTGCATATTTTTAATAATTAAATTGTTCACCAACAAGTTTCCATCAGCCGCAGCATAAAATGACGGGGGAATTAGGGGCGCTTGGTTGCACATTGGATAGCTCCCTATGAACATAAACACGCACACAAACCCCTTTTCACACTCGTACTCGCCTAGTCTTTATAGAAACGACATAATGTACTACGTAAAGCTTCAAGTACCATGGCTAAGCAAACGTTTTTCACTTGTTTTCGTTGTGATGAATGTGTTTGGAAATTAACATAACACTTTTCGAACCAAAAGTTTCAAAGTCAGCACCATACAATTAATTCTCTTCATTTTTATTTATTTTTTATTTTTGAAAAAAAACGTCAACTCAAAATTTTTATGCATGCCACGTGCCTCTTGGAAATTGGTGCCACGTCATGCGATATGTTGTTCATGTTGTTCCATTAGCTTTGTATTTGGGCACAATGTTGTTCTTTTATACCGAAACAAACTAATTTTTTGAAAAATCTTTTGCTCAACAACAACTTTTACTCTTTCTGCTCAGTTAGTTAAGAAAAGATCAAATATTGTTATATGTTATCTTTATCAATAATAAAAAACAGATTTATCAACGTTCTTCCTTTTTTCCAAAGGGTTTAAACTTTTATTTAAAATGTCTAGAATTTTTCAATAACAAATTTATAACTTAGTCTGGGGCTAGTGCGATAACTCCCTTTTCCAGACATCCTTTGCAATGAGCATGATTCATCTGAATTCAAGAAACAAAAACTGTTCACTTATATTCTGATGCTATTCGAAAACAAAGGGTTTGACGAAATTCAAATTTCTAGGCAAGTGGTGATGATTTTTCTGAAAATATAGATTTTGGATATCTTAGAAATCAGTTTTTTCCGACCCAAAACAAAAGATTTTGAAATTATAAAGTAGCCCACCAAAATTAAATAGGTAGGTGCAATGGTTCTTCAGAAACCTTGCTCACAGCAACCGTACTTTTAAAAAAATGCATTTCGAGATAATCGTGTTTGAAATAATGAAGCGGCCGACCCGCGCTATTAGCTATACATATAAAATGAAAGCACACTTTCTTATACTTTCAGACTGTCTTCTATATTGTCTTGGTAAGCACTGAATATTAGAAGAGTTATTTTGAAGATTACGATTCCAGAAAAAAAATATTTTTAAAATCAAACAGGGGCTTTGGCTGCAGCTCCAAACTTTATCTCTAACATGTATCCTCAACATGTTTTACTCGTTTCCGTAGTAAAATGGCACGCAAAAACCGAAAATGAAGTCCAAAATTTTTTTCATGGCACGTATTTCGAAAAAAACACTTTATGAACTTAAAAAAAAAGTGTGCCTACTTAACCCATTTTCTTCCTCTGTTGCGTACACGCAACACCATTTTCAAAAAATTCTTATGCGCCCTGTGTATGGTATATCGCTACCATTTTTTTTTTTTTTTTAAGATATATCTTTAGACTTTCTTCCTTTTCATAATCCGACACCATGCAAAACTCACACTGACATAATCACTTGCGTATGTGTAAACACCTTTTTTAGACACATTTTGAACTGTACACTAAAAATTACTGAATGTAAATTCTTTGTCTTTTCGACATAAAAATGTGTTGACAAATGAACAACGAAGAATTTAAATTAGTTTATGACACATGCAGAAGTAATTGTGCGAGTTCTACATGAGGCTTAAAGATTGTGTTGCGTTCACGCAACGCTGGCGCATTGCTCGACAAATGAATTCGAATTTGCCACCAGTAGGACTGTTATTTTTCAGTTATTGACACCGCCATTTTATCATTGCATTAATAAATAAAAATAACTTTTATGTTATTTTTAGCCAATGGAACCCAGTACAACTTTTTTTTTAATAATTTCTGGTAAAATAAATCATCAAGAATGATACGATTTGATATGAGGCCGAGACTATCCATTTGTCGAGTAATACGCCAGCGTTGCGTACACGCAACATGACGTCACGGCGTTCCTAGATGTCAGAAAATTTTGAAATTTTGCAAACATCTTGTCTAAGGCATATGTAACGCCTCTACATTGATTTCATTCCAATAAAAATTTTTTTCGCGTAAACAGCGAAAATGGGTTAAAAGCGAATATCTCTGGTTGTACTATACTGATTTTGACAATTTTTTCACTAAACTGTAGATAATTGAATTACCCATCGATTATGTTTGAAACATATTTTTGTCAAATTGACGGTTTTTTTAAATTAATTCAATTAATTTTTTTTCATATGAAACTTTTTTTTTCAGCAAATATTTGAAAAAGTTCTATTTGAACGTAAATTTTAGAAATTTAAAAAAACTTTGGCATTTGAAAGTTTTTTAGAGTTCTTAAGTTCTGTACCAAATTTGATCAAAATCGGTTGACTTTTTCATATAGCACCCATAGGACCGATCGGCCAAAATAACGTGTTTGATGCTAAATTCGTTGTGTTTCCTTTGTTTATGAAGATATCGTAACCAAATTTTGTGTTTGTCAGTTTTTTAGAATTTCCCACCACTAAACCAAATTTGATCAAAAGCGGTTTACTATATCATATAGCCCCCATAGGTCAGATAGGTCAAGAGTGTGCTTTTGTTTTGCTTTTAATTAGGAATATTTAGAGATTTAATATTGAAAGCTTCCATTCTTAATAAACTAACAAGGGTAATCTTAGGGTAGCTTATTTTTAAGAAACAAAATACACCAAATTCTGTTTTTACAAGGTAGATACGTTCCTGAAAAAACCGTGTTAAAGAAAACGTGTAAAAAAGGGCATAAAGGACATCGTTAAGATGATATTAGTGTAAATCAGAAAGGGGAATTCCCTAAAAGGAGGGATTTCTAAAAGATCCCATAGAGGTGTTTCGTAGCACCTCGAATAAAAAAAAAAAAAAGTTTCAAGTTTTTAACCAAATGTATCAAATCGGTTGACTCTATCATAGTCATATTCTATGCATAAGGCAGATCGGTCAAAAAAAAACTTTTTTGGTGCTAAATTTGTTGTATTTCTTTTGACTTTGAAGATATTGTAACCAAATTTGTCAAGCAGAAGTTTTGAGGAGTACTTTTCATTTTTGGCTTTAACTACGAAGTTCCCAACTGATTTAAATATACCTAACTATTATATCTTTTTAGAGGGGTTGGTCTGTGTCGAATTTAAACTTTATACGGTGGAAGGCTTCTTTATTTTGTTACCTATACCAATTTTAATAATGGACGGACAGACGGACTTAATTTCTTTTTTTCTACTGATCATATTGCTATAGAAGGCTAATGGGTTTTACTCGTTTACTTTTTGGTGTTACACACAAAATTTTTTTTTTCAATAACTTAATATATATATTGCAACGAGGTATTTGGGAGACGTGGGATAATGGTTTTTGGAACTGCAGAAGCTGACGACACTTGTGAAAGCGACGCTAATGTACGAAGAAGATTATACTTTTTTTCTTCCTTTCTATACAAAAATGACTTTAGACAAAATTATATGTTTTTCGATTTTTATTTTTTTGGTGCTCCTCATGCTTTTAACGTAATGCGTGCGTATTCTCTCTTAGACCCTAAATGCACATGTGTGCATCCATCTAAATGCACGAACAAGTTGATGTCGTGGATAAAAGTTTTTACAAAAGATACTTTTGGTTTACTTTGTGAAACAAAATAAAAATATGGCTTAAAACTTCCGTCGAACGTCACTCCAATAGGAATGAAATTGCTCAAGTTACACATGAGATGATGATGCAGTGCTCAAGGCTCCAGAGAAAGCCAAAGTAAAAGAACCACAGAAAATGCGTCACAAAAAACAAAAAGAAACAAAAGTGGCAAAATGTGGATTCAAATGAAGAACAAACTACTCTTTTGAAGCAAAGTAAATTGCGCAAAAGAAAAGCTTATTAAAAAATCACAATCGACAAAAGTTTTGTTAAATGTCTGCGCTTTTATTTAAGTTTTCCCAAGGACCGGCACGAGGATTTTTGCTGAATTTGGTGAGTTTTTACGACTTGTTAGAACTGTTGAGGTATTTAGTACAAACTTGGCCCAACCATAAATCCATTGGAGCATACAACACGCTGTGCACTTGAAGACCAACGCTCACTTAAATTCGTCTACGGTTATATATTGATTTATGTACATATTTACTATTATTGCAATCTCAAACGGCAGGAGACATATTGATGTCAATGTAGTCACCGTTTGTTCTTTTACTTTCGCTTGCGATTGCTACTTCCCTTGTGCCGCCCTTTTATGAACGAACTGTCAGTGTTGCCAACAACGACGAATGACGACTTCCGCTTACAGTTGATGCCCTTTAACTGCTTTCTACATTTCCTACTCTTACGCTTGCTCTTGCTCTTACTCTCGTTGTTTATGTTTTATGAGTATTGTTACCGCAAACTTTGCCTCACACACTAACACACACACACAAACAACAACCACCGAGTCGTCAACTCTTTTCATTGAATTCACGTTAAAATGTAAATGTTTTTGTATTGGTTTACATGGGCTTTATTTTTTTTCTTTTTTACGATATTTATTCTCTGGTTTCAACCATTGTGCAACAGCTTTTGCAACTTTGTAAGCTTTTCAGGCGCTTCAAAGTTTATGGGATTAACTACTAAGTAAAAAAGTCTTTGACATTAGAAACATTTAGTTTTATAATTATTGAATTCCTATAAGTGTTGAAAAGTTTTCAAGGAAGCATTTATTGTGTAGGTTAGTATAGTTGTTGTATTATGAAATTCGTAAGAATCTACATTTTGGAACACTTTTCTAATCGTGTGCCATCGATGTCGTTGGTTTCTTTACAAAATAAAAAATTCTTGGGTTCAGTACATAAAAAACTTATGAAAAGCTTTGAAGTAACATTCTAGAGCTAGAGTCATCCAATTTTGTAAGTATCCACATGTAGGCTTTATAAACAAAACCATAACGACTTTGTCAAAAGAGCATTAGGATGTTAATCTACTTTGATCAGAACAGTGATTTATATATATATTCCTAGAGTTCCAAGGTTGAACATAGGGCCACAACGAATTTTTTCCATTCGTCTCTGTTTTGTGACAGCCTCTGTACTTCATTACAGCTAACGCGCGTGGCGCGGGTTTCCGACTCTGTCGCCTCCAGGTGTTCGCTGGCCTTCCTCGTCTACGGCTTCCTTGGGGGTTCCAGTCAATCGCTGTTCTTATAAGATCGCCTCTTCCCCTGCGCAGAATGTGCCCGATCCAGCTCGATTTCCTTCTTCAAATCTCTAACTGTACTTGCTTTTGTTTTGTTCTGGCCCATAAGTCAGCGTTTGAGATAGTGTTTGGCCAGAATATTTTTAGTATTCTTCAAAGACACCGGTTTACGAAAACTTGAATAGTGTTTACATAATTTTCCGACGTATTCCACGTTTCACACCCATATAATAATGATGGCTTGCCATTTGAATTAAATATTTTCAATTTTGTGCGCCGTGATGTTGTAGCATGTTACGTCTACCTGGATGAGCTGATGGATTTGTAGCTACAAAGCAAAGCACGCGCTGGAGCACCGGCTATGGGCTGCAGTATTTGGGTTGGGTTAAATGAATAGAAAATTTTGCCGTGCTACTTGCTCATGGGACGTAATAATAAATAATTTACAATCGCGTGCGGACAGAGAATCAGAGAGAAAATATGGTCTGAAATGGAAAAAAAAGCATCTTGTAGCGTTCAGATTAAAAGTGTAAGAATGCCCACCCTGCCTTGATCATCTTTATCCAAATAAATTATAAGTGATCCCTAAAACAAAACACCTAGGACTCTACCTCTTAATGCTGGTCTCGGAAACCAAAAAAAAATTATTTAAGCGGACATTATAAATTGTTTATTAACATTAAAGATTTATAGCACTAATAAAATAAACAGACATTATAGAGAAAAAAAAAAGATGGTTTCAAAAAAAACTTAATTAGAAAAAAAAAGGGAATTAAATGGCCAACAACAATTAAACCTATGTGCCATGCATATAGGCAAACGACAAAAAAAACGGAAAGAAATTATATGTAAGTATATTTTTTTTTTCTTTTTTTTTGGTTTTGATTGCACTCACTCACAGCTGCATCCCACGTCGAAAGATCTTTCGCGCTAGACCTGCAAAGAAAACACTAACAACAAAAAAAAATTTTGCCGCGTCTCTTTGTGAGTTAACGGATTTTTTTTTTTTACAGTAGAAGGTTAATTGTTGTTGCACAAACTCAAAAAAAATTGAACTTAGGTATAAGCAAAAAAAAAATAAAATACAATTTAGCAAATAAGCAATTAAGTTACGCAAGTTAATTAAATCATTTTTGCACTAATATAGATTTTAAGATAATTTAAGTATAATTTTTAGATATTTTATAAGACTTCACTGTGTTTGTTTTTTCATTTTTGGTTATTAAATCAACTAATTTAATCAAAAATGACATTATTTCAAAATTTCAGTTGTGGTAAAAAAAATTGTTTCTTTTTTTTTTTTTTTTTTTTTTTAAATATGTTTTTGGGGAGAAAATTCTCAACACCAAAAAAAATGGGCGCGCCTTTTTGTCGACTCGCAACAACAATTCAAAGACACCAACGCCGCACAGCGCGCCAAATTACTTCCCGACGCCAGTAACTCCTTAGTAGCACTAACTGTGGCCTCAATAATATTATGCCTTCCTCCCGATTGAGCAGCTATTCTTATTTTGATGAAAAACGGTGCCAAATCTAGCAACAAAGTAGTTTGTGCAAAATAAAATAACACTTTACCATATTAAGAATAATTACCCTTTTGGATGTGGCACCCTTCTCTTTCGCTTTTAGTATAACACACTTAGGAAAAGTGAAATAATTATAACACAAAATGATTTTTCACTACTAAGTAACAAAAAAAATTTTTCTCAAATGAAAAACAATTAGCGACTTTATATTTTTTTCGTTTTTCTTTCCTTTTTGAGCTAACAGGCGACTTAACTTGATCGCACGAAAAAATAAGTCCAAAACCCAGAACTACCAATGGCTGATTCATTTGAAAAAGGTTAGCAGGGACAAAAAAAAATGAAAATCGACGGTAGTGGGCGCTTTTAGTTTGTACTTATTCTTATTATATTTTTTTTTTCCTTATTTGATTTAATTTTTTTTTTTTTTTTTTTATATATAAGTATTAGCCAGCAAAACAAAAATAAATAGTATAAATTAACAATAAAATAAAACTAGTAACCTATTTCAACATAAAACCTCTTAAAAGCGTAGTTACCCTAATTAACTACCAACTAAACTAAACTAGGCTCCAAAACTTTCGGGGGCATACTTTTAGGCCTAAAAAAAAATTGGGGTTGCGACAAGCGCTACTACAATGTATGAGGTGATTTCCATATTTTTTGCAGCGAGGCGAACGCTGCCGATTAATTTTTTATTCGGCTTCTGATGTCTTCGCTTGAACCGGCAGTCATCGAAATAACGCTGTCCAGGTAACAGAAGGATTGTACCTCCTCCAGTTCCATACCGTTAATCATAAATTTGTGCGTGTTTCGTGTGTTTATACGCATGGCTTCGGTTTTCGGAATATTAAACGCCAGTCCGGCTTTCGCTGCTGCTTTTTGTATTGCTTGAATTTTCGTTTTAAGGTCAACGTAAGAATGGGACAGTAAGCAAATGTCATCTGCGTAATCGAGGTCCTCCATTCAACTGACTGTTCGACTATAACTCGAAGGCTGTTGATATGATCGATGCTTGAGCGGTTTGCTCGGAATCCTGCTTGCTCCTGTCTAAGTTCTGGTTGCAGTACAGCGGAAGGTTTTTTTTTTAAGATATGCGTGATTATTTTATTGATCATACTGAGCAAGGTTATGCCCCTCCAGTTATTACATTCTGTAAGGTTGCCCTTCTAAGGGATTTTGACAATCACACCTTTTTTGAGTTCGTCAGGGAGGTCACCGTTTGCCCAGAATTTTTCTGTTATGTGGTATACTAAGCGTGCGCTGGTCTCGGGTTCAGCTTTTAGCAACTCCGGCGAGATGTTATCCTGTCCAGGAGCTTTGTAATTCTTGAGGGATTTTATGGCTATAACAACCTCATCGATGTTTGGACAATCCGTTTGGATGTCAGTTCTTACTTCATGTGTTATGCATTGACATATTTTTTCAGTATCCCTTGGTGAGTTACAGAGCATTTCTGCATAATATTGCGTCCAAATGACCAGTTGTTGCTCTGCTGGTGTAACAAGCACCCCTTCAGCGTTTTTAATTGGCAGGGAAGAACAGTTTTTGTGTTGTGTGAGCTTCTTTGTTGTTCTGTACAAGTCTCTGCTGCGGTTTGTCGCGGCGGCTCCTTCAGCTTTCCGGGCCAAGCCTTCTGCCCATTTCCGTTTATCGTTTCTCGCGCTGCGTTTAACTTCGCGATCGGCTTGGCTGTATGATTTTAAACACTCCGCCTTTGCATTTCGTGTTTTGGCTGCATTTAAGGGTTCCTTTTTCTGCTTGCGTAGTTGTGTGAGTTCCCAGGTTTTGTTCGAAATCCATGGTTTGCGATTTTTCTCAGGGAAACCGATGTTCATTCTTGCAGCTTCGTTAAAGGTCTTTTTTATTGTTTTCCAGTCGAGTTCCTCAGACAAGTTATAGGTGGCATTCCTGAGACTTTCAGTAAATTTCTGATGTACTGCCGGGTCTTGTAATTTGCGGACATCAAATTTCCTCTGCGTTGGCTGGTCCCGTTTTTTGGAAACTGCCGCTACTTTAAGACGCATTTCTCCAATCAAAAGGTGATGGTCGTGATGGCACCATCGGCACCACTTTTGTTGCGGATGTGAAGCAAAGATCCGCGCCATTTTCTGCTGATGGCAATATGATCAATTTGATTTTCCGTGATATGATCTGGTGAGGGA
Organism: Chymomyza fuscimana; assembly: GCA_949987675.1. Classification (NCBI taxonomy): domain Eukaryota; kingdom Metazoa; phylum Arthropoda; class Insecta; order Diptera; family Drosophilidae; genus Chymomyza; species Chymomyza fuscimana. Next base: position 61,497,250 of record OX465088.1, read on the forward strand.
AGATTGTGCCTCCAATTACAAGATTATTACTGAAGCATAATTCCGTGAACAGCTCTCCATTATCAGTCATCCTTCCAATTCCATGACACCCCATCACCTGCTCCAAGTTGGTGGTGTCTGAACCAACTTGAGCATGGAAGTCACCGGACAGCAGCATAATGTCACCTTTGTTGACATTTGAAGTAATTTTGCTCAAAAGAGTGTAGAAAGCATCTTTGTCTGCGTAATTCGAAGCTTCCGTAGATATTTCTGGCCCGGGTCCGAAATCTCGCTGTGATAATTCGGTCAGAGATAGGTTTCCAGTCGATTAGAGCTTTGCGCGCTTGTTTTGACAGTATGAAGCATACTCCGCTTGCTTTGGGCTGATCGTTAGGTTTTCCAGAATATAGGAAAGTTAGTCCTTCGTCCGTAGTAAACTCGCCTGAGTCAGGCCATCTAGTTTCGCACAATCCAAGAAAACAGTGATTTGATTCAACTGAAAAATGCTGAAAAATTTAAGGAATTGAAACATGTAAATCAAAGAGCAAGATAGAACCATCCGTTTCTGAACGTAGAATGCTTTTAAATTCACACTGGAGCAGACTCGCTGTATAGAAAATGTTTTATACTGAAATCATGTTTTTTAAATTTAACGAAATGCATAATTGTATTCCATTTTTCTTTCTCAAAAAAATTTTCTACAACGTTTAAGCATTCGAGCACATTAGACATTTCATGCAATCAAATTTTGTGAAGTGTAAAATTTTTTTCTTTTTTGCTATTTAGGTGGTAACATGGTTATGAATGAGTCTATTTAAAAATATTCTCAAAACTCACAACTCCAACAGATGAATGCAGTCTAAAGGTATATGGGTAACCATGGCCACGTTAAGTTTTTCAAAAACAGAGAACAGGGACCTACAGTTTATAGCCGAATCCGAACGGCGGTGTCCTGCATTAATAGAGATTTTCTTAGCAAATAGCGCCTTTTTGCTAGCGATGCCAGTGCTAGGCAAATGCGCCAGTGCCTCTGCGGGGAATCGAACCTCCGACCATCGGGTTTCAAAGAGAGTACGCTACCACTACGCTATCGATGGCCATGTTTAGAATGATGGTTTGGAAACGTCCGCTTCAAAAATTCATTATCTGTTATTGTTTCTCATACGCTGGTACCTGGTACTATATATAATACCAAGAAGCCATCAACTTTCTTTTTAGGAGGGCCACTCACGAAAGCTCTAGCGGGAGCGTCACAAACTGTAGCACGAATTTTTAAATGAATTGTAGTAACACAGTCCAGCTCCCCATAAAATTTATTTAAAAATGCATCATAGTCAGTTTGGTTTAGAAATGCCTAAAAATACGGGAAAGACGGAAGCATTTTCCATGAGCCTTACTAAAATTAGCCATAATTGAGCTTTTGAGCTATTAAACAACAGCAGACCACCATTAATATGTCGATATTTAACGAAGTCAACAATGGTCATAGTCTATAAATTTTTTTTAGCTGTTTAACCAAACCGACATGCACATACGACCCCCCAGCTAAACTGCTTACTACCTTGATCAAAAATTTACCGGAATCATCACCGTGTGGCGCTCTCAGTCACTCATTTTGATGTCTTTTTTTTGTTCTTAAATTGCCACATCTGCCAATGACATTCTATGAAATTTTCAGCTTGATAGCTTGACATTTGTAAAAGTGACGCCGTATTGAGACCGTGTTTTCGATTTTTCACAATTTAATAAAAAATGCCATCGTTATCAGTGACCATTTGGCTAAAAACGGAACGAATACCATCCAACAACCACCGAATTTACCTAATTTGGCTCCCAGCGATTTTTCCTTTTCGATCGACTCAATAAACCGCTCCGTGGAACGCATTACAGCACCCGAGATAAGGTCATGGAAAAATCGAAGATGGCTCTGATGGCCATACCGCAAACTGATTATAAAAATGTAATACAGTCAAGGCGTTGCCCGACAGAGTAATACCCTGTACCTTTTTCTCTCGAAAAAATTTTGTTCCTGCATATTTCTTCTACGAACTTTCCAATTCCAACAATTTTTTTTTTGGTGCATAACAATATTTATACCTACAAGTTCCGTAAATTTGTACCGATTTTGATGAAAATCGAAAGTTACGTCAAAGAAGCTATTTTAAGTAAGGGGTCCGCATCGATCAAATTTGGATGTGGATTTTTTCATTGCAGCCACATGAATCAGCTTATCAAAAATTGTGATTCTAGGTCACTTGTTACCATAATTAATAATAATTTGTCCGATTTTGTTCAAATTGAGAATATGAATGAAAACAAATTTCACCTCCCCTTGCCTATAAGCTGTATCAATATTTGAAGTTCATGTGGCTCTAATGAACGATGAATCCACATCGAAATTTTATCGATTTACCGTGTTTTCTCTCACATCCCTCTACATATCAATTTGAAACTTACCCCATATACTTTAAATAATTTATTTGACGTAACTTTTGATTTTCATCAAAATCGCATTTGTCTTGCAATCCAAAAACGCAAACTGCTCGAAATATTACACATGGGAAAAAACAACAACAAATCGCACAAAAAGAAATAAAACAAATTTGCAAGTTGCTTTGTTCCTTTTTTTTTAATGAATAAACAAGTAACACGAAAACTTGAACAAAACCTGCATCTACCTCTGCTTGGTGAATTCACTGGCTACGATTCACCACTGTTGCATATCAGCCGTAGTGGAGGGCTCTGTCATGCTCACAAACATGACAAAAATTTAAAAATATTACCGACTATAACGAAAGAACTTCTTTTTGTATGAATTTATGATCGCCTGTCTATATTTACTTACATTTAAAAAGTATTTTATGTTGCAATTTCAGTTCCAGCCACGTTAAATTTTCACTGCAAGGCGAATTCCCAACGTCTGAGATAAGGCAGCATTTCCACCGTCTGCTCCTCCCAATCCATCATTGGGTTCACTCATCAAACATATGTGTAAAGTTGATGCGGGTTTTATTTTATATAGAAGGAGCTTTGCAACTGAGGCTTTACTTTGTGTAGCTGGATGCTCGTATGACAAAGTTTGCATATTGTAATAAATTCGCTTTAAATAATAAAATGCATATTATGGTCGGGCATTTAAATTAAATACCTTCCTCTGAGTACCAAAAAAAAACAGAAGATGCTTAAAAATCCAATAAAGCATAAAAGAAACAATTTTGTATTTGGCTCAAGTAAATATTTGTTTTGCTCTTTTTATTTAAGGGCTTGTAAAGAGCACACAAGTTATGAATATTGCGAGTAAAATAAATTATTTTGTAAAATATTGTTGGATAACGGCAGGAAAATATTTTTACGGCAAATAAGCTTTGTATTTCTTTCCTTTTTTAATGCTTTAATACCTTCCAATAATGATATGTTCTCAATGCCCCCAAAATATGCGTTTGTTTCTACAGGTTTGGAAACAGAATACAGTTGCTAGGGGCCAGATCTTAATTTATGAGGTTTGGGAGAGCAACTTGTGACAATTTGGTGACTATTTTCAATTTCAATTTTCAATTTTATTCACTAAATCTAAGACATTATGAATACATGTGGAGTTTAATTTTTAAATACAGAGTTCAGGCTAAATTAGTTACCTTTTCTACTGTGAAATTAAATTATAATGAATATATATAATAGATTTAGAGTAGTTAAAGGCGGGGAAAAAATTACAAAAAAACCCATGATTATGATGGACTTATATCTAGGACTTATTCTATGACTAAACTAGGTATTTAATAATAAATTATTAATATGCGTAAACTCGGAATATGTACATCTATCCTTAAAATTGTTATGGAGACGGTTGACTCTCTCTGAAACGAATTCAATTTTTGCCCTGTTGTGTAAATCAATGGTGGAGTGATACCAAGGAAGGTTTAAAAACATTTTTAACAGTTTGTTTTGTGTAACTTGAATTCTATTTGCGTGACATTTAGCTATATCAGACCATATAGGGGCTCCATAATACACCACTGATTGAAAAATTGATCTGTATAGATACATTTTGTTTTCTAAATTAAGACGAGAATTTCTATTAATGAGTGGGTACATTAAGCGAATTAATATGTTAAAGGTTAACTTAGTGTCCAAGATTAGTCCTACATATTTTACATTGCTTTCCCAGTTAACATCAACCAGATTCAACTTAATATGGCTAGTCGGGAGGTAAATATTTTTACGTTTCCTTGAAAAAAATATAGCTTGGGTTTTGTCAGCATTAACAAGAATTTTCCATTTGTTGAAATAACTAACAAGGATGTCAAAAGCATCTTGGAGGTTATTAGTGATATTAGAGGCTAAAGATCCAGAGCAAAGAATTGCGATATCATCAGCAAAAATAGATGATGTGCACTCTCTGAGATGTGGAAAATCGGAAGTATAAATTTGGTGACTAAAATTAGATAATAATTTTACTTTTTCGTTAATATTCGAGAAATTGTATATTTTCAATGGCAGTCACACACAGAATTTGCTGAAAATTTTGTAGGAATCTATTAACAGACGGTTCTTAATTTCATCTGAGCAGTGTTGTATTTAAAATTCAAAAAGTCGGTGATTTATAAGACTGCCCTCGTATTGTTCGATTTCTAAAAAGATTGGTTGGTGGGCATCTTTCATTCAACAAGTTTTAAAGCTAAACTTAACCAAATTACACGCTTTAATAAAGATTAAAACACAATTTGCTCGAGGCTAATTCAAAAATTCTCACATTCAAGTAAATACATAAAAAACGATTTAAAATACAAAAGTCCCACCGGAGGCAACAAACCTGTTGTCTGAATAGGCACTTTCGATTAAGTTTACCCTCAGACTCCATGAGTGCAATTTTTGGGAATCTGTTGCCGACATTTTCGGCATAATTCTCCATCAATTGTGGACAGTAGACCGCCAAAAACAATGCAAGAAAAAGCCCAAATAAAATAAAACAAAATAAAACTGAATCAAAGTGGAAAACAGGGGCAGACAGAAGCAGCTAAACACTGACGTAATGCAAATAAAAGAATTCCTTGGGCCGCAATGAATTTTTAAGTAAATGTAAAAACCTTTCAAGGTGGATGCTCACACGTTTGCTGACGGTTCCTCGCAGCTCCGTACCCTCGCATCAGTTTGAGCCTAAGCAGACCTCACACTTGCCAAGGCATCTGTCCCAAAGGATACTTCTGTTGGTTTTGCGCTGCTCAACCCAGCTCAGCTCCTGCAAAGCTTTTAGCTACAAAAGTTAAATGCTAGGCTGCTTCGTGGCTGGGCGACTTCATTGTCCTGGGCTCAAGGCGCTTTGGGCTTCTTGTAGAGCCTTGCTTTACCCATGTTACTAGCTGAGTAAGCTCGGCATTCGAGTAAGGTCAACCATTTTTCCTTTGTTTTGGCATCCGAGTCCTGTTGTAGTTATGATAATGATGACGATGTAGATATAATAGTTGCTGTTGTTGTTGGTATTTCTTTCGTGTTTCTAAACTCGAAAAAAGTTTTGCGAGTTTGCTAAAAAGTTTTACTCTCAGAACATTTAAGGCATTTTATTGGTCGGAACATTTAGCCATAAGAAGTTATAATTAGTTCTGTCATTTGATGTTGGCAGTTCCAAGTGGTGCGTGTTGGTTACACATGTTCTTCAAGCAATTAACAAATTAAATTCGACTCTGAAGTATAGCCGAACTTGTATACTCTAAAACGTATTAAATTTTACCCTCGTTGGTTAAGAAATATTTTTTTTAACTGTTCCAAGTCTCAGCCGCTAAGCCTTTACTTTTTTTGTGAAATTTTTATGGTATTCAAAACGTTCTACACACATACATATGTCTACAGCCATATTGATACACGAGTACTTTCGGTTCTAGTCCGTACCCTCCCAAAAGTGAAGTTCAAAGTTTTTTATTCTAATAGCTGTTAAATGTTGAAGAATGTCTAGAAGAATTTCGTTCTCGGTAAGTTCAGTTCAGTTGCCGGACAAAATCTCTATTAATTCAACAAAATAGAACAGTTATTAATAGAGATCCTCATGCTCCGCCCAGGGGCGGACTGACAAAATAGTCAGTCAGGGAATTATTAATAATAAAGATGGCGTACGTTAAAGTCGGGCGCGGACGACTTTGTGATACCCTGTACCACTGCTTGCAATAAAATCCGGAAAATTGCTTAAGAACACCAAAAGACATTTGATTGCCAAATTAGATTATGATACCTTTATAAACAACCAAAAACAGACGAATTTTTAATCAACAACTTTTTTTCGACCGATCGGCCTTATGGGAGCTATATGATATAGTCAACCGATTTTGATAAAATTTGGTACAGTGTTGAAGATCTCTAAAAAACTTCTGAATGCCAAATTTGGTTACTATATCTTCACAAACAAACGAAACACAACAAATTTTGTACAAAAAGCGTTTTTTTGACCGATTGGCCCTATGGGAGCTATATAATATAGTCAACCGATTTTGATCAAATTTGGTACAGTGTTGAACATCTCCAAAAAACTTCTGAATGCCAAATTTGTTCAACCGATTTTGATAAAGTTTGGTACAGTGTTGAAGATCTCTAAAAACTTCTGAATGCCAAATTTGGTTACAATATCTTCACAAACAAACGAAACACAACAAATTTTGTACAAAAAGCGTTTTTTTGACCGATTAGTCCTATGGGAGCTATATAGTCCATCGATTTTGATCAAATTTGGTACAGTGCTTGGGAACTCTAAAAAACTATTAAGTGCCAAATTTGGTTACGATATCTTCATAAACAACCGAATTATCCATCAAAAACTTTTTGTTTTTTTCGAGGTCCTCTGAAACACCCCTATAGCTATATAATATAACCCCGGTATCAAAAAAATAAAATAAACTTGTCTCCCCTGAAATAATAGCGCATCTAATCTGAAAATTTGGTTGCTCTAGCTCTTACCATCTCTGAGATCTAGGCGTTCATACAGACAGACGGACAGACGGACATGGGTATATCTACTTCTCTAGTCACTCTGATCATACTTTAAGTAACTTTGGGGAGTCTCCGACGTCTCCTTCTGTATGTGACATACATTTTCGGCTTGCACAAACTTAATATACCCTTTGTACCATACGGTACAGGGTATAATAACTTAAGTATGGTAGTATGAGTATGCGCCATTGTATTTCTCAATTAGCTTTTGATCCTGCTCAACTTCGAAAATGAGCGTTCTGGAGTTGCTTTACTTACAGGTAACACTGATAACACTCGCAAAATCTTATCAAAAATGCTGACCAACAAAGCATCAAGTGCATTTTGGATGTACAGATACTGAATTAGTTGCATCCACATTCCGACTTCTGATATGAAATTCACCTCTGAACAATTCTATATCTCTTCATAAAATTTTTAAAGGCGCGCAATTTTTTTAATCAAGTTCTTGTTTGAGGAACAATTGTCCGAAGCTTTAAAAGATAGATTTGTGTTCTGATCTTCTCGTATTGGGAACAAATTTCAGCAACATGTTCATAAATAACCTATAAAGATGAATATGCATTTTGCCGCTTCTCCCCGCATTCATTCAAAGCGTCATCCGCTAATTTGGTGGCTTTGCCTAGATCTCGGTTTTTCGATTGCAATTCCCGATTCAAAGGCAGAACTATCGAAATTAACTGATTCCATAATGTGACAGGCGATTTGAAGTTCAATCGTCGAAATCGCCGAGTGAGAGATCGTACTTGTTTATTTTTTCCTATTTGTCATCCGACCGCATTGGAAAAATGGGTTGACAGTTTTTTGCGAGCTCTGATATATATATACTTCGAAGTGAAAAACCTCCCCTACGACCAAATCCTGCATCCGCGCCTGGTTCAAATGGTATATTATTTGCTTATAATTTCGAAGTTCCCAAGCGATTTTTCTAGAAAACATAATAATGCATGGATAATAGAAAAGACAGTTATCGATTTTGAATATTGTAACTTAAAGTGTCGAAATTAATTTGGGGAAAAGGGTGATACATAAGGTCAAAGTCTCATGATCCTGATTTTTTGGTCATCGAGAGATATTCAATGGAGACAGACAGACAGATACAAGATTGTAGCTCAATCGATTTAATTTGCCTTCCCGTACATTTTGGCTTAAAGGTTTTTTTCTTTTAGGTGTTATGCACAAAATGTTATTAGCACTAAAGTACCCCTTAGCTCTTCGGGTATAGAGTATAATATATCAACGATCAAAAACCTGCAAATTCTTGTTGGAAGGGGCCTTTAATGTAGGAAGCATGCGAACATCTCATCAGAGCAGCGCTCACTGACTTTATAAAACTGCAAATTGCGTTTATCCACAGCAATAATATTGGGATTAAATAAAGTATATTTATAGTATAATATGCAACGTTGAAAGGTATTATGAACTTTCTTAAAATATTAAATCTTTTCTAAGCTTATGTACAACCGGGTATCTCAATAACCAACTATCACTTTGTCAAATAATCATGTGTAATGAAGTTGCAATCAGATAAGGCTAAGAGACGCCTCCACATAGACAAGGTCCCCCCTCTTGACTACGCTTTTGCACGAACATACAAAGATTCATCACACACAGAGAGACACACACTCGCAGATTTAACCAAATATGTACACGCATTTATGCACACAAATCAAAACAAATAAAATGTCTGCTGCGGCTGAGACTTCCGCTGTCAAGCCAGAGTAGGAAGTAACAGTGCCAGTGCCCAAATCAATCTTCCTCTTGTGGATCAGACGAACTTGTTTGCTTAATTTGACAAACGATATAATTTGATAAATATCTAAATGGCAGCAAGGACGCAGCGTGTGTCTAGCTACCGCAATCTGTAATCCGCAGTCCACAGTCGAAGGCTTCTCCGAGAACTTGGTTGACTATGACTTTGTAACTAATTCAATAAGCATCCAATTACAAAGCTCAACACCCCCCGCCGGTAAAATCCTAACCAGCTCCCCTTAAGCATCCTATGCCGCCATTCCATACGCAATTTTCATTTAGTACTTACTTCTATATGAAAATTTAATGCCACTAAAGTGCGTCTGTGAGTGTAAATAATTGTAATAATTGTTTTTTGTGTCTCTTTGAATTAAGGAATTTATATGGGATTTTTACTCTGTGGCTAAGATGAAATTAAAGTTAGTACAGAAATAGAATTTAAGCTAAAGCGGCGTTGCTATGTTTAGGAATAAGAAAAACATCAAAGCACATGCAGGATTAGGAATTTCGATTTTCAGCTAGCCAACCTTTAAGTGACCCAAATACAATTTGAGTCATGTTGCTGAATGAAACACCCCACACCATCACCAACGACCACACCCAACCAAACAATCATGAGTACGTTTTCAGTTACCACGACACCGCAGGTGGCTCCCAACAAGAACAACAAATGGGGCAGCAACTAGGAGAGGTGTTTCTTATAATCAACGCAATGCAATTTCAATGTCTGGGACTCGTGTTTCAGCCAGAATGTTTAGGATTACTGGGATGTGGCGCGGGCAAGGAGCGCAACAAATCAATGTTAAACTGTGTCAGCCTCTGTATTTGCCTCCTAGGAGCTTTGGCTGCCAAAGAAATGCATAAAATTGTGATTTCATGTGTTGTGACCCAACCAAGCTACATGGCCGAAGATCTCATTAGGAACATGCGTTTGCGGTTAGTTCTCTTTAACTTAGCTTTGATGAGATAGCATGAAATTGGAACATTTTAATGTATGACATGATTTAGCCATAGGCTTGAAGATTTGTCCGTAATGGAATTGTTAAGATGAGTTATACTTTTTTTGTATATATGTATGTATATGAAAGGTGTGGATGTTGGTTTGATACTCAGCTACTCAATTGCGAGTAGTCTTGTTGTTAGTCATAACGAAATTAAGTTAACAATAAGTGACCATGGGACACATATGATAATTGATATGGGCCAAATAATGTGCAATAGACGCATTCTAGTGTAGGGCACTTATGTCAGTGTTTTCATATGAAGGCAATCTTAATGCACCCCGCGATCACATAAAATGGATAAAGCCATGACTGTCTGTTTGTGTGTCCATATAAAGTCCCTATAAGCGAGCAGATGGCGGAGCCCCCTAATGCTTTCAATAGATGTAGGAGAGGTTAGGAACTGCATGTAATAATGGTATTATACTGCTCCGCACGTACTCGATCTTAAAGTACGCGATGAATGATGGTGTGATATTGGCCCCACTTTTGCGAATGGTCTTCCTTAAGAATCATAAAACCTATATAGAAGGAATTATTATCATGTCAAGTTAAGTATTTAGTTTATGATGGAAGCACAATTGATAATACATTTGATGAAAGCCAATAGAGGATACTTATGATCCTACGTCATATAAATAGTGTGACTATATTGTGACTAGCTATTTTCATGCCTTTATAGGTTAGACATAGTGATTTGTGATTTTCATCCATTTTTTTCTGAAAAATAAGTTTATTTAAATTTGTTTTTGTATTTGTGATTTTTTAAGAGTAAAAAAATTACACAGAAATTATCATTAATAATAATGTTAATAAAAAATAAAGCACTTAATTGGTTATGCCTAATATTAATGAATAATGGATTTATCTGCTCTGCAAAATGTCTGATTGTTTATGAAATGGGAATAAATTTCGTGTAATCTTTTAACCCATTTTCGTTGTTTTCGCGAAAAAAATTTTTATTGGAATGAAATCAATGTAGAGGCGTTACATATGTAAGGCATATGCCTTAGACAAGATATTTGCAAAATTTCAAAATTTTCTGACACCTAGGAACGCCGTGACGTCATGTTGCGTGTACGCAACGCTGGCGTATTACTCGACAAATGGATAGTCTCGGCCTCATATCAAATCGTATCATTCTTGATGATTTATTTTACCAGAAATTATTAAAAAAAAAGTTTTATGGGGTTCCATTGGCTAAAAATAACATAAAAGTTATTTTTATTTATTAATGCAATGATAAAATGGCGGTGTCAATAACTGAAAAATAACAGTCCTACTGGTGGCAAATTCGAATTCATTTGTCGAGCAATGCGCCAGCGTTGCGTGAACGCAACACAATCTTCAAGCCTCATGTAGAACTCGCACAATTACTTCTGCATGTGTCATAAACTAATTTAAATTCTTCGTTGTTCATTTGTCAACACATTTTTATGTCGAAAAGACAAAGAATTTACATTCAGTAATTTTTAGTGTACAGTTCAAAATGTGTCTAAAAAAGGTGTGTACACATACGCAAGTGATTATGTCAGTGTGAGTTTTGCATGGTGTCGGATTATGAAAAGGAAGAAAGTCTAAAGATATATCTTTAAAAAAAAAAAAAATGGTAGCGATATATCATACACAGGGCGCATAAGAATTTTTTGAAAATGGTGTTGCGTGTACGCAACAGAGGAAGAAAATGGGTTAAATAGTAGAGAACCTAGAGTTGGTAAGCTAGTAGATCTACTCTCTTTTGGACATAACTATGATGAAAACCCTGGTCTGGTCACAGCAATCCCAACTTCGACTTAATTTGTGGGGCTATGTGTTCAACCATACATGACACGATCATTGAACATGTAATAGGTTCACATTTGTCTGGTTACTCATAGAGATTGATTGGCTGCACCATAGGGTACGGGGATTATCCAACATAGAATATAAAATGCTGTTGAGAATGCAATTTTTTACCAGCCGTAGTAGTAGTAGTATTCGTTAAATTTGAATAAACTTATATTTATTCAACTAAATATTATAAATAGGAATATATTAATTCATATTTATTTTTGCATATGTTTAGGGTACTTGGTAATTTTTTGTTTGAAAAAAACCTCGCCTTGGGCGAGTAGGCAATATACTCGTACCATAAATGAAACCTGTTGTTTATCAACGCTGGCAAATAAATATAAAATATAAATCGAAATTTATATGCAGACCATTTTACAGTTGAATGCATTGTGTTGAATCAGCCTGGTTTAAAGGGGACGCTGGACCCGGCTACGCAGCGTATGCGCAATATTTACGGAGTATATTCATTATAGCTGCTCATACGGTCATAAATCAAATGCGAGAATGATTGATAAACGGTTGGCCAGAGCGACATCCTGGGATAAAAGAGACACACACTCACTCCAAAGCTGGCAAGTACGTCAGCAAACAGTCTCCTAAGCTGCCTAATAACTGGGCAATGGCCAAAAACCCGCCAGCAGTCATACGCCCCGTGGTACAAAACGGAAATTGCTTAGCGTTGCGTAAAATCCGTTGATTACTTTATTTGTGCAAAGTGCACGTTACATTCGTTTATTTTTTTCCTCCTCTTTTTTCCGAGAGATTTTTTTTCTTTCGCCTAAGCACGGCATTACTCAGTATTGTGGTCACCACAATCCTCCGTGCTGCCCGTTGTGGGGTGCGATAAGAGCCATGACTACCACGACTTTCAAGGCTCCCAAGACTCCGCTCTTGAAGCAACCTGTAGCTCCAGATGAGTGTGTGTGCGTAATAAAACGCTATCGCACATTGATCTCATTCTGGTTTGCCTTTTTCTTTTTATAATTTGGTTTGATTTTAAGTCTGCATTCAATAATGGTTTTAAGGAGGAACGAAGGCAACATCAAAACCCAGTGACTACGTGGTTGTCTATACAAAGCTTATATATTGAATCAGAAATGTATTTTTATGGGCACTAATTCAGACTTTGCTTCGAAACGATTTCAAACGGCCAACTGTTAAGGTTTGCTATTGGATTTTGGTCGAACCAAAATCGTCTTTCAGCTTGACTTCCTTTAACAACTTTTTCTGTATTACATTATTTATTCACAGCGATAATATTACACTATAATGATGATGGGCAATGGAGAATCTAAATTGTCCTTAATTGCCCATAAAACTTGTTTAAAACAATTAAAGCCCTTAAAATTTATTTTCAAGTAGTTACCAATACCAGAAGACCACGATCCAAATCGAAATTTTTTCTTCTTAGCATTATGTTATTATCTATTAGGGTATACTCCCACTACATAAAAATGCGATAAATTGTTATGTACCAACTACAGAACCATTACGCTGGTTAACACCATTTATAAAATATTCTCGAGTCTGATTTATGATAAACTAGCCCCTTATGGATAGAATTGTACCACCAAGCTGCTTTTCAAGCGGGTAGGTCCACCACCGATCAGATTTTAGAACAATCACGGGAGCAGAACAAAACCACATTTCATTTATTAATCGCAGCATACGACAGCATAATAAGGGAATATCTATATGAAGCCATCTCTTTTTTCGGGATACCAGAAAAAGTCCACTATGGCGAACGTCAGAAACACTGTGAAAGTCCAAACGAGTTTTTCAATAGAATTTGTATCAGACAAGGGACTACGCCAAGGAGACAAGCTATCGTGTCTTCCTTTCAATCTAGCCCTGGATTACGTTATCAGGAAATCGAAAGTTAACCCCGAGGGAACTATGTTCTTTAAATCAGTACAAATACTGTACCGAAACATTTGTGTTAAGCATGGCAAATGAAAACAGATTTCAAGTATTTGAACGTCTTTGGAGGAATACAAGAAAACGGAATATGGCGACAAAGATATAAACATGAGTTGTTTAGTCTATACGGTCACCCCGACATAATAAAAAATTTGATTACGATGGGCTGGCCACCTTATTAGAGCAAACGATAGCTATCCTCCAAAACGAATAATGCTTGGACAGTATGCAGGTAACAGGAGAAGATGTCGACCGAAGTTAAGATGGTTGGAGGACATAGGACTGAGATGTTAGAGAACACAAGCCTGAGATCCCGACGAATGGAGGCGAAAACGACAACAGGCAAAGACCCCCAGGGTTGTCTCGCCAATGATGATGATGATTAGGGTAACGCCTACCTCACACAAATTTTTACCTCAAAATACATATTTGCAAAAATTTTCAACGGTATGGAATGTTTAGCAGTCAGGATTGCATGATTGAAATGAATCACTTTTTAAGTGCGTTGAGGTTATTGCCAATCATTAGAGATAGAGTTTTTTTTTAAAATCCCAATTAATTAACGAACAAATGAATATTTAGGTCGACTTTTCTTTGACAAGAGTAAAAGTATTTGAACCTACAGTTTCTGGAAATATTTTGTGGTTTAGAAAACTTTTACCAATGCAATTATTATAATTATTAGTACTTTTTAGGTTTCTGAATGTAATTTGGCCCAGCTGGGTGACCAATTTTTATTAAATAAAGCTTTTTTCAATTATTTATATTTTAGAAAGATCTCAGACGAATCAAGCCAAACGATAAAATTCAATCTTTCAAGAGAATGTGGGCAAAATAAGTCATTCTGGACCCATAGCGTAAAGTTAAGAGATCTTGATTGACATATGAAGAGAAAGGAACTGACGTTTGTGGTGAAAATTTTGAGTTTTTTTTTAATAAAATTATGTTAAATAATTACATGAGTTGTTTTTATTTTAATTTAAAACAGTTTTTATTTATTAATAATATGAGGTCAGTGAGATTTTGAGTTTCCTGCTTAGTATCTCAAGATGCAGCATTGCCCAAGTGTCGTCTATTACAGACGAGGGTCACTATTTATGTTTCACGCCTAACAATGAATGCATACAAATTTATGCTAAAAAACGACTTTAATGGTTTTCAAAATATTCTTGAACTTATTTTCAAACACCTTTTACCATTCTGATTGAGTTATCTCCAAAACATGCATTTTGCATCGTTTGCAAACAATAAGAATTCATTGGACGCTAAATTAGGACTGAATGACGGATGATCAAGCAATTAGAGGTTTTTAGCTCTGAAGAACTCTTAGGTTTGAGTCGATGATTAAGAGCTTCTTCGGTGTTTCGTTTTTCTTATTTCACTAAAGACCTTTTGCAAACAAAAGTTGCTCAAGTCGCGACCATTTGCTTCGAACAAATTTTGTTGCATTTGGTTCGTATTGAAAGACCTAGACTATCGATTGACACGTCTGTCACGATCCTATAAACTTCCTCTGAAGCACTGAGGTGTTATATCTTAATCTTTTCTTTGCACAAACGCCAAATTATGCGGTATCCAAAGGAACTAATGCCCAGGGATGCCTTAATCTGAAAAAATTTTCCACAGCATCTATGTTTTCTGCGATTACCGTCGATTTTGAATGAATTTCACAACATCAATTCTAATGGCTAAGCGATGCTATAGTGAGTACAAGTAACGCCGAAATTTCAGGTCGCCCAAAAGATTTCGTTACGACAGAATATGTTCATACGGATACTGGACGATGGGACAATGCTGAGATAGACACGTATTTTATGGGCATTGAGAATATCTCATATTTGTAAAACTAAGTTACTAAGCCTTTTGAATAAAATGGCCACTGACTTATCAAACTGACCTCGTACATAACTTAATATTATATTCTATTGTTACAATTTTTGTAGTAGTATAAAATATAAATTTATATTATTTAATATTTTTTGTGTTATTTTATTTATATGGGGCGGGATTAAGTTAAAAAAAAATTCGGGTCGACCCATGTTATAACAACACCTTCACGACACCTTCGTCCAAAAACGTTAGTAAATGTTTGCATTTAATATAAAGAAATATAGTCGTATAGTTTTTAATTTACGACCTGACCAATGTTTTAGAAACCTGCAAGGAAACTTTTTTAGAACTGGCTTATCAGCTGTTGACACAAGCATTACGCCTATTTTTCTCACCCAAGGAGAGAGAGGTGGAGCTGTGTCCACGGGAGACAAACATTTTCAAGTCAAAAGCATCAACACCTGCAATTGTACCGAGCTGCACTGGACATGGCCTATGACAGGAAGAGGAAGTGCATTGGAAAACATAGGAGCGGCCTTCTCACATATTGGTGCTGTCAACGAGTAACTTTACCCGGGCCAAATGACTTTGTGACAGTTGAATGGGCACAAGCCACACAAAATGGACAAATGACAAATGACGGACTGGCGGACTGACCGGAGTGACTTACTGACAAACTGACATTCGGCTTTAAATGGTTTGCAAGCTTCTGACCAAAGAAGCGCCGCCCATGCTTCGTTGAGCAGTTAATGAATCACTTAATGGAAACCTTTATACCTGAGTTCCTGAGCTTCTGAGTCCCATTCTAGCTGTGGAGTTGGCAAACTATCTGCTCTTTTGCTTTTTTCCAGTTAATTGTCTGTTTATAGGG
This sequence comes from Chymomyza fuscimana, assembly GCA_949987675.1. Classification (NCBI taxonomy): domain Eukaryota; kingdom Metazoa; phylum Arthropoda; class Insecta; order Diptera; family Drosophilidae; genus Chymomyza; species Chymomyza fuscimana. Next base: position 61,513,408 of record OX465088.1, read on the forward strand.
ATTGTCAAATTATTTGAATAGCTTAGATTACTCATACGTCATGTTGAACAAATAGCAACTAGCATTGCCTTAAATGGGGTTAGGCTTGTTTGTGTATACATTTTATGTTTAAAGCCTTTTACAATTGTTTCCATCATGACCTTTAATAAGGACTTTCATCTTTTTCCATTTCTTGCAGCTGCACTCAAAATGATGACAAACAGATTTGCTTTCTCCGCCTTGGCATTTCTCAGCATGTGCCTGCTCTTGTTGACCATCTCAAGGACTGAGGCCGCTCCCATGCCCAGGTAGTTGTACCCAAATACATACCATATGCATACTCGTATAATATAAACGAATTAATTTCTGACACTAAAGCAATGAAAAGGAATAATATTTGCCGAAACCAATTAAGACAAAATGTGCTGAGTGGTCCTTGTACTTTTTCCATTAGACGTCATGGGTATGCCACTTTCCTGTGTATGTGTGAGTGTGTGATTGGGTGTGTGTGTTTGTGTGTGTGTGTGTACTTTTGTGTGTGAGTATCTACTTATGTGCAGTACTGTGTATCTTTAGACAATTTCACACTTCATTTTAGAGCTTAACATTCTATCTAACGTCCTGTCATGGCTTTGCATATTTAATTTGCTTCTTCTTTTTTTTTTGCACAGCTCGTGCAAATTTTAATTAATAAAATGTAAACTTGTGCAAAAAATATCAACACCTGTTTTAGATATGTATTTTAAGTACACATTGACAACACTCGAAATAATTAGATTTTTATAATAAGTTATAATTTTTTAATTACATTTTAATATGCCTCCAAAGGGTACAAGTAACACTTGATTAATTTGTTGGTGTAATTGACTATTTTATTTAAAATTAAGTAAAGAAAACGGATTTTTTATTTCGAATTATAATATAATAATAATTAATTACTTATAATTTCAATGAAAAATTTCAAATATTTTATGTGATTTTAAAAAAGATGAACTACTTAAAAAACATACACGCTCAATTATTTGTTTTAAATCTTTCATAACGCAAAAGAAGTTAATTTCTTACATGAGCCAGCTAGCTTGGGACACTCTCTGCCCAGTTAGTTTAGCTATAAGTGGGGTAACCTTTTAAATTTGGGGATAAATAAGTTATTTTTGTTTTTAATAAAAGCTTGTAATTTTAAAATAAGGAAAAGTATTTTGGTTGGTAATAAAGAAAGGAAAAAAAGAATGCAAGACAAAACTATTTCAACAGTGCACATTAAGCTAAAATGGAAAATTTTTGAAAAAACACAAAATTTACATGAGCGAGTATTATTATTTTAGTTATAATATATATTTTAAAGTATTTACATGGAGTATAAGATTGCAAACTCTGTTCAACAACCAGCTGGTTGCTTACTCAAAGAAAAATATGAGGCTTAACCTCAACTTTTGAATAGAAATACAGCTCATGCGTTTGGAGCTCTCAATACCGCCTTTATCAGGACAGGATTGAGTCTGTTCAAACGTAATTCTTCCTCTTCGCACTTCGCGGCTTAAATTGGCATCCACTTATCCGATTGCCTCCATATTCTGACAGACTTCGCCTTATAAAGCTGCCCTCCTTAAATAACCGTAGAACATGCCACGGTGTACTTTTCTTGCATAAGCTATTACTCGGCCTTATTGATTCTACTGAACTTCTTGATAAAGTTACTTTTGTTGTATCTACCAGAGTAACTCGTAATTATCGCCCCTTAGCCCTGCAACTTTGTAGATCTAATTTTGCTCTGCATGAACCTTTCCGTGTCTTATGCTCTAATTATAATAGCCTTTTTAATTCCCTCTCTTTTGAGAGTCTTCTCTCCTAAGTCATCTTGACTTGCATCTTCGAGCATCCATGAAAATTATGAGACTTTAAATAAGACGTATACGCAATGTTGCGTTATATGCAAATGTTATGCATGCTGTCATTTACAGGAAGTTTCATTTATATTTCCTTTCACGACTTTTTCCACAAATTTGATAATTTAATCAATTGTGCAGTGCTGTGGCATGCCTTTAAATATGCTCCCAAATATGGTGCACTTTTTCATATTTCTTTTTTAACAAAAATAGAAGACTTGCTCCTTGTCCCAGAAACATTACGAAAACGTTGATAAAGTACTGAGAGGAATTCCACACTGCTGAGCAATATCTCTTTTCAACATTCTGTCTTAACTTCACTTATTATGAATAATCGTGTTTCGTAAAACGAATCCGAACATTTTTTTCGGATTCGTTTGGAAACCAAACCAATTCTACTAAACCGAATTTTTGATGTGGTTTGAAACCGAATATTTTGTTGCAAGAGGAATTAAAACGAATCGCCAAAATAGGTTCAAAAAAGTAATTTTTTTGTTTTTTTGATATTCTTAGACTATATTTATGACAACTTTAAGGTAGATGATATTCATTGACAATTATTTTTTTTCTGACTCAACCCAAAAATTAGCATGCGTTATACAAAACGAATTTTTTTTGTTTGTGCATGTGTGCATATCATACATGAACACATGGCCGATAAGTGCGACAGGGTTCCCGCGTTACACAAAGAAAATTTCCCTTGTAACAAAAATAGTTAAGTCGATTTTATATTAATAAATATTGTTGCGAAAGTAATATTTTTGTGTAATTTTATTTAAAAGATAGAATAATAAAGAATTAGCAATATTTTAATGAAAATTAAACGTAAACAAAAAGTTGCAAAACAGCGGCAACCATGCCAGCTGTTTTGTATCAAACAAAAATAATTTCGTGCCAACGCAACATGAGAATTTATCGAAAAAATTAGGGAAATTTACGAATTTACCGAAAATAAAAGGGAAGTTATCGACAAAAAAAATTCGTTTTCCGGGGTACGGTTGGATTTTTCCTTTGCCTGAGCACGGCTGAATATTTTTTTAAAAGAGAAATTCACTTTTCTGCGATATTTTCATTGAACCATGACTACTCCAATAAAAATAATTCAATTGGGATTTTATTCTTTTCTTTGTGCAACTATTTTTTGGGAATCCCTTAAAATATATTCTCTTTTTTTTTCTTTAATGCTTAAAGGGGTCTACGCAGCATGAAATATTTCGCACGGAATGACAAAACTTCATATAAAAAAAAATATCCCAAATGAGACTTCATATAAAAAAAAATATCCCAAATGAGATTTTTTTTTTATATGAAGTTTTGCGATTCCTTAAAGGACCATACACAGCTCGAAAATTTTTCACGGAATGACAAAACTTCATATAAATAAATAAATAATTTCTTCAGCCTCAGCTTTAGCTTCGACGAAGAAACAGAAGTTTCGACAAGAAAACAGCATACTCGATAAACTTTGGAAATAGCCAAATCCTGAACAAAAAACCTGCGCATTCCTCAAGAATAAATCTTGTTCAATCAAAATGTTATTATTATGAGAAAGAATGTACTGGGCCTCATGACAAAAAATTGTTTTACTGATGGACTTCAATTTTTATCCAACAATGTACTTCGAAATTGGAGTAAACTCAAACATTGGGTCTACTACTGTGGTTCTTAGTTAAATTATGATACTCAATAGTGGAAACCTAAAGGAAACTTTTATTACTTAATTGGCTTTCCGTGAAAACAAATGCTTTTCATATTTATCAGAATACACAATCATTATGTACAAACTCAACTATCTGGATTTATCAAATCCATGACGTTTTAGTATGACTGTAATTTTATCGAAAACGGCGAAAAAGAAATGGTAAAAGCCGTTTGGTTTGAGATGACATGATTTTTAATGTTCCATAAGGAAATTCAATGTCCTTTAATGTTCATTTGGAGACTGTAAATGCAAATGTGCTCTACTAATTTGCAGCTATCCAAATGGAAAATGGGAAGTAGTAGTATTAAAAGGTTCACAAAGAAAATGGGAAAGTCAAGAAAGACAAATAGAATTGAAAATCCTTAGAATGACAGCCGGCATATGTAATTAGGTGATGGCTACTGATTAGGCTAGACGTGGGCACGGAAATACACCGATTAAAACGGAAAAAAGCTAATTATGTATTTATGAAAACTTTTAATTTTCCGGCTGACTGCAACCACAGCCAAAGCAATGGCAATGGCTATGGCAGCTACAATGAACTGGAGGAGGTGCCCGATGACCTTTTGATGGACTTGGTGACAAAGTTTGGACGTACCATAATACGTGCACGCAACGATTTGGAAAAGTAAGTGTACAGATACTGAAAGAAAAGATACATACTCGAATATGTGTGCATGTTTCACTTATCTCATTGCTTGCAGCTCGAAACGAACCGTGGACTTTGGATTGGCACGTGGCTACTCAGGTACCCAAGAGGCGAAACATCGCATGGGTCTTGCTGCGGCCAATTTTCCCGGTGGACCCGGACGAAGGCGACGCTCGGAAACTGAAGTCTAAATGAGCCAACAGTAACGAAATGTTTCAAAAGCGAAGAAAAAAAACACAAAATGATTATTTTCTTTGATTTAATTATTTATGGCTTTGCAAGATAATTTAAATATTTGTTAATTTTTACATTTCTTTGTTATGCATTGTATATACGAGTATTTATTAGCAGTTAGTAGTATGTCTCTGTATTCCTATACTACACCTATTCATATGTACAAGAAACACGCACATAATTGTGCACGAGACGGTATTAAAAACCAATTCCAATTTTAAAGTGTTGAAAAAAAAAAATTAATTCCAATAAAATAAAGTGAATAAAAATGTTAAACTGTTGCTCCAAAATTAAATATTGTATGTACATTCTATCAATATGAAAATCAAGTTCCTTTCTCCTCTCTTATTCGATCTAATCGCTTCAAACCAAACTACACCATATTAATAGAAAATACTATACATATACTATATATATAATTATAAAATACTTATATTAAATTCAAAAGCGCGCAAAAAATCTTTAAGTAGGTATGTCTAAGAAGAAGCACAGACACATGCACACTATACCCAGAGTACTAAAAAAAAAATACTTGGAGTTCTTATTAGTAGTAAATTGGCCCCCTTTTAACTATATTAAATACAATTGTTAGCTCCTTAAATGTACGACTCCTTTTTTTTTTAAAGATTGCAACTACATAGAATGAAGAAAATAATGTGAGTTTTTTTTTTTTGCTGTGAACCATTTTTTAAGTATTGTAAATATTACAAAAATGCGATATAGTATACATAGTACATACGAGTACATACATATTTAAAATATTGCTACGCGCAAAACCATGTATTGATTGGTGTCTAAAGAAAACGTACATAAATAAATGAATACGACAAAATAAATTTACATTTAGAAAAACTCTTAATTTCTGGTGTTTCAAACAAAAATAGTTCAGTTTAACAGCAAAAAAATCCTGAATTACATTTATACTCTAAAGCTATGAAATGAAACTATTTAAAAAATAAAAATTAAGTTTCCTTTATCCAAATTTAAAAATAAATAACTTAAATTTGAACTTTAGCTCGGAAATAGGAATTAGGAAAACTTGACATTTACAGATTTCAATTATTTTAAATTTTTCTCTTGTGCATCTATTTCGGGAAATATGAATATGAATAAGCCAGGGAATAAATAATATCCATTTTGTGTGATTCGTCGTGTTTTTGCTACAGTTTCGAAACATATTGTGCTGCAGGAGTAAAGTTAATCTATTTGATTTAGGTGCATCATCAAATGTAGTTACACGATTCTCGCGCATTATACCAGAACCATATTCAAAAGCACATTATGTTTAATATTTTGATAACTTTTTTATATCACTTTTACAGCTTACCTAACATCCTTTGAAATTCACCATTGCGATTTACCCCACTACCCAACTACTGGCACTGATAGTGTTAATACGATCAGCAATAAGGGTGGCGTGGATGTAATGGATTAATTAATTCAAAGGTACAAAATTTGATTACAAAAATTCCTCCAAAAATTATGCAAATTTTCTTTTTATCAAAAAAAAATAAATAAAATCAGTCTTCCTCTGAAGAAACACAAATAGATTGTTCCTTTAAAAATTTGCTTTATTTGAAAATAAAAGAACTTCTACTGCATCCATCATCAATGTATTGTTTTTATTAATTGCTATCCCAAGCATACCTCAAAAAAATCCATTTGGACCCCTCTTTGTTAAAATCTGGCGACACCATTGGTCATGTGTGAGTTTATAATAATATTTAACAGTGCTTTTAAGAGTCTACCAAGTCTTCTTTGAATGGCCATAACAATCCACCATTAAGACCAAGCGTTAAGAGTTTTAAGCTATGTGCACGCACAGTTGCTTCTAATCAAATGTAAATAACATCTGCGCTTACTTACTGATCCTTCCAACAACATCCGCATTGAACATCTTTCTCGCTAGAGCTTCCTAATCCATACGCCTGACTTGATCGAATCAGCGGAACTGCTGAGCGTTAGTCCACTCGACTGATTCAATATCGTCGCAGAGCTTATAAAGGGACAAAGATTTTAAGTAGTAGTTTGATCTAAAACTTTTGAAATGTGTTACCATCAGACTGCGGCATCATTCATGCTTCAGCGTCATAAAGCTTTATACATGCTTAAATACATATAAGGCCAGCTGTGCAGTACAACATGGAAGGCTCGTACGTCACGAAGCAGGTAACAACAAAAGAGTATTTTCCTAGGTGATATGCGGAGACTCTGCGAAATTTGTACGAGCACTCAATTCTTTCCCAGTTAGAGAGAATCCAGTAGAAAAAAAAATTATATTGCAGTTTTTGAGGTAACTTTTTGTGGTTTTCGGTTGTTCACGAGTCTTGGGAATATTTACGCCTTCACTATAAAAGCGGTTCAATAAATAAAATACCTCTTTTTTAGCTCAAATTGGCTTTTTATCAAGTATCAAGTATCAAGTGTATTACGTATTTTTTCCCCTGTGCTCCTAAGGGTCAACGGTATTATAGATTTGTGCATGTATTGCAAAATGATTATCTCCGCCTCCGAACGTGTCAACACTTCTTTACGCCGAGATTTTGAAGAGCATATGAGCTAGGCATTCCAAATTTGACCAAAAGCTGGACATTAAACGCACCTAATTCAATTTGATATCTAATCCAGTTTCGAAGTAAGAGTATTTTGGAGTGTACAAGTCTTTCGTGTATTTTCTATCGGAATTTTATGCTGGAAAAATTAAATGAAAACTTAAAAAGATATACGGAAAATTGTGTTAAATGTGTTGGGAATGCCACTCTGCCGGGCACCAACCCGACAAACTAACAAAAAACGCAAACCCCCGCGTTTTTAAACATACACAAATTTTCAAACGAAATATTTTGAAATAAGTACAAGATATGAATAAGTTTTTATTTTAACCTAACACATAAAAGTAAATGTGTAAATGATACCTGCAGGCACCATTGACCATTGCTTTTGTATTGATGACTTTATCAGCTTGTTTATGTACAAGTATATGTATGTACATACATAGTGCCTGAAAATGGGTCCACGGGGAGCAACATAGAACGTACATTCACATAAGCGCAATAGCAATTCAATTTATTTATTTACATGTGAGTTGAATCCAATTGTTTATAAATAAGTATTTTTTTTTATGGTACATAGTAAAAGCCGATAAGTACTCCAAGTGGTGTCATAATGATATCACATATGATATTCTAAAGATGGCGTACGTTAAAGTCGGGCGCGGACGACTTTGGGATACCCTGTACCACTGCTTGCAATAAAATCCGGTAAATTGCTTACGAACACCAAAAGACATTTGATTGCCAAATTAGACGAAAAACAGACGAATTTTTAATCAAAAACTTTTTTTCGACCGATCGGCCCTATGGAAGCTATATGATATATTCAACCGATTTTGATAAAATTTGGTACAGTGTTGAAGATCTCTAAAAAAGTTCTGAATGCCAAATTTGGTTACAATATCTTCACAAACAAATGAAACAAAACAAATTTTGTACAAAAAGCGTTTTTTTGACCGATTGGCCCTATGGGAGCTATATAATATAGTCAACCGATTTTGATCAAATTTGGTACAGTGTTGAACATCTCCAAAAAACTTCTGAATGCCAAATTTGGTAACAATATCTTTACAGTGCTGGGGGTTTCTAAAAAACTTCCGATTACCAAATTTGGTTATGATATCTTCATAAACAAACGAATTATCCATCTAAAACTTTTTCTTTTTTTCGAGGTCCTCTGAAACACCCCTATGGGAGCTATATAAAGTAGTCCCGATATCAAAAAAATAAAATAAACTTGTCTCTTAGGGATTAATAAGGGATCTTATCTGAAAGTTTGGTTGCTCTAGCTCTTACCATCTCTGAGATCTAGGCGTTCATACGGACAGACGGTCAGACGGACAGACGGACATGGGTATATCGACTTCTCTAGTCACTCTGATCATACTTTAGGTAACTTTGGGGGGTCTCCGACTTCTCCTTCTGTACGTTACATACATTTTCGGCTTGCACAAACACAATATACCCTTTGTACCATACGGTACAGGGTATAAAAATGGCAAAGCTAGAGTGCAAGCATTATGAGTATACTTACTTAATAAGCTTTTAATAATTAAATTATATAGTAATTTTGATCTTGCAACTTCACAAACATTGCACAAATTTGGTCGCTTGCCACACTTCGGTTTTTGCGTTTCCAAAAAGATTAAAGTCAGTAAGCAGTGGTACTTAATCAAATTGAGAGAGAATTTATTCGATATTCCTGAGTGTGTTTGCCCAATTGGTGCCATCTTGGATCTACTAATCTTCCGTCCTGTAACTAAACTCAATATCTACAAAGCGAGAGCTCCAAACATTTAAATGCGTTGGCTCGAATGTGATTTTCAAGTTGGGATGCTTAAGTACAGCCTCGATCTAATATAATAAAAGTAAAATTATAAAAATATAACGTATTTACTATTATCTTACTTGATCCGAACATAAATTTGTATTATAACAGTTTAACGTCAAAAGTTCGCTGCGATTACTAAACACCCGATCCAAACACAATTTACTTGATTCCACAAAATCTTCATGCAACGTGGAATTCGACAAATCTAACATTTTCAAGCTACCACAAGCGGCTACAGCATCCCAAATTTGAGTAGCTGTTGGCAGATGGCGCATTTTCATTAAATGTACTTTCTCCAAGTGCGGCAGCTTTGCGCAAATTTTGTACAATTGCTTTGGCTCGATGTCATCCTCTTGTAGTGCAAAGCGTCGCAAATACTGCATACTCTCAATGGCAGTGGCCAATCGACTGCTGCTCCAAAACGAATCGTTGAAGAGCAGAGCTTGAACCCTATGCCCATCCGAACTTGCTAACGAGCCCAAGAGATATTCGTGGTAATCACGGGTGTAGAAGCTTATCTTACGGAAATTGGGCAGACGTAATAAATTGGGTAGGAAATCACCGAGCATGTGGTGATCATCAATGACAAGCTCCTCCAGCGTTGCGCACTGTGATACTGGCAGAACATCATAGCCAAAGTTTACGTTGTAGCCATAATAGAGTAGCGTAAGCTTACGCAGTGGGAGCGAGCTAAAGATGCGGCTAAACAGTTCCGAGTCCAAACATTCGCACCAAGTGAGATCCAGTTCTTGCAACTCGTTCCACAACCACAGATGACAACCAGTTGTAGCGCTATTTAACGTTAACTTTTTAAGGCGCGGAAACAGTTGGGCTAGCACCAGCATCTCCTCGTCAGCAGTATCACTATTAAACTCCATATCGCAATCAAGGGTTTGCACTTTTGGAAACGTGTATCCGTGTGCTTGCCACACCTTCAGAAGCTGCATAGTACCGCTTTTCAAGGTCAACTCTTGCAACGATGGACATGCCAATTCCAAAAAGTTATGCAGTGGCTGAGGCTGCTCCTTAAACTGGTTCACTAGATCAGAATTCAGTTGCACCTTTTCGACGCGATGCCAGTAGTAATGAACTGTTGTCTCTAGACAGGAGGACACTTGTGCCAAAACCAACTGTTCTCTCAAATCAAGGTATTTCAAAATGATCAGCCAGCAATCATCATTAAGTTGAGAGCACATTTTGCTTGCTTTAAATTTTGCAAATATTTTATTCTAAAAATCAAATGAAATAAAACGTCAACAAAATGACATCAACTAATTAGCATAAACAAAACCAAAACAAACTATTTAATCAGCTGTTTATTCTTACAATATGATTCTACACACAACAGCTGATTATTGCTTACGCAGTTCGTTGAGACGCCATATTGAATGATATCAATGTAGTTGAGTTTTTCGTTTACATTTTTTTAAAATATCGATATAATTTGTAAATCAAGTTCAATAACTTAATCTTCTGTAAGGTTTATCTCTATTTTCTTTAACAACAAATAGATTAGCTCAAAATAAATAGTGTTGTGTGGAACTATTGAATAAATCGACAATGTTCCGATTATAACGACAATCACTTTTTAAATAAGAACTATCCTAAAGCTCACATAATACTTGTGGCTGAATTAACACCTAATTGGAGTAGTTTGCTTACGCTTACGCGCCACATTTAAAATTTTCAATGTTAGCAAAGAAGAAGCACAAACGCAACTAACCAAAAGGGATTCACGCTTTAACCTGTTGATGTAGTTCTGTAGTTCTCTATTCTTTGTTACTGCGCATCTTTTCAACTCAACAGCAATCATGAATACTCTGTACTCTATGCATACATGCAATTTTAAGTTATGTGATTTTTTTTTTTTCTAGTTAAACGCAATAACAACATTGCAATATTAACTAAAAAAAATTCACGTGCAGTACAAGCACGCGTTAGAAGTAAAACTCTACGCTGTTTTTTTTTTTCTTTAGTTTAGCCGTCTTAACATTACTTTGGAGTTCAAACGGTGTCTTAACAATCAATTATGTATTATAATAATAATGAAAGTGAAGGAATTCTCGTTCCAGAGAGATATCTGATATGTGTATGTGATGTCAATTTTTGTTAAATGTATAGCAAAAAGATAGAACACGTCAAATTATAATTTCTATGCATATTTTATTTTTTCTGATGTAGCATTTTTACAGTTGTATATTAAAGGTGTTGGATTAACTAATATTTTTTAGTTAATTGTTTTTATATAAACGAAATGAAACGAACGTATTTATAAACGTTATACATTTTATTGTATTGTTGTTGTCACGCAATCGTGTAAGTTAAGTTACAGCGACGGCACAGAACCTAACAACCGTATGTTTAGCAAAAACTAATTTGATCTTGGAACGCTGACGGCAATGCAAGGGCCGCAGCGCTGCCAAGAATCGTACATATTATAATACATTAATAAATGTAATTAAATTGATAACCATTATATTGCAGTAACCAATGAGATAAACAGTTATGCATAATGCTAGTTAAGAGTAATTAGTTGCACAATTTAAGAGCTTTTGTTTGTTTATGTTATGTTATGTTATAATATGTTTGACCTGCTTTTATTGGGAAGCTGCTGCTCCCGACAAAAGGTAACAAAGATAAATTGTCTAAATTACGTTACAAAATTACAAGTTATTGTTTGTTTATTGTTGTTTTTTGTTTCTTTACTTTAATGCCTTGCCTTTGGGTTTTATAATGGCTTTCAAGCGATGCCTCATATTTTTTAAGGATCTATTGGTCTCCTGGGGGTCAATCTTCAATTCCTTTGGTGTTATTTGGTGCTACCTTTAAATTTGTTCAATCAAATGTCAAGGGTATGTTAGTACGGAGACTGGAGTAGAGTTTACAGTTGTTTGCAAATTCATAAAAAAACCTGCATGCGAAATCTGATAGGAGCTGTACTTAAAACTTCAAAAATGTCCATGCCAGTAGTAGATTAATATGTGAAGAAGCATTGTAATACAAAATTTTGACTGAAAAAGTACGCTATGGAAAATACAATGGTATGTTTCGTATGCTATATGCAAATTGCAAAGCACTAATTTTCGTTGCTAATGAAAACCAATGGCTAGAATTCACCAAACACCAAAAAAATTACAGAGGTTTGATTGACTGATTTTTCGATGAAAATTTTAATATACCAAATATTCCATGGCGTACTTACTTTAGCTGACCAGCAGCGGCCGCTTCTCTCTGCTCTCTATACCATGACCACGGCTCGCGTTCTCAACAAGAGCCGAAGTCATGACCACGGCTCGCGTTCTCAACAAGAGCCGAAGTCATGACCACGGCTCGCGTTCTCAACAAGAGCCGAAGTCATGACCACCAACACAACGTCAGCGTCAATTCATCAATTTGAAAGAGAAAATCAAAACAAACGCACCAAGGCCACGGCATTGCCGTGAGAGTAACAAAAAGTGAGAGAGAGAGAGAAGCAAGCAAAAATACGAGCTGGCACCAAGGCATGGTATAATAAGTAAGGTAGAGTAATAGAGAGTTTATTAAGATCATAAATTTTGTGAGAGTAAGAAAAGTGAGAGAGAGAGAGAGAAGCAAGCAAAAATACTATGTTGTATTTACACATAGCATACACGTGCATGTGTATGCTTGCAAATAAAAATATTCACGCAATAAATAAAACAACAAATTTTGTGTTTGCACATATACACATGTACTGCGTGCTTTAGCTGAAAAAGAAATCATGCGCATCGCCAACCTACCACATCAACAGTCGCAACAAGACTGAAAAATATGATCTTCGTGTGAGCGAGCGCACTCTCTATTACTCTACCATGTTAATTATACCATGGCACCAAGGTATACTTATTTAAGGTAGCATACTCCCGCCGAAGGCTCTCAACGAAAGTTACCAATTTTTAGTTTCGTTGCGACTGCGCGTGAGTAGAGTTGTTTTCACGCATATTATTTTAATGTGTTTGCGTTCTCTCTCTCTATTTTTCTTGCTCTCAGTAAAATTGGTGACGACGCCGGCAGCATTACTCTACCTTAAATAAGTATACCTTGAGCTGGCACACAAGCTAATGGCAAACACTGGCTTGTATGTATGTATGGCGCTGTGTTGTATTCACGCAATGCATACAAAAACAATTCTTTCGTTTACACACATACACATGTGCTGCGTGCTTTAGATGACCAGCCGCGGCCGCTTTACTCCTCTCTCTATTCCATGACCACGGCTCGCTCTCTCAACAAGCGCCGAACGTCAGCGTCGCAATGCGAAAGAGAATATCAAAAGCAGCTAACGTTTTTTTCGTCTAACAAAATTTCAAAGTTACTCCCATAGAAATTCACATTCAGTGTGCCCAACAATGCCCAAAAATGCACAATGCCGCCTAAAAAGTTTTACTTCAAAAAGAAAAAGAATTAGACAATGTAACTGTCGTGCAATGCTGCTTGGCTTTGTTGTTCGTGCAACTCTCACCTCCCCCGCACCAACTTCAACATCGTTCTTTGCGCAGCGCGATCTTATTTTGTAGCCAACCACCAAACAACACCAAGGCCACGGCATTGCTGTGAGAGTAACAAAAAGTGAGAGAGAGAGAAGCAAGCAAAAATACAAGCTGGCACACAAGCTAATGGCTAGCACTGGCACTTGTATGTATGCATGCATGTATGTCGCTGTGTTGTATTCACGCAATGCATACAAAAACAATTCTTTCGTTTGCACACATACACATGTGCTGCGTGCTTTAGCTAACTTTACAAAATTTCAAATTTACTCCCTACGAAAAGTCACAATGCCGCCTAAAAAGTTTGCTCTCTCAACAAGAAACGAAGTCATGACTCATGACCACGTCGCAATGCGAATGAGAACATCAAAAGCAGCTAACGTTTTTTGGGTTAACAAAATTTCAAAGTTACTCCCATAGAAAAATGCCCAACAAATCCAAAAATGCATAACGCCGCCTAAAAAGTTTTACTTCAAAAAGACGGTCTCCTCTAAAATAAGCCTTTTGGTGCCATTCAATAATTGCGGCTAACACCGTCGATATGTTTATAATAAATCAATTAGATTTATTTATTTATTTATATAGCACAACTATTTTAAAGGAAAGTTTGTTTTTGAAAAAATGCATTTCTGTAAAATTCTATACAAAAGTATGATTATTTATATTTTAAAAACATTTTTGGACTGTACCATTAAAAATTGCACAAATTGAAACTTAATCAAGTCAAAAGAATTTCAATTTTATTGATTTTGATTGACTATTATTACTCTCATTATTTTTTTTTTTAATTTTTAAATACGAAATTTAGTTTTTTGTTGTTCGGGAACCCCAACTTTTTCAAATCAAATATGTTTTCTTTGGCCATAATCCAGGAATAAATTAAATTAATTGCATCTTTCATAAAAAATACAATTTTATGAGAAAGTATCTTTAAAAATTATTCTAATCAAAAGTATTGCAAACCGTTTGGCGTTCCCAGATTTTGATTAAGTCAATTGTTTGTTTACTTGGCGTTAAGCCCGATAATTCATTGTGTACATAAGTAACGAAAAATTCGAAAAAGTACAATATAGTTCAACCAGGGTTTCCGCCCATGCTTTTCGTCAAGGAGTATTTGATACTTTTACCGAGTCTACCGAGTTTGTGTATGTAGCTCCCTTACAAACAAGGGGGCTTTAATTCTGACTTATTGTATCCTCAATTGCTCAATAGATTTTAATATAATATGCATCTACAAGCTACGGATGTTCCATAAATTTGCAAGAACTTATTTACTTTTGAACCTTCTTCGGTATAGGGTATAACGATGTTGCCAAAGTCATAAGTACGTAAGTATATAAAATTTGTTTGAAAATCATTTATTGCGAGATATGTATTGGTAAAATTCAAAATTATTTAGATGAAATCTAAAGAACCCAAATTAGAAATATCGATTAACATCTTTCCATGCGCATCTTAATAAAGGGTGTTTTTTAATAGGGTCCGTATTTCCGAAAGGGATATCTCTGAAACCAGTTGTTACTTTTGACAAAAGTCAATGTCATTTTATTTAGTATGGTCTAACAATTCATCAAGGAAAGATTTACACCACAACAGCATCTTCAAATCTTCGCGATTTATAATCCAAATCAGTGTTCTGTTGTAAAAACTTAAAGAGATCTTCGTACAATTTATGGACCGAATCATCGTCCATCAGAACGTGCTATTCGTCGTGTTCTTGATCATGTTCGAACTCCTTTGACATTCCACCATGTCCGACCACCAACCAGAATGAGAACAGCACGGTCCGAAGAAAATATCTGTGTTGTAGAGGCCAGTGGAGAGGAAAATGAAAATTTATCGATACGCAACGTGTTAACGTCAATGGTGATCGATACAGAGCGATGATCAACGAATATTTGTTTCCAAATTTAGGTGACTTCGATGTCGAAGAGTTTTGTTTTCAACAGGATGGCGCTATACGGCGACCGCAACCATTGATTTACTGAAAACTCAATTCGGTGAGAAGGTTATTTCAAGAAACTGACCGCCGCGATTAAAACACTTTAGATTATTTTCTTTGCGGTCAAGTCATTGGCTTATGCAGACAAGCCAGCAACAATTGACGACTTGGAAACCAACATTGAACGTGTCATTACTGAAATACGGCCCCAAGTGCTCGAAAGTGTGGTCAAAAATTGGACTGACAGGATGCGATTCGTAATTCGTAGTCGTGGTGGTCACATGCCAGAGATCTTTTTCAAATATAAAATGATAAGAAATTGTCTTTCTAATAAAACCATATTTGGGATCATTACATTAATTTTTCTGTTTTTTATTTAAGTTTGAAATCCGGACGCGCTTAAAAAACACCCTATATGTCAAATATTTGTAGATTTAAATAAAAATGAATTTCTTAATTAACTTAAAATTGTAATTACAAATTTCAATTTAATGAAAAAACTTTTAATAATACTACAAAATGCTTCGACATACATTAATATGTGTACTTAGTAATAGATTAAGAATCTCCCACTCTCACTCTACTCTAACTCATAAAATTACGCCTTATCCTTACGTTTATAATGGGATGAAATAGTAATTTCCTAAAAATTAAAATTCGATTTTAAACTATTTACAGTCTGCACTCATTTGTTTTCAGGTTAATCTCTCTTATAGAGATTCTTGTTCCGGCTTTCTTATAAAAATCTTAACAAAACTAGGCATGGCGACTTTATAATAAATTTCTGCACCTAATAATTACTTGTTTAGAATATTCTTCTATCTGATAGAACGAGAAGAATTAATCTTTTATGGAGTAATATCAAGACATTGAATATCAAATCTTAACACCGACATTTGTGGACGCTGCTCCAACTGGCCCAGCACCATTTGTTCCTCCTAGGTTGGCATTTCCACTCGTACCACTAGTACCAGGAAGAGACGTAGCTGCAGCAATGCTGCTTCCTTTGTTGTTGCCAACCAATTCCATGTACTGAAACGGTACATGGTAGCTTTGACCTTTATGCTCCACAAGCAAATGGCCACGCCCATTAGAGGCGCCCACTACAGTGACCGTTTCTCCTTTTTTAAGCTGTTGCGCCTCGGACGTTGCGGCTACTGATGTTGTCGTCAGATTAGCGCCCGCTTCCTCCGGAAAATTCATTTTCATGATGCGACTTTGCGGATAGCTCAGCTTAGAGTTGCCAATTATGGTATAGGAGCGTGAGGGAGGTACGGGTGGTGGACGTTCCTACAATAGCCAAGCATTTTTTCATAAAAAAAAGAAAAGAATAAATGCAACAATAGAAATATAAAGCAGCACGAAAAACCACAACGCACAATGGATGAATAAGGATTACTTGGTCTGGGGTTAGAGTAACAAAAAAGTTTTCTAGCCAAAGCTTTGAACCAGTGTTTATGCACACAGGATTCAACACTTACCGAGTAAGCAAGATTCCAGTCATCAGAAAATCTACCTTCCTATTTAACTTTACTATTTTTAAAACAAATAATCATATATTTCACCATTGTGCTTTCTTGTGATTGGTTTTAGCCCAATGGCATAACGCTCTCACTTACCAAGTCTAATCCAAAAAGGGTACATGTTTGCTGTATAATCTTTTGGTCGCATTTCTCATGCGGATCTGGCGGTGGTGTGCCTGCAATAGGCTGAGGCCTTGGTCTGGTCACAGTGCCCGAATGGTTAGAAGTTTTGGCCGACAATCGAGGCACTATAGAAAGTGCGATGGAAATCAGAGTTATAAACATAATTCCCTACAACAAATCAATACACACTTACCTGTGTTTGGAGCAACCGGTGCCAAAGAGGGTATTCCAGTGGTCTTGCCATGTGAATTACTGTGTTTCGTCTCCGGATTGGGTAACGAAGCCAGCATACCGCTTCGTGAACGTTTCAAGCCATTGTTACCCCCGTTGCCCATCTTCTTACGCCAGTGCATTCCGCGCCAGGTAGCTTGTATGAGCGTAGCGCTTTTGTGCCGAATCTCCGTACGCAAGTGCTCCAGATGCTGACGTATTCCCTCGCTGAGAAAGACATGTCGCTTGCCAGGCGCCCAAGCCAGTGTTACCGATCCGTCTAGCACAGGAGGTCGTTCTAGAGCATATTGCAGTATCAGGTTGCAATCTTCCAATGCTTTGTCCTCACTTCGTCGTAACAGTCGGAACGGTGCCAACATGCGATAGCGCGCATTAAACTGCTTAAAGCGCATGCGATGTGGAAATCCCGAAGCCATCAAATTCACAGTCTCCAGCACCTGCAAAGCCCGTATCTGGCGCACCACGGTGGCACGTTCAAAGGTGCTGGCCTGTTCGAATGCATTGCTGCGTATGCATCGCACAAAATGCGGACGCGCATGTACCAGTGTGCGCAAGAGATTGTCCAGGCGCGTATGGAAATCTTGTGTTAGTGTGGACACGGGTTCATCACCATTTAGCAGATCCGAATGAGAAGTGGGTGAGATGCGAAAACTAAGACCACGCGGCGCTTGCTGAAGCGCATAAAGCGCCTTTAACTCCGAGCCAAAGAGATGTGTGGCGAAACCAAAGTTGCAGCTGTGCTTATAGAAAACGGCAACCAAGTCGTCGGGCACCACATCCCGATTGGTGTCCAGAAAGTCTGTTGTGTCATAATCTACGCGTCCGGCAAAGTGTCTAATGAGAAACATGCGCGGATCATGTGGCTCTGTGGTATGTTTTGTCTCCAGCCGCGTGGAGCATCGATGCTGTACCTTAAGCTTCGTAACATAACTTTCGGCTGTACCGCGCACAGAGCACTCTGTATCCAGCATGCTCAGCAAGCCAGTGCGCAAAGATGATATCAAATCAATACATGGCACATTGTCAACATAGTCGACCTCTGTTTCACAAAGTATGCCCTCGTCGCGGCAAGATTCAACGGATGATTTGAAAATGTGTGTGTTGTAAAAGTGCTGCATAGTCTCGGCACAGAGATTAATGCATAAATGCTCCAGTTGGGCATGCGGCGCAGGCTCCTCAAAGCCAAACATGTCCAGTATGCCAATGAAACCATCTGTTGCATGACGAACGGCATTGTTTAAGGCGGCCATCGACTTGGAGCCTGCATTACCGCCGCCAACGGTGGAGGCGTGCTGTGATGCCACATCAGCTTGATTGTGTACAGATTCATTGGAGTCAGAGCTGAGCGTGCCAAGCGTTGATCCAAGACGCTTCAGGCTGTTGGCTCGCCGAACAATGGTCGCTACAGTGCGGCAGTAGAGCGCCTTAGCAAGACAATCCCGTGTCATATTGGACATATTTGCGTCGCAAACGGATTTCACCAACTGGCCACGTGCATTATGGGTGCGAGTGGTAAGGCCTCGAAATAGCGCTGCTGGAGGCACACCCAACAAACTGGCTACTGAATTGAGCTCTGTTTCGCCTTTGACATCCACCTCCAAACCCTGCAAACAGTTTTTAAATAATTAACACATATACATACATAGACATGCATTTGTATTTCTGGATATCGTTTCGACTCCGATTTGTCAATTGAACAATATAGTTTATTGTATACCTACTAAAAAATACATTGTAAATTCGACATATAGGTATCGCAATCGGAGTCGAAATCCGGAACAGGCATGATATAATTTTATAGTATTTATATATTATATTATTTTTCTTTTGTTTCATGGCATTTAAAGTTTGAACAAAAAATTCAGGCAATTGAAAACCGTAAACGAGGTATTAAAAGCCAATTTTGATATTCTATATAAAAACCTTAAAAAATCGTATATTTGTATGGGAGATGCCATTAATATTACATATTTGTTTTTTACTAAGTTTATCAATGGAAACAAATCCTACAAATACTTATATATCCTACATTAGGAGATGCCATTAATATTATGTATTTGTTTTTTGCTAGTTGATCGAAAGAAACTTAGTTACTTATCATTTAAGATTTAGAATTTAATTTAGATTTTTAAAATTTTGTTTAGAATAATAAATAAATTCTGAAGTATAAAGTTAAAAAAAAAGGATACAAAATTTTATGTATTTTTCTCGCTCAGAGCAATAATTTGCTAGAGTTTTTCCGACATGATTTAAAATTCAGACGTAAATTACCCAAGAAACATCATTGCGAGAAACTTTTCTACACTTTAAATAAATAAAATTTTTACGTTATTTCCCAACGACGAACCAGGGACCTTACGTTTTGTAGCTAAACACACTACCCAACGTGCCAGCGCAACAGTTTGATACGAGTGGCTAAGCCGCAATATCAAACATTTGTGAGTGAACAAAAATAGATTGCCTTGTATTGAATAAACCGATTTATGAGTCAGTGTTTGCTGAACCAGCTCAATGGAACTTTAAATGGAAATTTTCTACTCGTCAAGTCTGGCGATGGTAAATTTTCTCCCTGATCTAGCGCCATCTTTCGCCTCATTTCAAAAATTCACATTTTAAAATTATGCTACCGCCATCTATCGACTGACAACTTCTAGTAAAAGGATGGCAATCAGAAAATTGCAGTTATTGTCCCGGAAAACATTGATGCCGCTCGTGAACTGGGTAATGGGTAATGCAAGATGGTCATGTGGTATCAGTTTGAGAAGTATCAACACCATTTTGCGTAAAAAGTTGACTATGAAAAAAATATGTTCGCGTTGGATTCCACATAATTCAAAAATCAGAAGATCTTCTTGTTCTTGACAATATAAGATTATAGGCCAGGCGGTGGAGCATTGGAGTGGTTTTTAAGAGACAGTGGCAAGCGTTCTTAAACAACAAAGTTCTGCTTTACAAATCATTGTCGTGCCATCTGGGACATATGCCATCTAAGTGTGGGTCATTGCTGTCAGAGGTCATATTCACTAAATCCAAGTCATGCAGAATAGGTCTTCACGAAAATGTAATAACTCTTCGTGGAGCCCCCTAAAAGGACTACACCCTTGCAATTTGATGAGTTTGTTAACTAATACTGGCATAATTATAATAAAAATTAATATCAAATTTAATTTTTTGGCGATATGCCATACAAGTCGGATGATAGCCTGTTTTGGTTGATTGTATGCATACATGTACGTATACATATGTGATATATTGATATGTCACTGCCCCAAAACAATGGTCAACTTAGCTTCAATGGGAATTGCGTCTTTGAATTGCGAACTTTGTTACCAGTGCTATGAAAGCATCTGCTCGTTATTGTTTGATTCTACCCTGTACCTTTGGGTACAAAGGGCATACCAGATTTGTGCAATGTATGACTGAAGGAGGCGTGGCAGACCCAAAGCCTTTTATACCAAAATCCGTCCGTCCGCCTGCATGAACACCTAGATTTCGGAGACTATAAGAGCTAGAGACACAAAATTTTACCACCTGATACGCCTATTTTCTTAGAAGAGAAAGTTTGTTGAATCATGTCAATATCTTCCCCCGTTCCCCCCTGTAGAATTTCGAGGTTTTTGTCTACACCTTTTATCCAAATACAACAAAAGTTATTGTCAAAAGATGTATGCATTTACACCATACTTACACCACCATCGATGAACTGCACATTGCCCAGCAAGAGGACAGCTGCCAATACACGTACGACATCCAGGAAAGGTATTCCCAAGATTCCCAGACAAGTCTTCCATGCCTGAAAACGCACTGCATCTTCTTGCTCATTTTGCAGCGTGTCACCGCTTTGCAAATAACGCAAATTCGCTGGCGAATATCCCTCTAGATGTAATTTAAGTCGTTCCTCTCTATTTAGACCGGCCAGGAGCTGATAGAAAATGTGATAATTCTTTTCCTTTGGCAAGGGCCTTATGACACGAGTTTGATCCAGGAAATAGCAGTGTATTTTAGTGCGATATAGTGCACCATCCGTAACCTGTACCTCAATGAACTGACCAATGCGGCTTGACTCAGAATTGGTTGTGGTCTTGGCCGAGCCCAGGGACCGTAACACCGTGAAGGCGGCAGCTAAATGCTTAAAAGCATCAGTCTCTGGTCCTCCACCAGCTATGGCAAAGAGTTGGCGCAACAGCAGCATGGAGCAGTGCGTCTTGCCGGCACCACTCGTTCCTGAAAGTATAATAGCCTGAGGATAGCCCGTCTCAGCCTGTTGACGTACTGCCTCTTGAACAATTTTATGCAACTGCGGTGCCAATGGCAAAGCGCGTGTAGATGATAGCGTCAGTGGATTACCCACATCCAGGTATGGATTAAGCGACAGCAAAATAGGTCCAACATTTGTCTGCAAGTACCAACAAAGTATTAAATCTATTGAAAATATATAGTAGGTACATATTTATGCATAAATAGTAAATTGTTACAGAAATGATTAACCTCAAAACCGGTTTCAATTAAACCCAATGTCTGTGGGTGGGAAGCACTCAAGACGGACATGACTTTTTAAAGACAACAGGGAAATCTTGACTAAAAGTTCGGCACCAGAACAGCTGCACAGCTGAAACAAGTTTTCGAATTGATAAGTTATAAGTTACATAATTGAGAATTGCTTCCAATACGTTTTATTAATTTAAACTCTTAAACTATCTTTTACTGGATGAATCCCGGTATCTACATACAACCTGTCACTAGATCTGCGCGCGACTCCAGTTATAGACTGCGGAACTACAATTGCGAAATGAGCAGTTAAATTAAGCATCTAGGCAATTCCATTTAATAATAACCCATTAGAATAATGGCCATTGCCTAAGAATCGTTACCCAGTGGGGCGCAAGCTGACAGTTCCGCCTTAAACGGAAAACAGATACTTACAAAATATCGCTGCTCGTTGAAGCGCGCCTGCAGCGTGCGCATTACAGCATGCTCCGTCAGCGGTCCAGGGAGATGTATCAAGTCTTGCATGTCTTGTGGAAGCTTTGGAAGCGAGGGGCTACAAACAGTAACATTGCAATTGCTCGTCTGAGGAGATTTGATGCCACCGTTTTTGATTTGACGCTGCCCAACGGCACTGGCCCCAAATCCAAATGGCAACGTTTTAACACTCTGGCAGGGATTTGCGTGCTTGGACGTGGGTATGAATGGCAACTGTTGGTTAAGCGGTGCATGTGGCAAAGCTGCTGCCGCTGTGTTGGTGGATATCCGCATGGGCAACGTGTTGGAGCTATGTGCTAAGGCGGCAGTTGAGCTGACGCCGCCAATACTGCTGCCATGCGGCAGTGTGGCATTGCCGCTGGCGCCCAAGTTTCCAGATAAAGCACTTTTGTTGCTGCTGTTGTGTCCTAAAGGTATCTTCTCATTTATTTGATGCGGCAATGGATGCGGTATAGATGTATTTCGAGACGAAACGATCGCGCTCACGCTGGCACTTGGTGGTAATGTTTGGCTTAAAGTATGTCCATGCTGGAACAAAATTACGTATGAATTATAGAATGGCTATAATTATGAACAGTTGGACAAATGATGGGTTGTCTATTACCTTGGTCAGCGTGTGCTGACTACCATTTATGTGCTGCTGCAGCGCTTTGGCGGATAGACTGCCAGCGCTTGTGGTCAAGTTAAGATTAGGACTTGACGCGTTCAAGTCAAAGTTTGCCGCTTTGGGTCCATTATTATTTCCGCCACTGGCGCCATTCTGCTGCTGCGTGGCGCTCCCTTGTCCATGACCCACATGTAGACGGTTGCGTAAAGTGACCAGTTCAGTGCTTAGGCTCTTGAGCCGTTGTTGCAAGTGAACTGCCTCATTTGACGAAGAAGCATCTGGAAGCAAATATATTAGAAATTGTTACAAGATGTTTTGTGATTCAGGCGGGGCTGTGCCCTAAGGTTATTATTTGGTCATATTTAGGAAGGGTTTATGGAAGGGAAGCAATGGGAGGATGTTTTGGGAAAAAATAAACGTTTCATTGTTTATTCGGCTCATTTTTGAGTTTTTTGGATCTAGTTTACTGTCTCACTTTAATACATTTTCTTATTCACTTTTTCAGCTCACTAAATTCTTGTTTTTGGGAACGTGGAATGATATCGACACGAATCGACAAACGTTATTTGGTGGCTAAATTAACATATACTAAAGTAAACAAAGAGTTTCAGCTGGAAAAAAATACTTAGTTGATGAAACTTTGAGGAATTGTTTGGGACCCTGCTCTAAGTCTAAAACCGAGTTTTCGTATTATTGGGAGGGTCGTGGTACCCCCGCCCCTCTGGCAATATAAATTGGTACGGCTTTTGCATGATATCTTTTTTCTATCAAACTTACATTCATGGTTTCCAGCTCGAAATTGTTGCCATTAAGACTATCTGTCAAACATAACTTAAATAAAGGTTGTAGGTCAATTGGTTCAATGACAATGACCGCTCAATGTTCAAAAATGGAAAAGGTTTTTGGTGTTTTTCGATCTCCCATTTTACATAATTTTTCAGAATCTACTGCCGTATCATATACCCATGACCACACATCCGTCTATAACTCTGTCTGAATTGTTTTTAAAGCTATATCACTGAAAAATTGACCAGGGCCTGAAGACCCGAGACTTACTCAATCTTTATAGAACCGATTGGTTCGAATATATGTTTTACCAATACAATTACTTATTTCATTTATCTTAAAGAAAAAACTCAAGTTTATCACTCAAAAAGAAATGTTTTTTGAAGACATCTTAACACTTAAGAAAAAAGGGCAATGTGGAAATAAATACGAAATATTATTTATATAAAAAATAAAATAGTTGAAAATCTATCAGATAAGCTAAGCTTTATAAATAAATATTAAGAAAACGAAGATTGAAATATTAGGGCATAATTTCCAAATTTTCCAAGGATTTTTCGAATTTCCCGCGTAGTGACTTGGAATGCAACACTGCACCTCTCAAGTACCATATGTTACTAGACTCGCGTAAAATTTGGAGCAAGCTGCGTCATTTAGTTGGTATTTGCCAGCAATTGAGAGTAAACAACCTCTAGATTATTAACGACCCCGGGCCCGGAGTTTTCTAAATGGTCCGTAGATTTGATTAAAATTAAAATCATTAAATATTTAAATTTTTCACCATTACTCTTCAATCTGCCCAGATTGTTAGGCGACATTTTCCCGTTTTCAAACCAAAAGGTCATCACTGAAAAATCGTCAAATCATAGAAAACCTATGATTTGGAAGAAATAACACAATTGGAAAACCATAGGTGTTTTATACAAAAAGTCACAGACTTATCAAACAGCTAACGTAAATGAACTAAAAACTACTTTTCCTACAAGTTTTTGTTTCGTGTGAACCTAATTATTATTTAAATAAATTATAATAAAACATTTTTATAGAAAATTTGCTTAAATTATAATTAACATCTTTATAAAGCTCAAGCTACTTAACTTTAGTAAATGTTATGATGACTTGAGTAAAAGATTTTGTTAACTTGGTTAATTTGTAGTGCCCACTAAAACACAACCGCAAAAATTTGTAAAACAAAAACGAAATGCTTAATTAACTTAAAATGTTAATTATTGAGTTTTGCTAGAGAATCAATCGACAAAGAGAAGACGAATGGGGGCAGGTGCAAATGAAGAAAGAAGTCAAGAAAAACAAGCACTACGAAACAGTTTAGGAAAGATCATTGGGTTAATGAATTTTCTTCTTATGGATTTATGCAAACTTTCAGAGATAAACAATAAGAACAATATTGAAAACAAGATAAATTATTCGAAAGATAGCTGGGTTCAAGTTCTTCTTGTTAGTATTCAATTTTACGCCACTTAAAGCCGAACTAATTGGTGGACCCAAACAAAATTTAATAAAGCATAAAGCTTCTAAAACCTACCAGAGAAATGATATTCAGTAAAATTGCTGCGTATGTATATAGTATCTTGAATTCAGCTTAAGGAAAAGAGAAATGCTTTAAAATTTCTTCAGGCCATGATAACCAAAATAGAGCTTAGTGGAGTCGCGTCGAGCCCAAAAACCTTCAGCCAAATGCTGGGCCAGCATTTGACCAAAAACCAATATCATTGATGAGAGTAAAAAACCAGTTTGATTTTAAAAGCTGCACACAAGAAAAGTAAGACAAAAAAGGCAACAACAACTCCAACAAAAATCAAAATCAAACAAAATAAAAAAAATGTGTGTATGATTTTGTTTTGTTTTTTGGCATGTAGAAAAAGTTGGACTCCAAATGAGCAACAGCAGCAGCAGTCAAGAAATTTTCTTGGAACCTACAAACAGCGTGCGAGTGAGGTGGGCTCCACTAAATAGCAGCAAAAGTAAAATACGAATTGGACGCCACCGCCAGCGGGCCAGTCTCGACAACGGCTCTAACCAAAACTGGTCACACAGGTTGCTGAGGACCGAGAGACGGACAAAATGTTGCAAGTCGAGGCGGCAGACATCGCGATATGAGCTAACCACCGCACTGACAAGGGATTTATATGAAACTGTAGGTACGCGAAATTCATTGGGAGTTGGAATGGAAAACATAAAACATAGATGTGTCATACTACGCAAAATATATTAAGAGGTTCAAACAATATGTTTCGTTTCTCTAGCCTTTAGTAAGAATCCAAAGATACTTGAAAAACAACCTAGTTTAACAATTTTTTCTAATTTTTAAAGCGGCCCAGAGACAACTTACCCTGCAACTTCTTCTCCGTCTCCCAAAATTTTTGCAATTCCGTAAAATATTTATCCAGTATGAAGACTTTTGACAGGCCCAATGTGGCCATCGTTAATGAACATTGGAGTGGCGAACCAGCTAGCCGAGCGAAGGAACCGCGAACCGATGGATAAACAAGTTTCGAATGTGCGCAAAAGTATCGCGAGTTTATCTGCTTTGGACTGTTTTTTTTTTTTTTGTTAAATTTTGTATTTTGGCGACGAAAACGACAAAAAGGACGAAGACGACGACGGCGACAAGCACAAAAGAACCGAGCCACAGTGCCAAAGCCTCGAAATGAACATCGACGCGACGCGACGTACCCGATGACTGTCCAAAGATTTTCTTATTTGAATAATATCGTATGGAGACAGAACAGGTTTTCCGACAGTCACTCTCTGTACAAGTATCTATGGCATACGAGCCAAATATCCATACTATCTGTGTAGTGGTAGATACTTTTGATTGCGCTTCCTTGGTGTATGCAACAGTGGCAACATGTGAAGAAATACAAAACACACCACAAAAAAAAAAATAAAATAAACAAGCGAAAAGAATGCAGAATGCCCTTCTAGCCAAATCACGGATCTATCCGACAGATACTTTTTCGATTTCTCTAGTTCTCCTTTTCGCTTTACATTCGTTTACAAAACAAAGAATATAACGCACACATTTGTTGTTGTTCCCTTGAAGGCGCGCGTCTTCTACTTATTTTTTTATTTATTTTGTTCTGTGCAGACTTTTTTACATTTATTTTTTCTCTTTGGCATGTTGGTTTTTGAAAAACGAGTTACCAACTTGTCCAACTGCAGGCAGTAACATACCAAGTAGTGCACACTGAAAATGTATCCACTCTGTAGACACTACCTGTAGATACCTTTAGGGTAGACACCAACACAATTGCACACACAAAAAACTACAATATACAAATTCAAGATTTTTTGAAATTGGTTAGCAACTATTGTAAAGTTTATAAACTTCACTTAATTCAATTTGATGGATTGTAATCGAGCAATTATTTAACATTTCTCATACTGCACATTCACTTTGCCTTCCCAAAGACACAGATACATACGAGTACATATGTATGTACCATGTACATAATTAGATGTAAGATTTATATAAACTCGTATTAGAGTCGCAACGCGTTAACTTCGTCTGTTTGCTTCCGAGTCGCTCCACAGAATGAAGCTGCCTGAAACTGGCTTGAGACTCTTTCGGTTCGGTTGGCGGCCCGCGCTCTCCGAGAAAAACAAACTCGCCCGTGCTCTCTTTTTCGCTCTCCGCTCTGAAAGATACTTTTTTCTAACATGTAAAAGGTATCGCCCGAATGAGTGCCTCCTCAAGAGATCGCAGCAGATCGTCTTTGTATTGGCATTGCCTTGTAAGCATGTAGTAAATATACTTGTAGATACATATGTATCTGTGCAGTTGTTCAAATATGAGGTCAAGTGTTTGAACTATGCGCCCAGTGGGACGACTCCTCTTCTCACCGTCTGTCTGTCTGTCTGTCTGTCTGTCACCCCGTCTAAATGGCCAACTATCCGCCTGTCTTACTGCCTCATACTATCGACTGTCGACAACTGGTGGCTATCTAGTTGTCTCGATTGTTAGTCGCGTGTTAATTAGTGTCATTGTTCGAAAGAGTTTCCCACATCGTTTCCATTCTGCATATTGCAGAATGAATGCACCTACACGCCTTGAGAAAGCGACAACATGAGCACTCGGATGCTCAAATGCAAATGCATTTACAAACTGCTTAAATACAATGCATACAAATACATATATGCGTATAGTTATATAAAAAAGTATATGCATTTAAGCGCCAAAGGTTACTAAAGACACGTTTGTAAATATAAAACGAATTAATCAGCACTTTAATTCAGATTTGCATTATAACATTCCATATTTAAGAAATCAGAATTGTATACGGGATTCCAACTATTATTACTAAAATGTATAAGTTTTCTTTGACTAGCTTAACAAAAAATTATTTTTTACTAACGGCTTACAAACATATGTTCGATTTTTACGAATTTGTTTTAAAAAAGTCATAGATTTGAACTGAATTGAGTCAATAGGATTGTCATTTCTGTTCGAGTTAGATATGCCCATGCTGATGAAAAAGTGTTCCAAACATAACACGAAGTATACTCATTTTGAAAAAACCTAAGAACCTTGAAATCTTGTTTTTATGAAAGAATAGAAGTATGTATTAGTACATAAATTATTTCTAGTTTTCAAAAGCCTTGATTAAATACTCGGTACGTCACTAAGTCACTCACAGCTGACAGCCAAAATTTGTTTTTCAAATCAAACAACCAAAAATTATGATTTCAATCAAAAAGTAAGTTTATTCTAAAATAAGATGTTTCGTGGAAATTGTTTGTGAAACAAAAATCACTCAAGTGAGCACCACGTCCATTCTTTTTCTCAAATTTGAATAATGTCCCAATCACACCAATCACTCTTTTTGGGTGGATTGGCTCTTCCATAAATTCCCTAGGGTTTTCTGAGCCCCAGATGTGTAAATTTGATTGTTTACGTATTCGGCGTGATGAAATTCTGCTTTACCAGAAAATATGATTTTGTCTGCCAAATTTTCGTAAACTAATTAAATGACTTGGAATATTTTTTGTGTAACGCTAAGCATTTAAAATATTTAACAGCTATTAAATTATGTACTACATG
The DNA here is from genome assembly GCA_949987675.1 of Chymomyza fuscimana. Classification (NCBI taxonomy): domain Eukaryota; kingdom Metazoa; phylum Arthropoda; class Insecta; order Diptera; family Drosophilidae; genus Chymomyza; species Chymomyza fuscimana. The sequence continues at coordinate 61,542,006 of OX465088.1, forward strand.
ATGTACGTTAACACGCTACTGACCCTCTGTTTTTCAAGACAATAATTAATCGTTGCAGATATTAAATTCAAGTGGTTTTTAAACCACATAGATCGAATGGACTTGTCATGTCGTAAACATTTGTTTGAAGGTAATTTTGGAAGGTAAGGTATATATATAACGGGTAAGTCTTGGAATTAGGGATAGATCGATAAACCCAGAACGCAAACTGGTATCAGATGTATTTTGTTGAGTTTAACTTGGTATTGTCTAGTACATCAATCATTCATTGATGTTGGTTTCTGAAGCTCTAGTTACTATTGTACTATAGTTATTATTTAAATAAAAATAAAAAATAATGCTGATAGAGGTGTAGCTCTTTCACTTCAATACTCAAATGATATTTCTCTTCTCTTTTCGAAGATCTTTCTCAAATTGCTTTGTAATTATTATTATAATGTTGATCTATTTTAAAAATTAACTGGAAATAATTTTAAACAATAATACTAATGATCATTTCCGCGGCAGCCATATAAAATAAAAATATGAAAAATACTTTACACAGTTGCATTAAGCTAGAAGATACACAGACAGACGCTCATGACCATGTCGGCTCGTCTTTATTATATGGAAAATGTTGTCTGATACATATTTATATATTTCCGAATTTTAAAATCATTTTAATTTTTCCCGATATCCTTAAAGTTGATATATCAAATGTAATACAAAAGCATTGAAAATAATATTATAAACATAAACACAACTCTACGAATATGAATCAAAACAAGGCAGCCCTTATTTAAAGCCAAACTACTATTTTCTAACTTTGATATTCGATAAAAGTTAACTAAACTAATGAACTAAACAATTGTTTGAATTAAACAAAAATTGTAACTTCTTTTCGAAACTTACCAAAATCATTAAAACCAAAAAAAGACAAGAGACAGATCTGCAGTTATGGAAAACTAGGATGGATATAAAACTCATTTTCATTCAAAACAAATAATACTTTCCGAACTCTTTATAAAACGCAGACAAAAACGATTAATCCATAACAAACTCAGTCAAACCCCTCCTCAAGGAGCGGCAGGTTTGTTGGACTTTAGGTTTGACAATTTTGAATCTGGGGGTTATATAGAACAACTCTACAAACCGTTTTCCGTGGGCCAAGTCCAACAAACCTGCCGCTCCTTGAGGAGGGGTGTGCAGTATCTACAAATAAATATTTTTCATGTTCATTTATAGGAAATTGCAAGCTGACCTGCCTTATTTCTATACAAAACCTATTGGATGAATTCCTATCTTGTGCTTCAAGCTTCAAGTAAATATACTTAAAAAATCGAATATTGCACAATTATGTGCTGATAGCTGACAGATAATTCGCATCCTAGTTTCAACTAACTTCAGTAACTAGTCTTGTTTTACCTTAGTCTTAGCAAATTAATTTCAGTTTTCTTTTGGGCCAACATTTTTTATACCATATTTGCTTCGGTAAAATTATGTAAATATTTGTAAAAATAAACTAAGCTTCAAAAACACAAAAAAATTACAACTTTGCAGCTGTAAAGATAAATTTAAATCTAACTAATTTATATTGGCTAGCTTTAAGCAAAATTATTATTGTATATTTTTATGGAAATCAAAGAAAATTCTAATTTTTAGTTTAAATAATAAATATATGAACATTGCGCTTTTATACCGAGTTTAGAGTTTAGCTCATAGCTCAGACACAAACCAAAAACAAAATGATGACGATAAAGCTCGTCAAGTGCTGGGCCCTGTTAAGGAAAGCTCGTCAAAGTGCTGGGTTCTGTTAAAAACATCTGTTTTGCGCAACAAGATGCCCTGTTAAATGTTAAAAGGAAGTTAACTGTTACTGTTAAAAATGTTAAATGTGTCTTAGTTGTTTTAAGAGGGTTTTAAGCAACGAGTATGAAATTAGATAGAGTGGAACGACTGGCCGTTAAGAACAATTTTTCAGCGAGTCTTGAGCAATTATTAGGATTTGCTCGGGTCATTTAAGCAGTTGTATTTTGCATGCGTGCAAAGAGCATGGAAGAAAAACCCGAACGCCGCCGTCTGTACTGCTCTAATGTGTTAAGTTGTTGTTGGCTGCTGTGTTGCATATTGGTTTGTAATAATTTGTTTAAAATTATTTTTCTAAAAAATTACGCAAAAAACCAAAACCTAAATAAAACCCACATATTTTCCATTTTCAAAACTTGTAAGTCAAACATTTATTTCTAGGCTCACAAAGTAAATAATGGAACAAATTTAAAAATGTTTCGGTTGTTCTTTTGTGCAAAGGACTTTATAATTTGGGGAAACGACTTATACAATTTTGTTACATACTATTTATAATACCAATGTTTTTTCCGGATCACTTAATATACATATTATATTTATTTTTTTTAATAACTTGCCAACCTCATACGTTATTTATGCTTAAAAAGACGACTACTCCTCCATTAAATTTTAGTAGTAAATACTAAGTTTGTGTCTACGCACAAATAATTGGTATACCCTCAACTCATAACAAATATTTTGTTTATATTGAAATAGTATATTTTAAGTCATATTTAAATGAGGTATAAAATACTAAAATAAGTGGGCTAGATTATATATTATAATATAATTTTTATGTAAATATTTTCCGCGCTCTTATGACTCTCATGCAGTGGGCAGTCTTGTATCTCAATTTACATTATTCGCGTGGATAGCGCTCAAAATTCTGCCGCAGCGCAGTCGGTACATGAACAATGTAAGTGTCACAATTCTCTCTCTCGTGTGTGCTTGATTGTCTTTCGTACGTTTCTCTCAAATATCGCCACAATTCCAACTCACGGCAGCTCAGAAGGGCCAGTTTCAAAATTTCTTGTAAATTTACACGAGATTTGTTTGAATTTGCCAATAAATTAATTTTATTTAAAGTTTAAATTATTTTATTCAATTTCTTTCTAAAATAATATGATTCAATTCATGATTTATAGTACGTTGTTACAACTTTTCTAGTGACATATAAAACATGCAAAATAAACCGAACTAAAGAGTTGGCACCAAGTTCGTATGAAGAATTAAGTGTACAATCAAGCAGTAAATAAGTACTGACTGCTGACTGCTACCCTTTTTCACATAAGGCACGTTGCCGCGTGTTAGTTATGGATGTGAGTGGCAATAGTTTAGCAGTTAGTTCAAAATTATAATATGGCGTTCGGTAAAGTTGGTCGCGGACAACTTTGGGATACCCTGTACCACCACATTGCAATTAAATCCGGTACATTGCTTAAGAACTCCAAAAGACATTTGATAGCCAAATTTGGTAAGAATATCTTCATAAACAAGCGAAAAACACAACAAATTTTGCACCAAAAATATTTTTTTTTAACCGATCTATGGGAGTTTTATAATATTGTTGATGTGGGGAGGATTCCTGGGTGGCTACCCTTGTATGTAGTATTTTTTTTATTAGTGTTCCGTTTGCGTGACCCTTGCCCAGTGAAAAAGTGTAGTTGTTGTTGTAGTGGTTGAAATTGTAGGTAGTCGTCTTTATTTGTCGAATGTATGTTTATGTGTGTGTATGTTTAATGTAAAGAAAGGGCAAGTCGGGGAATTTGCGTGCACGGGTGTGCTTACATTAAATGATTATAGAGAACTAATTCTAATTCTTATACGGGGCCGCGGTCACCTCTCGCGCAGTTTATCACCACAGTGAGCATAAGGGCTCTGAGCGCAGCTTAGCTTGGCTTAAAGAAATTTTCCAACACATTTAAAGAATCAGAAAAGGCATATGAGTTTACATGACAATTTTAATTTACCAAAAAGTAACTATGTATATTTGTGTGCTCAGTATACTTGTGCGAAATTTTAGTCAGCGAGCACTAATAAAAAGCCCCGTTACGGCCCCACAAGCAATTCTCGAGTAGGGCCATAAAACGCGCACACTGCGTGTATTTTGTTTTAGTAAAATCTCGGCTTTTTGCGTGTGCGTCTGGCTGGCACCACTTGCAAGACATAACGGAAAGAGCAGTGGAGCAAAAAGAGCCAAGGCGTGCCCACCGCTGGATATAATCAACAGATTTCGATCAAATTCGGTGCTGGAAAACTCTAAAATTATCTTATTATCCACCGAGTGCTATGGGGACCATATAGTATGATATAGTCAACCGATTTTGTTCAAATTTGGTAGAGACCCGGGGAGCTCTAAAAAACTTTCGAATGTCATATTTGGTTACGATATCCTCATAAACAAACGAGTTATCTATCTAAAGCTTTTGGTTTTTTTCAAGGTCCTCTGAAATACCCCTATGGGAGCTATATAATCTAATACCGATATGAAAAATAAAATAAATATATAAATATAAATAAAATAAAAATTAAATAAACTTGTCTTACCATCTCCGAGATCTAGGCATTCATACGGACGGACAGACACACAGACGGACATGGGTATATCGACTTCTCTAGTCACCCTGATTATACTTTAGATAACTTTGGGAGGTCTCCGACGTCTCCTTCTGTATGTTACATGCATTTTCGGCTTGCACAAACTTAATATACACCTTGTACATAAGGTACAGGGTTAAAAATGGCGAACGTAAATAAAAGAATTATATATACCTACCCTTAATACTTTTTTTATATATCTATATCAACATCACTAGTCCCTCTGATCATACTTTATGTGACTTTGGGGAGTATCCGACTTCTCCCATCTCTATGGTACATACGAATTTGGCTTACACAAGCTTACTATACCCTTCGTACCGTGCAGGTACAAGGTATAAGAAGGTATTAAATCTTACCTGTAATATTTCCTGTGGTCTTCAAACAGGCCTTTTTCCGCTTTGCCACCGGCAGAGTATAAATAGCCGAAAATTTGGTGAAATGTTCTACAACCGCGCTGAGATTCGTTGCTTCCTTGCTCAACTTCTGTTCCGCTGGAGTGGACACTTCATTATCTACAACGGGCGACGTCGATGCCTTCCTTTGCTTTGGCGAGGGAGTGGCCGAGCTGCGGATAGAACAAGTCCAACCAAGCTACAAAAATTAAGAATTTAATTATGGCTAAAACTTACCTAACTGCCTTGTGGTACTGGCAAAAGAAGTCGGAGCGCATGCGATGGCGGCACAGAAAGTCCTCGCACAGGCGTAATACATTGTCATGATGGCTGTTGGAGCTATCATTGCTGCTGCTGTCCGTAGTGGTGTCCACTTCAGTAGCCTTATAGCTTTTGCTGCTTTGGTGTAGCACATTTTGAGCATCCCCTGTCGCTTTCCCGGAACTACTACAAAGGAACCTCGGCAAAGCTGGCCCCACAAAATCAGGTATGTTCTCGAAAAAGTCGACCGTTCGTTCATAGCTACTGATGCTGGTGCTGGAGCTCTTGGAGCGTGATTGTTTGGTTTTCGTCTTGGATCGGTGTTCGGTCCGTCTTCTGGGCGAAATCTCCTGCAATGCGGTTAAATGGTGGCTCTTGTTAAAGTCGGGGTAGGTCTGATCCGGCAGCAACATCAGATATCATTTTGCTCGAACCATTTAGCGGCAAACAACAACTGCAATAAACCAAATCAGTTGAGCAGAATGTAAAATCAATAGGAACATCAATTCACATTTTAATTGCTTTTAAATCAAGTGTCCAAGCGTGGCCAGTGCTCAGAATTCAGTCTTCACTAATCCACAGTGATCACACAGGGATCGCTGTGGCTTCCGCGTCTGCATGCGCATAAAACTGTCAGTTTATTGGCGCAACCGATTGCGACGAGATTGCCGTGACCATGACGAAGGTGACAGACACAGACGCTAATGCCTTTTATTGGATGTGACAGCACCTGTGTGTCTTCCAAGAAGTGAAGAAAATGAGGAGGCGCTTCCCGGTAAACAACTGTTGCCGTCTCTCCGAGCAAGTACGTCACAAATTCGAAATTTTGTTGGTTTTTTCCTCTAGTATCTCACATTCGAAATTATTTTGAAATACAAAAATCTTTCAATAACTACTTGGAAATTGTACGACTGAAGAACGAGACAGGTTGGCTAAAATACAATTCAGATTTTAAACATAATCAAACAAAGATCACCAGGTCGGAGCAGCGGCCTGTAATTATTACCCGCTATATGTATAACTAAAGGCAAAGCGAGCGCAAAAAATTTAAATGTTGTGACGTCACTCGTTGAAATTCTTCTTCTTATCCGAATACCGAATACCGGATAGCGGACATGCACAATGTTCCTTATCCTTCTCTTTACTTTATGATTTACCTTCCATTAACGATGCTTGCCACACATCTTTGATCTCAACATGTTGTACTCTCGCTCTTGCCAGCAATGAAATGTGAAACCACCAAATGCCGCTAACGGATGAGGCCGGAGGATTGGGCAGAAGACCAAATAGATGATTTGCCAATTGAAATGAGACACAATATTTATGCCACACTTTTGCCAAGGCATTTGGTGTGGTCCAACTCCAACTCCAAGACAACGTTGTCAGTTCTATGTCGAGCTGCTGTCTCTTGTTGCTAGCAATTAACTCAAATGATTGTCATAAAGTGTTGAATGTGTGGAGATGTGACCACAAGCCAATTCTGTCTTCTCCGGCGACCATCTCTTTAGCATCGGCATTTTTCAGTGTCAAAGCAGTGGGCGGTGGTTTTCTTTAAAAATTTTAAAGCACTTCTGGTATATTCCGGTAATTATATTACTTGATTGAGTCTAGGTTAATGGCCAGCCTTTTACCAAGCTTAACTATTGCTGGCTAAATAGGATAATATATTATTTATTTTTAAGTAAAAAGGAGGCTTATGTGTTTGACTTGTGTGTATGTATGTAGTTATAGATGTATGTATGTTCATCCAATCATCTTGTTATAATTTGACAAATATCGTTGGAAGCGGGTTAATCTTTCGCTGGTTATAAATATAATATGGCGCCCTCAAGATTGCATTGATTCCTAATAAAAAAAAAAAGATGGCATACGTTTAAGTCGGACGCAGACGACTTTGGGATACTGTATACCACCAAACAAACATAAAAAAACGAATTTTGCACCAAAAACGTTTTTTTGACCGATCGGTACTATGGGGGCTAATTAATATAGTCAACCGATTTTGATCAAACTAGGTACACTGTTTGGGAAAAAAATTCCAAACACAAAATTTGGCTACGATATCTTCATAAACAATCAAAACACAACGGATTTTAGACCGATCGGTCTCTAGTCACCCTGATCATGTTTTAGGTAACGTTGGGGGGTCTCCGACGACTCCTTCTGTATGTTACATACATTTTCGGTTTGCACAAACTTAATATAGCCTTTGTACCATAAGGAACAGGGTATAAAAATTGTTTTAATGGTCCTTTTTTGGGTATCAAATATTGTTCGAATTTGCTTGCTACTATGCTTTGATAGATCCAATCAAAATAATTCACAATACAACCTTTCATTTTAAATTCAAAAACTCTGTACTCTAAAAACTCTATTCTTCTTCTTATGTCCTGTTACTCCTAGTGGAGCATAGGGCCGTCGCACAGTGGCACGGCTGCCGCAAAATCAGAATTTTGACGAAAACATTTTGAAAAGTCAATACATGCATCTGATTTAGAATTTTCCAAGGATCAAGAAAATGAAAATTTTATTCAATTCGGATGAATAGTTTAGTTTCCACAGCCGGTCAAAGTTGAGTGTATTTTCAACTATACAAAAAATCTAAATTTTTGGAATAAAAGTTCATGTTTATGATTGTTTTGTAAAAAAACTATGCAACCAATTGCCATTTTCTTAATTTCTATAAAAAGGTACATGAAATTTGAACATAAAAGAGTAAAAATTACATCGTATCTTTTCTGGTTTTTTCAATACTTCCGTTTACCTGAACCACTATATTTGGACCACTTTTTCAACTTTGGAAGAACAGAAAAAAAAATACATAGCACTACAATTTTTGTTTTAACATAAATGCTTTTGTTATTAATTTATTTACCTGCTCTATAAAAATTGTCTGCCTGAATTTGCATATTTGGCTGTAAGGCCAGTAAAAGCCCAGAAACCCAACTTCAAAATATGCTGACGCAGGTATAAGAAGAAGAACACGCAGTAGATGCAGCCACTAAATTTAGAGTTGTTTGCTTATATTTTTACTTACAATAAAATAAAGCCTACCTGTGACATTTGAAAAAAGAAGGATTAATCATGCCAATTTTTTTTTGGTATTTGCAGGTATTTCTAAAACATTTAATGTAAATACATTTTTACCTGTTATGCGTTTTGTGGATATAGGGCTTAAACTTAGTATATATTTCCCTGAATACTTCTAAAATATCATAGTCTTGTTTTGGTATTACAATAACACATATTGCAGTGAAAGTATCTTTAAATATAATTCGTAACCATTGATTTTATATGTGTAACGATGTCTTTGGAAAACTTTAATGTTTAAACTATTTGAGTTGTTCAGAAGCTCCAAAAGCGCGAATGAATTCGTTTCGGCCATCAGAAAAGAACTAAATGTTGAGGAAACAAATATGGAGAAGTTTGATACCTTAAAAGGCAAACTTAATCTAATTTTTGCCCAAATAAAAACAAAGTGGCTAGACGCTAATTACTCCCGAGAAAAATTTTCTAAGAAACACGAAAACTGGCTAAAAGGACTGACTCTTATTGAAAATTTCTCGGAAGAACCCAGACGTCTTCGCACCGAAACAAAGGAAGACCTATAAAATGTTTGGACGAGTGTTCAAACTTTACTCGAAAGAGAAAACTTGCCGATGCCACAGTCGATATAGCCACGGATCATCTATCGGAGGCTCTATCAATAAAAACAAAAATATATCATCAAAATTTCTTTAGAAATGAAAAAAATATGTACATATTTTACAAATACCTAAGTATATACAAATATTGCACAGGCAACAAAATCCAACTTCCACAACATATTGCGCAGCTCTCACATATCGTATCACCATACATGAGCACTTATTTTCAAGCCTGAACGTTTTTCTTTCAAATACAATCTAATTCATTAAAATATCTCAATTGGTTTAGAAAATATGGAAAAAATAATTACGTATTTTTCAATGGGAAATGTTGCACAGGCAACAAAATCCAACTTCCACAACATATTGCGCAGCTCTCACATATCGTATCACCATACATGAGCACTTATTTTCAAGCCTGAACGTTTTTCTTTCAACTACAATTTAATTCATAAAAATACCTCAATTGGTTTAGAAAATATGATTTTTGCAACGTTTTTTTGGCTTTCGTGCCACTGTGCGACGTTCGCACGAAAAATCAAAAAGTTTTGATTTTTTGGCCAATTGTACGGACGGTCGTATTGTGTATGGACCTATTGCAGACGCAAACGTTTATGCAACAAATTTAAAACTATTTTAAAACTAGGTTGCACATTTTGCCGCATCGTTTGGATGCAAAACGGACAGCTCGATAAACAGACGTTTCGTACGACACGTTGCATAATGTGTGCCTTGGGTAAAAATTTACGTTGTTACTATTGGCTAATAGCTCATTCAAAAAATCGAATTTTCGTCAATAAATTTATGACAAAAATGGGCATTTTGTCCCACTGTCCATTGGAATTTTGACATTTGAGCCAAGCATAACGATTAGATCAAAGTTTTTCAAAATAATTTTTTTTTTGAAAGCTTGTGTTGTGAAAGTAAAAAGAATTACAAACTCTTAGTGAGATATAAATATAATTTCTTAATAAATTTTTTTAATTTAAAGTAATTGACCAGATCAAAATGATTTTTTTAGATATAAAATATCCCGCCTAATAAGACAAACACTATCAGGTAGCGACATCGCATAAACATAAAATACATAAAATAAAACAAATCTCATAAATATGTAGTTGCATTTTAGCCGCTTGCCAACTGCCAGCTACTGAGGAAATGTATCTCAATATGTCCGCCAGTTACTTTCGTGGTATGCACTAACTTGGCCGGCTGAATTCCACTTGGGGCTAACCGACAGGCCGACAGAACGACGGCTTGCCCGCAGCCCACTGTGGGCTACTACTATGGACTACATAATACTACTATGTAGCTCTTACTAAATTTATTTATTCTAACTACAATTTCCAGAGCAAGAGGCCTAAAGAGCTCAGTTTACGCTTGAAACGTTGCTGTGGGTCGGTCGCTCGTTGTGGTCTTCATGGCTCCACGGCTCCTTCACTTGCGAGATCCAAGTATTTGGAAAAGAATTTATGAGGCCATGTCGGCCCCGCCATAGTCAACTAATTTGCATTTGCATTCAACAATAACAAATCACCAAATCAGCGAAACAGAAGGCAAGAAAGTAACATACTCGTATTGTAATACTACCATTTACACCAAGGTTAGCTTGGCTAGGATATGGATAAACTTATGGGCTCATCGTGGGGTATTGCACTTTGGGCGTACAAGTTTTTAATGTCCCTACCTTGCCCAGCAAATATAATAACAATCAATTTAATGCCAAAGAACTGTTTCCCAGACGTTAAGCGTAGGTTTGAACAACTGATTGCTGTTTGGATGGTATGACCATGGGTAGTTTTGCCTCTATGGATCATCATCATTATGCTCATCATCATCATCATTATCGTTTGGATCATGCATTGCACTTTTGACTCTATACGTAGAAATTACATGATTTAACTTAATTTAATAAAGAGCCAAGGGCGCAGCGCAAAGTAGTTGGGTATGGATCCGATCGGTTCGTGTCTGGCTTTTGTGATTTACCGCGATTTCCTTGAACTATACAAGTCCACATTCTCCTCCCCCTTTGTTCGTGCACACACAAACACACAGAGCCAAAAAGGCGTCCGACCAACTCAAACACAAGCCCAATAAAACTTCCCCAAAAACAAGCGCAGCGTCCATCAACATGGTGGGCTTCCACACTTGGCAAAGTTATCCCATCTAACTAACTTACTAACTAAAATCAATACTTTATAGAATTTCGCAAAGTCCCTGGCAAACAAATGTTTCTTTCAGTGTAAACTTCTGCCCAGATCAAGAGATTTTGATTAATTGGTGGTTGGTTGCCTGTTTGCCTGGCTGGGCGGATGGTCAGATGGACAGCTGGCTCGCTGGATGCTTATTTCGTGGTGTTCCCTTTACATGGCCTACGGTTATACATTGAGTAATATTTTTGCGAATCGAGTAGACAGAAAGACAGAGGAAGCAGCCAAACTCAATGAATTTTTGTCTTCATAACATTGTGACTCTGGCTCTTCGTTACAATCAACAATAGAAACCCACTGATCGCATTATTATGGTCTTTGTGGTCTACGAAACGGATGCATCGCATGCAGCGACATCTATTTTAATTTTTCATCTATTTTAATTTTTCAAGTTTAAATAATTTTCAAGCGTTGTCGATAGGCCACCCTTATTACTTAGAGTCACTATTGTCTCCCACGTTTGGTGGCAAGCAAAACATGAATGAATTTAATGGAACTTTTTTTTTCCCCCAGTATGTTTCTTACGCATTGCCATTCACATTCCTGTTTACCATTTAAACGGAACTTAAATGCTTACAAATTGCCAATATAGTCACGTTTCTGGCTTTAAGGATAATTACGTCTACATTAAACATTAAAACCACGAATTCGTCTGAACCAAAGTAGGAGGCACTTAAGTAGCGAATAAACTTTTAAACAAAAAATCAAAAAGAGCTAAGTTGATCTCGACAAATTGTAGATACCCTTACAATAACGTGGCATACATAGCATCCATCCACTTTAGTGGTCAATTTTAGGTCTAAATTGTTACTTGGAGCTTGGAGTGAACATGCTTCGTTTTGAGGAAATAGATCAACGCTTCGTCGTTTATTAGGCTCGCACAGACTATATAGGATAGTCTTGGGTGTCGCTAGCTCTTATGGTCTTCCAGGAGTACTCGTAGTTGTTAACACATACGAACATAACAGAACAGATTGATATCGCCTAATAAAACTATCCGAGGAGATATTAATCGTTTTGGTATAATAAATTTATTGTCTGCCACGACTCCTACAAGTAAGCTTACTTGGAACAATATTACATATTTATTACACTTTTTCCAAAGGTAATAGGTATATTAGGTTACCTCTAAATTACCTCCAAAAGAAATTGATTTGACCAGCCCGATTAAGTTTTTTTCCCTTTTCTACAATTTTAAAGATACAGCTTTAGCAATATAAATATAGTATTCTATAGGCGGGAGTCCGAATCGACTCAGTGGTAGAATCATACATAAGGGTAGCTTGGTTGATTGAGTAAAAACTTTACGTCGCGATGTCTGGGGACCAAGGTTCGATTCCCAGTCGAGCCAATTTTTGTATACCCTATACCTATAGGTACAAAGGCTATACTAGGTTTGTGCAATGTATGTAACGGACAGAAGAGGCGTGCCAGACCCCAAGACCTTTATACCAAAATGCTTATCATAGCCTCAGATAGCGATTGAGCCATGTCCATCTGTGGGGCACCTGTATTAATTTTTTTTTATTTTTATTGTTGTTTTGTATTAGAATTACACATATACGGATACTTATACACAGGTCTCCTCATGGAACGGCAGTGTACACACAAATCGTTCGGACACCAAAAAATTTGAAGTTTAACGAAGCGTAACTTTGCACATAGGTATCATAAAGGAACAATGGTTAATTCATCTTTTGAAGTAACTGAAAACTCTACTCAGTCTTCGGACTAACATCCCATTGGTATTTGATTGATAAAATATAAAGGTGGCACCAAATAACACCAAAGGAATCGCAGAAAACATCTATTCCTATACAGCTGGAGAAAATTGACAACCAGAATATCAATAGATTGGTAGACAAAATAAAAAGGTATTGCTTGAAAGCCTTTATAAACCCAAAGGCAGCCTTATTAAACATAAAAAGTAAAAAAAAAAACTTATTTTCTAACAAAATCCCTTACAATATTTGGTAACAAGTGTCCAAATAATTTGTGTTTATAAAAAAGTTACTTTTTCTAGGTTTTGTTAAGTTTTTATCTATTTTATATTATTTAATTATAAGTATTATTATATACATACATATATGTGTTCTGAATCAAAATAAAACTCGAATCAGAATAAAAATTGAGACAGGTTATGGTAATTTTTGCAAAACATATACTATATATACAATGGTGGCCAAAAGTATTTTGACAACACTGTACTAAATGTATTAACGCTTGTATATAAAAACTGAGAGAAGTAACGGTATCCATTAGATTTTTAAGAGGAAGAATCTATTATTCGCTTTAAGAGAGCAAAAAATTACAGTGATAACGGGACCCATTTGCTTTCTATGTTATTCTGCGTGTGAGGCTATGCATTTTTGGCTGGACAAAAGTATTTTGACATTGCTTTCATTTGCAAACAACGTTTGGCAGGTTCAAAACATATTTTCATTTATTTTTGTAAATATTAATAACACTTTTACTCTATTATTTTTTGAATAATGGGTAAAACACGTAAAATTAATGAACTTGTTCGAAATGAAATGGTGACAAAGTATAATGCTGGTTTTTCAGTAAAAAATCTTAGCAAATCATACAAAGTGCCTAGACAAACAGTTTATTATCAAATAAACAAGCAAAAGAAAACTAATTCTATAAAAAATATACCCAGATCGGGCAGACCACGCAAAACAACGCCAAGAGAGGACCGCATTGTGCTCGCAAAGTTTATGGAAAATGCCTTAATTCCTCCAAAAGCTGTATCAATTGAAGTCAAAAAACAGTATAATATATCAATTAGTCGAAAAACAGTTAAAAGACGGTTAAAAGAAGCTAATTTTTATACTTATAAAGCCCGTCCAATTTCTTCAATTTCATCAAAAAATAAGCTTAAGCGCTTAACATTTGCTAAATTACATATAAACAAGCCTCAACCGTTTTGGGAACGCACATTATGGACTGATGAAAGTTCTTTCGAATATCATGGATCGAAAAAAAAAGTTTATTGTCGATTAACCAAGAATATTTTGAAGACTTTTTGAAAGAAGTGGAAGTAAATACAATAGATTGGCAACCTCAAAGTCCTGGTCTTAATATAATAGGGAACGTATGGGCATATATAAAAAGAAACAGAAGCTCAAATTTATCAAGAACACGAGTTGAGACAGTTGCCGTAGTCGAAGGCCTTTGGAAGGATATTTCACTTGAAACATTGAAAAATTTGGTAAGATCAATCCCAGTACGCTTGCAAAAGGTCATCGACGTCAAAGGAGGATTTACATTTTATTAATTTTTTTTCTATGCTGAATTAACTGCTTTTTCTCTTCTTTTCTTAAAGATTTTTATAATGTCAAAATACTTTTGTCCCGCAACATTTATGAAAAATCATTTTTATTTTCTAAGCCATAACATTAAAAATAATAAACATATGCGTTCTTATAAGCTTAACATAGTATTTATACCCTGTACCTATAGGTACAAAGGGTATACTAGATTTGTGCAATGTATGTAACGGACAGAAGGAGGCGTGGCAGACCCCAAGTCCTTTATACCAAAATGCTTATCATAACCTCGGGTAGCGATTGAGCCATGTCCTTCTGTCCGTCCGTCCGTCCGTCCGTATGAACGCCTAGATCTCGGAGACTATAAGAGCTAGAGACACGAAACTTTACCAGCTAGTGCGCATATTTCCTAAGAAGATGAAGTTTGTTGAATCATGTCAATATCTTCCCCCGTTCCCTTGCAGTAGAGTTTCGCAGTTTTTAGCCAAAAGCCAAAGCGATGCGTTGTGGTTACATGCATCTTTGTGTAAAAAATGTACAAAATCGGACAAATACAACAGAAGTTATAGTCAAAAATGTGCACATTTCACCTTCCCTTGCCAATAAACTGCGTCAATATTTGAATCTGCGCAATTATGGCTACAAGTGACCTAGAATCACAATTTTTGGTAAGCTCATTCTAATGAACAAATCCACATCCAAATTTTATCAATGCGGTCCCCCCACCCCCCGCAATCCATTTACCGTGTTTTCTCCCACACCCCTCAACATACCAACTTGAAACTTACCCCGTATACTTTTAATAAATTCTTTGTTATAACATTCGAGTTTCATCAAAATGGGTACAAATTTAGGGAACTTATAGGTATAAATATCGATTTTCACCAACAAAAAATAAATTCCAATTGGAAAGTTCTTAGATGGAATATGCAGGAAAAATTTTTTTGACACAAAAGGTACAGGGTATTCCACTGTCGGGCACCGCCTCGACTGTACCACATTTTTTTCTCATAAAATTTTGTAAAAATTTATTTATAAAATAAATCATAAGAAATGGCCAAATCAATATTATTTTACTTATGTCAAAATACTTTTGGCCACTATTGTAGATACAAATATGTGTATATCTAGAGAAGCGAAGCAGGTACGATTCAGAGATTTGATAATTATGATTCTGGGGATTATTTAGAACAACACTACAAAGAGTTTTTTGAGGCTCAAGTCGACAAAACCTGCCGCTCTATATTTGTTTAAAATTTAACAAGTCTTGATCCGATGAAGAGTGAACTCAGATAAAGATATCGTCAGCACATGGCCTTATTTATTCTTTGACACAGGCCAGATATAATAATGCTTGCTCCAAGATCAGGGAATTCATATGGACGAAGAGGCGGATAAGTGCGTATCGTAACTCGAGTCAACGATTTTTGATATAAGCAACATGTAGGTATGATAGGGAGGCCTGGCAGTCCGGCTTGTTATAAACATTACATAATTCAATAATTCCTTTGATACTATAATGTGTCTCGCTGTCTTTGTTAAAAATCATTGAATCGATCATCATTTCGGAAGAGTATTTAAAAGCAACAGTTGTCCAAAAAACCAGTTTATTCAATTTGTGAATTTCACAGCAATATTAAAGAATTGTAGCCACAGCAGCACGAACTGGCTATAAATGAAGAAGTTGGACCTGAGTAAGAACACAGTAAACTGTTGCCATATAAATGTAGAGACCAAAATTGAAAGTCATCTTCTTATTATGCAAGCTGAAGGAAACGGAAATGGCGCTTTCAGCACTTGTCGACGCGTCGTAAATTTATGTGGGAGTTTTGAGGCATCGCGTCGTGAGGAAGACTGCAACTGTGCGAATGTAATTTAATGCTTCTTAATTGTATCCCAACCCAAAAAAGGAGAAAACCCATCAAATGCTGACGAAAAAGGCGTGACAAGTGAGACGCATTTGGAAGCAAGGATTGGACAAATATTGGAATTTTCAATCTAGCCCATCTCAATCTCGACCTGCTGCATTGTTGGAGTAGCGTTAAAATTTCTTGTCGCGTGTGCAGCTTATGCAATATGCAGCAGTTGAATGCCAACACGCGCACTGATGATCGTGCAACCAAGAGGCCGAGGAAGCAAGCGCCCCAGCAAAACTTGTCTAAACATCGGAACTGAGCATTCGCCATTGCTTAGTTAGTCGGCAATAAAAGGCATTAAACAATTAGAGTTTTTTCACAGTGCTTTATTTTGTTAACCACTTTTATTGTCAATATATCTTTGCTTGGTTTTGCTGCCAGCTAAAAAGGCTCCAGTTGTGTTTTGTATCATCTCTAGCTTACTATACAACGAACACTTCTTTATATCTTTGTTGATTGACTTTTAAAATGTGAATTTGTCGAAGCGGGCACCAACAGTCTAAAATTAATTGTAGGCGTAATCAAGTTAAATGATTTATGGTGGTAGTCGTAATTGCAAGGTGTTTTAAAAAAAATCCACTTTTCGTTGTTTTTGAGGCTTTGTCATCCTAAATAAAGCGGCTTTGAAGATATGAACATGAACTGTACCACCAATCAAAAAATACAAAATAAAGTAAAATCGGCATAGCGCTTAGGTTCCTCAAAAAAATTTAGATTTTTGAATTTGAGACCTTTTTTTAAGACTTTGAAGACTTTGGACGAACATGGCTCTCGTTAAAAAAAAAATTAAGGACTACCATGTCCTCTTTTGCTTGTTGCCTACGTTTCACAATATTTATATGTAATTCCTCGATCCGAAGGTTACGCGGTATAAAATCTTAATGAAGTAATCAAATTTGTACTTTTAATTGGTGTTTAAATTGTTTTCTACTTTAAATCTGCACAAATATATGTTATAAAAATAAATTAAAAAATATATAAAAATTTCCTCAACTAGGGTCTAGATGAAATTAAGTTGGGGGGTCAACAATCTTTTGTCGTTGAGGCGATTCGATTCTATCCACCAAAATACACTTCTTTTGGTCCGTTAACCAAAAAAAAAAAACATGTTCATTTTTATGAGTTCAATTTATCTAATAAAATAAGCTCCAAATCAAGATTTGGATGGTAGTTTAATTTTTTTCTCTTACTCTTTATACTCAGATCGCATAAGATAGGAGTCAAGCCTCCTCACTCACTTCTTCTGAGAGATGTTTTACTCTGTAAGATATTCTTTTTAAACTTTTTATAGGATTGGCGTTGACCCGTCTCCCATCTTTTCTAATGACGCAGAATAAGTTCACTGTAACGAGTTGTACTTATGTTAATTTGTAGCATATCGATCATTGACTAGATCGAGCAGCCTCATCTCAAATCTGTATGGCGTATATCCGAGTTGGCGCCACTACTACGTTGTTCTAGATGGTACCGCATAATGTATCATTCCCAGCGCAGTTAGTTAGGGCTTGTTTTTAATTATTTTAAGATTAAAACCGTAATAGATTACTGGATACAATACAAAATTCTTTAAAAGGGAATTCTGTCTTCGAGGCAATAAATAATGCTTTCAGTACTTATGTATATGTCCCGAAACAGGCATTAAGTGTACCGTTCTTCCATTTGCTGTGATTTTTACTTGAAAATATTGCTCATGGTTATGGTAAACACCTCTGAACTGCTTTACTTAATTATTAAGTACACACATATCAGCAATTCTCCTAGTTCATATATTTAATGGACTTTTATTTTCAACCTCACATCTTTAAATATTTTTTTTAATCTTTGACTTAACTGATTTATGTGCATGAACAATCCTTAAAAATTTGTAAAGGGATACCCATTTTGTTTTGAAACATTTTAGCAAATATATAAACATTTTTTAATAAATCTTCAGACACGCCGAAAAAGTAAGTACAGTCATTACATAGATTACAACACAATGTTGTCTTTGGAATCATGTCGTGACAGTTAAACAAATAAAGATTTTCTGTCTCTCTTGAAGAAAAGACCTTTGTAGGGGGCTCTTATTTAGTATGTCTTTGTGTATTCACTTGAAGCATCCACATGGGTGCAATAACGGCAACGGCAGCACGTAACCTCTATGCTTTATTTTTGTAATTTTCTTTTTTTTATTCTTTTTTTTATTCTACAGTGATCCACGTTTTTCTTAGTTGTATGCTGCCATTGTCTTATTGTTGTTGTATGGATCACAAAAAGTTGACAGCCCAACTGCCCAGCTGCCCACACCCACAACATAGGACCGCAGATGAGAACGCGCACTGGCCTCGGGTGAATTTAGGAGAACTGCAAGCTCAAGTCGCATCACCTTTGCATCTGTACAAATGTACTATGGTGAAATTGTTGATCGGTCGGTGCATGCGTCGTACTCGTTGTCTGGACCAAATTGTATGTTGGAATTTATTTCTCAAGCCCAATTGGGCACTGATCTTAACGTGCTGACTGTCCGCTCATTTGTATCTCCTATTTGATGGGTAGAGGGAACAAAAGGAATTTTTAAAGTGGAAATGGTTTCAACACGACAGTTCTGCAACCATGTTGGAGGAAGCAATTTAAACAATTATGGAAATTTCTGTAGGAGTTAAGCTTGAAGAAAGCAATGCCAATAACAATTCCCAGTCGGCAAAAGGTTTTTCGTAGATTGAAAACCAATCAGTTAGTTTGTAAATAATCGAGGTGCAAATTTTCCGAACAAACAGACCCTTTGTTCTGAGTAGTAGTAGTAGTACAATAGACTGTTTGAATTTGTTGTTGTACCCAGCAAAAGGTTTGACCAATCTATTTCATATCTAATAGCTGTTCCATCAACGTACTCAGCAGTACTCGTGACATCCCAACACAATTGACATGATTTCCCATGCAACTCATTAAAGACACACCATACGCAAAAATGCAACTAACAACTAATTAACACTTCCACCGACTTCCACGCCTACCAGTCCTACCAGCCGTACCGTTCCTCGACAGAATTAATGAACGAACTTAGTTTGCGTGACGACATGAAGTGAGTCGACGTCATCGACTTTATCGCCCCAGTCTCAGGCTTAGGCTCTGACTGCGGTATAAACACCGGCACGTTGGAGGCCAAGAAAACAAATGTCGTGCCAACAAATACGATGCCATAGCTCAAGTGGCAAACAAAACCGGTTTGGCGACGGTTCGCGAAAAAAAAAAATTGGCATAAATGTTTATGATACAGTAAACGGATGATGATGACGCTGCTCTTGTCTTTGCCGATGACGACGACGAGGATGATGAAAAACCAACGAGCTCTTCCAGTTAGCCAAGTGGAACGCTTTTGAACACATACTCGTACATGCATTATTTGTTGTTCAGTATTGTTTGGTCGGAAAAAACCGATGCTCGCTTAAAGAAATGTTATGGAAACTAAGGATAGAAAGTGAATTTCGACGGCCGATAGAGATCAAGAGAAACGGATGTGAATTGGAATTGTTAATTTTGATCTAAAAAATTTAAGTATGTGCTACTATTCGTCTTGTTAAAGTGCATATGAATACAAATAGAGACTACTTGGTTAAGTGCAACCCAAAAGTTTGAGGAGGATCTGGCAGCAATTGTTGGTGATCAACGCTCAGATTGAAACTGACAGCTGTTAAGTGTCGTATGTCTCAATGGTTGACATTGATGTATTCCCATATGTCGTGCGAGAGATGAAAACAACATCAACGACAGCAAGACGATGACAATAAACAATGTTGGTCAAAGGAGTACCTTTGGATGGACTGTGTTCTGTATCTATGACTCAGATCAGGAAAATTGGTTAGATGCATACGATATAACCAATTCGAAGCAACTACTGAAATTTCGAACACACAAATTCTAAAAAAAAAAATATTTAATTTTAAAAGAATTTTTAGTGGTAAAGTTCTAAATCACGGTGGAGAGGTTCCAGAATAAATAAATAGTCAAGCCAACATTTTTCTAATTTAATCTAATTACTCTTTTCTTTCATCTTTTAAGCAAATCGTGATTTTTACAGAAAATTTGCTCGTTAAGGGGTCTACGCAGAATGCAAAAAAATTTCGCATGGAATGACAAAACCATATAAAAAAAAAATCCCTAATGGGATATCCCAAATAGGATTTCTTTTTTTTTATATGGTTTTGTCATTCCGTGCGAAATTTTTTTGCATTCTGCGTATAGGCCTTTACGGTGGAGATACTTTTATTGCTCGCATCATGTTTCAACTTTCTATGTGGGAATAAGTCACAGCTTATAGACAATTTTTTTGATATATTTAGAAACAACTCTCAAAGATTTCGATGGATTTTGATACCAATATTTAAAGGGCACCAGACCAACTTGAGTTATGCGGGGGTAAGCCGACAAGTTCGCTTGGCGTAAAGAAAGAGCGGTCCAATATCAAAGCATTTTATGCGAGTGACAAACCAGACCTCAAGACGCAATTTTGTCTTCGAACAGATTTAAATGTTTTTAGTCTGTCTTCAATCGTTAAAATACCCAAATAACCGGATTCGAACAAATTGGTTCCACTCCCAGTTATAGAAACACATGTCAAATAATTAAAATGGATACATTGCATTGGTGATAATAAGATAAGAGTAAAAAGCACATATTTAATATTTTGTGATCTAAATTTAATAAAATAATTGTATTCCATTTTTAAAATGGGACAAAATAATAACGTCATTGGAACACTGGACTTATAAAGTTAGTTGGTAGAGGTGCTTATCTTTTTGCCAAGACCCAAGCGGCTACAAAAATCACGCAACCAAGAGCAGTCAACACCCATATATACACAAACAGCACAAACCCTCTTGGTCTTCTTCTTTCATCCTCTTTTACTAACTCACCCAGCGGAAATACTCGTATCTTTGTAAGTATTTCAATTCAATTTGTTTTTCAACAAAAATGAATAAAAATTCAACATACATCTTTACCTCTGCCTATACAGACTAAGCATCCGCATGCGCAGGCGGCACTTTTTGGATTCGCAACATGTTCATTTGTCATCGTTGCTTCTGGGCTCTAAGGTTGGAGCTAGGACTATGTCTGTGGCTTCTTCGCCGCAGGCAAGATGGTCCGTTTGATACCCCGCTGCAGGTAAAACCCAAACCAAATGCCAAAATCCAAAAATACCTGCCGAGGCACAAGTACCATACTCAACGTTGCTGTATACCTTTTTAAGGAGTATAGTAAGTTTGGTCTTATTTTTGTAACTTATAGCACATTAACGATTGATAATATCCGTATATTATATGCAAAGAGAATACCACCTGAAAAATAGAATTAAGTGTATCTCACAACCCTGGCTATTTATAATCATAAGTTAAAGGATACACTATAGATTTGTAGAATGTATGTTACGAGAAAAAGAATGTGTTGTGTACAATAAGTAACTTTTGTAATAAGAAGATCTCTATTCGAAACTTGGCAAAGCGTCACACACTAATGAACATCGGTAAAATAATTCAAATGTTTGACTTTAAAACAAAATTTCATATTCGTAGATTCAATAATATAACTTTGGCAATACATCTATGACTAAAAAATGCGGGTAGTGTGAATAGGTACATTCACTCCGAAACCTTTTTGTTCAGCAAAACATTTTCTTTTTATTTAAGGCCCATACGCAGCATGCAAAAATTCCGCACGAAATGTCAAAACTTCATATAAAAAAAAAATTCCGTTTTTTGGTATATTTTTTTTTATATGAATTTGACATTTTGACATTTCGTGCGGAATTTTTGCATGCTGCGTATGGCCCTTTACTCATTAAACTCCTCCGAACTTCGGAAGCTATAAACAAAAAAAGACCAAATTTAAGGTCCATTAACCTTGAGGTAAAACTTTTCTAAGAAAGTTGAAATTTACTGCGAACAATAAAGTATTATTTATCAACAATGGTTTCAAGACGTCTTAAGGCCTATACGCAGCATGAAATATTTTGACAAAACCATATAAAAAAAAAATATCCCATTTGGGATATTCCATTTGGGATATTTTTTTTTTATATGAAGCTTTGCGATTCCGTGCGAAATTTTTTTGCATTCTGCGTAGACCCCTTTAACATAGCATAAACACTGTAATAAATAAAGTACAGAATATACTAGAGTTGGAATGTCCTGACTATTTTACTTACATATTAGGCTTGAGATCCATAACTCTCTTGTACGCATATTATGTGATAGCTAACCAAACCATCGCACCTCGCCTATATGTCCTGACTGAGTGCATAAAGTAGACCCACCAAATGTTGTATTAAGTATATAAAGACTTATGTGAGTTTGATAAACAAAAAAAAGAATGTTGAAAAAATATACACTTTACATTGCATACTCCTACACTCCACCCGATACAAAACTTGGCACAGAAATGACCTTTTTTTCAGTAGAGTGCATCCCTCCGTCGGTCATGGTTCCGAAAGATGCATTTTTTTTTTACTTATATGGCATAACAGCCAATATTGAAACTAACCACTTTTTAACTGTGCATGAAGTGATAACTTCGATGGCTCGTTGAGTTGCGTGCAGACGCAAGTTTCCAATTTACCATTGACCCTACAATAAATCTTCCGTCCCATTTGGAACTTGCACATTATTTATGGCATATTTCGGAGCCATCTCATGATTGTTGCATATTATTTTTTAACTTAAAACTTACAAATCAGAAATAAGAAATTTCCTAGACAACAATGCCTTACCGATCAGCACCAGGCGACGATTTTTGAAGGATCTCTTCAAAAATATTGCTAAACTTTGTTGTCGTCCCTTATATGCTCAAACTATTAGAGAAATTTGAATATTTGTAAATTTGGTCTCTTGTGCTTATCCTTGTGTTTAAAAGGCGAACCGCACATTATTGCTCAATTTTCAAGAGCTTATGATAACAACTTCGGCAAGGATTCACGCCACACAACACATTTCTTAGAAAATTTAATTTCTTCATAATCACTGTAATTTGTATTAATGACAAACCCGCTCTCACTTATGGTTCACAATACACGTAAGTTCGTTTAAATTTATTTTCGTTATTTATTTTGATTCGCGGCGCGGCGCATTCGCCAACGGCTTTTCCTGCAAGAAGAAAAACAACACGACCGTTCGTTATGAGAACCTAAAAACGAATAACGCATGAAGCATGAAGCACGACTCGACTGAGTTAACTCAACTCCAACACATGAAATACACATATTTTTATGCTAAAAGTATGCAACAAATATTTTAAGAAGATGTTAAGTTAACAGGGACTGGCACTTTGACTTGTTTTTAAGCCAAAGAACTGCAAAATTCACTTTTTATTGAATTGCTTTTAAGCAGTTGCAATTGGACAAATTATTTAAATATTAACCGATTTTGGAGTGACTCTAAATTTGTGATTGTATATACACGCAAACATAAGTATTTTCCTTATGTAAAATTAAGACGCTTTATTTTAAAAATTAACTTTATATTTTTGGTTGGCGATTATAATGGTATTTTTTATTTCAACTAATATCCAATAAGTTATTCCAAAATTTTACATAAAATAATAAATATATGAATCCAATCAGTTTTTTTACACAATCGTAAGAATTCTAGTTCTTCAATAAAGGAGTTGGAATGGAATCCTGAATCACACAATCATTCATTAACAGTATCAGAATCCAGAATACGTTGGGCGGCGCGTGCTTTAGAAGTTGTTGCTGCTTTTTCCATTTCCTCAGGGTCCACATCCTTTTCATCGACTTTTTGATCGAGTGCCTCCAGCTGCCGCTTAAGCTCTACTATACGAGATTTTTTACTATTAATGAGTAGAATGAATTTCTCAAGCAGCTTGGTTTCTCGATTTTTGGATTCGTCCACATATTGCTTGTATTCTGCCAATGTTTCACTATGTGTATTTGAGCTCAATTTCAGCATCTAAGAGTTGAAAACAATTCGATATCTTACGTAGCTCAACTTCCATGTACAATGATGTTTCAAAGCCTTGACATTTGTATAGCTTAAATAGCTCAATTCATAGTCAAATTCGACCAGACCCATATCTGTGGACATTGCCTTGTTGCACTCATTGTAAAACTCTTCATATGGCTGATCCAAATGCTCTGCAAACTTAGTTGTACCTCCATAGCTTTCTATTTTTTTTTTTAATTTCCAAGACAATTCTCTTATATATTTAATAAAGTATAGGATAATGTTTTCTTTTGTTTGCAAGTTTGCAGCCGTATTTGTGAAAAAAATGAAACAGAAAAAATTAATCCTTTTCTTTACTTCTTAACAGAAAGAAATTATGTTACTTAATATAGTATTATTAACACCATATACTCTACCAAAAACAATCACATTTTTGTATTATATAATTTTATATATATGTATATATATTACATGCAAAAACCAATGTGTATACATGATTCCATGATGGCATTTCCAGGATTGCATTCGTAAGCCTTTAAAGTGCAAAAAAGTAAAGTAAAGTTTTTTTTTGGCTTTAAACTCAATTTAAAACTAAATAATAAAAAAAAAACCTTTTAAAAAGGAACTCATAATTATATAATATAAAAGCTAAAAAAGATATCCATTATCAAAAATAAAAAATTTTGCATTTAAAGTAACTAAATTATAAACTAATAGCTAAAGTGTATTAGCAAATTAAAATAAAATGTAATAATTGTAAAATTGTAAGCATAAAATGATGTATTGAAGTTTTCTCTTTTAAGTGTTTTAATAAGTAAAAATTTGAAATTTATTTTTTTTCCAGAGACAAGAGACATGCCAGTGTGCGAGCTCGAACTTGTCCAACGATACCACAGTGGTGCGAAAGCGCATCAAAATCGTTGGAAATATTTGAACCTTGAAATATAGGGTAAGGACTAATTTGAAAATATTTTGAATAGCCCTAACGGGTATTCTATTTATAGAAGGAGAAAATACCAACTATTCTTAAAAAAAGAGCAACATTATTATTCGCAAAGATGCAAGACTTCAAGTACATATGTATGTATGTGACATGTGTAGTATGTTGCACCAACTGCATCTAAGGGATTTCCCGCCTTTTTGAACTACATTCTGCAATTGTTTTCAAGATCAATTTAAATAAAAGTTATTAATTAAAAAAATGGTATATAAAAAATAAAAATTAAAAGTGTTTAAGGGCTCTAATTTCATGTTATTTTTAGTACCATGAAGAACGGATAATAAATCAAAACCGATTTTGGGCTACAAGGCAGTTAAATGCATATCGGTGAAAATAAGTGTAACGCACAATTTTTCCCCCGACCTTCTCCGATTTTGATGATTTTTACAGATTCGGTAGAGCTACTAGCCAATAGTAACCACGTCAAATTTTATTTCAAAATTCCGATTGTTTATCGAGTTATCGATATTTTAGACTATTCTTTGAAAAGCCATATCTTCTAAACAAATAAAGATATTGAAGCGCATTTTTTTTCCATGAAAGATAAAATATTAAATTAAAAAAATTTTATTTATTTTTAAGATTTGTTTTTAATAATTTTTTATCATTTTTAGTTTTCAATTTTAAAATTCAAAAGTGATCTCCCACTTTAAAAAAAAAAGTGTTGATCTCATTTTATGCGTCGAAGTTCACTGCGAAAAACAAAAAATAAAAATGAGGTAACTCTTAGAATTGTAGAAGTTATGCTTATTTTAGTGAAAAAATTTTTATCAAATTTTGTACAGTGTTTGGAAACTATAAAAAACTTTGGAATGCTAAATTAGGTCGCTGTATCTTCTAAAACACACGAAACACAACGAATTTTGTACAAAAAACAATTTTTTGTCCGATTGGTCCTATGGGAGCTATATGATATAGTCAACCGATTTTGATAAAATTTGGTAGTGTTTGGGAACTATAAAAAACTTTGGAGCATCAAATTTGGTTACGATATCTTCATAATCAAACCAAACACAACGAATTTTGTACAAAGAACGTTTTTTTGACCGATGGGAGCTATATGATATAGTCAATCGATTTTGTACAGTACTTGGGATTTACAAAAAACTTTCGAGTGCCAAATTTGGTTACGATAACTTCATAAACAAATGAATTATCCATCTAAAACTTTTAGTTTTTTCCGAGGACCTCTGAAAAACCCCTATGGGAGCTTTATAATATAATCCCGATATCCAAAAAAATAAAATAAACTTGGCTTCCGTGGTTGCTCTAGCTCTTACCATCTCTGAGATCTAGGCGCTCATACAGACGGACAAACGGACAGGGGTATATCAACTTCTCTAGTCACCCTGATCATACTTTAGGTAACTTTGGGGGGTCTCCGACGTCGCCTTCTGTATTTGCCTGGAGGCCAGCTGTGCCCCTACCCACAGCCAGAGTGATCTAAGGTGGTTCAAAACAGCTTTTATCAAGTAGGAAGGAGAAAGTTCAATTGAGAATACTCTAAATGGCTTATGCTAAGCATATTTAGAAGTGCATCATGTAAGAGATAAGGGTTTCTTATTCCGGCAACTAATAAAAAAGGAGAAACAACATAACCAGTTATTAATTTATGCAAAAAATATCATTAAGATTAAGAATCCTACGATTTTTCAATGAAGAGAGATCAATTAGGATAAGTCTACTTGCATAAGGAGACAAACGGATATTGGTTTCCCAGTTTAAACTGCATAAAGAAAAAAGAAGAAACTCTTTCTGCACAGATTCAATACGTGCTTGATGTTCCAAACAAAGGAACAGTACTCAAGTACTGGGCGGACGAGGGCAGAATAAACAACGTTGGTCGTATAGGCATCGTTAAATTATTTCGACCAGCGTTAAACGTATCCTTGGCTTTATTTCCAACTGTAGAGACATGAGAGTCGAAGCAAATTTTGGGGTCAAAAGTAACAACCAAATCGGTAAATAAAGTAATACGCACCAAGGGATTACCATTTATAAAGTAACTAACCAAGTGAAGCTTATATCAATGATATGTCATAAACAAATACTTAGAAAGATTTAAGTTCAAATGATTAATAATACACCAGTAATGAAGAGAGTTTAAATCATCCTGAAGTAAAAGATGCGACGTGGAGTCTTTAAATGAGAAACAAAGTTTAACATCATCAGCAAACATCATAACACGGACATGGGAACACGTGTGTATGAGCTAGATGTGTATTTTATAACTTATATATAACTTTTTATAACTTTGGCTACAAACTAATTTCTAGCCTAGAACACTCTTTCGCATTTTCTCGACGACTCGATGAGTTTTTTAGTGGAAAGAATATTCTGAGTGCGTGAAAAAGTATTAAAGTTTTATCCGTAATGAGTAACTGGAAATGTTCAATTTTATATACAATATACCATTTTACCATCACAGTAAATCTATCAAGAATTTAAAAATTAAATAATGAAGTCGAATGTGATTTTTAAGTAGTCTGGATTTATGTTTCAGTTTAATTTTTTTTTTAATTGCCTTTTGCCATGACATTTTATATAAATTTTTCAAGTTTAAAAGTAAAATAATTCAGTTTAATGCTTGTGACAAATTCGAATTGAATTAACAATTCAAAATGTAAGAATTTTTGCTAATTAGCCATCCATATTAAGTACCATTACGGTCCTCAGGGCGTGTCTCACTGTAGAAGCCCAAATTCATTGTTGGAATCATGTTGCTGTAAAAGGATATTTCTGCCGCTGACGGCCGAATGGGCTGCTGTACTACATCCTGTACCGCTGATTGTATATGTGTTGCCTGCTCTGTCACCACTTGCGGGGCCAGTACAGAAGCATTCAACGCTTCTTGAGCACTCTTTGCAACACTATGTTGTAGCTCATGCACTTTTATGTGCGTCTCGAGATCTGACTGATGCAAGAACGTAATGCAACAAATGGCACATGTGTAGTTCGGGCCGTGCGCCTCCAGCTCATGACGTTGCAACTTCTCGGGTCTATTAAAGCCTTGACCGCAGATTTTACACGCAAACAGTGAATCTAGATGCAACGCGCGATGACGTTGCAAATCGCGTTCCCGCTGGAATGCTTTGTCGCACACGTCGCAACGGAAATTACGAGAAGGTTTACCAGAGGGTCTTGGGATGTGCTGCTGTTTTACTGCCACGGTTTGCTGTTGTTGTGAATAGTTCAAATACGCCGATTCAGCGCTACTTTCTACGTAAGGATGCAGTGGCATTGGCAGTTGCTCAGCCGAAATTTGAACATTGCCAATACGCGATTTTTGCTGAACGTCACGTCTATCATGAACCTGCATGTGCATTTGTAGCTTATCCCTACGAGAAAATGAAGAGGGACATCGAGTGCATTGAAAAGGTTTCACCTCGGCATGTGAACGTGTATGCTTCATGAGTTCCAACGGAGTTTGAAAAGAACGTGGACACTGTTGACAAACGAAAGGTTTTACACTGCTGTGTATACGCAAGTGCTTGGTTAAATTGGTGTTGCGCGAAAACGATTTATAGCACACATGGCAGGTATAAGGTCGAACACCGGTGTGTACAATGGTATGCTTTTTGAGGTCTGAGCGTCGACAGAAACCTTTACTGCACTGAGCACAGACATAAGGACGATCTGCGTCGTGGAGCTCCTTTATGTGCGAAATCAGTGCTGGGCGAGTGCTTAGGCCTAGCTGACAGTAATTGCAACTGTATGGTGTGGTCGAGTCATGAGAATTCAATTCGTGCTGCCGACAGTCCTCTTGAAGTGTAAAGGCCAAGTCGCAAAATTGGCAAAGAAATGCGCTTTTTGGGTGCATGTCAGCGGAAACAATAGTGCCAGTCTCTACAGTTTGGTGTCCCCTCATTAAGGTGTGCATTTGAGCCGCATCCATGCCCAGAGGCATATCGACATCCTCTTCATGTTGAACGTCCTCGTCGTCATCATCCTCATCGTCAACATCAGAGCCAATGAGAAAATCTTCATCCTCACTGGATTCAAATAATTGATCCGGGTCCACATCTATAATTTCACAGTCATCCTCTGGTTGAAAAATACCGGGGTTTCCATTCAAACCAGGCCGAAATTTGGGATCCAGTTTTATAACCATGTGCAAATCCTGCTGAAGTAAGTGTTCACGCTCCTGCATGCTTCGGCGTTGCTCATAAAAATCCTCAAGCATATCAAGACAGGGTAGACAAATACGTTCCGGTAGAAATTCGTGACGCTCATACTAAAAACGATAATTATTATTTAAATATGGATATATTCATGTATATGAACATATTTTTATTTATACCTGAACACCTAACAAATTTAAGCACAGGTCGGCAATTAATGTTTCTGCTCCGTTCTCCGTTTTATCGAACTCTGAGACTGTTTCGTATATGTTGGGTGACGTTTCTGACAATTCTGAGCGGTGACAAAGGCGGCAGATGGAAGTAGCCAGCATGTTTGCATTGTTTTTGTGAGTTTCCCCGGACATGTCTAGTACGGCTTCTGTATCCAAATTAAGCATTTTGCTGCAGATATGTATGTCTATACGTTTTTTCACAGCCACAAATTGTGTGTTAAATTTTCAACTTTGCATTCGCTTTCTTTAGATGTATGCGTTTCAATATACATAATTCGTATAATTAAAATAACTTCAATGCATTGACTTATTGCATTTTTACAAATAATAATCATTAAATAAAAGCCGTGTCGCATTTCGATTTTGATACACCGATATGCCGACTACGTCTTTTGATTTAATCCATCGATTGTCTTCTGTTGAGCTCAAAGAGTATATACTCTTTGGTTGAGCTATTTCCGCACATCGATAAGATACTTTAATGTGTTGCACATCGATAAAACATTTAAATGTTTCATCGGTTTTTGTTTAACTATATGTAATTTAAAAAGAGAGTCATGAGCTCCACTCGGTCTCTCTTAATATACCCTTTAGATAGAGTTTATTCGAATCGGGCATATAAGCAACTTGAAAGCCATGCTTGCGCGAGCAATTTGTATAACTTGAAATTTTTTTAAATTCAAACTAACAAATCAAACTACTAACAAGCATCAAAATATTCCTCCGTATCATAGGTTTAACTGGTGTCATCTATGCAAAGTATTAAAAAACCCCCAACTAAATTTAAATAAACATGTAAAGCATGTGACGGCTACAAATGGCGCTATTTTATAAAAGTTTGCATTTTTTATTTAGTTTATTGTTTTCACCTAATTTATAATAATTTCCAATCAGAACTGTGGTATCTAAAGATGTAGTCAATTGCTAAGAGTTAATTAACAGCATACCTTCGAAAAAACTATTAATGCCATTTGTAGCTGAGAGATAATAGTTTAGTTATTATTTTTTTTAAAAGGGTATACAAACTTCAGGTCACCGAAATAAACTTTTTCATCGGCTTATTTGTTTGGGGGTAGCTCTAGCCAGCAGCTGAGCTTATGTCCTCTTATCAAAGCGGCATTTTCAACAACTGCACACACGCGCTCAGGTCGTTATTTGCTTCTGTTTTGTAAAAACGTTAGTTTTGGCGGCGAACGATTTGGTTCTATTAATTTAAAAATTTCTCGCCAATTGTGTAAGAGCCCAATTAAAGACAATTATAAAGAGAATTTACCAATTTACATGAAAGTTATATTTACGATTTACCGCTAAAAATAACTTTTTAATAGTTCGCTGACTATTTTAGATTTGCTTCATTAAATGTAAATTTGAATAAATAAGTGTGTGAAAGTGTTTATAAGTAATAAAATACAAATTCTCAAACTCGCAACAATAAAAAGAAATCACAAATCTAAGAATTACCGACAACTGGCATGAACAGTTAGGCCTACGCCTGGGCACAGTAGGGGGCTCCGAGCGTTTCGTGGAAGAAGCCAACAATTAATATTATTTTTTTTGCCCTATTCATTGGGGGAGTAGAAATAACGGTACTTTGCGTGTATATGTAACTGTGCTTCGGTGCGTATGCATGTCTTTTACATATTTAATAATTCACACCAGAGTGTTCCTATTAAAATACATTGTCCCGAGTAATATATTTATTTATATACTATATACTTGTGTGTCCACAAAACTTTTCCACTTATGTTTGTGAACATATTGTGTCTTCAGTATGTTTCCCACGATCGAACTTTTGTCGTTTAGCCAAAATTTGAGCTTAATTTTTTTTTGGGCTCATCATCTTATTAACGCACGCAACTGAAAATTGGTTTATTTTGTTAAGTCTGATTTTTTTGATATTGCACTCTTTTCCAAACTGCAGAATGTAACGGTGTTTAATTGTAGTGCGTCACAATTATAAATCCAACTAAGCATTACTCTCTACTTATCCACTTATAAGCCATTGAAAATGTTGTGTGAATGTGGATCCATGACAACTGCATTAAAGTTATGTATTCAACTTTTCTTTTAAGATCTTCCTATATAAATTATTATTAGTTGTATTATTGTAAACAAAAAAGTGTAAATAAATACATTCTGAAATATTGCGACGCATTTCCTTTAATATGTCTTAAATAAACCACTGTCAAAAATCTTTCAATTCCAACTACTTCAAGACGCTTAGCTTCCTTTTAAGACAGGTAAATTAGGCACCTCACAATAAAAATCTCGGTTGGAAGATATCTCTGTACCACTAACAAAGATTTTGATTGCGTTTCTTGTCAATTCGGAAATTTGTGTTTACTTGATTGAATCTTTAGCCAGTGTTCTAAAATAAAGCGTATAAAGCGTGTTTCTACAAGCCCCAATTAACTAGATTTACACACTTGTACACCATGTACTATGTATGTACGTACATATATATGTACCATATATTAACAAGTAACAAGTTCGAGGTTAATTTCAAAGTCATTCTACTTGCACTAAAGCATTAACACTGTGCATCAGTTTTGAAACAATTTTTAATGGCATGATGCATGATGATTATCATTTTCGATGATAATGATGGATTTTACGTTTTCAGGCCAAACGTATTTTTATGTTATAAATAACCTAACTTTTTATTTACAAAGCTTTGAATATTTTTTTTTTAGTTTTCATTTTTTTGATTTTGTGATTACGGATATCATACAGAATTGCAGTCATCCCGCCACCAGATTGACTGTTGTACAGTGTAATGTGTAATGGAGACAGAAGTACATATGCACAAACATTTATACTGAAATTGAGTCATTAAGTTGCTTTTTTCTGAATTAACGTCTAGTTAACTTATAATCTAATGCTTTTTATTGCCTGTAAATATGAGATGAGCTTGACTTGCAAAAATAAAACTGAGCATTAGTAGATTTAATTGGTTTAAGTTAAGCAATAAGAATCATGCCACCATCTTATCGCCAAGTTTCTTGAACATCGTTTCATTATTTATGTACGGGTATGTACATATGTATGTATATAATGGGTATTTTTCAATAGCGCCCGAACTATAATTTGAAAAAACAACGAAATATTCATGAATTAATGGCATTTATGTTTTAAAAATTATATCTGATAAATCACCATCACGACTAGTTGCTACAAAGCACATTTTCAAGAACTTCTGGTGTTATTTTTTTAATGGCACGACTACATATGTATGTTGACATCAAACTGATCAAAAGTTGTTGGTTTGGCGACAAATCTCACGTTGTACGTCTTTTGAAGTGATTCAATAATTCGATGGTTGCAAGAGCACCATCCTGTTGAAACAACAAATTGTTGATGTTTAGTCTTTTGATTTTTGAGAAGAAAAATTTATTGAGCATACGGCGATAACATAGACCATTCACAGTACCGGCAGCTTCTTCTTCCTTATTTCTAAAAAAAATATGGACCAATGTTGCCTTTGGCTGATAATCTACACCATAAAGTCAATTTTTTTGTGAGTCATATTATGTGCATCATAAAAATCAAAAAGCGCTCCATAAGTTTGTGGAACAGATTTTGATATTTAGAATACATTTCCAAATCGTGTGTATGGTGATTGGCCAAACCTGACTGAATGGAAACGTCAAAACGAATGACAATTTACAGTTTGACAGTGGACAGTTGAAAGACAGTTGCCAAATTAACTATATTTCTGTGCTCAGTGTACTTGTGCGAAATTTTAGTCAGCGAGCACTAATAAAAAGTCCCGTCACGGTCGCCCAAGCATCCTCGAGTAAGGCCAGAAAACGAGCACACTGCGTGAATTTTGTTTTTGTAAAATGGTCGGCTTTCTGCTTGTGCATCTGGCTGGCGCCACTTGCAAGAAATAACGGAAAGAGCTCTGGGAGCAAAAAGAGCCATAATAATATAATGTTGTAAGCTCATTTTTTTGCGTTATTTAAGTTTAATAATACTAAGTTATAGCCAGTTAGTAGTTGGTAAACGTTTAAATGATTGACCTCTATTACGTAACAATTTGGTTAACAACCGAAAAATTACCAGCTGTTGCTTACTAGTACTTATCCTTCATTACAATCTCATACCCATAAACAAATATGTAAGTTAAACATACTACGTATTGCACTTCCACTATGTACTAGTTACCACGTAGTAAACATATGCGTATATACATATTTATACATATATGAATGTAGATAATAAGCGTTCAGGGCATAGTAGGTCAAATAGCTTTGACATGACATACAAACACAGTGCAAGTACATATTAATTACTACATCTACATAAAATTTCAAGTCTCAACTGAAATAGTATATTCATTCATATTGTATACCCACTCCAACCGTGTTGTGATATAATTGAATCGCGTTGTATTATATGATGAAAATTTTTGGCTAAACTCTAGATTAACGAACTTATCAAGAAAGAAACAAGAAATTTGTTATTACATATAAATAAATTACGATAAAAATGAACAAATTATCAAAGTTTAGTTAGCTCCTTGTTGAAATAGCATAAAACGTATACGTACGATTTTATAATATATGCACCTGATTAATATTCTAAGCTCAACCCGAAAACCATCATTTAAACATCAAATATTGATCCTTAATATAATATCAGAGCAAAGAAAAATACTGCTTTGAAAGTAAAAACCCAAATATATAGGGCTACTGATTTCAAAGGCACACAATCAATTATTGTTTCTAGGCTTGATTAGAATACCCAAAAGTGTGCTAGTAATATATTAAAGTTCAATCCCCCTAATCCAATCAAAATAAATACCATATTACAAAAACAATAGAAAATTTCATGATAAGAATTTGCCAAAAATAAATACGTAGATGTAAGTACATAGGCATGTAGTGTTTATTCCATTGACTTTGCAGGTGGTACGTTAGTTTCTTTTAGTCCGGTGAGGTAAGTCCGTAGCGACAGTCGTGCCACTTGATCTCTATACATATAAACTAAATGGTGTTCATTTTACAAAGTGACTTAGTTAAAAATAACTTTAAAAAATGGCAGCACCTTGTTTAAAGTGGATATCCGCAATTCAGTCGCTACGACACTTGGGCTAAAAGTTGTTAAAAAGTTTATTTCTGTTACAACATTATGGTTAAAACAAAACATGTAACATTATCTGTATAATAGATACATAGTCTTTCGAGTTTGATACATGCGGCGGGTTCTTATCGGTTTAAAAGGGTTTTAAAATCGATTTGTATTCATTTATCTCAACTCTTAGCAGTTAAGATAATTTAAAAACAAATTATACACTATAAATACTCTATGGTAAATATTGGCGCTTTTTACAACACAATTTAGTGCAGAAGTGCCCTACTGTTTTTATTCAAGGGTCTGTGTCAGGCACAAATACATACAACAACAAATAACACTAAAGAAATGATTTTGGAACAACATAATTATGTTAATTTTTTGGTAACACTAACACAGACTTGTAAAGTCACAAAAGGAAAAATGTCGCTGCAATTTATGCAAACAGGAATCGGAAATGCCCACATTATTGCATATAAAGTTAATATCCGATCAGGGTCCTTATGGCTTTATAGCTCGCAAAGAGAAGGTCGGATTTAGAAAATGTATCCACAAACTTCACTTTCGCAAGTTTGGGCTAAAGTGTTTGTTCTTTAGTGTCCTTTGGAACGGAAGACATTGCTATATCGTTACTCATAGACTTCTATCTTCTAGAATCTAGAAAGCACTTTAAATTTGTTAAATCAAATTTTAATAGAATAAAATGTCACATTTTTTTTTTCAAAATTACAAGTAGACGGGCATCTTAAATTCCTTTGGAGCAGCATGGCTTGCTTTTGTGAAGTGATCGGTTTGGCCTGTATACTGGCGCTTATGAGCTTTTCGATAAAGGCGCCGTACCAGATGCGTATGGTGTTCATTTTCTTTGGAGCTGGTGCAATTGTATTGCTCTGCGTGCCTTTTATGATACTGAGACCAAGGGACTACCGCAATGCGCTGTAAGTGATTTCCAATGTCTATTGTAATGCATTTGCATTTAGGGTAACACGAATTAAATTATTTACAGGGTCCCGGCTTGGTGTTTTCGACAACTATGCAAACTTATGGGTATAACGATGGAAGTCCGTGGCGTACAGAATGTAAGGAAAGATCATGGCAGCGTTGTATTAATGAACCATCAAAGTGCATTGGACTTGTGTGTTTTGGCATACCTATGGCCTGTTATTGGTCGCGCTACAGTTGTGTCCAAGAGGGAGATACTCTTCTTACCCTTTTTCGGTGTTGGAGCCTGGCTTTGGGGCACTTTGTTTATAAACCGATCGAAAAAAACTGATTCTATTAATTCGCTTCAAAAGGAAGCTATGGCAATACGTGATCAAAACTGTAAGCTGTTGGTCTTTCCCGAGGGCACACGTAATATCAAGGATACGTTATTACCATTTAAGAAGGGCTCCTTTCATATTGCACTGCAAAGTCAGTGCACTATACAGCCTGTGGTAATATCAAAATATACATTTTTGGATGAAACTAATTATTCCTTTCGATCGGGTCATGCTTTGATACACATACTACCCGAGATATCAACGGATGAATATAAAAAGGATGACATGGATCAGCTTATTAACAAGTGTCATTCGGTAATGCAATCTGAGTATACAAACCTGAGTAGAAAGGTCAAGACTTAAACTTAAAAAAACATATGTCAGAATTTTAAATGTAATACATTAACGCCTCAGGTTAAAAAAGTTGCACTGAACTCTAGCTAGTTACTATTTTTTTTTATAAATATGGTTTTTGGATTGTATTAATCCAAAAAAAAAAATCCTATTTTTCTTTAGTAAATTGCTATTTTTAATTATTTATAAGGCTAAACGGTTAGTACATACATAAGTGTTATAATAAACTACAAGTACGAGAAATTTTAGTCTTATGGAATTCTTCATACAGTGAAGTTTGGAAGCAAATTTGAATGAATTTCAGGTCTCGATGGGAACGTCTAACGCTAAAAAGACTTGGTGTTCTCTTTAGATAGTTTCTACACCTCCTGACAATTTTGCACGATTCGCTGGCCTGTAGATCTTTTAACGCTAGATTTAACTAGAATCTTAAGAATCTTTTAGTCTAAAAAATGAAAAATTGTTGTTGTTTAATTTTTTGTAATGAATGTAATGCGTTTTTATCGAAATTACATCATTGCCTGCAAATAATTAAAAAATCTTTTGTTGAGCAATTTGAAATATAGAACTAGTTCTACATTCTATATTCTTTGATAAGAGTCAAGGTATATTTATTTTACATATAATCTTTGTACCATAAGGTACAGGGTATAAGAAGCGAGAGGGAGAGAAGCAAACACGCATCCAGCTATATTTGCCTAGCCAATAATTAATAAATATTAATTAAAATACCATGCATAGAGACAACCTACCCCATGCACAGTCGCAAAGAAACCAAAAATTTGTGATTTGAGCCACTTCGGCCGGAGTATGATGCTATCTGATTAAGTTTGTGCAAGCCGAAAATGAATCTAACATACAGAAGGAGACATCGGAAATTCGCAAAAGTACCTAAATTATGATCAGGGTGACTAGAGAAGTCGATATACCCTTATCCGTCTGTCCCTTCTGTCTGTCTGTCTGTATGAACGGCTAGATCTCAGAGATGGTAAGAGCTAGACCAACCATATTTTCAGATTAGAATCGTTATTATGTCAGGGGAGACAAATTTATTTCATATTTTTGATATCGGGGATATATTATATTGCTCCCATTGGGCTGTTTCAGAGGACCTCGAAAAACCCCAAATGTTTTAGACAAATAATTCGTTTGTTTATGAAGATATCGTAACCAAATTTGGCACTCGAAAGTTTTTATAGTTCCCAATCACTGTACCAAATTTGATCAAAATCGGTTGACTATATCATATAGCTCGCATAGGACAGATCGGTCAAAAAAAAGTTTTTTTGACAAAATTCACTATGTTTCGTTGGTTTATGAAAATATCGTAACCAAATTTGTCAAATAAAATATCTTTTGGAGATCTTAAGCAATATATCGGACTTAATTGTGGTGGAACAGGGTAACCCAAAGTTTCCGCGCACGACATTCAAAAATTTTTGCTAACACTGGCAGCATTACGCATTAAGTATATATATTCTTGATCAACATCAACAGCCGAGTCGTTATAAGAGATATAGAGCTCAAATTTGACCAAAAGATGCACATAATAGTCAAGTAGATCAAGTTTTTCAATTTATTTTGATATTGCCCCGTTCGCTAGTAGGGGGAAATAGTTCGGTACTGAGTATAAAAACTAATTTATTAACATTAATTATTGTACTATCATGTTCAACATAGAACAAACTTAAATAAAAAAATTTAATACAGTCGAGGCGGTGCCCGACAGTGTAATACCCTGTACCTATTTTCTCAAATAAAAATTTATTCCTGCATATTCCTTCTAAGGACTTTCCAATTGGAATTTATTTTTTTTTTGTGAAATTCGATATTTATACCTATAAGTTCCCTAAATTTTTACCGATTTTGATGAAACTCGAATGTTACGTCAA
The DNA here is from genome assembly GCA_949987675.1 of Chymomyza fuscimana. Classification (NCBI taxonomy): domain Eukaryota; kingdom Metazoa; phylum Arthropoda; class Insecta; order Diptera; family Drosophilidae; genus Chymomyza; species Chymomyza fuscimana. The sequence continues at coordinate 61,580,001 of OX465088.1, forward strand.
AGAAGTTATTTAAAGTATATGGGGTAAGTTTCAAGTTGTTATATTGAGGGGTGTGGGAGAAAACACGGTAAATCGATTGCGGGGGGTGGGGGGACCGCATCGATAAAATTTGGATGTGGATTTGTTCATTAGAGCCACATGAATCAGCTTACCAAAAATTGTGATTTTAGGTCACTTTTAACCATAATTACGTAGAGTCAAATATTGATGCAGTTTATAGGCAAAAGTGGTGAAATTTGTACATTTTTGACTATAACTTTTGCTGTATTTGTCCGATTTTGTTCATTTTTGACACACAGATGCATGTAACTACAATGCATCGCTCTATTAAATTTCAGATGAAAATATTAAACGGTGTGGCAAAAAACGAAAAGCGAAACTCTGCTGCGGGGGAACCGGGGAAGATATTGACATGATTCAACAAACTTTATCTTCTCAGGGAATATGCGCACTAGCTGGTAAAGTTTCGTATCTCTAGCTCTACGATAAGCATATTGGTATAAAGGACTTGGGGTCTGCCACGCCTCCTTCTGTCCGTTACATACATTGCACAAATCTAGTATACCCTTTGTACCTATAAGTACAGGGTATAAAAATGCGTAGCGTAGCGAAACATAAACTTTTTGCTCCCAGTGCTCTTTCCAATTTTACAAAAACAAAATACACACAGTGTGCGAGTTTTATTACCCTACTCGAGAATTGTTTGTGCGACCGTAACGGGACTTTTGTTGTAGATGTTGTTGTAGGGCTCTTCCCGTTAATTCCGCTGCTAATCAGGTACTTGGCCAGGCTGGGTACATAGGCATAGTATGGCACAATTGTTATACATAGTTGCTCAAACTCCCCCTAAATGTCACCTGACGCAATATTTTTGACCCCCTGCCGTTTTCTTAGATTTACGGCAGCTGAACAATATGATATCTGAACATTATAAAATGATTTTGAAATTAGCTGAACTTTTATTGTAACTTCAAGAATTTACATAAACAAATTGATAACACTATTTTACACGAAAAATTAACCTTCGTAAAAAAGTGTTTTTTAGCGTAATTTTGGGTCGAGAAGCACGAAAATTACAACCTTTTTTTTCCTTAAGCACCGTTTTCGAGATTTTTTCGAAAAACATGTTTTTGGTAACTTTTTTCAGTTATTCGTCAATTTCTGGTGAACGAATGAACTTTATAAGCAAGATCAAACCAATGTGTTGCTTTAGATAAGTTCAACGACAAATTCAAGGTCAAGGTGCTAATGCACAAGAAACTGTACGCAAAAATACACACTAATTTTAATAAACATAAATAAATTTCATATTCTTCATATGTATATATCTACTATCCCTCCACCACATAAAATCACTAAGATTTTCACCTTTCCAAATAAAAGTTTCAAATGAAAACAATAAAACACTTCAGTATTTACAGATATGTTAATATTAGTATACAATGTAAAGCCACCAAATGAATGTAATAAATCTGTCACTTTTTGTCACAACTGCTCACACCCTCAATCCTTTTGAATTTGTTACACCAATAAATCTTTTTTAGGTAAAATATCTACAGGATATTCGTTTGTTGATTACTGTACCGATTGATCCATATTTTATATAAAATCTAATTGAACCAAAACATCTTTTAACATATATATACATATATGTATATGTATATGTGTTTTCGTCCTCAGCATGAAGAATGCATGGGAAACAACAGAAGGCATGAGTTAAACTATTTGATTTACTCATAACACTCACAGATGGTATCATAACAAGTATGATTAATATTAACTACCCGTTTTTATTGTATCATGCACTCTTTTATAACTTGCTTTCATAGTGACCAGACTGTTAAATTCTTGAAATATAGTGCATACTTACAAATAGACCAACTAATAAACTTAGATTTTTTTGTCATTATTTCAAATCATTTTAAAAAATATTTGTACCAAAAGACTTGCACAATTCTCAGAAATTTTAGCTTATTTAAAAATGTAGCTTTTTCCTTTTTTTTGGCATTTTTAGTCGTACAAAAGTAACGTCACGCCAAAATGCAAATGACCATATGCTATAAATTTTGGCTCAAAAATTAAATTAAGTGCCCAAACATTTTGAGTATGTGGCATGACATAAGTTACTTCGAGGAAAAAATAAAGGTGGTTTAAGCTTTTCACAAAAGGCCGTGAAGTATGTGAGCAGCTGATGAAAACTCTGAAGCATTGTGAAAAATTAACATCATTATAACTCCCAGATGATACCCATCGCTGTGTTTTGAGTATGAAAAATGCGTATGGGATCATTATGATCCCAATGCACACCAAAACACGTTCAACTTTTATATCGGTCAAAAACCCCAAAATAGCTGATCATGTGAAATTGTGTTAGGATCAGGTTTACCAACCAACATAACAAAAAAGAATGGGTGCAAATCCTTTAGTTTCATAAATTTGTAATGGAGAAAAACGTATTTATTAAAAATTACATACAAAATATTAATTAAAAATTGTATTTAAAACAGAAAGAATCTAAAAAATATTGTAACAAATTAAATGTATATTTATTATATAAAAATAAATACTTAATAAAATTAATTATGTACAATATAGTTGTATTTGCTTGCTCCTTTTCTGCCAGTTTTTTAAACTTTCTTAACATTTTTTGTTAAATAAATATTAAAAGTAAAAAAAAATAAATCTTATGCCAAATAGCAAACTCACTGAGCGCATCGAACCCTCCATCAAAAGGCTTTGCAAAAATATTTTGTAATCTACTCGATACTCTCACGCATTGTTACGTGACGAATTACACTAGTTTACAAATTTAAGGTTCATCCAGTGAACCATCGTATAAAAGTGTTTCTTAGAATAATTTTGGGTCGAGAAACGCGAAAATGGCAACCTTTTTTTTCTTAAGCACCGTTTTCGAGATATTTTCGAAAAACATGTTTTCGTGAACAAATGTATCAACATGAAAGACGATGAGATGAAAAGCTATTGATGTGCTCTTCACAGTGATATATGTATAATTGTGTACCGATTTGGTACAAACAAAATTATAGAAGTTACAAGCAATAAAAGTCTTAAAAAAGTGTAATTTTTGACCATTTTTTTAAATTAAAAATTTTCGGTTTGCTTTTTATTAACGAACAAAATTTTTTAAAAATGATGTTAAGCTTTAAGCTAACAGAGAATAATTTTTTCTTTAAACATTTCAAATCTAAGATCTTCGAAATCGGGTAAGAATTGTAGATGTTATGGAACCATGAACGAAAAATCACGACTACAGCTGCATACAAATTCGTGAAGACGTAACTGAACACAAATGAAAAACTTTGAGTTAAACATTTTTTTTCATACAAAAGTGTGATATTTCTCGGGTTTTCATCTGGACCACCATCAACAGTGAAAATAAAAATCGGTTTGATTTTACCGAAAACATCTTTAGAGATTTCATCAAAAGCTTGAAGGTTAAGAATCCTCTCGAAATCCAATGCATGCGACCATGCTGTCGAAGAAGAATGTTTCCCAGATCTCACTGCGACGTAAGTGGGCCCAGAATAGGTCACTCTTTCTCGACTTCCCAAAACAAGTTTTTTGTATGACGATGCCAGCATAAACTGAAGGACGCTAACTTGTTTTTCTGCCATAAGCGACCGAGATAACGGTGCCACGAAAGTCATCATTGTACTTCCTTCGTAGAATACATTGACTAGGAAATAACTTCTAAATTTCCCCCCGCAGTTTTTACACAAAATAATTTTTTATTCGCACGCTTTAACTTTACGCGAACATTTTCACCAATACCAATTTCATTCAGGTGCATATCCGCTGCATTTCAAGATTAAAATGAAAGCAAAAAGTAATAAAAGTGTGTGTGTCGCTTATTACTATTCGAAAATTATTCTGACTGAGTTGCAATAATATGCATATAACCATCGATAATAAAGGGAAAAGAGAACAATACAAAACTATTTTGCAGTGTAACCGGAATCTGCAAAGATATCTATGAAATTTTTCGCTATGAAAAACGAATTGATTGAGACTAATATCATTAAAAATGATATCTTAGTTCTGGAATCAAATAGTTTGGACCATTTTATTTGAGGGTTTGGAAAGAAAAATCAAAGTTGAATTGCAATTTTTCAAATGAAGATTTTCCATATGTTTTTTGAGTCACGTGACAATTTGCTAATTGTGCTTCCCAGCATTTATTTGTAGTTCCGTAGGAATTTCGGTATTTATAGCCAAAAACGGAGAAGCCCCACTAAAAAGACTTTTTTGTTGAATGCTTTCAAATGCATGCGCCTCAAAGCCGGAACAATCAGGATGTCCGCCTGTAACCAACCCCCGGAGGTGCCATGTAAAGCACACAGGAGGCGGAGCACCCTAGTTTTCTAAAGATCCGTCGTTACTAGCTTAATGGTTTGGCCCAACAAATTGAACCTCAAAGAGAAGCGTTTATTTAAAAAAAAAAATTATACTAATATGAAAATATTGGCAACTTTCATACAAACTTAAAGATCCGAGGTTAAAGGGTTAATTATCTTTTAACTGCAATTTTCGTTAAATTAACTGGCGCTATTAAAGTGTTGTTTCGATAACGATAAAAGACACGAAATTGATATCGCAAGAATTGCGTTTATTTCTATCGATTACTTTCGATAAAATTGTATAAAGTTCCATCATTGTAAATTGAAGTATTGTGTTTGATTTAATTTAAAAGATCGTAAAAAGCGAATTGCCAAAATAAGGCATACCGCCAGTGAAAGCAGATATGAAATAAGCCATCAAGATGTCGGTTTACACTGCTGAAGAAGAAAATGTTCCACCTCTTGTTTTAATTAAATCTGAAATCGACATTGATGATTCGAGTTTTATGCCGGACTCGGGTACAGAGCCTACTGTGTCTCATCTAATAGCTACTAAATTTGAAATCGACATGGTTGGCGTGAGCTCTGCGACGACGTCTGCCCAAGAAGATAATATCCCGCCTCTCGTACCAATACCCCGACTGAAATTGTATGATATTAATAGGCTACATCTTTTTGATACTTGTTTTATTGTGAAACGAATGGAGCAGCAAGATATCCTCCTTTCCTATTCCAAAGCTGTAAGCATTGTCGAGGAGGTCTTACAAAGATGGCGACGAGCCAATATACCTAATGGAATTGGTATTGCCATTCGGTTTGGGCATCATACGGTGGCATCATGTATTTTAACTTTGGCGTAAGTGAAAAATTGTGTAAAGACACTACAATTAGGTACGCATACATAATACATCTTGTCTTCTAATTGCAGAATTCTTAACCACGAATGCCACTTTTTTCCAACGGACAAACTCATGTTATCACGGCCTTTAAATGACTTACTTTGCCGAGCTGGTATTCAATACCTTCTAGCAAGTGGGCATATGTTGCTGGGACCGGCTTTCTTTGAACGCGTCGATACCTTTTTGGTTTATAACGAGGAGTATAAACTGTTAAAGGTGCTTAATGCTGCAAATTACGCGAAGCCAGTTGCACCAACAAGGCTGCCGCCAAATATGTGCTACACAATCACAACCACTGGATCCACAGGAGAACCAAAATTAGTGCACGTGCCATATGAGTGCATTGAACCGAATATTCATGGACTTAGGTAATACATCATAGCAATTTCTGAATTTAAACATTTATTCTACATTTCCCCAGTAAAAAGCTAAAATTGTGCAAGCAAGATATAATTTACTTGGGTACACCTATTACGTTCGATCCCTTTGTTGTTGAGTTCTTTTTGGCTTTACGGAATGGCGCAACGCTTCTAATTAGCCACTATTCAATGAACGAGTCGCCCACCGGCGTGCTTCGCATGCTATTTCCAAGCAATGAAGCCAGAAATGGAGTATCTGTTCTGCAGATGACTCCATCCTTATTTCGCCAGTTCGGCAGCACAGCCATTCGTGAACGTATCTTGAGCAGTGATAGCAACTTAAGGTATGTGCGATATATTTTACTATAAAAATACTCTTTTGGCAATAATATAGCTTTGAAAACTTGAAGAGTGTTGCTTTTAGGTGGTGAGCCTTTTCCGTTAAATCAAGAACTTGCATTATGGATAGATCCCCAAGTGCTAATGCAAAAGTTAATCTGCAACATTTATGGTATCTCAGAGCTATCGTGCTGGAGCATGCTATACATTCTACAGTCGTTGAATACACAAGTGTCGCTAGGAGTGCCCATTGATGACCAAACGTGTATTAAAATAGACTACAAAAATGAACCGGGCCAAAAAACTACTGGTATAGGTGAGTTGCTGGTGGGTAGCGCAACTCGCGTTTGTTACATTCCGGAGATCGATAATATGAACACTAAAGCGCTGGATGACAGTGGATATTGCTTCCGTGCTACTGGCGATTGGGTTCGACGTTCTGAAGACGGATCCTTATACTACTTGGGTCGCACTAATAATGTCGTTAAACGTGCCGGCAATCGCATAAGCCTTGGTAAGCACTTAAAACTTTTCAAAACTTAATTAAAAAACTTACCTTTCCTACCGTGCAGATAATATTTCCAAAAAAATCAATATACTTACTAATGAGTTGGTAACATGTCTGTGGGAACCGTATTGTCAAAAACTCATTTGCTGCATTTGCACCACTGAATCCACAACTAAATACCAACAACGTGCCCAGACCTACCATATTTTGGCGAAGCTTATGGCCGCAGAGCAACCAGATCGATTTGTTTATCTACAGCACTTTCCCTTTAACTCCCATGGCAAACTTGATGTTCCCCGATTGTTAAAAGAGTGCTTGCCTCTTGTAAAGACAGGACAAGATATTTTAAAGTCCTTTCTTCACGACACGTTAGAATGTGATGAAACACAGCAGCCAACGAATACTAAAAGATCAAAGAAAGAGGCATCGTCTACAAAGGTGGTATCCAATGGCTATGACCAAAGCTTTCGGCAAGCTGGTGGTACCTCGTTCCATGCTGTAACGTTGTCTCGGGAAATTGGCATGCAAATGTGCATCGATGATGAACAGCGGCATTTATTTGAGATGCTATTAGATGAGTCGGTGCCGTTGCGTGCTGTACTGCTTTACCTTGATAATGCCAAAATGGTAGCAAATAATACCAAACTAAAGCCAGTTGAGATGTCATTGAGTGCAAGTTGTAGTGGAAGCGGCAACAATTCGGAGATCACCCAATTAGATAAGCCAACCTTTAAATTTAAAGTAAAATGGACTGTTTCTTTAAAGAAATGCGTGGACTCATCTATTGCACAGTTAAATGACCAATTTATTTGCGTTGGCGCGCACTCAAAAATGGTGCGTACCATGGACGCGAACACAGGGGATATTCAGAGCACTATCACTTTGCCAGACCGCATCGAATGTAAAGTGACGTTTATAAACGAAGAAATGGCCATAGTAGGGTGCTACGATGGCTACCTTTACGCCTTCCATCCCCTAACAGGGAAGTTTTTATGGAATGTGGAAATTGGTGGCATGATAAAGGCACAACCGGTAATGTCAAGTGACGGAAGCCGAATTGTTGTTTGCAGTTATGCAAACGACTACAACGTCATGTGCATATCAACAAACGATCAAAGAATTATTTGGTGTATAAACATTGGTGAAAAACCAATTATTGCATCTCCGTTGGAGCTGCCTTATGAGAATGCGGTTATAATTTGCACTCTTGATGGCAGCTATGCGTGTGTTAGCCTGGAAAGCGGAGATGTTAAATGGATCAACAAGTGCAAAGAACCTTTTTTTGCATCCCCCGTGCTATTGGACTCAAGACCAAGCGCGAAAACTTTCCTTTGCGCTGAAGTGATTGGTCGGGTTCATGCCTGCAGCTCAAGTACTGGAGAAATTGTAGGTGATTAAACATTTGATCCGTGTATACCAGTAACATTTCTGACTTTTCACTTATAGACCGCCAGCTTTGTTGCTGAAGGCAATATATTTTCATCTTTGCTCACCGAAGCACCACCAACACCAATGGGGTATACTTTTGTACTATTTGGCTGCATTGACAAATACTTGTATTGTCTTAGATGTAAGACTGGAGCAAACTCAGTAGAATTCGCATTGCAGTGGAAACTAGATGTAGGTGGATCTATTTATTCTACACCTATATTGGTGACAATGCAGCCAAGATACCGCCTGGTGTTTTGCTGCGCAACAGATGGTTCTGCAGTTTTGGCAAATCTATCCGATGGCCAACTGACGTCGTCATTTAAGTTTCCTGGCGAAATTTTTTCAACGCCTTGTTACATTGAAAAAAATGGATGTATATATATTGGTTGTCGTGATAATTATGTGTATTGTCTGGGTATGTACTCCATATTTTTAATTTTACTATTTATTAATATTTAACATTTTATTCCTAAAGAGTCGTGAAATGGCTACCATAGAAATGATCGGATCAAAAAATATTAACCACCAACACGTACAAAAATGAATCCAAAATCAACTTTTTTGTTGGTTAGGGTCACCTAATTTTTAAAAATTCATAAATTTACTAAATAGCTTTCATGTTTTCACACAATGACTTTATTGCTTAAATTACTCTTGTTAACCGAAATATTCTAAGACGTATGCATTACGACTCCTGTTATCTCTATCAGCGTCGTGAGGCCTAAATGGTATACAAATTTTGCTTAGACAATAAAATTTAATTCCAACCCACACCAACTTGACATTTCAGGAAGAGACATAACTTTCCCAGTTGGTTACTCTCTCTTCTTGAGAGATTTAGTTTTATAGCACTTTAGAGGACTGATTCTTTAGGACGAAAAATGTTTCATTACTAAAGTTGCATAATTGGTTTAAAATTAATGCTTTGAAATTTTCTTTTGTGTTTTTTTAATCTGTATTTTTTATTATATTTACAATGACAGGAATGGAGCTACTAAACCAGTGCTGGGCAGTCTCTCAATTTACATAATTCGCGAGGCTATTGCACCAAAATCTACCTAATCTAGCGCAGTCGGCTCACGCACGGTCCAAGAGTGTGAAATCTCCCGCTCGTTTTTGCTTGATTGCGGTTCTTGCTCTCTCGTGCGCTTTTGCTTACTGCGCTGTTTACTCATACAAAGAAATGTTTGTTTGTATGAGTTTTGCCCACCACTGTACTAAACTAAGAAGACGGTTAACAACAGCCTAAAAAGATTGAATATGTATTTATTATACCTCGTATAAGATGAAATCCACATCATTAAACACATCATTTTAATACAATTGATGTACTGTAGACTGATTGTATTTTCTATCGATCTAAAAATAAAAATCAAAATGCGACACATTGAAAAAAGCAATCTTATTTTAACTAGAAAAGCAGTTCGGGATAATCGCATTATACATGTTGCGGGCAATGAAAATGAATACATAGTTTCATATTTAATAAAAAATTTAAATACACACTGATTATGGAAACTTTTTTTTTTTTGCAACAATTTTACAAAGAAGCTGACTCTCAAACGACTTAATGTCAGTTTAAAACTTTGGCAACAACAATGCTTATCCTACCCGTTTTGGTTAATGAGGCTGAATCATGGGTCAGATGCAAAATACTATTGCTGCATGTGTTAGAAAAAATGATTATATGAGCTCTACGGCGATGTTGCTTGCGACCATTGGAATTACTGAAGAAGAGTTTAACCCTGTGCCGTATAGTACAAAGGGTAAGTTTGTGCAAGACGAAAATGTATGTAACATACAGAAGGAGACGTCGGAGACCCCACAAAGATACCTAAACTATGATCAGGGTGATTAGAGAAGTTGATATACTCATGTCCATCTGTCAGTATGAACGCCTAGATCTCAGAGATGGTAAGAGCTAGAGCAACCAAATTTTCAGATTAGATGCGTTATTATGTCAGGGGAGACAAGTTTATTTTATTTTTTCGATATCGGGGTTATATTATATAGCTCGCATAGGGGTGTTTCAGAGGATCTCGAAAAAACCAAAAAGTTTTAGATGGATAATTCGTTTGTTTATGAAGAGATCGTAACCAAATTTGCCAACCGCATTCTCTCTCTCTGTTTTTTATAGTTCCTAAGCACTGTATTAAATTTGATCAAAATCGGTTGATTATATCATATAGCTCTCATAGGACCGATCTGGCAAAAAAAACGTTTTTTAAACAAAATTCGTTGTGTTTCGTTTGTTTACGAAGATATCGTAACCAAATTTGGCAATTGGAAGTGGTTCAAAATACCTAAGCACAGTACCAAATTTGATCAAAATCGGTTGACTATATCATATAGCTCGCATAGGACCGATCGGGCAAAAAAACGTTTTTTGAACAAAATTCGTTGTGTTTCGTTTGTTTATAAAAATATCGTAACCAAATTTGGCAAAGAAATATTTTTTGGAGTTCGTAAGCAATACATCGGACTTGATTGCAATGTATGGTACAGGGTATCCCACGACTGTCCGCGAACGACTTTAACGTACACCATCTTTTATATTTGTTTTGATCGATCGGCAATTTTGAAGCTCGAGACCTCGCATTCAAAAACGGTCTCCTAGATACTTATACCAGTGTTGTTTCCACTTCACAAATAATGTGATACAAGAACAAATGGAACTGTAGTGTTCGCAAGTAACCTACGAGGGAAAATGGATTTCCTAAATCGAATTTTGGTTATAAGTCGAGAGTTATTGAAAGTATAATCCAAAGATATTAAAAAGTGATAACATACGCTAAAGTCGGGCGCGTACGTTTTTAAGATATAATACATATATGCATATTTTGCTTAAATACTTCAAAAATCTTTTGATTGCCAAAATATAATTATATGATATAGACAAGGGATTTTTATAAAATTTGATACAGTGCCTTGAAACTCTAAACTCTAAACTATTGTAAGTTGGTAACGTTATCTCTGTTAACTAAGGAAACACACACGAATATTGCACAAAAAACGTATTTTTGACCGATCGATCGTATGGGGACCATAAAATGCATTGAGGCCTTTTATATTAATTTCGAGACATCCTGAGCACTTTCCTTAATTTGTAAGAAATTAAGAACGCTACCGTGGTGCTTGCCCGACTCTAAAATTCACTTTTTAAAGGACTTTGTAGGCAAGGTGTATTAAATTGGTACCTTTGGCTATAACTCTAGAAGTTCCCAACCTTAATCAAACTTGCATCCAAAGAAAGGTGTTTATATGGTCTTTGATCGTAATTGGGTCAACTTGAAGAGACTCCGACATCTACATATCTAGGCTACATACATTTTCGACTTACTAACTACTTAATATGGGTACATTGTACGTTAAGGTACAGTGCATAAGTTTATTTTTAAGTTTTAAGGCCCATTTGGGATATCCCATTTGGGATATTTTTTTTTTTATATGAAGTTTTGTCATTCCGTGCGAAATATTTCGTGCTGCGTAGACCCCTTTAACCATTTTCTTTATTTTCCATAATATACTTTTACTTGCAGGGTATCTTCCAAATTAATCTCACAAATATAGGGTTTCATAAGAACAGACAAACAGACATCACTATATTAACTTCTTTTATCCTTCTGACCATTTTGGAGACAATGCATAAACCTAATAAAACAATTACCTTAAGGTACAAAAAGAAAGATAAATTTTAATTTTTTTTCGTATTACAAATTCTTGGTTTAATTCAAAATTATCAATGTAATAATTTGTTAACTGTTTACGTTTAGCCAGTTTCTCAAATTGTGTTCTTTAAACAATAACCAAAGAAGTAAATCGTTTAAATGACACAAAATTCGATTTCCGGCAAAACCTGTTTAGTTTTTTGGTATAGATTTCATTATTAAAAATGCTAGAACTGTTAAATATTAAATGCATACAACAGGATGCTGCCCATAAATGCGTATAAATCGCTGGAGTGCTGTCTCAGTTTCTACCTCAAGCGGTTTTTCTTTCATACATAAATCTTCGGGATGCCAAGTGTTTAATATCTTTGATTGCTGTTTGTCAATCTGGTTAAGTTCCTTAATTTCGGTAGTTGGTTCTTTTTCTATTTTTATGTGTTCAAGTACTTTGCGCATACGTTGCGTCAGCCGGGGATCTGTGTACAATGCAGTTATGGGTCTCATTTGAAGGGCTTTATTCCGCTTCTCCGAAAGACGCTGACATTTTGCCTGCTTAATAGCTGTTAATTTTTCTAGCTTTTGCTTCTTTCGTGATGCCTCCAATTGAAGTTGCATTGGAGTTTTCTCTTGCTCTTTAAAATATTGCGTCCATTTTGCTTTAATATCTTCTATGTCCTTTAATTCGAAATCCATAACTTTATAAGAAGATGCATCCAAGTTGCTTAACGTTGATGGCATCCGTGAGACATCTTTAGAATATAGGTTGAGCATCACACGTCTATCACGAAATACTTCAGACATTAAATTTTTGTAGAAACGTTCAAGAACATGGATATTATGTATTGGAAAATCGCCATAATCTTTAAGTTTTAACAAAATTGACTCTAATGTAGAAATGTATTTATCACGATTGCTTCCGTAGTCGTAGAGTAATTCAAGGTCTTCTGGTTGGGTGGGTACCACATTTGCTTTCACGAGCATTAAAAGACGCTTGCAGCGCTCATAAAACAACTTGTCCTCCACAGCATTTTTGTTCAATTGTTCAAGAAACAACTCTCTTTGTCTGGTGCGCGCCGCTATAATTTGAGGAATGTCCACAATTGTTTTAGATTCTAGTGTTAATTTTCTCTTAGAACTAGTTTTACTATCTAATGAAGGTATTGAGCCCATTTTTTGTACAGGATTTTTTTTTTCTTTTTTTTCAGTCGTTTGACTTTCGACTTTCTCGATACGCGGTTTTATTTTCGGAACATATTTTTCCTCATCTGATTCGCTCTCGTAATTTACGTTGCGTTTTTTCACGGTTTTTTTCATTTCACCATCTAGATACTTTCTTGTGTCTCGATATTCATTTTCCACGTCCGAAGCTGGTACGTGTCTCTTACCATCTATTACTACAATTTCATCCCCTTTTATGGAAGTAATTCTACCTTTACGCGAGTGCTTGAGAGATACTTGAGATCGGCTGGGAACCGAGTCATGAAACATGGCGCTTGAAATACTGTCGTAACTATTACTCAACATTGTGTCCCTGCGGGCTTTTGTAGTTTTCTGACTTCTTCTTCTCATTCTACCTATGTCAGTGGAGCTTTCTTTATCGAAAAACCTAACCGCGCTACCTACCTTTGCGGGCAAATTGACTTCGGAATTTTGCAACTTCTTCTTTTTTCGTGAGTGAACAGAATTAGTTGTAGCAGGACTGGTTCGCGATGGATTTCGCAATTCTTTGTTTTGGTATGCAACAGATTTGTCTACTGGTGATAAAGTGCTTTTACTGCGAATCTTTTCCACATTATGTTTACTTAGCTTTAAACTTTTTGTCTGTTTGGCTACAAGACTTTTTGACTTTGACTTACTTGTTTCTTTTTTTCCGTTTGATAGAATCTTTTTGGCTTTGGGTTTTACATTTTTGTGTAGCATTTTATTTTTCTTAGTGGGAGGTATTAAGTTCACCAAATTATTTATTTCCTTGTTTAATGACTGCTCCAGCAGCCGACTTTTTGAGTGTCTATAACCTGACTTCCCTGTTCGATTACCAACGGTCCACTCCATAATTTTCTTCAAAACTTTCTTCATTGGCTTGTTTAACTTCAGTTTGCGTTCTAGACCCTCGCCAGTTTTCACAAAGTGGACAAGCGAATTTATATTATTGTCTGGATCATCTGGTAGCTTTACTTTGCCTTTACGATGTTCTTTTTGTACTTTTTCTGTATTTAACGAATATTTACGAAGAAATGTTTTGATTAGGCCCCCACGTTCCAAGTTCTTTCTCAACTCGAGCAATTTGCGATTGAGTCGACTCTCCTCATCATAGCACGCCTCCAATTTACGATATTGAACTCTTAATAGTTTTCTATAATCGGCAAGAAATTTGCTATACTTCTTACGGCGCCGATAGAAATTCTTTATCTTGATTTCATGAAATTGCCTATCAAGTAAAAGATTTCGCAATATAAGGACCAAGTGCTTTCTAATCTTTCTCAGCATATGTCTTCGATTTATGGCCCGCATTGTAAAGGCATGCAACAAATTCGACTTGCCTTGCAGATAATTAACCCTGTGAACGCATTGTTTTTTTGAAATCATGGCCAATTTTTTTAATAAAATTAAATGTTTACTATGAATTTATATTATTTTACAGCATTTGACATTCTAGATACAGATAAATTTAAAGTTGATTAATATAACGTGTACCTACTATTTCAATACTCTAATACACCCTTGTCTATTATTATTTACTTACTGCTCATATAATATGAGCATAACCAAGCTTTTTGTCTTCAAGATCACTACAGCGTCTTCAAGATCACTACAGCGTGATTTAAAGGAAATCATTTAAACGACTTCGAACGGAATGAAGGGTAATATCAACATTTAATTTATTATCTCCACATCTTTAAATTTGACGTGGGAATCAAACTGTTTACAGTCCGCATTCGAGCTGATATGGGTGCAAGACCACCGGACTGCTACGACGCATCAAATCTGACTAACTGCAGATATGAAGTGCACACACACACACACCGGATTTTTGGTACCCATGCATACAGCATCTTGTCATCTTTATTCCGTTGTCCTTAACAAAGTCGGGCGTTGTATTATAGATTAACCTAACCTAACATAATGCAGCTAATATGGTAATTATATCATTTACTTTTTAAAAATATGTTTTATTTTTTATTATTATTCATGCTTTTGTTGATTCATATTTTTATGTAATTAAATGAGTAAAAAGGGCGCATAAAATAATGATAAAATGAACTTAATTTCTTCAAATTTTTAATCAATATGTTTATTCATTTTTTTTTGTGGCGCCTGTGTTTTAAGAAGCTCTGCAGCCTTGATCTTATTTTGATGCATTATCTCCAAGTCGCGCTGCCTTTGTGGAATAATCTCCTGGGTATTTGGTAAACGAACACATTTTCGTGGTTTTGAAGTTTCCTCAACAGTAGATGCGGCTTCTGCTTCGGTTGCCACTAGTGTTTCTTCAACAGTTTTAGTCATAACTTTGCGTTTATTGCGTTTTGGCTTTAGCTCATTGCAGTCAGTCTCAGCGGCAGCTTCGGCCTGCGCAACTGTAGTTGTATGAGCTTTACTCCGCTTCGGGCGAGATGTTTTTGTTTTTTTGTTTTCTGGCGCCTCAGCATCAACTTTACCGGACATTTTGTCAATAGCCATTTGTACACGCTTACTAACCTTGGGCTGCTGCACATGCACTGCACTTTTGGCAGCAAAATAATTTCTTATTGAGCCCTGCACCTTTTTTTCGTTGATTTTCTTCATGACCGGCATGAGTATATCATCGGTTTTCGATGTAGTCCAGCCAAAAGTTTTGCGCGCGAATTCCCGTATTGATTCTACATCAGGTAAGCCCCAGCTGAAAGCGTCGCGATTGCCATCCACCTTGGGGGTAAGATAAGCCTCAATCACCTGCACAAAAAGTAAAATTGTTTTCTACATGCCACTTATTTATGTACAGTTTGCTATATACCGCTATGCTGGGGAAGCCCTCGTGCAGCTCTATATTCTTCAACTTTTTGCGCAGTGAGAGACGCGCCGTACTGCCTGGTGGCACGTTAGAATGCTTATTAGCCTGCCACCAGTCGCGGAACTTGACCAGCGTCGACAGCACCGACTGCATAGCGCTGTTGTTGATTGGTTGAGTTGGGGACGTTGAAGTGATTATTGCGCTGCTTGAAAATGAAGCCAGTATTTCCAATGCAGTGACAGCTCCAATACCATGAATGCCTTTAATGACGAATGGATCAGATATTTCAAAAATTGTATACTATATATTAGTGTTGGATACCTGTTGTGTAATCACTACCAACAAGACAAGCCAATTGTATAAGCTTGTTTCGATTACAATTAAACGTTTGCTCAATTTTCTCTGCCCGATACTCCAGCACATGCTTGTTTTGGGCAAAGAAGTTTTTGTAGACAGTTCGTCCCCCAAACAACCAAATGTCACTGTCATCAGTGATGGTGCCATGGGTAAGGTCAGTGGCATTGAGAAAGGCACATTGCGCCTCTGCCTCCATGGGCGCCACAATGTAGGGTATGCCAAAAAGGCGAAGTAGCTCTTGACAATCGACGCTCATGCGTTGACTAATAGACATGCCCATGCGATCTTGACGATTGCGTTCGGTCTCCAGTTCTCGACGCTCTTGCGCCAAAGTGTTTGCCATTGTTTTTAGCTCCTCATCTGTTTTTTGTGCTTTTAAGGCTCTTGCAGCATCTTCTATTAGCTCCTGAGCAATTAGAGCAGATTCAGATCTAACAATATAAGTTCGTTTAAAAACTTACCGCTGCATCCACGGAATTTGGTTGAACTTGCTCGGTGCTCTCGAAAAGTGACTTTGATGCTTTACTATATTTTTTTGTTGGTGAGCAATTTTCGTCACTGTTCTCACTTGCTGCTCGCTTTTGACTTGATTTTGGCGTGCGTTTTACGTAGAATGGCTTAGGTATTTTTGGTGTTGTAGGTGGTGTTACTTCAGTGGTTTTTTCAGGTGTACGTTTGATGACATAGTTGGTTTCAAAGTATTCCATGATGGATTTGTTTTTGTTGGGTGTTTTACAGACTGCCGTTCGCTTTTCTTTGTTATCATCACTATCGCATAGCTCAATTACTTCTACTTTGTCCTCTGTCCTATGCGGCTTTAACATTTTGGTAGTTTCATCATCCGAGGAGAGCTCAATGATAGCGCTATCGATTAATTTTACTGATTCCAATTTAATGTTCTTAACATCATTGGTTTCTCGCTTAATGTCATCTAATATAGAACTTAGTGGTACAGGTGTGTTAATTAGTTTTGCAGCATTTTTTAGTTCATCGGTTTGTTTTTTAATATTATTAAGTATGAAACTATTATTATTTTTGGATACTAAGTTCGGCTTTAATTCTTTTGATAAATGATCGCTCTGTTCAGTACTCTTAATTTTTTTTTCTACACTCTCAATAACTTCGACGAAATCATTTTCATATGAATTTAACTGTTTTTGTATTTCTTCTTCGATTTTCGAACTGTCTTCCTTTTTTACTGACTGAGGTTCAAAAATATCCGCAAAAAGATCATCAGATGACTCGGTTCTCATATTAATATCTATATGAATTTCAATACCTTTTTTTGGATTGGGTTCGCTAGGCTGTTGAATTTCCGATTGAATTTGCTCTGGTACCTCTTCAAGATCAGAATCGGTATCTGTATCCAATAAACTTACTTGTTCAACTTTAGCTATTTCTATCCTCATATCAGTATCTTTTTTTTTTTTAATACTTTCAAGTGATTCGGCTTTTAAGTCGAGCTCATTATCCGTACTTGCGGGCTTAATTTCTGTGGCAGCAATGGAATGCTCCAAAATTTGAGTTTGATTTAATTGAGTAACTTCCATAATGTTGTTAACTTCAACGTCATTCATGCCGCCGTATTCTATCATATAGGCACGTGCTGGTCCCTTGGCTGCATGACGCAATTGCCTGGTCTGCTCGCGATTTAATTTAAGATCCTGATCAGAATCATATTCATAATCCTTTTCATCGTATACCTTGCTGGTTTCCTCCAGCGACAGCGCTAAAGCCAATGCTAAATCGGTATCATATTCGCTGCCAAGCTGTGTCTGTTCTTTATTTTTGCTGGTCGAAGCTTTTTCAGATTCTAAAATTTCTGCTTGGTTTGAAGTACATGGTGGTTCGTCGTACAACTTAGGACACTCTTCATTAGGTATTTCCTTAATGGTCTCACACTTTAATGCAATTTCTTGATTGGTACTCTCCATAGCCTTCTTTTTGAGGTCGCGTACCAATAAAAAACGCGTATGCTCATCAGAACATATTTGACGCGTATTCTGTTCAATAGCTGTGGGTGTTACAATGCCCTCCTCGTTAAAGAAATCGCACAGTTCAGAATATGTAAGCGTATGCCCACCCATTTCTTGTTCCGCTTGTTCGAGACTTTCCTGTACAGCTCGCCGCTTTAGCAGGCGCTTCATTTGGAAAGAACAAAAGTCGTCGCTCCGTGCGGGTAATTCATGCAATCTACCCCATGATGATTGCTTACGTGTTTCTTTGATGTCTGTTAAAATCTCATGTCGTACATCAGCTGGTAAACTGCGAAAATGTTGACTACGCACATCGATACCCTGCAAACTAGAATTGTATGCATGCCGAGCTGTTGACTCGTCAAATGAGCTATCCGACGTAGCGCTTCTGTATTCATCCTGGCTAAAACTTTGCTCGCTGTCATCATCGTTCAATTGTGTAGCGGGTAATTCAGGCAACTTAAAAAGATCGTCTTCATCAGCTTTGTTTGGTTTTGTTGCTGACCCACGTTTTACTGGCGATTTAAGTAATAGCTCCGCATTAGTTCCAAGTGCCTGTTGGACCACTTTTTCCTTGGCCAGTGATTGTAGAAGTAAAGCCTGTATGCGATCGGCCTCATTGCTAATTTTATTTCGTTGTTGCTGTCGACGGGCCTGCAAAAGTTCCACCAAAAACGTACTTTAGCATTACTTGTCAAATAGGCCACCAACTTACAATAGTATCGCGCTTTAATTGAGGAACACAGCCATCAAATATAAAAACTGGGCGTACACGGTAATAGAGCAATTTACAAAGGCGGTGAAATAGACCCAATAGGTGCGCATTATTAAGCGCCGATCCCTTGTT
The DNA here is from genome assembly GCA_949987675.1 of Chymomyza fuscimana. NCBI lineage: Eukaryota > Metazoa > Arthropoda > Insecta > Diptera > Drosophilidae > Chymomyza > Chymomyza fuscimana. Next base: position 61,598,731 of record OX465088.1, read on the forward strand.
GTCCTGAAATCCTTTTACCACCTGATGCAACCAAATAGATATGTCTAAAAAACATGGATTCTTTACTGCTTTGACAAAAATTTCGCAAGCTGTTGCAATCGCTTACCAACTGCTAGTATTTTGCCTTCCAACGTTTCCACGGGTACAGGTTTACCACATGGTTCAATTAACTTCCAAAGGCCGGTTACACCCATAATGTATATACAATATATAGAAAATAATTTAATACTTTGTAGGCCCAAACGGCAAGCAAATTTTTATTCACAAGCAGGCACAACAGAAAAGCAGCTGCTAAAATTCAGTGTTGAAAAATGACAGACTCGTTTGTATAAATAAATGTTTATTACTACTTTCGATTATTGAATTATACGATTTCAATTAAGCATAAAAGTGCAGTCATTTAATATGATGACAATGCAGTATTATATTGTTTTGGAGCTTCGGCTATTCGTTGGCCCCTTCAACATCGGTACTTGCAACGCCGCTTCCACTTGCTGTATCGCCACTAGAATCTTTCTTGCTGTTAAGTTTGCTCTCCTTTTTATCCTTAATCATTTTACGATATGCCTCCAAGTCCTGTGTTAATGAGGGAACAAATCCTTCAAAGTCCAATTCAGCCAATGTCTCCAATATGTCCTTTGCTGTGATGACTTTGTGATTATGCCGATGCGCCAGAGCAGTCGAAGACGAAGTAACAAATATGGCAAAAACCGAGGCGGCGCGAGCAATTGCAGCACGCGCTTCCTTACTTACATTAGCGCCATCGGGTAATGCTTCTTTTATCAAACGTGCAATAACAGCGTTAGGTAAATTTAAGTCTTCGATGCGTTCTACCATATTGAGAGGCCCACTTTAGTAAACTCTTAAAATTTTTGTTTGGAGTCTGTTTGCAACCACCACAGCTTGTTTGTTCCCGCGTCAAACCAAACAGCTGATAGTGCTGTGCAACGTCGTTTGCTTTTTTGGCGTGCAATCTGTAAAACAAGGTGGCAACGTTTTATTTTGTTGTGGACTGCAAACTCTGCGCTTTTTTTATTGACGCATGGTAAATTGGTAAATTTATTACCAAACCCTCCATAAATGTACAAGCAACATTTTAAACGGAAAACTAATCAGATTTGTTCCAAACCCAAGTGATCCGACCATTCCAAGTGGGCCACAAATACGCAGCACGCATCCAGCAGCACATGGAGCAAACGTCATCGTCCCGCGCGACGAAGACGCAAACGACTCAAAAAAAACGTAAACACAGCGAATACCATGATCCAGACTACCACACAGTACAACCAGAAAAACAAGCAACAAGCGAAAATGGTAAAAAGCTTACAAATCTGGAGCATTGCTTCGGAGATCCTGCAGACAAAGCAGAACGCTATGCCAAAATTGTACGTCGTGAATTTCAAAAGGAAATACTCGCAAAGGAACAGCAGCTAGCCGAAATAGATGCTCGTCTATTGCAAGCTCGGCACATTCTTGACAAGTTGCGCTACGATGTAGTGAGTGATTATTACCGCAAGCAGGAAGTGTCACTAACTCAAGCAGATATTCTAAAAATTCGAGGTAGCGACACCTGGTTTGGTGATGAACGTGATGGCGCACAAATACCACTACATCCAGCAATTAAAAAAATAGTAGGCAAGCGTCCTGTTCCTATACAAACCCATTTACCTGAACGCACAGCAGCTGCTTTAGCCAAACAGACCATTAGATTGCGCAATCCAGCGCATCGTCGTGCTGAGCGGCGACGGCAGCAGACAATACGTGAGCAGGGAATTGTTATAGACCACTCAAAAGAAATCGAAGAGGCGTGGAAGAATCATTACATTAAAACTGAGACGGATGACGATAAGCCGTGTACAAGCAGGCATGCACTCGAACGTCAAAAACGACTGGATGTAACGGGTTTGACAGAAACAAACTCATCAGCCTTAAACGCGTCGCGTCTGAACAATAAAAATAAGTTTTCCTTTGTAGTAGGGAACACCTCCAAGTATATTGGCGAAGTTTTGAGCCCTCATGTAAAAGGGGCTAAAAGTCAAACGTTGGATTATAAATGGCTAGTCTATGTTCAGGGAAAAAATTTGCCACAACCTTTAGACATGTACATAAAAAAAGTAAGATTTCAATTGCATCACACTTATCGGCCCAACGACATTGTGGATGTGCATGCTCCTCCCTTTCAGATTTCGCGGCGAGGCTGGGGGGAATTTCCTATGCGCATACAGCTCTTCTTTCAAGAAAATTTGCAGCAAAAGCCCGTTCAGTTGATGCATACAGTGGTGCTGGACAAAAGCATGTGTGGCCTGCATACTATGGGCGCAGAGACCACTGTAGAAGTATGGCTACGCATCGATACTACTATCTCGAATTTATCAACAGCCACGACTATATTAACAAAAAACGAACCACTGACGCCACCTCAGAATACTTCGAAGCCGCGAACCATATCTATAACACAAAACAAAGAAGATTTGGACGATAACCTTTTTGGCTTCATATGCAAAAACGAAATGAGCGGGGACATAGAAAAGATCGAGCCCACTGTACTGGTTTCGGAACCTTTAACTTGCAGCCTTAAGCTCTACAGCCCAATTAAAAAGTCGCCGACACCCACAAAGCCACAACTGCGAATGAACGCCACATGTGTTAGCGCTTCGCGACCTTCAATTGTATATTTACCAGTCAATGGACGAGCCCGAAATAGTAGTCAGACACCATTTCGAATTACTGACAAATTGAAACGGTTTGGCGAATCAGAAGTAAAAAACGAAAAAAATGGATTAAGCAAAAAACCTCCGTCCAAAAACGTGGTCTTTCAAAAGGAGGGAAAGCTCTACATCATAGATCCACTTCAGTCCAAGCTTAAGCAGGCACAAAAGCAACAGCAGTCCTTGCTAAAGCCTCAGCTAAGTTTACTTAAACCGCCGACCAGCCAACAGCTATCCTCCAAGCATTTGCAAATCCTGCAGGCTATACACAACGACCATGGCTATGCAAACATGAGCGGAACCAGTAGCTACAACGATGCGACGCCGCAACAGTTTGGCAATGATTATTCATCAGTTCCCATCCATCTCAGTCAACGGCTGCAACTAGAGCAGATCTTCAATGGCATTCGCTTTCAGAGCATGCGAAGTGCCTTAGATTTCCTTATGCGTCATTTGCCAATAACTGCTTCAAACTCAAGTGAATTTCCATTTGTCTGTGCATCTCCAGCCGCTTTTCAAGCTGAGTCTGCGTTACGTCAGCGCTGCTACGAGTACTTGCGCGCACGGAGTATACTTCGATGCATGCGCCAGCATCTAAGTCTACAGCATTTGAACGCCTCTGGACAAGAACAGTATTGGAGTTTGCGGGAGATCGTTTATTACGCCCGCGTACACGGGTATACGCCTCCTTTGAAAGCCATTTTTCAAGAATCAATCAACAAGCAGGATATTGAGTCAACGGGTGAGCAGCTAGCCCATCTGGTGCAGCAAGAATTTAAAACGGAGCTGCCTAAACATCTGGGTTATAGTAGTGTCACTTCAAATGCTTGTGTCAGCAATTGGCTTACTCAAGCAACGAAGCGTTATCAGCTCCATGAGCAATATATGGGTGAGCAGGAATTCATCGATGTGGTTGTTGAGGAGACCAAGGAATCGCAAAGGGGTCGTCAGCTCACGACCATGCCCAGACAATGTCAATTGTTGTATCTGCCACCACCAGAAAAATTAGATGCTGCTGTTCAGCTCGTGCATGACATGTGCAAAGATGTTGCCATCACCCTAAAGCCGGAACAAAGTGTGCTGGGTGTATCTCAGCCGTTGGCACTTACTCTGCTTGCCCATGTTCTCCAGCTATTTGTAGAGAAGCTTGTGCGCCGTGCAGCTGCCACAAAGCTGTCGCATCGAAGTCCAAACGATCAGAAATCTATTCTGCCCCTGGCAGCTCCTAACCCGGAATTGATAATACAACCTTACGATATTGGTCGTGTTATAACACAGTGCATAGATTTCGATTTTCTGGGCAATAGTAGTCTTGGTTTGCCGTCGATTACTTCGCAGACGTAACCAAAGCTGTTTCTGTGTGTGGTTGTGAATAAAATTGTAAATTAATTTTTGAAATTGCATTAGCTGTTAAATATGTACATATATAGGTATAAATTAGTATAAATAGGATAAATTTAACATTTAACAATTTTCTTTTTTGGAAATATTTTTTTGTAAAATATCAAGACAAGTAATAAATGTTAATGTTTTATAAGACAAGAGTGTAAGCCTAAGAAAAATTTTAAACTCTAAGCCAGGGGTGTCCAGGCCCGTCGCTTATCAGGCTCCTTTTGTTTTTGTAATGGCCCTTAGGCATAGGCAGCAATGCGTGTACACATGGTGTAATAATACATATATTATTACACCAATACATATATTATTACACCATGCGTGTACATGCACGGCCCTAACTGTATATCCATGATGCAAAGAATTTTACAAGGTGACGCAAAGAAGTGCGCGAATTCGGCTGCGCGGAAAATATGGCGGCTCCGGGTTCACTTTTTTGTAAAATTCTTTGCATCATGACCCTTGCGTATATTTGTTGTTGGCCCACTGATTTTCACTGTAGTTTTGTTGTTGTTTTTCGTTTGTGCTCTCTGAACTCTTGCACTTAAAAAAAAGGGTATGGGATTGATCGCGGACACGAAATTTTTGTGCACCACGTGTTAAATGTGAGTATTGAGGCATAGCTTGCAAAGGAAAAATAGTTACAACGAAAAACAAAACATTTATATGAGTATATACTATTTTTGTCAGTGTACATAATAACATGAAAAAACGGTTTGCTTTAGATGTGTTAGTGTTTTTCTTTCATATGCAGCGGTGGGCACGCCTTGGCAAGAGCCAACGGGCAAAAAGATTTGCTCCGAGTACTCTTTCCGTTATGTCTTGAAAGTGACGCCCGCCAGACGCACACGAGAATTTACAAAAAAAAAACACAATGTGCGAGTTTTATGGCCCTACTCGAGGATGCTAGGCGACCGTAACGGGGCTTTTTATTAGTCCTCGCTGACTAAAATTTCGCACAAGTACACTGAGAACAGAAATATAGTTACTTTGGCAACTGTAAGACCGAGTAATTTTTTTGGTAATTTAAAATTGTCATATGACTTCGCTGTGTCTTTGAATGTGTTGCAAAATTTTGTTCAGTGTACTCGCACAAGCAATCGATGGCGACGCGAATAGTTTACAATAACAAATTACACACAATGTGGGCCATCGCTCGACTTTATGGTTTTATGGCCCTACTCGAGAATTCCTTGTGGGACCGTAACAGGACTTTTTTTTCTTGATGTTGTTGTAGGGCTCTTTCCGTTATTTTTCGTGCCCACCGCTGTTCATATGTATTGGTGTTTGCTCTTCCATAAGCAGCCTTTGGACACCCCTGCTCTAAATCATCGTCGTTGCTTCATACTCTTTATCATATTTTCTCCCCCTTTCTTTATATTACAGGTAAATTAAGTTTGTGTAAAATGTATTGTGTGTAATATTCAAAACGAAATTAAAATAATCCCCTCTAAAAAAAATCACAAATATCACTTCTTGAAACAAAAAAAAAAAAATTTGATTTTGATTAATTGAAAACTGCGCAATTATATAGATAGGGTATATTAATGTCCGTCTTAGAGATGGTATAAGGTAGAGCAACCAAACTTTCAGGTTAGTTTAGGTTTCAGGTTTATTTTATTTTTCTCCTATTAATAGGGGTGTGTCATAGGGTGTTTTCTGGAATAAAAGCAAAATTGCAAAGATGCAAAATTCGTTTGTTTATGAATATATCAAAACCAAATTTGGCGTTCGGAAGATTTTTATAGTTCCTAAGCACTATACCAAATTGAAACAAAATCGTTTGACTATATCATATAGCTCCCATAGGACCGACCGATACAAAAAAATGTTTTTGTGCAAGATACGTTTGTTTTTTGTTTGTTTATTAAAATATCGCAACCGAATTTGGCAAACAAAATTTCTTAAGCAATATACCAAAGATTGCAATGTGATGGTACAGATCTTCCAAAGTCTTCCGCGCCCGACTTTAACGTACCCCATCTTTTTAATTTTGTTTGTTGTACTACATATTTGCATATAGTTGTGTTGATGCTATTTTCTCAAATATGTACATAGTTATATTTTGGCCCTCAGGAATCTGAGGCAGACCGATACGCTAATAAGTGAAATCGAACTAAAACTAAAAAGCGCAGATTTTCATATTTCTCGAATCTAGAACAGCGTTTGTGTTCTTTTCTGAGTCCTTGGTCAATATTCGATGTCTGCTCTTAAAGCTTTTATTTGAACCCTGGTGTTTCCGATTGTCCTCTCTCAGCTCACACATACTCAAATACAAGCTATCTCCACCTATCTCCAAAAAACGTTTTTTCGTTTTTATTTAATTATGACTAAACTACAGAATATTTTTAAACAAATTTTTTTTTAATCTAAGTATTTAATTTTTTTTAACATTGTTCCACCAAATCGATTTGATTCATATTCACATCAAATGATGAACGTATAAAAACAAGTGTTAAACAAAAAAATGGTGATCGACATAATTAAAAAAAAAAAAAAACAAAATTTCATATTTTTTTTTTGAAATGTGTGGCCAAAAAAAAAAAATGTAAAATTTTTTTTTAAAGCCGCAACGTGTTAAGTTTAAAAACTGAAATTTTGCAAACAATTTTTTTTAGCCCTATGCTTCGAGCTGCATCATTAGTTTTCAAAAATTGCTGGGGGCAGTTTCCAGTACCTTATTCAGCTAGACGCTTTGTAAAAAAAATAATTATTTTTTGTCATATTTAAATTTGCATACTCTTGCTGGTTATTTCTTCCTAGCTATGGGATTTGTAAAGCATTGAATGCTTTGAGGACGATATGCAAATTTATTTCTATGCTCAAGTTGTGATTAGTTTAATAACCATTTCTTTAAAAAAATTATTTCGAATAGTCATTAAATATTATTTTTATTGGTTACGGACCAATCTAGGAGAGTCGTATGTAAACTTCTCCAAAGGCAAACAGTCCAAACACATGTAAAAGAAAGGTCTTTCAAGAAACACAAATTTTCATTATTGTCCTTGATTTTTTTTTTTAGTAAAAATACAATTATTTATTAAATATAATGATTTTTGGGTTTGTTTCCCCTTTCTATTATTGTAAATATTCAACTAACTTTTTTTGTGTGTTTTAACATGCATAATATTAATTTTAAATTGCATTTATAAATGTGAGTACTGCATTTTATGAAAGTAATTTTTTTCTACATCTTAAGGACGTGTTGATTCGTAAACTAAAAAATCTTAACAGAGATACACGTTCTGTGAAATTAAAAATATTAGAATTACTTCAAATTAAATTATACATTTTTTTATACATTTACATTGTTATATATATATACATATATATATATAGATTTTCATGAGTGTAGAATCACAGCCTTTTTATGAAAAACTTAAGAGCTTTTCATTTCTTTAAATTGTCAAGTATGTAAACGTTTTGCTTTCGCGGTTGTTAATAATTCTTGGCTCATAATATTAAGCGCTAAGTTAAATCAATATTATCAAATATATTAGTTATCAGTTTTGTTGAACAGTGTGTATTTTTATTGCAAATATTTTTGCTATTTTTTTTTTTTGTGTTGTGTCCAGGTGGTTTGCTATACCTTAAATTTATACATAACTATCGACTTATATACAAATAAATATTATTAATTATTTATAAAGCAAAACAAATACAAATTTACATACATGTTAACTAAATAGTAAGTAGGGAACATCAGTTTTATTTTAGATTCGTAACTAATAAAGTTTTAACAAAGGTTAATATCAACTACTTAGCCGAATAATTTGACCTAACTTAAATTGGTTACTACAAAAGGTAATATAAAATGTTTTAGACAGAGTGTACAAAACTAGAGAGCATAAATACCAAACTTAAAGCCTAGTAAACTAATTATAATCGGTGTCGAAGGCCACAAATTTAGAATAAAAGCACATAAGGTTGAGGTTGCTTGATGTAATGTGTAAGCAGGCATTTCTCATATGTGTTGTAGTAAAAGTCGAGCTCGATCAGGTAATTGTTGTTATAATCTGATTCTTAGACCCATAATCGGTGATTCTGCAAATAGATACGACATTAGGACACAATGCAAAAGCAAAGCAAGCCAGCAAGCCAAGCCATATGCAATTTAAAACGAAAAAGACACAAAATAAAATAAATGCTACAATATTTAATAATATGTGCTTCATGCGGACGTGCATTAAAAATTGTGCAACTTAAAATGAACTCAAATACAAATCCAACAGATGTGCAGATGCTAAAAGCAACAAGAGCAAACCCGTGGCTTTTGGGTTTCTTGCTCTCATTTGTACTGTATTTTGTGCCTTTTTACCTATAAATCGATGAGGCTGATGTTGAACGCGACCATGTTACTAACAAACCCTCACCTCTGCAGCGATCGCGTTTGCTTTGTAGAATGACTTTGGCACTATCGTCGGGCCACGCTGTTGTGCGCACAGTTGTTAGGATAAGCCTATAACGTACATTTAATATATTGAAAATGTTTCCTTATATAAACAGGTTATACGAACCGTGGCAGCACTGCAACAATTGTGGATAGCAGAATCACCAGCCAATGCACCCAAGAAGCTAAACATACAAAGATGACCCAATAGGTAGAGGGCAATCCAAAGCAATTGACACACATTGAATTGTATACCACAGAGAAGAGGTAGAAAGATGCTAAACTAAAAGCAATTGATATGACATGAAGCACCGTCTAATGAATAAAATCAAAAAAATTAGTTTTAAGTTTACGCAAATGCAGGATTGGAGAAAATATATTACTCACCCAGGAACGTATTTCGATGGCACACTGCACTAAATTGGCAAACAAACAGGATGCAGTGATTGTTGTGCCAAATTCCCATATGCCTACATCGCTTTCTGCATAGGCGCACAGTGCAACAAAAAATATAACAAGACTTTGATAAAGAGAGTCCAACAATATTATCCAAAAGTCATGCGGTCTGTAGACAATACCTAGGCGACCCTATTAAAAATCACAAAATTAATATAGCCCTGATGAGTTATGACCCAGCTATTTACATGCTTATAAAGATATGGATTCTTCAGTAGTAAATCTTCCGGCACACGTTTGTCGTAGACACCAATGGCCAAGGGTGGCAGTGAAGTAAATACCAAATTATACAACATTAAATACATTTGATCCATCATGACAGAGCCAGAAAAACCACAGTACAATTGATACCAAAATATGAGAAATACAAAAGCCTGAAAAAAATATTCAAATACTAAATAAGTGAGTTTCTTTACATTGCTTCAGTATTACCGCATTCTTGTAAAAAAAGTACAAAATCATACGAGCCAGACGATCATAGCACCAATAGCCATGTGATAACAACAACCGCTCCAAAAACCGAAATCTTGAAAGCGTAAAGTCTGCTGCCATTACTGCTTGCATGCCCTCTTGCCCAGAAATGCCAACACCTACATCAGCCATTTGTATCATAGAGACATCATTAGCGCCATCGCCGATCGCGAGAGTTCGCAGATTAAGTTCCTCCTTGACAACTTTGACCAAATAGGCCTTTTGCAGGGGCGTAGAACGACAACATAGCACCGCGGCGCAGCCTTTGGCTAGTTTTAGAAAAGTTCGTATCAATTTGGATCTGCAAAAAGAGAAACATTAGTATCGTAATGCAAAAAAATGAGCTGTTGACTTACTTGGAATCCAGTATAAACGTCAAAGTCTTTCCATCTACGACCAGTGCTCGTTGTTTGGGTCGCGGCACTAAGTTAAATGCTGAGGACGTTTTTGTGGTGTTAATATCAGCTAAATAAAAGTCTATAGCAGCTTCGGCCGCATCGCGGGAACGTGCCGTCAATCTATGCAAATAGTAAAAAACATAAATAATTTATATGCTATTAAATGAGTACTGGCAGCTCACCTGATCAGCTCCATTTGTTGCGTAAACAGCTTGGCTGAATACGCTACATTAATAGCGGTCTCAGGCTTATCACCGGTTAGAACCCAAACCGATATGCCGGCTGCGAGCAGTGATGCAATGGTTTCTGGCACACCGTCCTGCAAGCGATCCTCTATGCCGGTAGCACCCAGCAGCGTCAAATTACTCTCCAGCTTGGCAAAAGAATCACGAAGGCGTCTCTCACGATTCTCCAGAGACATTTCAATCTCCTGATGACGCGCCCACCAATCTGTGTAGTCGGCAGCATTAAGACTTCGCTTAGCCATTACCAGAATGCGTAGGCCCTCCCGTCCATAGCGATCTAGCTGCTGTTGCGTCTGCTCACGCAGCATGTCTGTATAGAAAAAATTTAAAAAAATTATGTCATCCAGCTCTTTTGTTAAATCTAATTGCTTTGCACTTACATTCGGGACTATTGTGTTCACAGGGCGCTAGCACAGGCATAATTGAACTGTCCGCACCCTTGGTGTACAGCACAATCTCCTGCGTGCCCGTGCGGCGCACTACAATCGACATACATTTGCGGCTGGAGTCAAAGGGCAGTATCTTGAGAATTTCGTACTCAACGATAGAGCTCATATGCGGCAGGCTGACTAGTATATGATTGGGACTTCGATTTATGAGGCAGCAGTCGTAGCTATAGGCCGCGTTGACCAAAGCTAACTCATCGGGACTCTCAGCCTCGAAGAGCGGGCGCCCGTCGGCAGTTCGGTATATGGTTTGTGTTTTTGTTGTTAAACTGCAAACACGAATTATGTACTTTCAAACCACAAAATAATCTTAGTACCTATACTCACTTTATTTTCGTACGTTTGCTCTGGGTTTTGGCATTTAGAAATGTTGCTATGCTATTTATCTTTGAATTAATCACCGCTTTGGCACGACCTGTTGGTGATGTGCTGTTTGACATGGTTTTACTTTTCATGGGAGGCGAAGACGATTCTGAAGTCGACGAAGACTCGGCTGAGCTACTAATGGGTGAGAGCGTAGGCTGATGGTTCTGTGTGGGCATGGAAAATACCAAGTTAGGTGGTGGCGATGGTGTCACAGATCGGGATTCGGCTAGTCGCGTGTACCGATCGGCTGGTATCGATGAAATGTGATAGGACTGTGACGTAACTATGGTAGTCGATGTGGTAGAAGCTTCATTTTCCATGCCGTCAACACGGTTGCTGCTACTGTTCATGCCCAACGTCTGGTTCCGAATCGACGGTTTTAGATGTTTTAAAATAGCTGGACTGTTGTTGCTCTGTTGCACCTCGATAATGCCACTGGCATTCATATGATCGTGATGCGGTGTCGCGCTGACCACCACCGTGTTGCAAATGGCTAGCACCAATAGAAACTCTTGTATGCGTTGTGAATGCGGCGCCAAAAATGAGCCCGTCAGCTGCGCCATGTCATCCAAAAGGATATCATTAGGCACCAGTAGTGGAGCTGGCGCACCGGGCTTTGTGTACTTTTTTTCCAGCTCCGATGGAGGATGATTGTAGTCTGATCCATTGACAACGCAGCGGCGAAAGATCATCTTGTTTTCTGTGAGTGTACCTGTTTTGTCAGAGAAGATATGCTGTATTTGTCCCAGCTCCTCTGTGATATTCATCGCACGACATTGGGTTTGCTTGTTTGTATCCTGATCATACAAATCGATGTTATTGTGTATATGATATACCTGAAGTATCTTGCAAAGTTCTATGGTCACATAGAGTGAAAGCGGTATCATCACTTGCAAGATGATGATGTACGTCCAGAAGGTTAGCATGCCCTCGTATGCCGCATCAACGGTAAAGGGCAAATAAGGTACCGGGAAATTTACAAAGGAACTCAGCCACATTGTGCAGCCGATTGCGCCAACAACGCACAATATCAACAATATTATCACACACCTGCAGTAATAGGGATAACTGGTTGTTAGATCGTATGACAGACATAGCACCTAGTGTCATTAATTACCATATCACATCAATATTCATTTGCTGTTCCACCTGGGAGCGCTTGTATCTTGGACCACTATTATTAAGCATTGATTTTGTTTCATGTCCCGCATAGACGACGATTCCCTCAACAAAGTCCGTATTCTAAACAGAAAATTTGGACTCGGTAAAATAAACGTGCTTGTACATTTCATACGCTCTCTGACTTACCTTCAGTCTGCTCTCTCTTAACAAAAGGCACTCGGTCGATATGGGCACACGCTCACCAGTTGGATGTACTAAGGCCCCATGAAATCTATATAGTTTTGTTGTTGGCGCATCTGCTTCTATGCGACTTATAAATTTACTAGGTAAAAATATGCTCTGCTTTTCCGTAAAACCACGTACAACCTGCAATGCATATACATTAAATATTTCGTAGTATGACACGTAATTTGAGGGGGGAACAGACAAGTGAGTAGAGTATAGTGCATACCTCGCGACGCTTTAGATTTGTTTCACCATCCAAATCACATGTGTCTATGTAACAGACCCCATGAGAGTTGCTTGCGCGCAAAAGCAGAATGTCAGCCGGCACGGTTTCGTTGTTAGATAAGTGGACAATATCACCGACGCGTACATCCTCCCATTTGATTTTTTTGTAGCGTTCTGTTTCACTGCAAGAAATAAGGACAATAAAAGGATTGCTTAGAAATAATACTTAAATGTTGTCATGGTCAATATCTATAATGTAGAGAACTTATACGCAGAGTTAACTAATAGTCGCTTAACGAGGGCGGAGAGAAGGTACAAAGTTTGTTTAATCTAGACACAGAATAAAGAAGTTATCATACAAATGTTAAATCTTAAATCATTTACGGCAGTAATATATAGTTCCCGTGAACCTCAGACGCACATGTTAATGTTTGTTTGGACACGTGTTAAAGTCACCTGTCTATTCACACAGACTTTACCAGCTGTTCATTAGAGACTATACAATAAAATACCTAAGCTGCGTGATACGTCCCCCAAAATTTGGCCCCAAAATCACCGAGTGTCTCGATTTTACTTATCAATAAGGAGCATTGTGTGGCTTTGTAACAAAACACTGCATTTTGTTAGTAAATAATTAAGCAATCACCGTGCTCATCATTAATTTTGCATTTCGCGACAGCACCCAAACTGACGAATACACGACGGTTAATTGCCTGGGTTTGCTTCATTAAAGATTCAGCATTATTGGCAATACTTCCGACGCAATAAATTGACAGTCAGCCATTTGTGCCGACGACGTCGGGTGGGCAATTAGGTGACATGCAATAACTGATAAACTTTTCCAAAGCTCTACGGGTCTGGCCATCTAGGACGTAGGTGTACAGTCATTAGCGATTACGGAAGGCGGGCGTGTCTTGTTAAATGCACTTGGACACTTCACAACAGTGTCTTCCGCACCACAATGACAATGCGATGGTGAAATTACAAACAATAATAACAATGAAAAATAATCACCATCACCTTCTTTTCTCGAAGGGCCTAATACAAAATATTTTTTACAATTTATGGGCTTGTCTTGACCCAAATAAAATATAAGGTGAAAGTAAAATATGTCTGTAAATGGCAAAAGATGGTACATGTAGAATGTGTTGTAATAAAGGTACAAAAAATTTGGTTGCTCATAATTAGAAAAAGAGAATGAAGTTTTGCATTATGTTAGAAATATTTTTAAACCATCCATCCCTTTACGTAAAATATATATCAGGTACCTTCGCTGGAGCAGACTATTGATTTGTTGTGTAGAAAATTCCTTATAAAGAAGTTAGTTTTTCTCAGTTTTTCCAACGTTTATTTGGATTAGACTTTTCCTATTTTGTTTACTTAACTATATCTTCTAAAATGTTTGGGACACAATTCAAGCTATTTTGCTCCTCTTTTCTAGAAAAGTTCGTCTTGTTTTTTTTTTTAAATTGATGATAATGTTGAGGGAGTCTAAGGAAGAGTGCAGCAGAGAAAACAATATCAGAGCAACAAGAGCCGAAGCCACGCACCATCAACTTCGTGTAAGTTGCTTACCAACGTCAGCGTCGCAATACGTCACTGCGGCAGAGAAAATTTCAGTACAAAAAGCACGCACATATGCATGCTAAACCCTATACACGCGAGATAGGGCCGTGCCGACCACTGATTTAGAACAATTTTTGCACTATCAAATATTTATATCAAATACTCCAAATATTCTTAGGTACAGGAACAATTTTCTTTGACCTAACACATCCTAAGACGGCGCCATGATATTCATTGCAAGAAAATCGTTTCGTAAGATTTAAAAGCGAACATTTAAAGTAAATTTTAATTTACCATGAATTATTACAAAGACGCTTATTATGCTCATTTACTAGAACTGTTACTAGAACCTGGATAGTATGACCCTGACGATCTGAGGTTTTATGTTGGGCTTCCCATTCGGATTCAGCAGCCACAAAAAAATATCATGCATGGTCTCACAAAATATCACAAATAACAATAAATGTTGTCGCCCACAGATGCACATAATCCCACTTACGGTGAAGTTTGTTGAGTTGAGTCGATACCTGTTGCCCCCTTCCCCCAGCACGATTTCGGTTTATGTTTTTTATCGAGGCTCGACAACACATTGATTTTTCTAAAAAGGTTACAGGGTATCCCACTGTCGTGCAACTCTTCGAATGTTTCACATTTTCTAAGTAAAGTTATTTTATATCTAATCAGGTAAACTCAATCACATGCATGATAAGCACCAAAAATAAGTCAATCGTCATATTTTTTCTAAAGAATAGGATCCAACAATGACAGGTTTGTGACAAAACATTTCAGATCAAGAATGTGCAAAAAAAAAAATAAAATAAATGAAATGCAACTGCATTAAACTTATGGGAGCATTGAAATACTTATTACAAAACGAATCGGATCGTAGTGAAGCATCGAAGGACTGATTGGATTGGAATCCAGTGACAGCTGTCAATTAGAAAATTACAGTTATACGATAAGAAACGACAAGAGAGTCATACAACACAACGACTTACGCAAACATAATTATACTTATGGTATACGAGAGTAGGCTGATAAGTAGCATAATTTTCGAAAAAAAATAAGGTATTTAAATCGTCAACATCATCTTCTTATTATAACCTGATATGGTTTGCAAAGAACCGATTTTTTCTCAATTTGGGAGATAGTTATCGTCACAGAGCCCTAAATCCGTAGATTAACCAATTTGCAGTGTAATTTTTAGAATATTATCATAGCAACTGAGCCCTTAGGTATCCGTCTGTTCATTTGGTGAAAAAAAATTTTTTTCTTTGTCATTTTTTTTTTTTTTTTTAAATCAATTGGCTGTGAGTCGGTTCAATGGGTCTGAACGACACTTCTTAAATGTTTGTTTAAGACAATTCATATGTATTATTTCATGTGCATCCCAACAACCATTGCCATCACCTTATTGAATTAAAGACGCACCGAGGCCTACTTGTGTGTTGATTTCTCAAAAGAAATTGATGCAATATGTATAGGGTGGGCCATCTGTTGGTTTGTTTAATTGCTTGTTTTTCGTATATTTTCCAACAAAATTGAGCAAATGTATATACCAAATGCAATTTTGAAAATACTCATTTATGTATGAAAAATATTATCTTCCAAACAGGCCCGTATGCGAAAATAGTAAGGTGTAATTCTTGATGATGGCGCGTCGATATTCCTGGCGACTCGTCGACACTGGCCTCAACTATGTTTTTTTCACTGAACGATTTGCATAGTACGCCTGTACCACTTTTAAGCGTTGTTCGGTTGTTAAACGATCCATGAATAAAATTGAGTAGTTTTGAACTTGACATATGTTGAAAAGCAGCATGAGTGTTCAACAACCAAACAGACGGCCCACCCTATATATTTATATATAAGTACATATGTTTTTTTTAATTCGTTTAATATAACACAAAAATTTGGTTTCTTGACTAGGTCGATTACTTTTTGGACTGCCCTCGGAAATATATAGCGTGGAGTTAGGTGTAGTGAAGCAAAGGGAACGCAGCGGTGAGGTAATTGTGTTAGAATGTGCAATCTCGCTAATGACCCAATTAAAATGATGGCGAAAGCTTTCACCGGACAAGCAACCCGACTTGTTTAACCATCCCATCCCATGCCAGCCAAAGAGAGTACAACAACAACAACATCAGAAGCATATAAAACAAAGTCGAAGCAATGCCAGGAGGTACAAGGACACGAAACAGAAAATGGACATACCCAAAGCTATCAGAAATGACAATGACTGTGTGGATTACGTACCCTGCCTAGTCGGACATACTCATGCGTATATAAAGCCTTGACATGCAATTGAAATAAAAAACAAAAAAAAAAACAAAAAAAAAAGAATAAAAAATTAAATTTTCCAACCATAACAATTTGCCAACAAATGAACTTGAATGAAATGGAATAATCCAAGCTCCACGGATTTTTTCATAAATATCTAAGCAGTGCCGGCTGTGAAAGCAAAAACGATTACGCCATGGGGCATAAGTCCTGGTTGGACCCATTGTAACACATACACTTGGCTTATGTTTGTAAACGATGGGGTTGACGTTGACATGCGACACAATTTGGGGCCGTGGTCGCGGTGACAGAATAGCAAGGTCATTGGATCGGCCTTTAAGTGAAGGTCGTGGCCAAACAAGTAAAGAACATTATTTTGCAATTTTCGTGTTACTTTAATTGACCGAAACTATTTTATTTTTTTTGTAAATACTCCATTCACATATGCATCCCATACGTTAATCAAGTCGACCCATTGTCAATGATACTATGTTGATGTAGGTGTCCAACTCGCATGCAATTTGTTTCGCGTGGACGTTGTCAATTGCTTCGAATAGTTCCCCCAAAGAGAACCCTATCACAATTTGTATATCTGCGTGTCGAACGTGTTCATTTGATAATAATTGACGGTTAAATGGAACGAACCATCATTAATTAACTGCAAGAGTCTAGTATTATCTATAACATCAAATTAAATATATAATTCTGCCAACGAACGTTGATCATCGACACAAATTGGTGATGATAATTCTGCTTTCTATTACTGCACCTTTTTTGAAATAATTAAAGGATGATACGATAAGACTTTGTGCCTGTCACATCTCGTCAACCCCATAAAAAATATAATTTTCACCTTTCCGTTTTGGCTTTCAAAGCTTCAAGTTTTCCATTCGTTATTTCATAATATTGTGTTGCCTTAAGTTACACTTACGTTTCAAAAATTACGATGTACTTTCGTACAAAACTGGATTATGCAAATCTAAAAACAAACAAACTCTCCCTCTAAACGCTGATCAATTACTACGCAAAATATTATAATGGGTTTGATTTGAATGATACACAAGCTGCCGCGTTTATTTTTCTTCTTCTTAGCTATCCACAACAGCCGGTTATCGGATTACGGCGTCACGTTAAACATCCCTACAGGAGTCTGTGCACCTCGATGTCGATGTCGGTGAAGAGCTATACAGTTCGTCATCCCATCGAATGCGGTAGGGCCAAAAGATTTTGTAAAGTACTTTCCCCACAAACACTTCCAAGTATATTTTCATCAGAGAGGTTCAACACATGCTCCAACGTTAGCTTTGTCCGGCGAGATAGGTTTCTACTTTCATTTGCCTACTAAGACATCGTAAATCCCCGCTTGATCTCCATGCTAACTTTGTTATTTCTTGTGACGCCAGTGCCAAGGTAGACGAAATGGTGGACAACATCAAAGGTATAGTTTTCAGCTGCAATCTGATCGTACTTCATCTTGCTTTTATTTATCACCAGACCCACCCTGACAGATTCTTTTTAATAGCTGCAAAAGCTCTGGTAACATGTCTCTTAGCATGCAACAGGGAACTTTTATTAAAAGTACTTTAGCAAGTATGCTGCCTCGTTAGCACGGATCATAAATTCGGTTCCTTGTACGTAGTATTTTACTTAGAAGGTTTGGTTTTTATAAGTTATTTTGTGTCATCATTGTGTGGAAAAGCAAACAAGCCATTGGGTAAGTCTTTATTATCTAGGAATTCAAAAGAATGTAAGTAAAGAACTTTAACTTTTAGTTTCCAAAGGAAGGCTTTTGCCAACTCTGACACCCACAACAAAGTAGGTTAATGACTGGCCATAATTACACCATATAAATTCGTTAACATAAAATTTCAATTATGTGTAGTGTATTGAACCATGGTTGAGTTTCCCCCACGTTTTGTCCACTATGAAAATGTGATAGAACATGTAAAATAGAAATTTATGTTGGTTAAAGTGGGTCATGCAAGCTTTTATGAGCTGGGGACTCATTGAAATTAACTTAGACTTTATTAGACGTAGCCAGAAAAGTAAGTAAGCTCTGGCGCATGCTTCATTACATGAGTCAATAAAGTACTAAGCTAAGCTAGGCAAAGCAAACACTACCACCCAGAATCGATGTACATACTACATGTGAAAGCTCATGGTCTCACTGCGTCAAAATTGACTTGTAATGAGTTACCCGTGTTACGCCCACCTCACGCGTACCAAGGCTGTAACTCAAAGGTAAAAGTATTTATCTACTGCTGAACATAGTTAAGTCTGGTACTACCCCCATGTGTGTTTAGGTAAGCTCCTTGGCTGCACTGTTTATAACAAACAAAGTGGTAAACTATAGTTTTCCGAGGACCTCCCGCAATGGGTCATAAATATTTTAGCGTTTAATAAGTCTCGTGCTGGGGGGCAGACGGCAGACTATGACCATTGACCATATTGCATGAAATGTACGCTTACCTACTACAGTGAAGGCATGTTAAATAGCAGATTCCATGATAGAATATGGGTTTACTCACATATAGAAATTAGCACTTACTATTTGATATGTGCTTCCTGATGAGGTTCTAATTGGCTTGATCGATCTTTTAGTACATATTATATGAACATGGTTTGTAGGGACAGTAGACCGTAACTCTTGGCTGACTAACTTAAATGGAGTAAATTATATTATAGTCGGGTTTAAAAGGTTATACATAATTTCTACAAATATTTTATTGAAAAGATGAAGACAGAAGGAATTAAAAAAAGCCAAAGTTTGAATTTAATAACAATAATGATATTGGGATACTGCACGGCGACCCTTTGGTTCTATTATGCGCCCTACTAGCCCAAGAGCTCCACAGCTAATCCTATACTCGAGACAGAACCTACAGCCTTTAATGTCACTTAAGTATCCAACTTTCGTCTAGTTCTCTTCACTTCACGTTTAGTGTTGGGTGAAAATGAGTAAATCTATAAAAAGTAAAATCTATAAAAGGGCAAAATACCCAAGGTAAGACGGGATCCAATCCCTTTCTATCTATTGGAAATTGTACATAAAAGATGTAATACGTTTTTACGCTTATATTTTTAATAGTAAGTAGTAGGACCCTAATGTGAGCGAGTACAACATCTTTAATGCACCGATGACATGCTATAGCTAACATGGATTCATTTCATTTCTCTAAAATGTATTCCCATTAAAAGTGAAACTACATCCACTAAGTAAGTGACTTTTGTAATCAAATTCGCGCACACAAACATGCACGTTGTCTGATTATTACATATATACATAGTACAATATATATGTACATATGTCAAGAGTACACTCACATTATTCACATTTATATCGTATGTGCATGGCTATTAGGTGGTGGTAGCTCTTTCCCCGTTCCGTTCTGCCACAATCTACTCAATAACTTTGCTTCATTAACTTGGGCAATAATGCGCGCATGAATCAATCATGTAAACAACATTAAAGCTCCCCGACGCAGCAAAGGGTGGCCCCTCTATCCCCTGGATACTTGTGAGTAAGACTCGTCGCATACACTTGTAATGAAAAAGACAGTTTTTGCCATGTAATTAGGCCTTGGCACGCAATCTAAGTTCCAGTAACAACAAGTGCCCCATTGGGTGGCTTTGTGCTCGGCTGGGTTCGCTAGTGGATCCCACATGTTTACGATAGTCAGTCAGTTAGTTATTGGAGTAGCTACTCGAGCAGACGACGGTCACTCATTTCGCTCGATTGCGCGCTTCAACTTCAATTAATAATTGATAAGAAAAAATTGTTGCCCTCTTTCCTTGTCTTTCTTCTTTTTTGTTTTGTATTGTTGCGTTCCGTTGGGTTCTGGTTTTTCTGACGGTCTTTGCTGGGACTGTTAGTCTAGTACTAGAAGAATGTTGAAACACTCTGGCCTTTGCTGCAAACAATACATCTGTACACACGTGTGCGTACCAATTACGACAACAACCACCAACATATTGCAGTAACTTAGGTCAATTTGATATATGAAGAGGCCAAGCATGTATATCTAATAGCTTTTTATTCTTTTTGAAAATTTTGAAACATACCAAATGCAGCACTGGTGTTTATGGATTTGAGGCAAGTGCTTTAAAATAGCAAATTCTTAAAAAAAAAGTACAAAAAGTTATCCAAAAAACTAGCCATAACAAAAACCTGTTCATTTTGACTTAAAATTAATTAATTAATTAAAATTAATCATTCCAACATTTTGTGGAAATGTTCCTATCTTATTGTGTCCCGATGAGAAATTACTCGATTACTTTTCTGTGCACCTCTTAATTTTGTCATTCGCTGCAAAAATGTAAACAATGTCATCGAAAAAGACTGGCAATTTTCAATTCGAAACAAGGCGCCAAAACCTCATATGTTAATGGAACTTGCTCAGAATTTAAAATGTGCGGCAATTTATGGCTAACTTATCCATAAAAGTGTGAGCCAGCAGGCATTCCAGTCGGAGCTTCTAGTTTGACAAGGGAAAAAAGTAGAAACCAATTTTATAGTTTTAATTTGTATTTTTATTTATTACATTTTAATAAACAAAGGCAAATTGTGGCTCATTAAAACATCAGCATATTGTTTTTTGACTTCTCATCCTATGTCAGCACGGTGATGATTGACATAATTAAATCTGCAGCTCAAGTTCTAATTTTGTTAAAAAACCAACTTAATAATTATGATGGTTAATAACTCCTACTGCGGGTGACCTTATTTTAATGTAGCACCCATCGAATTGAACAAATAGTTAAAAAAACTACATATACATACAAACATTTTTTAAATAATGAATTTACAATTAATTGTAACCCAGTGGCTTTTAGTCGAAGTACTTTAGCACAGCACCAACAAACATCCAAACAGCTCGTGGCTCTTGCATATATGTGTGTATGCATATGTATATAAATACATATGTGTTTATGTGCTAGTCAGCACCAGCTCGTCGTCCTTATTAATATGTACTCCCAATTAATTCATGTTTTTTACATAAATTCATAAAACCCTACCTTAATAATAGTTGATACTATAAAACAACTCATAAAAAGATTGATATTTGAATATTAAAAAGCATTTTTAATAAACTTTCATAATTTGCTTATTTCACCTGTCAGCCTGTCAACAAGATGTTAGATGTTGACAGTGCGAACACCAATTTCACATCTTCAAAAAATCCCATGCGTTCCGCTAAGATGTGCTCTGTGTGAATAGGCTATAAAACCGAAACCGTAACCGATATATCAACTTTTAAACATTATTTGTTTACCGATTAAAAGAAATGAAACACCACCAACTGTCATTTTTGAAGGTGTATAAAACTAAATTTATTAAGTATGCGAGTACTATTTGAACTAGTATATGCATATGTACTATATTGGGTAGAAATTTAAAACGTTTTGGCCAATAGAGACAGAAACTCCCTTAAAAAGAACGTTAAAATCAAACCACTGTTCTCCTAACCTTGTATTTAAAGAGGAAATGATATTTTTTTCAAATTCAATATATGAAATATCTTAATAAATGTATATGTATTTATTATTTATAAATTTTGCATCCGCATTCGCAATTTTTTTGCCATTTGAAAACTGAATCAGGGGCTATAAGTACATATAACTATCGGGTATACGGTACCATACTTACACCGCTCACTGTGCGGAGTCATTAGGAGCCCCTAATGTAAAAACCACACAGTCCAGACGGTCGTGTGTATGTTTACACTTGGGACAACGAAATTCTTTGTTCAACTTATGTCCAATCAATGCTGGAACCTAACAATTGGTGTCATTCAAAGCATGTAGATCCATACGAGTACTATTTACATATTAAAATACAATACGTTTCCTCGTAGTACAATTAAAAGCCACTGGCTCAAAATTTGACGTAATTCTATCTACACTATACTGCAACATTATTAAAATCGTATAAAAATTTCGAAAGGTCGATGTACATACTGAAAGATAAAAATTTGCATTAACAAAAGACAGACAAGCGGGCATCGATATTCGATAGATTATAATTACGATTTTGACGTATATGATAAAAACGATTATGGCCTTGTTGTTTTGAGGTTAACTTTGGGAATCAGTGTAATAACTGCTTCGGGAGACTGTGAGGTTGTCTTCCCAAAAACTACCAGCCAACTTTGGCTGTATCTCTAAAAGTTCGTCGATCAAATTTGAGGCCACAAATGGGTTATGAGAAAAGGTCTGTTGAGTTTTAAACTAGTTCATATTTGGGGAACAATATTAAAAACTAAAAAGATTTATTTTATTTAAATCTGAAAGCGGTGGGAGTCAATATTAAAAAAAAACACCTTTGGATCTTCCATAAACAAGAAATCAATTTTGTTTGTCGTCCTTATCATTTTCTTGCGTCTTTTGGTGTCTTAATAGTTTGCTTCTAGGAGCTACACAAAACATTTTTTCACCATTACTTAATATGTTATACCAAAGTAAAGGGTTTAAAAACGTATCAACTTTAGACCTCCTTCCATAAACCATTTCCAGCAAGACCAAAAGCATCACAATGTCGGTCACCGACCTGACTGATTCACATTCTTTTTTTTTTGTCTTATCTCTGAGTCCATGGTTTGCAATAGCTTTTCTTTGAACCTAATCAAGTTGGCCGACCAAGCCAAGTCACTCAGACAAAGTCAACGAATGGAGCAGTCTAGTGTTAATGGAAATTAGAAGGCTGGTTGGCTAACTTGTAAATAAAACTAAGCCGAGATCAGCTCAGCCAACTGCAAAAATAATCAACTTCAATAGCAACAACATCCGCAGCTGAGGCTATTGCTGACATCACACAGTGTAATGCTCACTGGAGCCGTAGGTTGTCCGTTGGCGATTCTTGGTAGACGCAGGGGCCAGTCCGGTGCCAGTATTGGCAAGCAACGAACCGGTTTGGAGCACTTTATGAAAAACCCGTTTGTCTGTTGCTGTATTTTAGCATTTTCAATGTCATGAAGTGTTTTGTTTGAAATGGACCGAGTGTGGTAGGGGAACAAACTAACTTTAGTTTATACGTAAGAATCGACTAGTAGCCCAAAGATACTTTGTTAAAATTGATTTAAAGTCAGTGTGTTTAAAAACCAGCTGATTAATTTGGTTGCCAACCGCTATGGCGAAACACGTTGTAGCCCTTTCACTTCATTTCAAAGATAGATTGTTGTTAAGATGCAGTGTTTTCCCAAAGCAAGGTTTTGGGCTTAGTAAATTTTTAATAGATGGCTATTCTATGCAGTGTGGGTTCAAACCACAAGATGCCGACACCCAAAATGTTTCCCACAACCTTGATGATTAAGAGTTTTTGTGCATATCAAAATTACTAAGCATATTATTAAAATGTCAACATTCAATTATTAATTTTAATTGGCACCGATCTTGGAATATTAATGCAGTTTTGGTGAAAGTGCACACTTGTCTGGGAACGTGAAAGAGATGTTAGCGAGAACTGTAAAGCCATTTAAATAACTTATTTTTTTTATATACATGAAAATGTTTTAAGGTCAGAAAAAGTTTGTTCTCAAAAGATTTTGTCATCAGGGTGAATTTATTAATTACAATAGTTTACAGCAAAATGTATCCTCAACATGTTTTATTCGTTTCCGTAGTAAAATGGCACGAAAATTAAGTCAAAAAAATGTTTCATTGAACGGATTTCGAGAGATTTTGAAAAAAAACACTTTTCGAAATTAAAAAAAAAGTGTCTACTTAAAAGCAAATATCTCTGGTTGTAGTAAACTGATTTTTATTATTTGTATACCAAACTGTAGATAATTGAATTACCCATCGATTATGCTTGAAACATATTTTTTTAAATTTACGGCTTGGACGCTATTTATGCATTTATATGAAACTTTTAGGAAAATTTTGAAAAAAAAATTCTATTTGACGTAAATTTAAAAAAATGTTTCATACATTTTTTTTATGGCTCGTAAAGTTTGATCGATTACGAAGAAAATGAATGGTTGTTTTTCAAAATCGAAGAAAAATGGTCGAAATAACAAGAATTTTTGTAAAAAGTGAAAAATGTCAATTTGTTTTAAAAACACCGGATTTTGCACCAAAAACGTTTTTTTGCACGTTCGATCCTATGGGTGCTATATGATATAGTCAACCGATTTTTATAGAATTTGGTACAGAGCTTGAGAACACTAAAAACTTTTGAATGCCAAATTTGGTAAAGATATCTTAATAAACAAACGAATTATTCATCTAAAACTTTTGGTTTTTAAAACAAATTGACATTTTTCACTTTTTACAAAAATTCATCTTAACGTATAACTGAAAAACGTGCCCAAAAAAATGTTTTTCAAAACGTCGTCATTTTCGTGTTTTTCGACCCATAATTACCCTTATCACGTACTTCAATGGGCCCAAAAATAAAATGATTTTACTCTTACAAGTTTCTGGTGTTTGGTTTCCGTTTTTAAAGATGGGCTGGCGTATCTATATCGGCAACCTTGTCGGTATTGGTAACTTATCGTTTTTGAAAAATAAATTTTTATGCGATGCTAAGCGTCATTCTCGCTGTTATATACATTGCGCATTTCTACAATACCCTTGCCCTATGGATACAGATTATAAAAATATAAAAATTATCGCCTAATTAATATGAAAAACGATGAAAAAAAAATTCACAGTATTGCCGTATTGTTGAGAACAGGTTCAAGTTCTAAGAAAACAGCTGTACTATTTCCAAGTTGCTCTCTTTATATATTTGCAGTTGCATTCGGGTAGCATTAATGAAATAAGGGTCAATAATTATTATACTTATCTGTAAATTGTTGATTATTGCACAAGTGTTTATTACCTATTCTTGGAATTTAATAAAAACGTGCAGGAATTTAGATTGCAAATATTGCAAAGTATTGCAGATAAAAAACAATCTTCAAAGGCGTAAATAGTATTTATGGGATAAATTAAAAATGAATATATTTTACTGGTCGCAGTACAAAACCTGATTGAAATATACTAGGTACATATCATAAAATAATTTACTTCATTCTATTATTATAGTAGTACAGTAAACGAAGGCTCAAAAACGTAGTCTGCTGGAAAAAAAATACTTAGTTGATGAAACTTTCAGGGATTGTTTGGGACCCTGTCCTTAAAAACCATTTCCATTTTTGAACTTTGAGCGGTCATTGGCATTGAACCAATTGACCTACCTTGATTTAAGTTTCAATTGATAGATAATTTTACTGGCAACAATTTCGATCTGGAAACCGAGACTCAACCTCCCACAAATACGAAAACAATCCCTGAAAGTTGCATCAACTAAGTATTTTTTCCAGTTGAAACTCTTCGTTTACTGTACTATAGATACTAAAAATCAATAGTTATAAAAATTTCAACAGAAGACACAGTAAGATACAGGGTATTGCATGCATGGTTACAAAATCCAAATAAATATGAAAGGTCATGCAATCGACACTAATTTTGACATATTAACAATAAAAATATTTATCGCAATTATATCGTATTATGTGTGGCTTATGAATCATTACAATATGTACATATTAAAGAAATCCGTATACTGATTTAAATACCTGCTGTTTAAATAAAAACTTTTAGAATTCAGAAGTAAATTTCGTTACTAAGAATAATATTACAAGAATTTTCATATAACAATTCAACTGGAATGCTCAGTATTTTGCAAAATCAGTCTGTTTGCATATTAAAACTGATGATGGTTCAATGTGCTTTAAAAAGATTCCACATACTTATTTGGTTTTTTTTCATGACTTTTGGAAATATTCGCCGAAAGTCAAAACAAACAAAACTCCACCTTAATTTATAGACTTTTGCTGTTTTAAACATTTAATTATCCAATGAATTTGCCTTTTTTTTTAGATTTTCTTTGGTCAAATGTATTTGATGCAACAATCAATTAGCACAATTTATGGCTTCGACTAAGTTAATTTAAGAGGCCAATAAGTGAGTGAAACTGAAAACATGACGCAACATTTACTTCATAATATATACACTGGGACATACCATACTAAGTATCTACCGATACAGCAAGCTCTGGTCTACTATGGATGACACATTAAGCTGTAGGAGAAAATGTACATATGAATTTATATTCAATCAGGTCAACTTTCAATGCTCAGTTTAAATCAAGACTTCACTTCAGAGGTATCCAGATGCAAAATAAAGTTTCATCTCTGAGTCATACCCCAATTTTGTACTCAAATACAATATTTGTAAGCGCAAACGTTCAAATATGGATATGAAGGGCAACTAAAATTGGATAAGCGTGAGATTGTCAGGGTTGTTAGCTAAATAGCGAATGCAGTGGTTCAATGAGTCTGCGGCTGACAAGATACATAATACATGTGTGTGTACTAGGGTGGCCATTTTTGAAACATCTCATGATAAAAAAATTAAAATTTAAAGGCGATTCGAATGCATTTGATGGTTCCTAAAATAGGTCAAAGGTCATAAAAAATGCTCATATGAATGCATAAATAGCGACCAAACCGTAAGTTTGACAAAAATATGTTCCGAATGTAATCGATGGGTAATTCAATTATCTACAGTCAAGTCAAAAAATTATCGAAATCAGTTTAGTACAACCAGAAATATTTGCTGTTAAGTAGAGGCACTTTTTATACCCTGTACCGTATGGTACAAAGGGTATATTGTGTTTGTGCAAGCCGAAAATGTATGTAACGTACAGAAGGAGAAGTCGGAGACCCCCCAAAGTTACCTAAAGTATGATCAGAGTGACTAGAGAAGTCGATATACCCATGTCCGTCTGTCCGTATGAACGCCTAGATCTCAGAGATGGTAAGAGCTAGAGCAACAAAACTTTCAGATAAGATCCCTTATTAATCCATAGGAGACAAGTTTATTTTATTTTTTTGATATCGGGACTACATTATGTAGCTCCCATAGGGGTGTTTCAGAGGACCTCGAAAAAAAGCCAAAGTTTTAGATGGATAATTCGTTTGCTTATGAAGATATCATAACCAAATTTGGCAATCGGAAGTTTTTTAGAAACCCCCAGCACTGTACCAAATTTTATCAAAATCGGTTGACTATATCATATAGGTCCCATAGGATCGATCGGTCGAAAATTTGTTTTTTGTACAAAATTCGTTGTGTTTCGTTTGTTTGTGAAGATATTGTAACCAAATTTGGCATTAAGAAGTTTTTTAGAGTTCCCAAGTACTATACCAAATTTGATCAAAATCGGTTGACTATATCATATAGCTCCCATAGGACCAATCGGTCAAAAAATCGTGTTTTTTACAAAATTCGTTGTGTTTCGTTTATTTGTGAACATACCGTAACCACATTTGGCATTAAGAAGTTTTTTAGAGTTATCAAGCACTATACCAAATTTGATCAAAATCAGTTGACTATATTATATAGCTCCCATAGGGCCAATCGGTCAAAAAAACGTTTTTTGCACAAAATTCGTTGTGTTTCGTTTGTTTGTGAAGATATTGTAACCAAATTTGGCATTCAGAAGTTTTTTTTGAGATCTTCAACACTGTACCATATTTTATCAAAATCGGTTGTCTATATCTCATAGCTCCCATAGGGCCGATCGGTCGAAAAAAAGTTTTTGATTAAAAATTCGTCTGTTTTTGGTTGTTTATGAAGGTATCATAATCTAATTTGGCAATCAAATGTCTTTTGGTGTTCTTAAGCAATTTACCGGATTTTATTGCAAGCAGTGGTACAGGGTATCCCAAAGTCGTCCGCGCCCGACTTTAACGTACGCCATCTTTTTTTCTTCTAATTTCGAAAAATAGTTTTTCCAAAATATCTCAAAGCCCGTGTCTTGAAAAAAAATGTTGACTTCATTTTCGGTTTTAGCATGTCATTTCACTACAAAAACGACTAAAACATGTTAAGGATACCAAATTTTTTTTTTATATGTAAACTGGTGTAATTAGTCAATTTTAGAGCTTACCAAATTTATTCTGGCCGCCTCTATATTTTTTTAAAATTATGTTTCGATAGATATGAGACTTTTTGAACCATAATTTGTTTGTTTGGAAATAAGTTTTTAAAGTTTATGTAGAACAAAACATTCAAAAACGGAAAATGTGAAAATTATGACCTTTGACCTATTTTAGGAATCAAATACATTCAGGCGCTATATTCAGGTAAAAAGGAAACTTTTTAGGGGGTGGCGTCGGTTGCACCATGTTTATTTGCAGTTTGTATGCTCATCTAGATCTCGAAAACCACAAAAGATTAAGATTACGTTTTTTCAATTGCGTTAAAATTGCACAATTATCTAGCTAAGCCTGATAAAAAAGCTCTATCCAAATTCTTTCACAAATTTTACCCTGCTTCACTCATAGTAGCAATATAACGTATGTTGGGCAAGCACATTGTGTATTAGAATGCAAACAGGGTATTCCGCTGTCGGATACCTCCTACACTGTATTACACTTTTTTGTTTTTTTGTTTAGTAGTTAACAAACAAACGGAACTGCTGGTAACTAGCTGACAGCGATTTGAGAGTGAAAAGTGTGCGCAACGTGTGCGAGAAAATGACGTCTACGTCATCGTCATCATCGTTGCCGCCAACGTACGAAAGTGGGACAGTTGGCCACATACAAAGCCATAAAGTAAAGCGATAAAGCAGTAGAAAAAGAGGTAAAGAGAGAGGGGGAGACGCGGCACAACATTTAAGCTGACTTTGAGGGAAAGTTTACTAGGTTTGGTTGCCATTGTTGTTGTTGGCTTAGGGTATATTTTTCTTCTTTTATTTATCGATTTCTAGATCACGTTTAAAAATAATCTGCGTGAACAAATCGTAAATGCTAAATTTGCATGCGCAACCGGTGTCTAGACTGTGAATTCTTTAATTGAATGAAGTGTACGCCAGGTAACGAACATTTTGGATGGGGAACAGTTTGGATAGCACTAATATCGCACCATACATTTTAATCACTTTGAGAAAATAATTTCGACTAACATTTGACAAGACTATTTAGATTGTAGAATAACCCTCTAGTACGGCTGGTGGCTATTGTCCTCCAGTAAGTACTTAAGTACATCGTTTGTCACTTGTAGCTATCTACTGTGCAAACCCCTGGTAATCAGCGAGGTAAATGATCGACGAACGAAATATGACGAACAACAAATGCAAAGCGAATAAAAAAGATACGGGAATATAAAGTAAGGCGAATTTTTTGCTATTTTTTTTGTGTGTATTCTGCGTATTCGTTGCGACAATAATTTACACAAACAAATGTATGACAATTCCTGAATGTTCTGGAATTTTGTTTACTTTCGATTGGACCGCCGTCAAGTTTGCACGGCTTGCAAGAAACCAAAGCAGTCTAAAATTCGATGAATCAATAATCGGTAAACTTATTAAGTATTTTCAACGCTTTAATTATAATTTCAGATGCAATTGGAAATGGAGCAGCGCCGTCCGAGGTCTATCTCAAAAAGGACCTCCAGCCTTAAACAAAAGTAAAGTTAAGAGCATGGCTGAAAATAATTCCTATATAAATTATTAAACAAAAATAAATAAATAATAAAAATATAATATGTCAATATGTAAAAACATATCTGTGGACATTTGACAAAACAACTTATCTCTAAAATACTAATTTTACAGGAGAGCGAAAAAACACCTTAAATGTTGTCCAAAACATTTTGTGTATAAATTTATGGGAATGTTAAGAGCTAATATAATAAAGTAATATTTAAAGCTTATTTTACGCCTGATTTCTTTAGTGTAGCCATAATCGTTTTAAAAAAAAATCCAAAAAACTAAAATAAGTTGTTTTGTCAAAAGGATTTTAATTTAAAAAATCAACCCGTCTCGAATAAGTTCTTTTGCCAAATTTTTTTTAAGTAAGAAAAAAATAAATATAGCATCCTATGTCGAAATAAGTTCTTTTGCCAAACTGAAATTTGAGGAAAAAGTAGAAATAAGTTCTTTTGTCAAAAATCACTTTAAACATATTTTCAATTGAAAACGTAATATTATTAAGAAGTTTGTAATATTGACATTGATAACTTTTAAATGGTACAAATAGTTGTACTGCCGATTTCGGGGATTTGAATACTTTAAAATTGTGGCAGTTTTTTCGCTTGAACTTCAATTAAGCTTGATAAATATTGGCGTGCTTGGAGTACTCTCCTAACTCCCAGTATTTTTGGAAGAGTTGTTTTTGTTGTTCAAAATTGATTTTTGCGTGGCATTGTTGTCTGCATTCTTTTAGCTCTTTCGTTTCTTTAGCAGGAACTTTTTTATTTTTGTATGTCACGTATTCTTTTCCACAATTTCTATTTTGTTTCCTGATCTTTTTCATTGTTGATGATGTCGTGGGAGTTTCAAGCACCTGAGATTCGTCTTCTTGTGGTGTGTCCCAATCATTAATATTTGATTCCAAAATTGAAGCCATAGCTCTAACACTCTCAGTCATTTGGAGCGATTCTAAAACTGCCCTGTCCACATTATGACATTTCTTTTTTTCACAATTTCTTTCAGCACTTATGGCTGATAATCTTTTGTTCGCATAATTTGGCAGTTTTTGGGCCAAAGCCACTAGTTTTCTTCCTCTATCCATCAAATATTTGCGATAGGAGTGCTATGGAAGCTCAACAAAACAACTTATTTTTCTTATTTTTTTATAAACGCACTTGACAAAAGCACTTAAGTAAAGATGAAATAGTATTTTGTTAATTTTTAATTTTCACAAAAGAACTTATCTCCACACAAGATGTTTTGTCACATTGAATGCTCAAAGCCAGCTGATTGCGAAATAAACTCATTTCTAATTGAGTTACCCATTTTTTAACTTTTGCATTAGAAGCTTAAAGTGAAAAAAGTTCTTTGGACGTTATATTGATTTTTTGAAAAAAGGCCAACTTAGTTGAGTTAAGTTGTTTTGTCATACGCAATTGGAAAAAAAAACGAGATAAGTTGATTTGACGTACTCGATAAGTTTCGAACCAGAACGCCTAGAAAGACACCGATAAGATTGAGATATCGGGTTTCAAAAGTTGTATTTATAACAAAAATCCTGGAATATTTTCTTATCTCGAGATAAGTGGTTTTGTCAAATGTCCACAGATATATATATGTGTGTTTTCATTTTTAATTACTAAGCTGCCTACTAGTGTACAACAGCGTAAGTAGCGATTCCGCTGTCTTCTGGTAAACGAGGTGGTGGCGATTGCCTACCGCCTATGAAATTTATTAATAAGATAGAAATAAGAAGTAAATAGCAAGGTAAGTACTGGTCATTACCTAGTGCTTACTGAAATCGCTTGTCCTGCACTAAAGGGAAACTAAAGTTTTAGCTAAAACGTATATTTTTTTTGACTCTCTCCCCTTGCAAAAAATGCAAAAGTTTTTTAATCAGCCGTGCTTCGGAAAATCCAAACCGAACAATTTTATTTGGATTCGGTCTTGCAAGCTACGTAAAACGAATTTTTTTTGTCGATAACTTCCCTTTTTATTTTCATTGACATGGTTGCCGCAGCTTGGCATCTTTTTATTGGTACTATATGTTGTTTACAAAAAATTTTCATTAAAATATTGCTACTTCTTTATTATTCTATCTTTTAAATAAAATTACACAACAATACATATATTACTTTAGCAACAATATTTAATAAAATTAAACAAGACTTAGCTATTTTTGTTACAAGGGCAATTTTCTTTGTGTAACGAGGAAACCCTGTCGCACTTATCGGCCATGTGTTCATGTATGAAACAAACAAAAAAAAAATCGTTTTGCACAACGCATGCTA
Organism: Chymomyza fuscimana; assembly: GCA_949987675.1. Taxonomy (NCBI): domain Eukaryota; kingdom Metazoa; phylum Arthropoda; class Insecta; order Diptera; family Drosophilidae; genus Chymomyza; species Chymomyza fuscimana. The sequence goes on from OX465088.1 coordinate 61,630,774, forward strand.
ATTTTTGGGTTGAGTCAGAAAAAAAATAATTGACAATGAATATGTACCTTAAAGTTGGCATAAATATAACCTAAGAATAGCAAAGAATATTTGAAAAATTATGTCAGTATAAAATAAATACTTTTTTAAACCTCTTTCCTCATTCCTGACGCAACAAAACATTCGGTTTCAAACCACATAAAAAATTCGGTTTGGTGGAATTGGGAGCACCAAAAACTCGGTTTCGAAACGAATCCGAATAAAATATTCGGCCGAATATTTACTTCGGGAGTTATGACCAAAAAGTACAAAATTTAAACCCCTTTGCCTAGAAGATCCAGATAAGAAGATGCTTTAGTGTCGGACTGGTACAACTATGGCACCTCTCATATTTCTAGAAATTAAGAAATATGCAGGGAATATTATGGTCGGTATGTCTCGAAATGAAGAAAAAAAACCTTACAGGCGTTATTAGTGGTCTGCATGAAAACATCTAAAACGGCAAATTAAATCAGATGTATGTTTTGATATTACTCTTTTGAGTGGCGCCTAGTGTACCCTTTCACCCAGACAATGTCCAAACTGCGAGTACAATGTTTTTATAGTCAGTTCAATAAGAATAAGAGAAATAAACTTCTGAGAGCGCGAGAGCAATGGAAGTAAAGAATTTACGTTTAATAAGTGGGATAGCATAATTACTCTCTATAAGTCCTAACTACCGGGCCTACTTCTCTCATATCATTTTCATATACTCTTAATTTTACTTGGGGAATACGCGTTAGAAAGTGAGAGACCATACGTATGCTCACTGAGGGTGCTCTCTCTATCTGTTGAGCTTGCATGGATGCACTGGACACTTAATTTGAGTACTGCTCTGTAGTGTAGACAACAGTGGAGTTAGAGATGAATGCTGCAATTGAGCCTTTTTACATGTATTTATCTTTTGAAGATCAAGTTATAGATTTGAATCCAGCGTCGGGCATGATTATATGAAAGTTGACAAGAAAAGTTTATAGAAGCTTCCGATTTGTAAGTAGTATTTTTATAGTGCATAAATATTTACTAAAAGTCTACTCGACAGCAATTTAACTTTTTAAATTTATGTATTCACATTTCTACAGAATGATCCACGATCCACCCTGACCGAAAAACTAAAAGTTGACCAAAATTGTGTTCCTTCTCTCATTAAAGGAAGATAATCAAAATTTATTTAAAATGAGTTCAAAACTTTATTGAAAATAAAGTTTATAATTTGCGAAAAAGAAAAGGCTAACAGTTCATATTTTGGCCAGTTTTGAATATATGTATCTATAAATATATTCAATTAAAGTTAGTAATATTGGAGAAATAATTAACAAAAAAATAATACTAACAAATTCTTAACGAAAATTTAAGCCCAATAATTAGGGTAATAAAAAAAGAGAAAATATTTTGTAATTTAATAACTTGCAGAATTAATGTAAGCTATTTCAAATCCAACCAAAAAAAGTTTTGTCCAATTGCTAGAAATTTGCGAATCCGTATTCCAAGCCAAACCCCACTTATATTTTCGAGTGTTGTCATATTTATTTTAATAAATATTGTGCTGAAAAAAATTATGTTAAAAGTTGCCCTGGGGCCTGTACAAATTTGCAACCTACGTATTGCTCTGCCTATCTTAAAAATGATTTTATCTCGTATTATTATTCTTAAGGCAAAATTTAAATTTTTCGTTTAATTAATATAAATATATCGCAAATAGACGTTAAAACTTACCCATCATACACGCGACACGTTGTATTGTTCATTCGCTTGTCCGATGCCCGTCTTCGCCGATCTTCAAACAAATCCTTGACTGCTGTTACGCCTAGCACGAACAGCACAGGTATCATGGCAACTTCCTTGCCAAAAGCATTAATGGCTGGCACCCAGTTTAACAATACAATAAAAATAAAGTACAAATTTGCAACACGATGAAACTGCTCCAGCAGATTCTTCGGTATAAACGAGAGTAGTGTGTACTTGGTGGTGCGTATCTTATTGCCCACAAACTGACCGTTAGGATGCTCTCGTTTTGGCGTTTTTGGTGGCACAGTGTGATTCGGCACAACAACACGATGTCTACGCTCCTCAAACTTGTCGTTGTTATTATAATTGCAACAACACCAACGTTTCCACCAAGGCGGTATTTCACTTCGCCGCAGTGTATAAATGGACTCGGAGCGCGATGCCTGTCGAGAATGACCTCGAGCGCCCGATGCTGAATTTGGCGCACTGGCGCCACCCTCACGCTCGCGTTGAGGCTCATCCTTGTGACCAGGTGGTAATATAAAGTCAGTTTTTGAGCCAACACGACTGTGTCCTCGACCGGTGGGTCCTGTACTGCCTGGCGGTGAGTCTGTAATCTGTCCCTGGGAGAACGCGCGCTGGTGACCCTTCATTGCTGACTTTATGGTTCGTCCTGTGGGGCCTACAAAGACTCCACCGCCATGGCTCACTGAACGTGCATGTCCGCGCACCCCACCCGCCGGGTTAAGCGTATGGGGCGGCAGCAACGGAGGTGGAGCTAAGGTGGCATTTGAAATGATTGCTACGCCTGGTATACCCGGGCCGTTGGACCCGCTACCTAATACCGTTGTGCCAGCTTGATGTGTTCCTGGAAAGACGTAGGTGCGTTCCGGCTCCCCGGTCGTCGCCGTACTCACCAACGACGATGTGGGCTGCGTAAGTGGATCGCTGACGCTGGCAAGGTTCGGAGGCGCCGAACGTTGTTGTTGCACAACTAGAAACTTTCGCCGCAAGTCCTCGGATGTTGATGAAGGCATTATCGTAAGCCAAAATCATTAGTTTATGTTTTGTATGTAAGCGGGTATATTGCCTCACTGAGGGAGTAAGTACGTTTCTATTTGGACTTCGAAGTTTTCCTGCCGTAAATTAAGGCAATTAATTAACAATTTTGCATTGTCAGCGTTGAGGTGACATCTTCAGCTGCTACGCCAAACGCCATGATCCTACAGCACACCTGAAACAAATAAAAATCGCATTTAGTAAGCACAATGTATATGGAAATCACACAGAAGAACACAGCTAAAATAAGATTAAAAAGCTCATGATAACAAAAAATATAAGACAAACGAACAATGTTCTCTAAGTGCCACTAATTGCTCTTGATGTAATGAGTTTTACCCAAAAGTTTGTTCAACCCGACGTTCCACCGAAGGCGGGTCAAACACATTCACACAAAACAAAAAACCAACTGCGTGCTCCAATGCATGAGACCTTGATATTAAGCTTCCGATAAGTCTAAAATATAATATCACGAAAAATTTATATACTCAAGCGAACTGTGCGCAAGGTCAAGCGTAACAGTAGTCAAGACCCCCTGCCCCACCAAAACCCTCCCAATGCAGACAGATATTACTCAAGATGTCGAATTTCTGTCGGTTATTTCGCTTTATATTGTTGGTTTTATGTGTTCTCCAATCTCTTTAGCTGTGACGTGATATATTTAAAACCAACAAGTCGACTAAAGTTCAAGGTTTCTATAAAATAAAAACTATTGAAAATAAAAAAAAGTTTGTCTTAAATATTGAACATACAAAGTTTAAACACAAACGCATTTACCTTGATCGACCTGATAGCAAAATTAGATGTTCTTAAGACCCAAAGATTAGTATCCATCTTAAAGCTGGCGAGGAATTCGCTAATACCATAATATTTTTGTAAATAATTTATTGGATTATAAAACATCTTAAATCTAAATGCTGGAATGTCTAATATACGTTTTGGGAGTAGAAGCCTAAGAAAAAAATTCGAAATCGTCGTCATATGCCACTATGTATTTAGCATTTCTTTCTACGTACTTATGCAAGAAACTGCCTGAGAAGGAAACAAAAAAGACTCCAGAAAGCCTTTTTGAGATACCCTGTACTAACACAACAAACAATTAAGTATTGAACCGATTACGATGTAAGCAAGGTACTCCACTTATGCATCTATGCTTATGTGCTTTGTAATATCCCTAAGGAAGCTATATCATATCATATCATATCAACCCCGATATAAAAAAAATAAAATAACTTGTTTCCCGTGACATATCAAGGCATCTAATCTGAAAGTTTGGTTGCTCCATCTCTTAGCGTCTCTGAAATCTAGACGTTCATATGAACTTATCTAATCACCCTGCCTGTAGGACCTCTTAAAGTGCCCGACACTCGGATACTCTGTAATACTTTTTCTTAAACAAGCAAATATTTTGCTGTGATACGTTAGGAATTCAATGGATGTACATATGTGTCGGGTACTACAAAACTTAATAAGAAAATGCGCATATCTCTTACGCGCTTGCTCCATAGAAGAATCTTATTTTTCAGATGCTCCTATTAACGTTGTCGCTCTCCCTAAAGGCTAAGTAGATCGAGGAATACATTTTTACAATTCTCATGAAGCAAGTTCGCAGTCATTATTAGCTTATAGCCGTCATGATTAAAAATGGACTGATGAGAACATTGAATCAAAAAAGTTGGTTGTTGATGCATAATTGATTAAATACCGAACGGCAACGATTACTAATTAGAATTGTGCAATTTTTTTTCTTTCGAAAAGTGAACTTTTTTATTCACAATTATTATAGTTCTGACGCGAAAGCTAATTTTCATATCAGATAGGAAATTTTTTCCCATAATATTTTCCATTTGGACTTATTGTTTTGACTTGGCGAAACAACGTTATTTATTTAACATTAGCGTCCATTGGACTAGGTGCAATCCGTTAATACTAAAGAAACAAGTTAAGTATTCATAAGAAATGAAGAAAAAGGAACAGTTAAAAAAAAAAAGTAAATGGTCTAAATCCAAGTACATCCTAAATATATATTTACACAAATATACTACACTCAAGTGTGTGTTGATAAATATAAACCTTTAAAGATCTTCACTGGCCAAAACAAGCCCATTGAAAACAAGTGAGCCAGTCGATATGCCGATTTTGGTAACTGCAACTTCACAACTATAATTTTTTTAATGGAGCTTTTACGCAAAACATACTCAAGTTTTATCGTTTTTGTTTATGATTCCCGAAGTTTCCAACCAAAAAAATTTAGGTCTGTATCAAAATTTACTTTGAAAGGATTAGGATAGAAGTGACAACTCCAAAAAAAAATTTTCTGAGCTTAGTATAAGCAAGGCGTTTAGGTTAAAGACTTAAAATTTGATCATATATGGTGTCGAGTTGTAATATTGTAGCTTAAACATTTGGGGTTAATAGGGGACTAAGGCGACGCACATTTGGTTTAAAAGCTGTGGGGTCCTACGCATTTTGTTGTAGGTGTTATAAAACATTATTCTGCACGAAATTAATGTGCCCTTGTACCCAAAGCAAGGGTATAATAAAATATGAATATGCTTTGGCAATTTTTTTCAATACACATTTCTCCAACCAATGCAGGCAATTGAAGAGATTTGTGATTTTTTATAAACAATGAAATAAACATTTGATTGAAAAGCGGTAAAGAAATAATTTTAAATACGTTTCTATATGCGCATATAGTATTATGTGGGTCATTTCATCAGAAATCGTACAGGTATGGAATAATACTGTCAGAAACAATTCTTAGGCAATCTAGAAATATCCCCTATATTTTTATTATTTCTAATTCCTAAAGATATGCATAGATTTCAATGTTTTATACTACATGATTTCATAAGCAACTCGATCAAAATTAGATACATTTTGAATTAAGAAAAAAAAAATAAATCCCTCCAATATTGAATTAGACATTTTTGCAAACGAAATAGAAAGAATCATGGAAAGACACATCTGTACTTAGGCTACGCATTAAAGTCACAACTAAAAAATTTAAAGATAAGATTGATAAAAAAAAAACACTGAAACACAGAACATCCGCTTGAGTCAAACCGATTTTGTTGCCGAATTCAAAAAACTACTCACAACTCATACACTTGAAAACGCGTCAAAATATTGACTAAGTAAAATTTTTAAAAATTAATTTTTTTATTTTAGCAAATTAAATCTAGTATATAATTTAACGAGCACTGGCTACTGATCTTCTTCTGCCCTGATTATATTTTTTCATCCGTTTTCCGCTATTTTTTCTATTTCTTTTAAATAAAAGATGATTTAAGATGGAATGACCCACATATAAATGTCAGAAATTCATGCGTTGTCTATGTGGCATTCTGTGTTATATACAACATTTTTATTTAAAGCAAACGAGCATCAAAATCGACAAATGAAAACATTCAAATGTAAATAGCAAATCGAACGTCAAGGCATAGAATATTATTTAAATATATAAAAAATATTCTTTAAAATCTTTTGAGTTGGCAATGCTTTCAATGTAAAAAAGTTTTTTAATTATTCGGTTAGAATAAAAAGTTTTAAAGTTATTGTTAAAAGATTATTATCAAGCTTGCAAACTATATGCATCAGACAGGAAATCTAGACCAAAAAGTGGCTTGTTTTGTTCAGCCGCAGTTATGTTTTAGAGAAAACGCTTTCCAAAAATGCACTTCAGCAAACCATAAAATTTAAATAGCAATAAAAATCATATGTAAGCAAGTAAATTAAATTAGAAATTCAACTTATGGTATATGTGACCACCAAGGTATTTTCGAAAGTATACTAATTGCAAATATAATAACTTATTTTATAATTATTATTTAAAAGCTTTGGCCATACAAATTTTTGCCACAAGGTTATGCATTGATTGAACGTAAATATTCATTTATAATTTAGTAAAAATAAACCCACACTAGTACCGCCACTGACAAGTTCATAGATACTTTTATAGCTATGAGTATGTGGATAATTCTGCACCTGTTTCAATACTAAAAGGCCCCCAATTGTTTTAAATGTTTACTTGTGGATCGGTTGTTGTTGTTGTTCCATTTGTTATTGTTATTATTTCATAATTTTCAATTGTAGCCGCCTAAGTTCAATAACAATGACAACTGCTGGTGGGCCCCCGACCCTGTATTGTTGTCGACGAACACTGCAAAGCACAAAATGTATCTATGAGATACTCGTACGAGCGTCATTAGACGCTGTCCATTCTGTTAGATGTGTGAGCATTCTTTTTTTTTGTACCTAGTATGCTTGTTTTGTTCTTTTTTTTAATGTTTTTTTTTTCTTCTTGTCAATGCAATGAACTTCACTCGCACATTTTTTTAATCGTTTCGTTGACATTGTATGTTCAAATATGGTCAAAAACATGTGAAGCGGGCCACTTTTAAATTTTGATGATTTTTTTCATATGTGCAAGAGCTAGCTACTTTTATTATCTAGTTATTATTCAATGACATTTCTATAACAATTCTCGAATTTGAAACCCAATATCTTTCCACTCCAAAAGTTAATCGCGGTTTTCACTTTTTTTTGGCATAAATGGATAAAGGGCAAAAATACCCAAGTCGTAAATAATTTTTATTTTTTTTAATTTGTAAGCTCAAAAGTGTACTTTTTCATAGAAATCAACAAAATATCTATTGTTTGCATAATTTTCTTAAGAATAAATCACAAAAATCAACTTTCATTCCAAAAATTGATCATATTATTTCAAGCCAAAAATGTACTCAACTTTGAGCGGCTGTAGCAGCTAAATTATTCATCCGATTTAAAAAATTTATTATTTTCTAGATCCCTGGGTAGTTTCGAATTAGATGCATAAGAATAAGGATAAGTTATTGTGAAAAATGTTCAGATTTTCTGATCATCAAATGTAAAGAAATTACAACTTCAATTCTATTAAAAAACAATACTTTTTGAAATTGTTTCTAAAACAACTGTTTAGTTTTCTAACAAACTAAATAATACCAAAAAAAGAAGAAGATATTGTCGCTTTTACAAGACTCTCTTGGGTAAGAATTACTTTTTTTAATAGTCAAAGGCCTGAGTCAGGCATAAATGCCCATTCATATTTTATTTTTATGTGTAAGTTATTGTTAGACTCTTTGCTCTTCATGCCCGACAAAATGAACACACAAATGATTTCTTTCCCAATGAATCCGCGCTCTTATAATTTACATTTAATTTTGAAATTTAACACAATAGTAGGTTTCGATGGAAACTTGCTATTATATTTATATTGTATTAATTATTTTAGTAAATTTACTTATTGTCTAATAAAGACAGATTGTAAAAAAAAAAAAAAAAAAAAAAAATTGAAATTTAAAACAAAAAAAAAAAAAGAGTGCTGGATACCACAATGTCCATTGTTGAGCTGGAAAGGATTCCTGGATGGTTCTTGTATACAGTAGTCTTTTTTGGTGCATTTTGTCTGACCTTTGCCCAGTAATTGTGTAGTTGTTGTGGTTGAAAGTTTTGGATGCCTTTATTTTTGTATTGATGGTGTATATGAATATGTGATTGTAGGTTTAATGTTAGAATGGCAAATGTGCTTACTTTAAGCTGAGCGGGGCCGCTATCACCTCCCGAGCAGCTTCTCACCATAGTGAGCGGAGCATAAGGGCTCTAGCGCAGCTTAGCTTGGCTTAACCCATTAAAAGCGCCATCACTAAAATAAGCATAATTTCCCAAATTATAAGAATTCACGATTATTTGGTTTTCTCAATGAATAAAATATTTTTTGAGTAAAAATATAGTTTAAAAAAAATGGAATATAGTCGAGGGGTGAACGTCAGTGTAATACCCTGTACCTTTTTTTCTCGAAAAAAAGTATATTCCTGCATATTCCTTTCAATAACTTTCCAATGGGATTTTTTTTTGTTTGGTGCAAAACGATATTTATGCCTATAAGCTCTGTAAATTTTAACCGATTTTGATGAAAATCGAAATGTACGTCAAAGAAGTCATATTATGTATCTGGGATATGTTTTAAGTTCATATGTTGAGGGGTGTGGGAGAAAATACGGTAAAGCGATTGAGGGGGGTGGGGGTCGCATGTATATGTATAAATAATTTATATATGTATAAAAACTTTACAAAAACATACATTTTGTACAATTCAAATTTAAATCTTTCATTGAAAAAATTCTTTTCAAATGTCATAAAAGGTGATGTGTTATATATCTTCCTTAAATCAAGCCTTACATGATGCGACTGATTGTACAACTCGACGGTTTATCGATTGCATCGTGCAGCGTGTCCGACATCGTTGTATCAAAATGCTTTAATTTTGCCATAAACAACCGAGTAATTATCAGTAGTTCTATAAATAATCATAATATTAGCTAGTATGTAGCTCTATCATAAAATTCATCAAAATCAAAGAGATTGATTTAGACAGTGGCCCGCTTCATTTAATTTCGCTTATACACATATATAGAATATTGCAAGTTGTTGGGGCTTGGTTTATCTTTTCTTTATATAGATAGAAATAATTCGCTTGCTTCACTTTTTCCTTTGTCTGCGTGGGCTTGGCTCAATTAGCTGTGCATATGGCCGAAACATTTTTGGTTGCGTGGCTAAAAATAAGTTTCTTACTTGCCTTCAAAACCGCAATAAGCCAACGAACCAATCAACCAACAAACCAAAGCACTTTGAAGTTAGCACAAAAAAACGGATTGAATTCGTTGAACACTAATTGAATCGCGGGTGAGAGGGAAACCTCAACGAACCTATCAGACATTAGCTTTTAGGTCGTATAACTAACTAATTAAAAAAAAGAAAAATTATCCTTCAACTATCCCCGAACGATTGCTGGCAGCTTAAATTTAAAAACTTTGCAAGGAAAACGTCACAAAACCAACGAATACCAGACCAGACGCTTTATTGACTTCCTTTGTCCGACCTCCTTTTTAATACATTTGGCAGTAGTTTCTGTTAATTTTCTCAAGACATGCGACTGTCGAAGGCAGCGATTGAGTTGAATTTTATTCTATTATTGCTTTCCATGCCAAAAGAGTCGGGAAAACCCAGCAAGACAAAATGGACAATAAGTACTTAAATGTCTAAGAAATAGAATTAAGCGTTAAGTAGTGCGTCTATGTTGGCAATTAAAAAGACGGCGTACGTTAAAGTCGGGCGTGGACGAACTTGGGATACCCTGTACCACCACATTGCAATCAAATCCGGTATGTTGCTTATATAATATAGTCAACCGATTTTGATCAAATTTGGTACAGTGCTAGGGAATTCTAAACAGCTGCCAAATACCAAATTTGGCTACAATATTTTCATAAACTCACAAGACACAACGACTTTTACAACAAAAAAAATTTTTGACCGATCGGTCCTATAGGGGACTATCATATAGTCAACCGATTTTTATAAAATTTCGTACAGTGCTTGGAAACTTTAAAAAACTTCTAAATGCCAAATTTGGTTATGACATATTTATAAACAAGCAAATTTTCCATCTAAAACTTTTTTATTTTTTTCGAGGTCCTCTGAAACACCCCTATGGGAGCTATATAATATAAATCCGATATCAAAAAAATAAAATAAACTTGTCTCCCGTAGGATAATAAGGGATCTAAACTTAAAGTACCCTTCTGTATGTTACATACATTTTCGGCTTGCACAAACTTAATATATCCTTTGTACCATAAGGTACAGGGCATAAAAATATGACAAGGTTAAATTTTCGAGTGTATGGTTCATATAAGATTAATGCTACCTCAATCGATCTATGTATTATACAGAATTTATGCGAATGACAGACATGGGTTTTTCCGTATGAGCAATTTTGGGAAATTCCTTTTTTTATGCTTTTGTATATTTTTTTATATATGCTTCAAGCTTTTATAATCAACAAAATTTTACAAAGGGAAAATAATTTAAATGATCGATGATATTAAGTAATCTTAATTCTTACACATTATCCAACAAATCCGTTTTTATACCCTGAACCTATAGGTACAAAGGGTATACTAGATTTGTGCAATATATGTAAGTGACAGAAGGAGGCGTAACAGACCGCAAGTCCAACGCTTAGATTTCGGAGACTATAACTTTACCCGCTGGTGCGCATATTTCTTGAGAAAATGAAGTTTGTTAAATCATATTGATATCGTACCCCGTTCCCCCCGTTTGCGCTTTTTAGCTACACCGTTTAATATTTTTATTTGAAACTTAATTTAACTTAATGACCAAAAACAGACAAACAATAATAACAACAAATAAACTGCATCAATATTTGAATCTCCGTAGTAACGGTAAAAATGAGCTGGAATCACAAATTTTAGTAAGAGTATTCATGTGGCCCTAATAAACAAACCCACATCCAAATTTTACCCCGTAGTCGATTTACCGTGTTTTCTCCCACACCCCTCAACATGTGAACTTGAAACTTACTCCATATACTTTAAATAACTTTTTTGACGTAACTTTCGATTCTCATAAAAATCGTAAGCAATTTACGGAACTTATAGGTAGAAATATTTTTCTGTACCAAAAAAAAAATCAAATTTGAAAGTTCTTAGAAGGAATATGCAGGAATACATTTTTTTTTTGAGAAAATAAGTACAGGGTATCCCACCGCCTCGACTGTATCAATTTTTTTATTTGTACCCTGTACCTCAATACAGGGGGTTTATAAGTTAGTGGAAGCCTAAAAAGTAGATAACATTGTGAAGAAGACGTCGGGGACCCCCAAGGCATGATCAGCGTGTCTAAAGAAGTCGAAATTGACATGTCCGTCTCTTTGTCCGGCCGTCTCTCTGAAACCCTGGATATCCGAAGTAATAATATCTAAGGCTAACTTTCGGAGTTTTTTTTTTTTTAAATTTCCTTTAAAAATTACAATTCCCTTTGCAATGGCACATTATTAATTTAATTTTAGTGCTATTTATAGTAATAAATAAATAAATAATATAACAGGTATGGTTTTGCGCTTTAGTCTTCTTGGTTGGATTTCCATTCCCGGTATTTAACTCATTTTTAGATTTTCGTGCTGTAGTAGTCGCAAGGCATGCTTACAGATGCTTGTCAATAACATTTCCGTAACTGTTTCGAGATCGTGGTAATTATCGTCATTTCTTATGTACCATTCTGCATTTGTGATTTTTCTTAGCATCTTCGATTGACTTCTTTGTATTAGTTGCAAGTTCGATTTACTGGCAGTCCGTATGTCCATATCTGTCTTATTAATGATTTATATAGGTATTAGTTGTTTGTTATATAAGCTTAGGTTTGATTGTTTTCCTAGTAGCCATCATCTCTCTTGTTCAATGTATAGTATGTTGCTTCCATGTGAGTTTTGAGTCAATCGTGATCCCTAAGTACTTTGCACTCGAGTGTAGTTTTAAGTCTTCTCTTTTAATTTGGATTGGATGTCTTGCAGATTTCCTCTTGGTGTATATATCATGTTGCTTTTTGTCTTTATGAACCAAAGGGTTGTAGCTTTCGGGTTGAATTCATTATTATGTCACAGGAAACAAATTGAGTTAATTTTTTTGATATCGGGGTTGTATTATATTTGAGTCAATATAGCTTTTATTCAGGGATATTACAGATTACCGAAAAAAAAAAGAAAAAAACGTTTCTTGGGTATAACTTATTAATTTATGCAGATATCGTAGCCAAAGGGTCTAGCAATGTAAAATAAGGATAAAAAAAAAAAAAAAATAATAATTATAATAATAATTATAATTTTTTATTACAGTTACATTGAAAAAAAATAATTTTTTTAATATCGCAAAAAATTTGCATTTTTTTATGAATTAAAAAAAAAAAAATAATTTTAGTGCTAAAAAAAAAAAACTAAAAATTCGATTCGTATTCACAGAAAATAAAGATCGTATAAAAACACGTGTTTAAAAAAAAAATGGTGATTGAGATATTTAAGAAACATACTTAAAAAAAAATAAGAAAATGTAATATTTTTTTAAGACAATATGTTGGTTAAAAAAAAATTAAATGTTTTTTTTTTAAAGAGCCCTGTTGCCAACTTAGATTAAAAAAAAAATTGGTTCACAAATATTCAGTAGTGTAGTCACAATTTAATAAAAACGAAAAACACGTTTTTTAAATTAATCAGCAACGCATTTAGTTTAAAAACTGAAATTTGGCCCAACATTTTTTTTTCCCATTATGCATCGAAATGCATCATTACTTTTCAAAAAGCGCTGGGGGCAGTTTCCAGTACCTTATCCAGCTAGACCCTTTTGCGTTCGGAAGTTTTTTAGAGTTCCAGCCTTTTCGGGCGAAAATTTGGTGTTCAGAAGTTTTTTAAATTTCCCAGCACAGTAACAACATTTATCACAATTGGTTAACTAAATTTTATAGGCTCCATAGAACCGATACGAATATGATCGAATTCGGATATTTATTTGTATATTGTGCTTTTAAAATTTTCACTTACAGTTTTACAAATAGGAGTTTTTTTTGCAAAGGATTACGACACAAGATTTCAAGATACTGTCGAAATTCTTAACATATTTTTATATAATTTATAAAATGGAGTTCACCGCAAAATTGTACATGGGAAAATGGGGCAACTGTAACGGAGAATCTACGGGGGATCAATAAAATGCAATTGAATGACCAAAATGTGACGCTAAAACCATAAATGGGCCATTTTTCATTAATAATAATATTTCTCACATAGGGAAATCTGTTCAACATATGAAATATGGCGCACCCTGTACATATGTTTGTTGCTGGTGTGTGCGAAAATTATATAAGCAGAGGATCATTTCTTAGTGGTCGTTCATGAACTGTGACCAATTGGTGAACACATTTTCTCAAGAGGTGATTTTACAAATTTTCCTAAATTCCACCTAGAAGCGGCCGCAGTAGCGACCAAGGAACAATACATACATACAATACATTATTTAATAGTTACAATTTAGCTTAAAAATTAAAGGCGGTGGCAACGTAGGCCATTGGCTATTAATGCTAAAGTTTCTTGTTCTTATTATTTAAAATATAAATTTTTTATACAAAGCTAGGGGGTTCCGCCCTGCTTCACATGCCAACTCGCAGAGGACGGTTACGGTCCCCATATGAAGAACATACTACATCCTGTACTTTCCTGAATGCGTCTACATAACTATTTCGGTGGTTATATATTTGTTATGTTAAAAGGAAGGTCTGTGTCGAGTTTTAAATTTCTTGGGACTTCTATTGTGGGAAAATGCAACTGAAAAGCTTATGCTCCTAAATCTTTTGGCTAAATCGATTTCTTTTGTCGTCCTGATCTACCAAAACGGTAGTTTTTGCACCTACTTAATGTACCCTTATTGCGTAATGTGTAAGGTATAGAAACGTTTTTAGTATAATATAAAAATTTATTTTTATTTCAAATAATTAATTCTACATTGGGAAATAAAACCCGAGAGTAGTTTATATCTTCTTATATATTTTTGTTGCCACAAAGTTTGTATATTCTTGCTGATCTCTTCCCTTTAACATCTCTATTATGGAATGCGTATTCATAAAATCGCAAAAATCACAACGTTCCTAAAGCACCTACAAAGTTCCCCTTTTTGAGATAAATGGGCTGCTCAAAAGACCAAAAGGCTTTGCTCACATTTTGGAATAGTATAGTTGGTAAAGTTTGTCACGCCTATAACATGGTAAAAATTGCAGTTGAGTCTCGTGACTATTTATCTACAAAACGTGTTAAGAACGATAAACTATAATATAGAACGTGTTATTTTTATTAATAAATAAATAAATGGAATATCACGAACAAATATCGAAGAAATATACAAAAACAAAACGACAAAACAAAATGGAAATGATTTTATGTGGCCAGGAAATGGGAGCTCTGGCACTTGGGAATTGCCACAAAATTCATAGAGTGAACGCATTTTTCGCAAAAACCAACATTTTGATAAAGCACAATCAAAAAATATGAATCAGTCGGGGCACCAGCCCAACAGTGGGATACTCTGCAAAACAAAATTTCTAAAAAAAAAGGAGAGAAAGATTTAAGTGGTTTGGGGAATGATTTATGAAAAGGTAAACGTTTTTAACGAAATAATGTAGAATGTTGTTTGCGTAAAGGATAGGCGGTTTAAAACAAATAAATATTTGACTACATCTTTTGAAGTTATCATTATATCCTAATAATTATTGCAGCATACTATTCTAAGGAACGAGCCGTATAAAAACGCCTTACGTGTGGTTTTTATAGAGTGACAAACTTCACCTGTGTAAGTATGATGCTCTATGGACTTAAGAACCTGGCTGGCACAACCGAATTACGGTCTACCACGAATCCTTTTGCCGTAGCATACATTGCATATGCCTGCAATAGCCTTGACCTTATGGGCATAGGGTATAAAAACAAGCGACATTAACATTGTTACTGTTTAGTACTATATATCTACATACATACATAAGTATAAACTGCTCAGTTGTTCTTTTATTTTTTATGAATTTTGTTTTCACAAATGTACATACTTGTGGATCTATCTACATAGTATGTAGTACATACATATGGGTATGCTTATCAGCGTTGTGGTAAATGCCACGTTAATAAATGTACAAATAGCATATGATATGTACATATGTATGTACATTTATTGTATACTGTATTTTGGGCTTATCAACTTCTGAATGGGTGGAAGTCACAAAATGAAATGCCGAGGATTATGATAGTAAGCGAGAAAACCCCACCGCACAGTAGTTACTATAGTAAAATGATTAAGTATCAGATATACACCATATAGTATACTAAATATGTACATACTTACATATGTATTTACTGCAATACGGGGCCGCAATAAAGACTAACAGACAAATAGTGAAAATAATTGCACTCATAAAAAAATAATAGCGAGCAGTAAACGGAACGAGATCTAGAGTTGGTGCAAACCGCGTCAGAGATTTGGAAGTTAACAGTGTCTGTCTGGGGCTGCTTCCGTCTTCATTGCAGTGAATTTGAGTCAATTGCTGTAACGGTGCCTAGAGCAATACACTCACACTCACACTCACTCACAAGCTCACATATACGGTCACTCACACTACGACGTGGAGGAAGAAACAGTTAACAAATGCTCAATGTTGGAGCTGCTGGCAATTAATGAAACAACGACGACGACGCTGAACTCAATTGACTAAAGTGAAGCACAAGAAGAAGATGAAGACGCAGGGACAAACGCAGAACAAACGAAATCTGCCCGACAGTGGTTGGAATATGTTAATCCAGTGCAACTAAAAATAGAAAACAAATGGCAATGTTGGCTTTGAAAAATTAATGATAAACTGCGTTGTTAAATTTTCAAGTCGGTATTAAAAATGGGTATTAATTTACACACAAATATGGTAGTATGTATATAGTGGCAAGTTTTTTGAAAATTTTTATTTTAGTGTAGTTGGTAATGGTCAGATTTTAGAAATACCATTTTTTTTCAATATGCTATTTGTAAACAATGCCGATTATTGCTAAATCTTGTAAAATTAGAAATTTTGTTTTTATTGGCTGCCTTTTTATTTTTAGGCCGAAGGAATATTCGCAAAATTAGATTACGAATGCGAAAATGGCTGAGTGCCAAAATTATTTACACTTTAACTGGCGGTGCCAGTAGAATACCCTGTAACCACTTATTCAAAAACATATTATAATTTACTCCAAATTTTGCATTTGTATCCTAGGGATTGTATCCGAATAGTTTGCGAAAAAGTCAACGTTTAGGTTCGCATGAGGATAATTATATCGATATCTTTGGCTATTCTAAAAGTGGTATAAGCCTTATGGGGCACAAAGTATCATCATTATAGTCAGCGGTGGGCACGCCTTGGCTCTTTTTGCTCCGAGTGCTCTTTCCGTTATGTCTTGAAAATGGCGCCAGCCAGACGCACACGAGAATTAAAAAAAAAAAACACACACAATGTGCGAGTTTTATGGCCCTACTCGAGGATGCTGCGCGACCGTAACGGGGCTTTTTATTAATGCTCGCGGACTGAAATTTCACACAAGTACACTGAGAACAGCAATATAGTTACTTTGGCAACAGTAAGACCGAGTAATTTTTTTGGTAAATTAAAATTGTCATATAAATTCATATGACTTTTCTGTTTCTTTGAATGTGTTGCAAAATTTCGTTCAGTGGACATGCACAAGCATCTCGATGGCGACGCGAATAGTTTACAATAACAAATTACTTACAATGTGGGCTATAGCTCGACGACTTTATGGTTTTATGGCCCTACTCGAGAATTGCTTGTGGGACCGTAACAGGACTTTTTTTCTTGATGTTGTTGTAGGGCTCTTTCCGTTATTTTTCTTGCCCACCGCTGATTATAGTAATAGGTTTTTTCATTTTTTTCTTGGTTGTTTTCAGCGACAGTCTTAAAGAATCCCACTGTGCCACATGTCAACTAGTAGTATATGTTACCAATACTAACGCATTCAAATCTCTCAACAAAACAAGCAGCCATAGAAAAGAAGTCAAACTTGCAATTGTTTTGTTTTTGTTGTATTTGTTTATCAAATACCGGTGAGAGCGAGCGTCTAACAATATAGCACCCACCCTTGATTTTGTTGTTGTTTGCTCTCTGAATCGCTCTCTCTTTCTCGTGTGTGCGAGAGAGAGATCAGCAAAGGCATCGAGAAGCTGCGAGTTGCTGCGAGACAAGAGACAGGTAGAAACTCATTAGTTGAGGAGGCTGCAGTGGAGTGCGGGTTTGTTTGTTTCTTGGTCGAAGCGTCTTAACTGGTTCTTGGTCGCGTTGGCAACAACTTGATTTTGAGTAGTTTTGTTTTTGCTTTTTCTTGCTTTTGTTGCAATAAAAGGCACACTACTTAAGCCAAAAAACAAACTTGTTCTGAACTTACCCAATAAAAAATTTCGATTTATCTATTGCTTTCCTGTCAGCAAAACGAGACTTAATTTGCAGTATGTACTTTGATGATGTATTTTTGCTGATGTAGCTATTTAATTATGTATTTCACAAGCACTTTACAAATATACACATATGTTTGTATGTACATACATACATATGTACATGCTATATTCTTAGCTATTTTTATTTATTTTATTGCCAAACAATGCACTTAGCGCACTGCTCACATTTTGAATTGCATTGAAAAAGAAAGAATAAATGAGCACCAATAACAAAAATTACACACATACACACAAATGTATGTTTATATATGTATGTGTGTATTGTGTTGATTGGCTTAAAATTTCATTCAATTTCAATACATTTTTCAATTAATTCATTTATATATTTCATTAAATTTTGCCTTTTTTGCACACAAACACATAATTTCAAGGCACACAACTCAACAACAAATTCAACTTCTTCCGCTGCCTCGCGACTTGACTTGCTTTGCTTTTTTTTTATTTTTCCTAAAATATTTCTTAAATATTTTTACAAAAACCATTTGCATTTATTTATTTTGGCCCCTTTTTGTGATGAATTTCAATTTCCGTATTTTCATTTTGGCTTTTGTGTAAATTTGGCCCAAATTGCATTTTCACTTTTTTACACGACATAACAAATACTCACAAACAAAATCACACGAAAACGAGTAAACAAGTAACTTATTGCTTTTTGTAAATTAAAATATAATTAAGCATTTACATTGTAAGCTTTTGTATATTTTTTTCACTGCACTAGAAATAAATATTATTAATTTTTTCCTCAATTCACAGCTGGTTTTGTCGCGTTGAAATCCCGCGCAAAACAAAGAAACAACAAACGTAAACGGAGTGCTTAGCTTAACTGAGTACTGAGTATCACAGTTGCGTGACAACAAATCACGAAAACGATAAATGAATGGTATCGATAACAGGGGGCCCAGCATATTCTCTCGTTATCTATCTAATGTTAATTAACAGGGCCTGGCTCCAGAAATAATTTCGTATTTGCTGTCAATTTTTTCAACTTAACAAAACGTTTTGACAATAAAATTCAAAACATGTTTTTGTAATGTCTATTAAATTATGTGTATATAAAAAAATGCTGCATTTTTGACGATGTTTCACTTGACGATGTTTCACGCACAAAAATAGGTTGACTTAAGTTGGCAGCACTACATATTGGAATAGCGAGTGCACTGCAATTGACGAATGAATCAACTAAAACGAGTAGAGAAAAAATTTTATTGAACGCGCAAACAGCAGCAAAAACGTCGACGACGTCGTCCGAGTGAAAATTTGTAATTCAAAAATAATTTGCAACAATTAGCTAAAACATCAAAATGGAGGAAGAATACGACGCCATAGTGTTGGGTACTGGTCTGAAGGAGTGCATATTGAGTGGCATGCTTTCCGTTTCCGGCAAAAAAGTGCTTCATGTTGATCGCAACAAATACTATGGCGGTGAATCGGCATCAATTACACCATTGGAGGAGCTCTTCCAACGATATGGTCTGGAGGCGCCAGGTGACAAGTACGGGCGTGGTCGTGATTGGAATGTCGATCTAATACCCAAGTTTCTGATGGCCAATGGACAATTGGTGAAACTTCTGATACACACGGGCGTTACCCGCTACTTGGAGTTCAAGTCCATTGAAGGCAGTTACGTTTACAAAGGTGGAAAAATTTCTAAAGTGCCGGTGGATCAAAAGGAGGCGCTAGCATCTGATCTCATGGGTAAGTGCTTCAGATTAAAATTTAAGTGTCGCAAAAGAACAAAAAAAAAAAGCTGGTGAAAAGTTCCATTCCATTTAATGCAAAAATGATTTTCGTGTTCCAGCTTTTTACACATGCATGTATGTATGTGTTGTGCAAACGTTCCGCTCTTATCTTCTCCCCTTTTACGTTTTCTCCATATTTCTTTGTTTCGGCTCTTTACACACTTTACACTCGTTCGCCACCATCTCGTTGTTGTTGCGGCTGTGACACGTATTCGCACAGCAGCAGCAGCGAGTAACCAATGTTGTAGTTGTATTTGAATTTTGTTTGCCCGCCCCCTTTTGGTTTATTACCTGTCGTACACAAAATAAGGTGTAGGTCAAAAAAAGTTAAGATAATGTAAATCTTTAACTGGGGTAAATGTTTCGAATCCTCTAGCTTATGTTTAGTTCAACTTACATTCGGAAAATACCATCATAAAATATACATTCTTTTAAATATAATAGAATATGTATAATTAATTATTCCTATACGGCAATATTGTGTTTGTCTTAAATGCCGTGTTCACAATGAAAGATTGTGTGCAGCAATAATTGTGGAGTATTAAATTTAATTGTTAAACTTTTAAAACGGAAATAGTAGCTGGTGTTGCCAGCTTCTTGGCAATAGTCTGCTGAGCTACAATTGGGCAACTTTAGGCCTATGTTTTGACTTATAGCGCGATGATTCATTTATTATTGAAAATTTGATATTTTTTTTTTGGTGTATTGCAATTAGTTTAATACGCTCCATTTATCATTGTTGTGTTATGGCTAACAAAAAATGCGCACTTTCCGTTGTGGTACCGTTAATCTTAGCCAATAAAAACCAAAAAGCAAAAAAAAAACGGTTTGGAAGCACAATGAACCCTTTCACTTTGGCTTTTCATGTCTAAGTATGTTGACCACTGCTTACAATAAGGCACATGTTCCCAATGATGTCATCGAGAGCTCTGCCGCCTGTCTCACACATATACAAGCTTAGGTGTGTGTGTGTGTGTCGTGGGTGTAAATTGTTCCTTAATAAAATATTTTGCTTATTAAATAATTTCTATGCATTCAGGTATGTTCGAGAAGCGACGCTTCCGTAACTTCCTTATCTATGTGCAGGACTTCAGGGAGGATGACCCAAAAACCTGGAAAGACTTCGATCCAACCAAAGCCAACATGC
This sequence comes from Chymomyza fuscimana, assembly GCA_949987675.1. Classification (NCBI taxonomy): domain Eukaryota; kingdom Metazoa; phylum Arthropoda; class Insecta; order Diptera; family Drosophilidae; genus Chymomyza; species Chymomyza fuscimana. Next base: position 61,651,395 of record OX465088.1, read on the forward strand.
AGGGCCTATACGATAAGTTTGGCTTGGACAAGAATACGCAGGATTTCACTGGTCATGCTTTAGCCCTGTTCCGCGATGATGAATACTTGAACGAACCGGCTGTTAATACCATAAGACGCATCAAACTGTACTCGGACTCTCTTGCGAGATATGGCAAATCTCCGTATCTCTATCCCATGTACGGTCTAGGTGAGCTACCTCAAGGCTTCGCCCGATTGTCAGCCATCTATGGAGGCACCTACATGCTGGACAAACCCATCGATGAAGTTGTTATGGGCGAGGGTGGCAAAGTTGTTGGAGTGCGTTGTGGCGAGCAAATTGCCAAATGTAAGCAGGTCTATTGCGATCCCAGCTATGTGCCTGACAAGGTATGTCTAAAAGTATCACGCTGATTAGATTATTTAAATTTTAATACATTTTTTTTTTTTTTTGTAGGTACGCAAGCGCGGTAAAGTCATACGCTGTATTTGCATTCTGGATCATCCGGTGGCAAGCACCAAAGATGGTCTATCCACTCAAATAATCATTCCACAAAAGCAAGTTGGTCGCAAATCGGATATTTATGTGTCACTAGTTAGCTCCACTCATCAAGTGGCAGCCAAGGGCTGGTTCGTGGGTATGGTATCGACTACGGTGGAAACCGACAATCCGGAGGTAGAGATCAAGCCTGGCTTAGATTTGCTTGAACCAATTGCACAAAAGTTTGTCACCATTTCGGATTACTTGGAGCCCGTGGATGATGGTCGCGACTCGCAGATTTTCATTTCGGAATCATACGATGCCACTACACATTTCGAGACCACTTGCTTGGATGTGTTAAACATTTTCAAGCGTGGTACTGGCGAGACTTTTGACTTTTCCAAGATCAAGCATGAGCTTGGTGATGAGGATCAGTAAAAAGAAAATACATAGTACGTTGCAAATGAGAATTGGCGGTAGCAACAACAGTATCATATTCAGACCACAACAACATCGACGAGTTAGTGCAACAGTCACGTCAAGCAGGTGTTCCCATCAATCAGTGCTCAACATGAACAACATTAAAATCAACCAAAAACAATGACAAAAATCCACAGCTTCATTAAAAAGCACAGCATCGTTGTTGTTTTTGTCTCATTGTGCGACCGAAGCCAAAACCATAAGCATAATAAAAGCCGTAAAGACACCCCAACATCAATAAATTCAAATACTATTTTTTTTTCTAATTTAAACAGGCTAAATAATTTGTGAATGGCGCTTGCTTCAAGTAATGAAATAATGGAATATGCCTAGAATTACCCACACTCACACACACATACAAATATACATAGTTATATATGAAGAAACTTAAATAAGCAACACCTATATACACATTATAGATAAATGTGTGTTTAAATGTATATGCAAAATTAAATCCGTTAAGAATATAAGGATATAATGAATATTGCTTGTTGTGAATTGAAAAATTATAGAAAAATTTCACATCGATGTATCCCCTTATACTGCGTACAACATCTAAAAGATTCTGTGTGATGTTTTGAACTTGCGTTTGCGCTTGCTTATAGCAAGTAATATAAACCAATCCCAAATTTCCTTTAAATACATTTGTATACAATATATATATATATACGTACAATATGTGCTTGTTCTATTCATATTGCTCTGATTAGATGCTTGGTTTGTGTTTTGTGTTGGAAAATATGTGCATAAAGAAACTTAAACACAAAAGAAAAATAAAAAAAAAACAAATTTTAAAAACTACATAAATCATTATACAGCTTACATGAAGATACTATGATAATGCAAATAATATTTGTAATCCAAATTAAAGCTGAAGCAAACAATAACAAGAATATTAGGAAGTGAAAAGAGTAGATGTGCATCCCATATTAGAAATGATACGAAAAAAAGGTCAATGGTATAGCAACCTATGGTATTCCGCATTTTCAGATTTACATTTTTAATAAAAATAAAAAAATAAATCTTTTATCAGTGTTCTTTTTAGACAGAGTTAATATTATGGGATGTCGTTTTAGAGAAACCTAAAAATTTCATCAAATCTATCTACCGATCATCATCAAACATCTTTGTTTAAGAGCGTCCGAGCTTTAACTTAAAATAAATAAAAAATCCGTGGCATTTACGTTTTAATATGGCCGCCATGACAAGTTGTCAACAGTTGTCAACATAACGCATGGATTTAACACCCAAGTATAATAATAAAGAGACGTCAAATCACACGATCTTGGAGGCCAACAAACGGGTCCATTTCGTGACATGTTGATCACCAAAATAATTCATTCAATAATTCGATGGACAACGGTGTCAAACTTCAATTAGTTAAAACCCTTTTTTCAAGCCTTGATTCAGGACATATTAAGTTACTACATTAAGTTTTTCTCATACGGAATAAACACTAAAGGAAAAATAATTTTATCCGAAATTATTTGATATTGTGGCCCCCAAGAATTTGGTTTTATTTTAGTTTTTTAATTGTAGCTCGATTTAACTGAGTATGATTTTAAACTACGAGCCATCTTACGGAAAATTTTTCGCATGCTAAAAGATTTTGCTAGTTTTAAGGAGTCCATTAGATAATGGTCGACGTTCGAATAAACAATGAGTAAAAGACAACAACATATTTTAGTACATTATATTTTAGACTTGCACCGGTACATAAAAGGTATAATCTGTACCTTGCGATTCGCACGTGTCTTTTGTTTATTTCTATTCTTTTTTTTTTTTGCTAAATGTATGAGTTCTTAATGTAAAACTAAAATTTAAAATTTTTTTGAATTACAATTGACCGAGACATGATCATAAGCAACAAATTGTTAAGTAGACAAAATTATTTTTATGAAGAAACCAAGACATTTCTAATGAATTAATTTACAGAGCAGTTGTAAACATTTACAACTTAACATTAATATAAAACATTAAAAAAAAAAAATTATTACAAAATGAGGTTCAACGTAAAAAGAACACAGGTATAATATGTAGAAACCAGGACTACAAATCATGTCAAACGAAAAACAAAACTTTCGGATATTTCTTTCTTTTATAATTTCCAAATTTATTCGTAAAAACTCGGCGCACTTGGTTTAAATTTTCAGGAGAAGTAACCGTAGTAGCAGTGGTAGTAGAAGGTACAAATTACCGCCTAAGGGGCTGCCTTATTGTGACGAGCAATGAAGTTTAAAACTTTGGTGATATATTTGACAGCAAAATTAGTTTTTGCTCTTATAAGGTCCAGAAGGAGAGTCAGGAAATCAGGGGGACCATCGCCCGAAATAAGTACAGACCCAGTGGTGACTATCGCTGGCCACTAAGCGCAATCCTTTTTCTCAAAGAATTTAAACGTTAAAATAACACCGTAAAATGTTAATTTGATTGCCGAATTTGGTTACGATATCTTCATAAACAACCACAAAAAAAAAGGCATATAATCTTAAAGTTTGATTGCCTCACCATCTCTGGGTTCTTGGCGTTCATACAGATAGACAGACATACAGACCGATATGGGTAAAACGATTTCTTTAGTTACATTGATCTTACTTTAGGTAACTTTCGGGATTCTCTGACGTCTCCTTCTGTATGTTACATACATTTTCGGCTTGCACAAGCTTAATATGTATGTATATAATTTATTTCATAAGGTACAGGGTTTAAAAAGAATTGGGCCACACTATAAGAGATACATCATACTATGAAAAAACACACCATTGAACTATGGTTTTTTTGCCACTTTTTTGACAGAAAGCTCAAAATATTGAGATATTTTCACCAAATTTGGTACTTATGCATATTTTGAGCCCCCAAGACGGTCTACCAAGTTTCGCCCGGTTTGGCTTTCTTATAGCTGCCATATAGCCGATCTGTCCGATTTGTACCAACTTTGTTGTTTTTTAAACATATTTTGAGCATAAGACTTGCGAAATTTGGTTTTGTTTGGAGCACTCTATCATAAAGGTGTTATAAAATCGACCAAGGCTTCTTAATTTATGCGAAATCAATTCAAAATGTTGTCCTTCTATGTATTTTATGTTAAATGAGCTGTATATCTTACATTGTGCCAAATTGTGGCAAAACAGGTTAGTTTGTCAGTGTTCTACACACTTTGGTTAATAAATAGGCATTTAAACCTCTGTGCCGCGTTGTGCCATGCAAAAGTTATAATCCACGAAGCAAAGTTACTTTTGTAAGGACATACATATCTAAAATAATACATAAACAATACGCAGGACAATAGGACAAAACACAAAAAAAATGGTTAGAGTGTTATTTAATCTTTAATATTCAATACCTGGGCTTCCGACCTCGATCATTACAATTTTTATTTGGTTTTTGGTTTTTGCAAAGTACGTGCGTAAACTTAGCTGATTTTTCCCGCCAAAAATGCAAGCCAAAACGACGTGCAATCAGCTGACTTTGCCCGCTCCCCACAGTAACAGGGTTGCCCCAATATTTGAAATCGATTTTTTTATCATCTAATTGAAGTATTTAAATATTTGGAATTTGGGAAAAAAAATTTTGAAGTTTATGCCAAAAAAGTGGCAAAAAAAAAAACATAGTGCATTGTGTGGTAACCAGACGATGACTAAGCAGGTCTGGAAGTCACGCAACCAAGAAACCAGCATATTTCGAACAGAAGCAAAAATGTAGAGTTTACGCCAACATAGAAAATTTAGAATATATATGTATGTATATATATTTTTAAAACTGATAGACGGAGTGATATGGAAATACCGCTGACCATTTTTATAAAAGATATAAGAATTTATAAGATTTATATATTTTCATAAGCTATTGTAAATTATTTTTTTTTAATTGTTAGAGTGTTACTTTTTGAAATAAAACATCATTAGCTTTTGGAGCGAACTAAATTTATAGGCTCTTTGCTGATTTCATGCAAAAAAGCTTTTGACATAGTGCACTTCCTATGGAGCGTCTGTCTTTGATTCCTTTTTTATTTTAATTTTTTTAAAAGAACTAAAATGGTTCCACGCATTGTCTAGTTATTAGAGCGAACTGTGCGAAATCCTTCTTTTAGTTTTATACAAAAAACCCTTTTAATATAATAGATTTTCAGAATTTTCATTGCATGACGGATTTACCTTGAATTATTGGTTCATTTTTATGGTACTTCATTGGTTCCTCACTTGGAGTGAACTGTGTTTATTTGCTCCTTGCTGATTTCATACACAAAAGCTTTTGATAGATTGCTATTGCCGCGCATATTTAAGCCGCGGGTGCACTGGTCTTTGTCATGAGCTTACACAGGCCCGACGTGTGGAGAGGGATTCCCCCCGGGCCCAGAGTTATCTCAGGGGCCCGGTGTACTTACTGTCATACTGTCGTATGACCTGAGCCCTGAGCTTACATACCATGTACCTACTTATCAGCGCAATAAGTTCAAATACAATGTGCGGGTACACAGCCGCCCTTTTCAAAAAATCAGCGCTGATAAGTTCATGTTATGAGTATGTTTCTTTTTTTCGATTATCCTGTCAGTCACCGCTGACAATTTGCCCTTTTCTAGTAAAATTCGTGCCAAAACATTTCTTTAGCCTTCATACCCATACATCAATGTGGCATTGGATTAATAAACATTGTATTTATGTATATGCACGAGCATTTTATTTATTTAATTTTAATCATGGTGTCAATGTTTGGCATGCATTTCAAATACTCCAATAAAAGAAAAAATATTGAATTGCATAGCAGCAGCAAGTGAGGGGATGGAAGCTACGAATGTTACATGCTCTGGGGAGTAAAAGTAGTGGCGCCTCTTGTTAGTTTTAATGCTGTTCCTGACAGTTGCGTTGCGACCTGTCCAAACAAAATGTCTGAAGAATTTTTGCAATTTCCGCTAAACAAATCAAAAATGGCGGCTGCACTTTGTTGTTGCTATTTGCTTCTGCTCTAGTTGTTGTTGTCGTTGTACTAAGGATGACAAGTTCTATAAATGCGGTCATTGGGACTTAAGGAAGGTCGTACACTGCTTTAGAACAGTTCAAAAATATTCATTTATACACAACTGTAGGTTTAAAGTATTAAACTAAAAAGGCTTTCAGTCGTAATGAAAATAGAAGGAGCGACAAAATGAATAAGCAAATATCAGCCTTTTGGGATATTTAAACGATCCGTTCCATGGCTAACGAGGGGGACAAAAAGTTCATACAAAAACAGCGTCAGAAAGGACTGCCTGGTCTAATTCTGGGAATTGATATAAAAGAAGCACCTTATATCGTATTGCATTCTCGTGACCTACTATGGAGGTTTGTGCATTTTTTTGACAAAATAAAACAAGATCAGTTTAGCAGATCAAATTGTTGCCTATAAGATTTCCCCCGGTGTAGTAATCAAATCAAAAAATTTTGCCGAGACCAGCTCAAACGAACGCAAGTCCCAATTTTCGTAGAGACGACGACGGTACTTTTCGCTGCTTAGGAGCAACATCAAATGCCAGATTTATGTCAAAGGCTGTTTATGGTTTGAAAATTTTTCTATTTCGAACTCAATTACTTATAAACTTATTTCCAGAGAACATAATTGCATTCGAGACAACTCAATTTTTATAGCCTGTACCGCGTATGGTACAAAGAGTATATTAAGTTTCAAGCCGAAAATGTATGTAACATACAGAAGAAGACGTCGGAGACTCCCCAAAGTTACCTAAAGTAAGATCAGGGTGACTAGAGAAGTCGATATACCCATGTCCGTCTGTCTGTCCGTCCGTCCGTCTGTTCGTCTGTATGAACGCCTAGATCTCAGAGATGGTAAGAGCTAGAGCAACCAAACTTTCATATTAGATCCGTTATTATCCTACGGGAGACAAGTTTATTTTATTTTTTTGATATCGGGGCTATATCATATAGCTCCCAAAGGACCGATTGGTCAAAAATTGTTTTTTGCACAAAATTCGGGGTGTTTCGTTTGTTTGTGAAGATATCATACCCAAATTTGGCAATCAATTGTCTTTTAGAGTGCTTAAGCAATATATCGGACTTAATTGCAACTAGTGGTACAGGATGCCATCTTTAGTAATAAACTTTATAATAAGCTTTGGTGCGGCAGCACAAACTTGAGGATTTAAATTTTTTACGTGAAGAATTAACGTATTCTGAGGTAGATACATATAGTCATCTCTAACGCGGTGATAGAAAAATTGAAATATCATCTGTGGTACTTTGACGCCAGAAAGAGTAGGGCTTTAATTTTTGATCTACATGTACCCATTGAAATCAAAAGAAAAATGGATAGAAGTTTAACGGATGAGACTCCTGTGGTAACTCTTCTGAAATACCGCATATATCCAAATATTAAAGATTTATTGGAAAATGATTCGTCTCATTTTGTGTCGTTTAAAGACCCATACGCAGCATGCAAAAATTCCGCATGAAATGTCAAAACTTCATATGAAAAAAAAATTCAAGAGAAAAGTCAACTGTGATTTTTTTCAACATTTTAAGTGAAAAATGTTTTACTTTTTATAATACATTGTTTTTACAGCTTTTCTTATTTATTTGTATAAATTATTGGCCTAAAAATTTAAGATATTTATGATTCTCTCTCTAATTTGTTTAGGTTATTCATTTTGTACGACAATGTACACTTTAAGAGCAGACAATGATGTATGTAGTACTACCGCTCTGTGCGCACTCGTTAGATGCTGGTTTGGTACTGATCCCATTCTTGTGAGCGGTCTTCTGTTTATTCAATATTAATCTCTTATTTCTAAGTTAAATAATAAACGCTGCGTTGTAAGCGTACTTAAAACTAGGAATATAAACTGTATATAGGAATGCGAAGTGCGCCGTCTAATGTTTATGGGAGCACAAGCGATATTTGACCTAGGATAATACATTATCGAATGCTCAACAGTGGCATTCCAATGAAGGCTGCTTATACCCTGTTAATTTATGCGCCACATACACGATCCCACACTATGCAGGCCACTTGAGGCCTACATAATAGGAATAGTCATAAACTATCCGCATAATGTGCGCTGCAAGGGTTCGGATGTGACGTCTCATGTTCATGTCTGCACAATTTCCTTTTTTTCGTTTCACACTACTCTTGAATTATCACTTATGTATACAAAATAAATATTTATATTTATTATTATTAATGTAAATGGTAGTATTTTTGAAATTTTCTTGAAGTAATTCATAAAACTAAAGAGATGGAAAAATGCTAATACGACTAGTACTATACTAGTGTATACCTATATTTTAACCAAATAAAGTGTTATAGAATACTATTAGGGTATTCACGCTTTGTGTTGACTTGAGGACTTGTTGAAAAAGTCAACAGGCCAAAGCGTGAATCCCTCCTGTTAACTTTATGAGTTGACTTGTTGACTTTTCTTCTTCTTTCCTGCTTTTGTTTACATTTGTAAATTGGTAGAAATTGCATTAAAATTCAAAAGGTTGAATTAAAAATGCCAAGTCGAATAGTAAAATCTTTACTTACAGAATCTGTAGCTAAAGTAGCTATGGATTACTCAGATTTTTGCAGAAAAACCGTATTTGACTTTGTGCTTGTTCTTCCATGTGTTTGTTTACATTCGTAAATTGGTACAAATTGCATTAAAATTAAAAAACGTGAATTAAAAATGCAGAGTTAGAACATAAAATCTACTTTAATAGAACCTGTAGCTAAAGTAGCTATGTATTACATTGATTTGTATTATTTTATTGCTGCGAAAATGAAATAATTGCAGAAAAGCCGTATTTGAGTTTGTGTTTCTTCTTCCTTGTGTTTGTTTACATTTGTAAATTGCTGCAAATTATCATCAAAATTTAAAATTTATATTTAAAAATGCCAAGACAGAGCGTAAAGTCTATGCTGATGGAAGCTGTTACTCAAAAGGCTTTGGATGAAATCAATTTTATTGAAGGTTCGTCTGCTAAAACAAATTCATTGTGGAAAAACGAACTTTTTTAAAAACAGAGACAATGGGGTTGCGTGGCGGCGCACAAATTGATAAAGTTCTAGATAATTATCATGAGGACATAAATGCAATTATACTCTCGCATAGTGGTGACCATTTCCACATTCCTAGGTCAACTGACTGGCGCCAGAACGTGCTCATTTCCTTCGACGAAAAACAGTTCCAGCATATATTAAGCGTAGTATAGCCCCAGCATTTTCGAATTCTCATCTATTTTTGCTCTTTTACTTGCGTTAACTCCAACAACAAGTCTAATTCACTTAATTTCGCATAAAAAACCCACAACCTTTTTTACTTGTGCTAACACAATTTATTATTTTAAATTTGGCGCTCTTCTTTTTTTAGCGAATATAAGGTAACTCGTTGCTTTTCATATCATGAAATGGCTAAAAAATTACAAATGCGAGCAGTGCTGAAAAGGCAGCAAATTATAATATTGTGCAACACTTTCTCAACAAGTCAACAGCAAAAAGTAGACTAGGGTCTGGGTTGAGGAAAAGTTGAGTTGAGAGTTGAAACACAGGGCTGTATTTTGCCATACATTTTGTTTTTGTAAAAGTCCTCAAGTCCACAAGTCAACGCAAAGCGTGAATACCCTATTTGTTTTTGTAAAAGTCCTCAAGTCAACACAAATCGTGAATACCCTATATATATATACATACATATTGGAATCCTATCTTTTGCACTACATGTACTGCTACGCGGACGACTTTGGGATACCCTGTACCACCACGTTGCAATCAAATCCGGTATATTGCTTCAGAAATCTAAAAGATATTTGTTTGCTATATTTGGTTACGATGCTTGGGAACTCTAAAAAACTTTCGAATTTGGTTACGTTATCTTCATAAACAAACGAATTATCCATATAAAACTTTTGGTTAGTTTTTTTTGAAGTCCTCTGAAACACCCCTATATAATATAATCCTGATATCAAAAAATTCAATAATCTTATCTCCCGTGGAATTATAAGGGATCTAATCTGAAAGTTTGGTTGCTCTAGCTCTTACCATCTCTGACTTCTAGGCTTATATACGGACAGACAGATGGACATGGGTATATCGACTTTTCTAGTCACCCTGATCATAATTTGGGCAACTTTGGAGAGTCTGCGATGTCTCCTTCTGTACGTTACATACATTTTCGGCTTGCACCATAAGGTACAGGGTATAAAAAATGATAGATTTATGACCTTGGCCTACATGATGGTAAATACCAAATTAAATCATTCTAACTTGTGTATTGAAATACTTAGTTTTTTTAATACTCAGAAACATGAAACCACGATATAGTATCTCTGACATGTTTTAAGTCAAAATATTTAACAGCATGGCCTGTTAAAGGGCAAAATTTTCCTATGGGCAATCGGGGCACGTTATCGACTTAATTTAACAATTTTGATCTGAAGAGCAATTATGCGCATCTGTTGGTAAATTTTTGTTTCTCTAACACTTAGCCGAGGTTATGATAAGCATTTTGATACAAAGGACTTGTTGCATACATTCCACGTAGGTAGTATACTACCATTGACCTTGGGTACAGGCAAAGAATATAGAACTACGAACTACTGTACCAAAAATAACTGTAGTTCACTACTGTAGTACAGGGCATAAAAATCGTGTCATAGAACTACTATCTTTGGTATTTTTTAGTTAGTTTACAATTCGCTTTATTTGCTGTAATAAATCGAAAATATTGCTCAAAGCTAGCTTTACATAGTGAATCAGAGTTTAGATATTCTATCTTTACAACTAAGAAATTAAAAGAATAAATTTACAAAATAAAGTAGAGTATAACTCGAATATTTATTGTTAAAGAAAAAGAATGGCAATAAAAAAAAACCCTTAATTATGTTGGAGACAAAGCTAAAAAAGTTACAAATTAAGCAGGTACTTAACTGAAGCTAGTATCCGTCAGTACAAAACTTGTTCGATATGTGATTTCTTATTAGCGAAATTCTTTATTCAAATCATTTTAATATTAGTATCCTCATGCAGTCGTTTTGTAGCATAAAAGAATGGTCTATTAATGGTTTCTTTAATTTTTCAGTTTTCAGTAACCTAGCTCTATATCAGAACATTACTTGGTAAGAATATTTATTTCGTGTATTACAAGTTAAATGCATTAACTGCTTCCAAATGCAATCTACAATAATAATATTTTTCAAGTTGTGGCAAACTATTCAAAGGCTTCGTTTTGATTTCCCGCTCCAATTGCTTATTGTGTCAGTTTATGGTCTGGCAAGTTAGTTCGATATTTTTGCTGATCCTGATGATTGCCGACACAGTTCTGCAGCCAAGACACGTTGCGCAAAGTAGCCATAGTCTTTCACTTTTCGGTAAAAATAAAAAATTGTGACCACCCAAATTGAAGTCAAAACTTTGGCGTCCTGCAAGCAAACAAATTCAAGGCGCATTGCATGCAAGTCACATACGTTCTACAAAAGCCCAAGCTGAAATAACCCAGTAGACCAAGAGTAAATTTTTAGGCACCGTTTAAAAATGTATTCTCTTTCAGCAACAACGAAGGGATCTTTGGTGAACAAAAATTGCATTTTTTACTTCTGTACTAAGTGAGAACATATGTAAATTTGAGAAATAAGTGCCAATAAACTCAAACAATAAAAAAAAAGTTTTCAGAATACTTAAATCCTAATAGGGAGATCTAGTAACATTTACATTTTCCAGAAGACCTATGACTAACTGAATTTTTGAATCGTTTTTTATCATTTTTATACTGAACAATATCTCAATGTTTGTTGTTTCCCAGAGTTGCTTATCAGAGTATGTCAATACACGAGTTAAGGAATGGCATGGTACTTAATTTTTACGTCTAACAATCTGGTGAACACCTGCTTTGGATGTATCTTAACATTTTCAAGAGCAGCTTTTTTTAAAGAAAGCGATGATAGCTGTTAACACCTAAAAATATATAGATAAGTAATTTCTAAAAAATATAGAGTTGACGAGCGCACTTGGTTTGCTGGGAAGTGAATGTGAGTGTGTGAGTAAATGTGTGTTATTGTTGCGTTTGCTTTGGTCAACTAACGAGCGACCAGCGTGTGGTAATAGCATCGACATAACCACAAAAACACTGGGAAACACCCAAAACGCCTGTGGGGTCGTTCGGGGATGGCTGCAGACTACGCCCGTGTTGCGTATTAGCTATGTGTGAAATGGTTGCCGTACAATGCGACGCGTTCATATTGTTGCAATAAGCTAGGAGCTAGGGTCGTTTGGATTTGTGCTAAAGTAATTTAGCTTTTCGCCTTTGGCACACTTTAGTTTTTCGTGCTGTGTATTATTAAATTTGATATTTTGTTTTGCTTTTTATTTAAAGGATAATTCAATTAATTATACAAGGCATACAGTCTGACACATTAAGTATACGACACATTGCACTCATTTCAGACAACAACTTTGTGCGCCACTTGATGCCGTTGATGTTTCTCCAGCTGCCTCTTTCTCTTTTCACTCACACGTTCTCTCACACAAATACAAACGCACACACACACATACACACATACTATGGTACTTGAACCTTACGAGTCGCAGCGCGTTGCTTTTCTCTTTTCAATTACTTGCAGCATGCAGTTCTGCGACGTCTTCTTGTTGCCTTTCGTCGTAGTTGTTGCTCTTACTGTTTGGTTTTTCTTTTGCGCCAAGAGCTTGTCAACAACTTCATTATCGCTATGTGGCGTGCTCTGTGTGAAGGAGAGCATCATCAGCTTCCTTTTCCCATATCCACCAGACAAGCAAATTTAAATCAATTAAGTAATCTTATTGCTGCTGCCGCTTTGTGTTGCCTTCTCTTAGGCGCACACTCACACTCGCACACTCTTTGTATGTCAAGCATTATAACTGCGGCAATTTCTCTTAGCTTTTATAAGTGTGTTGACAAGTTGCTAATTTTAGGGCGGATTAATTAAATTGCATGCATGACAGCGAACGGGCTATGGCATTCTTTTATTCTTATTCTAAAATAATTAGACACGGTTTTAATATAATATATAAAATTTTTAAACGAAATTCGATAGCCCAAAACAAAGTTTTAAGCACCGGTACGCTTTGTTGCTCGATTTTTTTTTATAGACTGCAAAGTTTAGCTTAATCTGGGCAAGCGATATAAAATATGAGTATTCTACCAGCAAATTAAATAAAGCCATAATATTAATGGTCTCTCATAAAAAAGTGAAAATTACACTACTGTCAGAAAGTTTAAGACCAGTCCATCAGTATCATGAAATATGTGCGAAATAGCAAAAACACGAAAGGAAAGTACTCAATTAAATGTCGATTCACACCGACTTGCTGTTTAGTGCTGTTACAAAGAAAGAAAGAACCTTTTATTAAAATTAGTTACATCCTATACATAATATATAATTTAATTCAATTGAAATTTTTTCAATCGATCATCTAACCACCAGGTTCAATCTGAATCGAAGCATTTCCGTATTTGAAAAATGCGGTAAAGTATTATAGTTTCCGGTATGCCATTTTCGAAGTCAAAATTTTTTACGCGCTTGTACCACATCTCGAGGCAGTATGTGAGTGACGTAACACGGGTTATTTTCGGCTTCTGGAGGGTCGCACCGATAAAAAGTTGATGTGATTATGTTTATTGCGCCTACATGAGGCTACTTACCAAATGGTAGTAATAATTATTATAATATAATTATTTATAAAAAATAATTATCTGATTTTCTTGATTTTTGTTGCATTGTATAAATCTAGTGTATTATTAACCCTATGTGCTGGTGTAAAAATTATACACCCACAAAAAATGGTTGTCCTTACCGGCTACTGACAATAAATTTCCCCTATTCACGCAAGTTAACATAATATGTTATGTGTGAAAAGTAAACGGCGCTCCAATCGAAAGAGAATGAAATTCATTTAAGAGCGTATTCTGTTGCTTAACATATGCTTGCAACATTAACAGAATGCAATATCAACTGTTACTGCAACCGGCGAATGTTGTATGTTACCGATTTTGGTAAATTGTAATATATAATAAAAATACGTTTTTTTGTTACAATCTAATTTTTTCAAAATCAAAGAATGGCCATAAGACCTTCCCTAGCGCACGGAGTTCCCGTAAATGATTAACCATAGTTAACAGCCTAAGGCGCTCAAAATTTTAACCCTTTTTATTGCTCAGAATTTCTACAAAAACTTTTGATGTAGATATTGTCATTGATGGTGGTATGCAGACTCGCATTGACTTATATCTATAATACTCTTGACCTGACTGACTGCCTAATATGAGCTAGAATTTAGTTTATGGTGGTTTATGGTATATTTTGGTTAACTCCGTCGCCAATATATTTTTTTAACAAAATAGACATACAACTTGTCACATGGGCTTAATTTAAGGATTAATGAACGAGTTTTCACAGTTTTGAAACATCGGACAACAAAAGCGTGAAGCATTCTATCAACTGGGAACTCAGTTGACCCGCAAAGTCAAACTTTGTGTGTGAATTATATTTTATCACATATTTATCAAATCAACTTACAACTTGACATAATGTGGTCTTTTTTGAAACTAAAGAAAAGACTAAAACATTTCGGATAGCTCGGTGTATTGGGTCTATGCTTATTTTCATGGTATCGACTAACTCAAATTGTGAGAGCTAAAACTTGAAATGGGTTGGAGAAACAACTATGGGCGATAGAGAGATATCATCCGTGCCGAAGAACGGGCGGGGAGCCTCCTATAGTAACAAAAATCCCTTCTTTAGTATTTGGAAATATATTAATTTCGCCTGGTGATCTTCCAATTGAAAAGCTGTATTTCATTTTTTAAGTCAAGCTAAGTTTAACAATTTCTTTATTTCTCATAGTTAAAATATTTTACTAAAAATTCAATAATTTTACGTTTTTTTTTTTCATGATATGTATATATATTTTACTTAAAGCTAGCCACTAAATTTTAAATATGTACAAGTATGTATTTTGGTGAAGTAGTAGGTCCTTGCTGATGCTGACCGCATGGTTTGGTAGATACATTCTTTTTAGTCCCAAGCTTTAGATATAATTTTAAGATTTTAAAATGCGTATGTTTTATTTCTCATAGTTAATTTTACGTTTTTTTTCATAATATGTATACATATTTTACTTAAAGCTAGCCACAAAATTTTAAAGATATTGTTTTTTATTTGTTTATATTATTCACTTAAAAAATCATATTCTCTAGTCTGTTTGGTTTATTTTGGGCTATGATTTTTAATGTGTTGCGGGTTTGAATTTGAAAACATGTCTGAAACCCGCGAAACAACTACTACTGCTGCTACAGTCGGATGAACTTAATGTATTTACTCTACGAGTAGGGGAAAAAAACCAAAAATTTGTTTTCATTGATAAATGTAATCTACAAGATCTTTTAAGTTGGAAAAGGAAGCCTGCGTTATATGTTACAAGGCAAGGAAAATCTGCGCCAATTGTCTCGCCATTGGCATCTTGTTAGCAATTAAATTTTTTTAGTTGACGACGCATTTTGCACTTTTCATCTGCCAACAATGTCATCTCGGCCGTGGTGAAACCTTTTTAAGCAATAATAACGAAAAGTACTACAGTGCTCGTTGGGTAAGATTTTAATCTTCAGAGAGAAAATGTTTTTAAAGTACAGTGAAAAAAAACCAGAGTGTGTTTATAGAAATACGTATTCAGAATTTGAATAGCTCAAATATTTGAAGAACTATAAATTTAGATTATAATAACTTAATTCGATATTAATATAAATTCTAATCAATTGAGATTTAGTAGTTAAAAAATTAATTATATACAAAGACTACGTAAACAAAAATAAAAAAAAAATGAACAATAATAGATTTTGTTGCATTCATAAAATAATGGAAACCTATAGAATCCTTACCAATTGTTAATTATAGATGATTTGATTTTGCATTAAAGCTTATTTATTGCATCATCTGGCTTAGTCTACAGTAAACTCTTTCTAAAATCTTAAAACTATATCTAGCTTGGGACTAAAAAGAATGTATCTACCAAACCATCGGTCAGCATCAGCAAGGACCTACTGAGTGATTGAAAATTTCACCAAAATCCATTGTACATTTTTGAATATGTGTTAAAAAACACAATTAAAATAATCAGCCGTGCTCCGGAAACCGAATTTGCATGTTTTATTCGGATTCGTTTTGAAACCGAATGTTTGGTGCTCTCGTTTCCACCAAACCGAATTTGAAACCGAATGGTATGTAGCATGTGGAATTAAAACGAATCGCCAAAATAGGATTAAAAAAGCACGCATTTTATATTGAAATAATTTTTTAAATATTCTTTGATATTCTTAGATTCTATTTATGCTAACTTTGAGTTGAATATTTATTGACATTTACTTTTAATTATTTTTTTTCTGACTCAACCCAAAAATTAGCGTGCACAGCCGAACCGAATTTTTGTTTTGTTTGTGTATGTGTTATGCACGGCCGAAAATTTCCCTTCTAACAAAAATAGCTAAGTCGTGTTTAATTTCAATAAATATTGTTGCTAAAGTAATACTATTATTGTTTTATTTTATTTAATATTCAAAATAAGAAAAAACTAGCAATTTTTTAATGAAAATTAAATGTAAACAACATGTATGTACTTATAAAAAGATGCAAGACTGCGGCAGCCATGTCAGCTGTTTTGTATCAAACAAAAATTTCGCGCCAACAAACGGAATTTAAGTACATATTTAATCAAAAGATTTTAATGCTAAAAAATATATTTATTGCAGGGGAAATCATAAAAGCAGCGAGTAGGATATGATTCTTCCATAATCTTACGCCTTCCTTTAGCTTCAAAACTAGCAATTGAGTAAATAAATAACATTTTTGCAGTGTTTACAAATTTTTAACAAAAGGCAGTCAGCTGGTTACACCACACATATGTGAATTTATCGATATAAATGAGGGAAATATACAAATGTATCGAAAATAAAAAAGGAAATTATCGACAAAAAATACGGATTCGGGAGCACGCAAAACCAAATCCGAACAAAATTGTTCGGTTTGGATTTCTCGGTTTCCAGGGCACGGCTGAATACTTCTCTTCCGAGGTGGCGGAACCCCTTTACAACACATTTCATTTACTTGCACATTTTTTTACAGTGTCTTTACATTTAGAGTCAATTGTTTTTCGCTTGCTTTAGCATTCCCCTCACCTATTTTAATATGAGTTTGTTTTTCAACACGACCTTTGACATACTTTCTTTGCGTTATGGAATTTTCGCCAACAGTGCATTATTTTTAAAGCAGCCTAGAAGCATTTCTTTCTCTTAACTCGAGGACGGAAGACGTACTTTTTGGCTCAAATGTTGGTGTGTGTATGTGTGTCAATTGTTGCATATGGACCCACACACACACACACACACGCACACACACACACACACACACAAAGACTCACAAGGAGAACAGTGATACTATGCGACACTCTGTAAATTACAACGAGACCTATACAGAGCTTGTATACAAAGAGCGGTGCTTAATTGCTGCCATTGCCGATGCCATTAGTGTGATAAAGCCGAAAAGAGAAAAGAGAAATAGATGGACAAGCAAGCAAGTTGGTCCGAACTGGAGTTTGGCTTGGTAATGTACTGCTTGTCTCTATTTTCCTGCCAGCATTTTAAAGGACATGGCAAATTTGTCATTTGAGTTTTGAGTTTGAAATATAATAACGACACCCTTTGACTATACTACGGTGCTTCACAAAACTATAGGACAACGTCAAGTTTTATCTCGAATTGTAAATATCTCTATTCGTGGGGGTGATCCACCAAAGCTTTACTTGCCACAATAACTGTCTATTATTGCACCTTTCGATTTACCGTTAAACCTTTGCATTTTTGCTTCACACGATTTTTAGTACTAGGTTATTCATTGGCATGCGACTTTTCTGCAATTTTAAGCGTTTCATAACAATACGACAGTAGTCTATTATAAGGAAATTAAGTGTAAGGATGGCATAAATATATTTTTTTTAATTTTAAATCAATTTTCGATTATTTTATGTTAAAGCGCCACAAGGTATGCCATTTTGTTCAGAGGAGATAGACCGAATTATAGCCAATAACGACATGGGGATTAGAATGGTCATGATTTGTGAAAAAACACGACAACAGCAAACTATAAATGCAGCTCAGAGAAGACAAAGAGCTTAGCATTGCAGAGCAGGAGAGTGATACATTGCGTAGATCGCAGAGCACACACGTTGCAGTGTTCGGCGAGAAGAGCAAGTATGAAACAGTTTGCGTAGAAAAAAACTCAGCTCAGAGAAAACTTAGAGTTAAGGACAGCAGAGTAGGAACATGCGTAGATCGCAGAGCAGACAGGTTAGGCGAAAAGAGCAAGTAAGAAAAACAGCCTAGGGCTGACCCTAGGCAACAGTAATTGTATCTCTAGGAGAATAGCAAGAATACAGTCACGCCACGTTAATGACGAATGGACATCTTCATTTTTGTTTTCTTTTCTTCTGAATCCGTTCCCATCGTTGCAGCAGCTGTGGACACATAGTTAATTAGAAAACTTAATGATATATTACAAAGGGACGTCCAGCCCTGGACATGATCTTCGATTGTGATTCAGAGGAATTGTCTTTTTCCACTATTTATGCCGGAATTAAGAGATTTTTTGTTCAATTATAGGGAATTGGAATAGATCAATATAAGAGACAATACACCAATTTGCTTGCCAAAGCATAGTGCCTCTCAAGACATAACAGCTAGAACAGCACTTAACGAGAGTGAAATGGGCAACTTAACATTGACAAGATTTGCCACTTAGAAGCCATCGCTTCTATTTTGTTGGCAATGCACTAATGTGATTCATACTAATAATCGGATATTTAATCAGATCACATCTGTGTTTACCTTGAAAATTTGGTTTTCAATCATTTTTGTGCGCGTTGTCTTTATGTCCTGTCTAAAAACAACAAATGCATATGTATAGTTTTCTTAACACATCTAAACACACGCACAAACACGCTCATAAAGGCAAAAGTTCTACGGTGTTAGCGCTATCTTTGCAACGACAGCCATATTTACCTGCCATCCAAATATATATACTTATGTGTGTATATGAAAGCTACTTGAGTTCGAACGAATTTTTATCAATTTCCCAATTCTATTATCTTTTTAAGCAGATGTGCAGAAGTGTAAGAGGCAGATTCTCTGCGAGTTGTGAATGCTCTATATAAAGTAGAACGGTAAAATAGAATTTAATTTATTGACAGCTTACTCCTCTTAATTCTAAGCAAAACCTGCATAGGTATTTAATGCATTTATAGTAGAAACTCCGAAATTAGAAGAGTGCGGAAATGAACACTTTGACGCGTATGAACTAGGCAGATGGAAAATGCCAATGGAATAGAAGAAATCCGTGCAAATTATAAACTTGCTGTGCGCAACAGAGCAAGGCTTTTTTATTTATTTTAAATATAAATAAATTTAAAAACTATCCCGATCAGTCAATATTTTCCAAGAATCTACTAATCTAATAATCAAATAATTGGTTAGAGTGCTTTGAAAAGTCAATGACATTGGAAATTCCCGCCTAGTAACTTTGATCTTCTCATCTCCAAATTTTAAGTCAATTGCATTATTTAGTTTGAGTTTGACATCCATTCAAAGCAAACCATCTTGAAAATGTTGACGAGAGTGGAAAAAAGTAAGTGTAACATGATTTTCAATAGTCAAGATATGATGGTATATTGAGTTAGGTTGTGGTCGTACCAGTACAATAGACGCCGAATGCTCAGATCGCCAAAAACAGATCGTCTAGCCCGACATCGTTAAAATCCATAAAGTAATACAAAACGATGGTTTCACTAGCCAGCCCCCGTAAGGTTTCATTTGGAGACATTCTTTTACTACTGTAACCAAAAAACAAGGTGACATTGCATTTATTTGGAAAATCTTTATTTATTCGTCCAAATCAATTTCATCGCCTTCAAAGCAATCCCCCCCTGATACAATGCACTTATGCCAACGTTGTTAAAATCGATTTCCTGGATGGCCTTCAGCTCTCTCTTCGACGCGGCTTGCATCTCCTCTATTGACTCAAAACGGTGTCCCCGGAGCGGTCTTTTGAGTTTGTTGAATAGTCAGAAGTTGCACGGTGCCATATCAGGTGAATAGGGTTGTTGTGGAACGATATGGGTTGAGTTTCTGGCGAAATTTGTCACGAAGAATCAAAGGAGTGTGAGGCGTTGCATTGCCATGGTGCAAAACCATGAGTTGTCTCGCCTCAATTCCGGACTCTTTTGGCGAATAGCTTCACGCAAACGATGCATAACGCTCAAATAATATAAGGAACTCATAATGCACAACACCACGATAGTAGAAGAAAACAGTCCACATGTCCTTGATTTTTGAGCGACTTTGGCGCGGTTTTCTTGGTCTTGCCTAACCTTTGGCACGATATTCGCTCGATTGATCGGTTGTTTCGGGGTCGTAAGCATAGATCCAAGTCTTGTCTCCAGTTATTAAGCATTTCGTCTTGTCAATGTAGTCAGAAAGCATTGTTTCACACACTTCAACGCCTGCGACGCCTTTTTTCCAAAAAATTTAATTTAGAAATTGTGAAAATCGAAAAATTCACTTTTAGCAGCTCACAAAAACGAAGCGTACTCAAACACTAATGAATATTTTGACGTGTAACTTTGGCATGGATGACAAAGACAGTCTACCAACCTGAAAAAAAGTCTCCAAATCCAATTTTGGCGTGCTGCAGTTTAAATTATAATGTCACTATTTCGAGGAGATACTATTTTGCACCCCCTGGGTCGAATAATAAAAAGAAGTTGCGCGTAATATTTAAATCAACTTTATTTGTCGCTGACCGGAGCTGAAGTGCTCTGTCATATTTTCTGAGTATCAAGTGCAACCTATGAAGCTATTAGCGAAAGCTTATTTTATGCTCAATAGAACAGTTTTTATTTAAACTAAACTTGCAAAGCTTGCACATGGTCGGAGTTCTGGGGATCATTTGGCGGCTCAGTGCCCTGCTCCAAACAGTCACCTTACTTTTTGGACACTGTAGTATTTCTGAGAACTTTAAGATGGTACAGTAGTACCTGCCTTTTGGCTGTAACTCCTGAAGTTTTCATCGGATATTAATAAAACTTGCATCCACGGATGGAAAGTACTTATGTGCGAGTTTCAACTTTCTCCATTGAGTAAAAAAAAGTTTTGGGTGCTGTCGGCTGTGTACTCTACCTGAGTCTAAACAGCGGTCCATGAAAATCAATACACTGTTTTATAAGCTGAACCCAATTTTTAGAAACACTTTTTCCACTGATTGTCCTCCAAAACACGCATTTTGAATGCATCGACTGCTTCTTCGGGGGTAGAAGAACGCTGACCACGCAGCTTATAATGGATGTGTGGTAAAAAATTAAACATCAGCGCTCAAAAACTCTCTTGTTACATAGAAGTTAAAAACGAAGAAAACGGTTTTTCTGTATTTGATTACAACAGTAATAAAGTTAAAGTTATTTGTTCTGTATTCCTAAGTTGCATTGATGCTAATAGGAAGACAAAAACGAAGCTAAATTTTTGGTTGTAGATGACAGATATGAACCACTGTTAGGATTGACGACATGCATTGATTTTGGATTAGTTAAACGGATAGATATTAACACAATAGTTTTTTTCCCAGGTGAAATGGAAGCCTTTTTGGAAACTAATAAAGATTTATTTACATTATTGGGTAAATACCAGGCACTGTAAAAATCAACTTGAAAGAAAACTCTGTCCCAAAATTACATTACCGTAAACGTGTACCTATGTTTGTATTGGATAATCTTAGAAAGGAAATTGATTAAATGGTTAAAGGGAAAATTATTTCACCTGTTAATTATCCAACAGACTGGGTCAACAGACGGAACGTTACGTCTGTGCTTGGAACCCAAACCACTAAACGAATGCATTCGTAGGGAACATTTCCTAATCCCCATAATTGATGATTTCATTTAAAAATTAGCGGGTATACGGGTATCCTCGATTCTGGACCTTAAGAGTGGATTCTGGCAATTAGAGCTGGATGAAAGTAGTTCAGATTTGACAACCTTAATGACGCCTTTTGGTAGCTACAAATTTAACCGTGTTCCATTTGGTATTTTTCAAAAGAAAATGGTACAGATCTTTGGCGACATTCCCGGAATTATGGTGTATTTTAACGATATTGGAATTGCTGCAGAAAATTATGAAGAACATGACAAAATACTTATGACTGTAATTGAGCGTGCACGGAAGAACAATGTCCGATTCAACCCAAATAAGATTCAGTACCGACAAACAAAGGTTGTGTTTATGGGAAGCATTATTTCAGAAGGGCAAATCAAGCCAGAATGTAAATATCGAGATGCAATAGTGAACTTAAAACAACCTGAAAATAAGAGTGATGTCATGAGACTTTTGGGCTTACTTAAATATTTGCTGAGTTACGCAAATTAACTCATAAAAATATTGAATTTAGGTGGAATGAAAGGCATTCGATGGAACTGAAAAGAATTTTGCGAATAATAAACTGTGAACCAGTTCTGGCCGCTTATGATCCAAAACAGCCCGTGGTTGTCCAAACAGATGCGTCCAAGGACGGTTTAGGTTGTGTTATAATGCAAGATGGGCAACCTATGGCTTATGTATCACGTACTTTGGGAAAGAACGAACAAAAATGGGCTCAGATTGAAAAGGGACTTTTAGCAATTGTCTTTGCATGTGAGCGTTTTCACTATTATCTCTATGGCAGGGAATTTGTTGTAGAGTGATCATATTTATTATTATTATTAGTTCCTTGGTGTAGTTACAATACATATATGGTATATGGGATATATAAAGTAAAGACGCCGCTCTTGGTAAGAGCATAGGGCGGAGTGATCATAAGCCACTAGAAACACTAATTGGAAGGGATATTGACGACGTTACTGCACGACAGCAACGATTGTTTTGGTTAAAATTGAAGATTAAATATGTTCGGGGGAAGCAAATGCTGGTTGCTGACTGCCTATCACGTGTTCAAGTAGTGGATGTTTGTGAAAATGACGAACTGAAGATGGTCGTTCATAGCTTAGTGGAAAATCTATATTTAAAGTTGTTCAATAGTGATGATAGTCATGTGAAGGTGTGCAAATATGTGGAAACACAGAACTGGCCAAGTTATCACCAGTTTGATGTGATGTATCAAATTTTAACAGGTACATACAAGCATGAACTACATTATGAAAATAGGTTGTTATTCCGTGATCATCGACTTGTGATTCCACTTGAATTGAGGGAAAAGGTGCTACATGCACCTCACTTGGGGGTTGAAAAAACACTTGCAAGAGCCCGTTTGCATTATTTTTGGCCGGAAGTCGAGTAAGGAAATTAAAGTGTTAGTAGGACCCTGCTCAGTTTGTGAAGTTTTTAAAAGAAATAATTTTAAAGAGCCTTTAAATCAAGGTAAAGCGTCAGCACATCCATTCCACATTGCATCCATGGACATATTGGAGTTTGCTGGCATCAATTACATTTCGTTGATTGATGCATATTCGGGGTTTGTCATATCTGAAAGACTAAGCCGAGTCATATAATTGAAGTATTGCAGAAAATATTTAACCGAATTGGATACCCGACAATTATTAAAAGTGATAATAATCCTTTTTCATATTTTGAATTTAAGAAATTTTCTGAAGATGCAAATATTCCAATTAAGTTTTCTAGCCCAAGATGTTCTCAAAGTAATGGGCTGGCGGAAAAGGGA
The DNA here is from genome assembly GCA_949987675.1 of Chymomyza fuscimana. Lineage (NCBI taxonomy): Eukaryota > Metazoa > Arthropoda > Insecta > Diptera > Drosophilidae > Chymomyza > Chymomyza fuscimana. The sequence continues at coordinate 61,675,076 of OX465088.1, forward strand.
GTAGCGATTGCTAAAAATATACTAAAGAAATGTTATCAAACACAAAAGGTGGAATTATTTCAGTATAGACTGTTAGAATATAATACAACTACTGTAGCAAGTATGCAATTAACACATGCCCAATTATTGTTTGGAAGGCAGATTAAAACAAAGTTTCCAGTAGTAACAACTTAAGGGAGCAGGAGATACAACAAAAAATTAAGAATAAAAAAAGTAAGCAAAAATGTTATTATGACAGGAACGCAAGATCGTTACCAGTATTAAAAATAGGAGATCTTATTATATTAAAAGAAAACGGCAATCAATGGAATTATGGAACAGTCACGGGTATTGTCAATAACTGTTCATATATTGTTAAAGACGGTTTTGGAAATCACTATAGAAGAAATCGTAGATTTATAGCCAAGACAAATAATGTTGATTTCAATGCAAGTGATTTAATGTACGAAGAAAACATAAAAGATAATAATAGCCGAGACATTGAAGAAATTTAGGAAATTGAAATTGTTCCGTTGCCAAATCAAATAAACAACCCAAATAATTGTGAAGCTAATGAAAAGCCACTGTTAGACAACTCCCTATCAGAGGAGCATGAAACATCTTATAATGGCGATTCAGAGGCTGAGGGTTCCAAATCTAAAATAAATAACTAAGAGAATGTAACTGAAAATGAAATGTCAAACCAACCCAATTGGATTCAGGCGCGGGGGTGTAGAATAGTCCACCCACCAAAAAGATATGGATGGGACTAAAAATAAGCTTTAAGATCTTATTGTTATTTCAAGAAAAAAGAAACCGTGTAATACTGGAGAAGTACAACAGCGCTAAGGTGGTAGCGTCATATAGCGCTAATAAGGAGACTTGTTTTAAATTAAAATATATAGCCATTTACAAATCTTTTCCCTCAAGTGGAATCACAAGTCGATGATCACGGAATAACAACCTTGTACTTGTAAAATTTTTGATACATCACATCTCGTAATAACTTGGCCAGTTCTGTGTTTCCACATATTTGCACACCTTCACAAGACTATCACCAACTTTAAATATGGATTAACTCGATCCGATTTTACATTTGTATTAACGATTTCAAATTTACTTTACTATCGAGCCCAATAATGTGCTCTTTCCTGGCAAAATGGTCCAGTGCAAGAATTGTTTCAAACAATGATCCGCCTAAATACAAGTTTTTGTTTGCAAAATTTTTAATTTTTTTTTGTTCAAAGTCGAAACTGGCTTTGAATTTTCTTTTTAAATGAGCTTGTTATTTTCCATAGAGAAATCTATTGACAAAAACCTTGCTGCTCATTTTCACACTTTCTCGGAAAACTTGCTCACAACTCGCTTGCAATTAGCACCTAGCATTTAAGCCGTTGGACTGTCCATTAGTAGCAATGGTTTCTGTTGGATACTTCTGTTTGGTGATGCTTCCTGCCAAATGCCACATTTGTTGGTTTCCTGGCTCAATCATCTGCCATGGTCTACACGGTCCCTTCAGTAGTCGTAAATATCTATGTGCGCGATTTTGTGGGCGTGTGTGTAAATCTGTATTGAAGCTATTTTTATGTGATTTGCTATTTTTTCCGGAATTTTGTTTGCAGTTGTTGTTGTTGGAGCTGCTGTAGATGTTGGTTTCCCAACTTTACCTTTGTTTCTGTGTAAGCTCTCTGGCTTCGGATGGAACTGACGCCAAATTTCTTTGGCGTCAGCTAACACACACACACACACACACACACTGGGGAACCCCATACACTCCCACATATGCGGTAGGGGCTCTGACTTTTCGCGTTCAGTGTGTGTCAAGTCTCAGCTTTTAGCTTTATTTGTATTTTTTTTTTTTTTTGTTAGAGTTTCAAAGTTCGATTTTTCGGTCTTTTGCGTAAAAAATGTCACAAAAATAATAAATGCATTGATGTGGGTGTGAGTGTGTGAGTTAGTGTGTGTATGGTTTGTGCAGTTTGACTTCATGGGATGCTTCAGTTCCAGCTACTGCTGCTGCACCTGCACCTGCGCCGTGTTGTATGCAAGAAAAGTTTTTCCTTTTTTGCATATTGGTAATTTATTAGCATAAATTGCAACAAATGCGTAAATAATTTTACAAATATTTTTGTTGCAACTGTTATTAAAACAAAAATGTTATGAAATTTTTAATTTTTTGCAAATTTGAAATTTCTGTTGGTTGTTTCGAACTCCTTTTTTTTTACTTGCATCTCAGAAATAAGTTTACTTCCGCTACATTTAGCTGTCGCTCACAGCAACTCTGCCAAAGTGACATCATATACATATGCACCTATCTATATAGTATGGTAGAGTAGTATTTGGCATAACATGTAAATTTATGTATACATTTTTATATTGAGGTTCAATATTTCACTGTGTGGACGACATATACCGAAGTCGTAAACGATTCAACATTTATTTAATTAATAAACACCTTTGCCGAGAAGATCTTTTACTTTTTAGTAATACCAATATTAATCTAATCAGGTAGTTTTTTTTTCCAGGTTCAAATAACTATAACATATCATTAAAAAGTTCACCCATCGGGCTAGAGACGCGGATAAGTTCATAACAATTTCCTCGCTCTATTTTCTTTTCTGAATAAATTATACTTTTTTTATAATATAAGGTCAACTGAACTTAGTTGTACCCCTCAAATAAAATAAATAAATAAATAAATAACTCTGAAACTAGACGTCCTACTAATCCAATCACACCCCATTTTTTATTACCCATCCGTGGATGCATATTTTATTAACATCCTAAGGCAACTTCGGGAGTTGCAGCCAAAAGTGACACAATTTGAACTAAGTTGAATGAAATAAAAACGCTTGCTAAGTCGTAAATTATTATTATTAGCATCACAGCCCGGTGTGGGCCAAAGCTTCCTTCACAATCTTTCTCCATGCGTCTCTGTCCAACGCCTTTAGCTTGTAGTTCTGGACCCCCATTGAGTTCAGATCCGCTACTACTGAGTCGATCCAACGTTTTTTTGGCCTGCCTCCAGCTCGGCATCCTAGATCTCCGTAGAGTAATAGCTTTTTTGTCGGTGCCTCGTCGCTCCTGCGTAGCACGTGGCCCAGCCATCGCATTCTTTGAGACTTAATAAACCGTACAATTGTTTCGCCTCTCATCATGGTTTCAATTTCGTCATTGTATCGGCGTCGATATGTGCCGTCATTTAATCGAAGTGGACCAATACACCCTTCGCATAATTTTTCTTTCAAAGATGCTGAGCTGCTTTAGTTCAGCTGCTTTCAGGGTCCAAACTTCACACCCATATGTTAGCACTGGTCGACCGAGGCACTTGTACATGTTGAATGTCGTACTTCTTGAGAGCATTTTTGATTTAAACAATTTTGATTGCACAAAATAGGATTTGTTTGTCGTAAATTATAATACGAAATGAACATTCATTGATAATTGTCCTAAGCTTGTTATCTACTAAGAGTATTCAAATGTCTCTTAATAAAGGACTCAAGTAAATGTTATAAATTCCTTGGCTTTATGTTTTAAATTTTTGAAATTATAAATTCAATTTTTAACTTAGTTTGTTATTTTGTATTTAAAGTGCTCTGCTCAGATTACCCACAAAGAATAAAGTTGATCCCATTAGTTTCTGCCTATACTATGAAAATTTTAGAAATATTTTACCTCTTGAAGAAATATTTAAGCTAGATGAATATTGTCAGCATTTAGTTAAAACCTAACGAGCTGTTGATCCAACTAAGCCCAAAATAACTTTAACATGGCCTACAATTCGAATTAATTGGTAAGTTTGTGATTTGTGTGCTTAATTAGGGAATTTCAGCATGCGTTTCTGTGGGCGATCTAATTAGCTAGATAATTAAATTTAAATAATTTGCCAAGAGATAAACCATAGTTGCAAGTTTACATGGACTATATTTATTTATAGAGAGTACTAAACAAAAGTTCAGCCAAGCTGTTTATATTTGCTTTCATTGGGTTTGGGTTTGGGTTTTCGTGCCTGAGTGGGGATACTATGTGCGTAGTTTTTCGTCAGTAGCTATTAATTTACCGCACGCCCTACATCTCTAGGGCTGACCGAAGTTAAACTCAACTGGATGCAGTGAGAAGTAACAAACCAAACGAGTCCTTTTGTAAATTACATTTGAATTATACGTTCTTTTTTTTTTTTTTTGCTGGGTCTGTTCTGCTGTCTATTTCACTCTATGGTCTGCTTGCTCATGCATTCATTCGCTCATTCATTCTTTCATTCATTCATTCATTCATTGCTGTGTCTCTGTGTGCTGTGTGTATGCAGGACTTTTGATACTTTGCTGTTTCTCTCGCTTTAAACCTCAAACCTTCTCTTTGCCGTAGCAGCCAGCTTCTGTGCAAGAGCAAACTGGATCAAACAACCAAAGTTTGCAATTGTTTTTGTTTTGGTATCCTGTTTTAGTGTCCATTGCAATTTGAGTTTTGTTGCAAGGTGAAATTGAATGTAAATAGAATAACAAATAAGGAAATACACACACACATACAAGGGCGTAGGCAAAGGGGGCTTGCACGGCACTGAAATAGGCTTTCTCCTAAATTATAAAGACCCCCTATGTTAACAGCTGGCTCCGTCCTTGCATTCACTCACACACACACACGCATGGCACTTACATTTACGCGTTTTCCATTTCAATTAAAACAATTGGCAAGAGTACATTTAACGCCCTGGTGTACGTGAGGCGCCCCCCCTCTTAAGTGGAACACATGTTTGGTCTGCCTTTTAGTGCATGCAAATGGCCTGATAAGTGGGCCAGTTACCAAAAGGCAAATTATTTAAAGCCTTAGTTGCCAATCGTATGTATAGTGTATAGCTAAGTAGATAAATAAAACCGCCGTAGGTTGAATGCACCCAAGGTTGCCACTTCAAAACAATTAAAATGTCGCAAAAATTAGCAACAAGAAATGAAACAGTCTATATCACTCATATGAATTCAAAATAACTGCAGTGTGGCTGATGAATATTGATTACTACATTAAGAAACTCGAATAACTTTTTGTTTAATTCACGTAATTTATTTTTTCTTGTTTCTTTTGAAAGATAATTAAATTTTATTACCTCCATATCTTAGCAAAAAGTTACTCATGACTGCCTGAAGGGTCGCAGCTGGAATTGCCTCAATTGTCGTTCGAATGGCTTCCTTTAAATCATTCAAATTTGTTGGTTTTACTTTGTAAACTGCCTGTTTTCAATATTCCTGGAGGACCAACGGAATATGGAGTTTCTTGAAATCAACTTATTGGGGAATTTTCGATGCAATTCTGTCATAACACGCCTGTCTGTGTGAGGAGTTGCACCATCTTGTTGAAACCACACAGATTGAAAGCGATTCTTTTTCGGCGTACTTCTGGATAAAAAAACTCTTTCAACATCTTTAAGTATCGATCGGTCTGCAGTGACCGTAACAGTAACACCGTTCTCTTCGAAATTCAATTAAAAAGTCACCCTATATTTACAATTTTCGCAGTAAGTACATATTTTAGTTAACAATTTATTTTTATATAGAAATAACACATTTGTTTAAATTAAAACTTAGTCCAAGTTAAAGTATTCCCAATGTTCCGTTGTTAAAGGATTGACATTTTCTTAATTTGAAATAACAAAGAATCTCACTAAAAACAATTTTTTTGTATACTAATTTTAAATTGTCACTTGTATACATGATGTGTTTTTCATTTTTGTGTTTAAAGTTCGAGCTGGGTACGCAAGTATGGGTTTTCGGGATCGCTTATCACGAATATGGGGTTGCAATTTCAAAATTACAAAATGGCGTACCTAAGAATGATTTTTTAGGTTTTCGGCGGCCATCTTAGGTCCTCCATTTTTAAAACCGAAAACCCATATTTGCATACCCAACTCGAAATTTAAACGCAAAAATGAAAAACATATCTTAAGTCCGCCGTTTTGAAATTTTAAAAATCCGATACATAATAATATCCTATAAATAAATACCTATAATCAGCTACCACAAAAGTGGTACAATATAGAAGGGGTTGCAATATTGTTTTTCTGAGAATAAGATTAAAAATAGTGATTAAATTATGGAGTTACTTTTCTTTGGCGGCAACATCACCATACGGCTTTAAAAAGTAGACGAGAAGACGAAAATAAGCCCAATAACGTTGATTTATCTTAAAAATTGAAGTGTGATGATACTCTACATAGATCTGTAAACTCTGGATCCTGTGTGCACGGTATAAACATGGCCACCATTTGTTGATGTGTTGTACTGTTGCAATCAGGGCCGTAGCGAGAAAATCCGGGCCCGGGGAGGAAAATGTACCGGCTTGATTTTAGGTAGCATATTTTTGAATATTTCATGAAATTGTAAGTTAGTTTATATATTTCAATAGAAAAAATTCTATTCCACAATCCAGGAAATAGCGTGAAAAAAAATTATCCATCTAAAAAAAATTTCCGAAAATTGTATTACGACAGTAATTACACAGGGCCACTCCGAAAACTCCGGGCCCGGGGGGAATCTCCCCATTTCCCCTCTCTCGGCGGGCCTGGTTGGAATGACAACGTTGTTGCTTGTGGGTGACACTACTACGTTGCTGTGATACTTACTATACATGTGCATATAAATATTTTATTGTTGGTTTTTTGGTTTTAAGTATAATATATAATCGAAATAAAATGGTCTAAACGGTGCATTTTAATTTTGATTTAGCTTCTACTTGGGTTCTCTTATTTTTTTTGTTATGCCGTATAGTCTAGTCTGACTCTGATGACCCACTTTCATGTCATAATTTTTGGTAGCTAAGGACTAAAACTGTATGTTAAGTAATGAGAACCTCATAATGCTAATGGCACTAAGATTAAATGGAAATATACTTGTATATAAGTATATTTATGTTAATGTTTTACAATGACTATTAAAGCTACTCAAGGGTCACGGTGCAGTATTTCTCTATTTCTTGTAATAACTATTTCATGCACTTGAAGGTTTTCTAGGGTTTATTGACATATCAGACAGATTTGTATTCGTCGCTGTAGCCCCTATCCCATATACAGATAGGGGGGGGCATTTCCACAGATTGTCAACAGTGGACGAAAAATAAAATGTTAAAAGACAAGCGATTTTTCAAATTTATAATTTTTAACTACGGGTCTCCGCCCCTGTGTGTTTTGCATTCCAACCCTCGCGTGGCCTTTTATATTCGTTTCGAGACATCTCGAGACTTATATGGGCTCAATATAAATAATATAAAAAAAAAAAAAAATATTTGTAGTTTGTGGAGCACCCCCAGTCCCCCGAAACTGGTTTTTTATCCATAACTTATTTTTGTAGCAAGTTAAAATTTGTTACATACCATTGTTTTTTCGTTGCCCATCAGTGAATAAAAATATTATTAAAATCTGTTGAGACTTCCGAGAGCTTAAGCCAAAAATTACCAAATTAACATCTCCTTTGCCGAAAAGATTCTTTAAAAACTATATAAACTGCTTTGGTACAGGGTCAGGCCCGACGAGAGGGGGGAAAACGGGGGATTCCCCCGAGCCCGGTGTAATTACTGTCGTAATAAAATTTTCTGAAATTTTTTTTTTATATGGATAATTTTTTTTTATGCTATATTCTGGATTGTGGAAAAGATTTTCCTATTGACGTACTTACAGAACACAATGATTCAAGCTAAAGGTGTAATAGAGGGGCCGGTTCCAAAAGCCATAATATTCTACTTAAATCGTAAATTAAGCGCTTATAAATATTTTGTCTTATTTCTCAGGGTTTTTTCCATTTTTGTAGATGCAGTACAATCCCATGGTATTGTCGATATATTGGAAACGTCAAATAGACATAAAAATAAATCCTCTTGCATTAAGTACTGTGCTTGGAAAAGCCTATCCGAAAATGAAAACAAGAAAAACAAAATTTTATGTTTTCTTTACTTTGCTGCATTTGAAGGCATACGAATGTCGCTCCCGATCGTGGAAAGCCCTTATATGTATATTATATGTATATCCCACCAAAAACATTTTCATGTAAAATGTTGCCAAGACGAGACCATATGACTAGCACTGTTGAAAAGTTATCAGATCCCATGTAGAGCCAAGCTTCTAACTCTACACGCCCTAACTCTACAAGGCCTAACTTCACAAACTCTACACCGTAGTCAAAATATGTGGCTTGGCCGTTCGTTACTACAAGAATATATAACAATGTATAACAGAAAAGTAATGAACAGTGAATTAATTTTTCACCTTTCGCCTATGTGAATGTAGCGAAAAGGGGTTGGGGATGAAAGTTACAAGTTTTATAATTTTTTTTTTGTTTGTGTGCTAATACTAGCTTACATACAAAATTTCAGCTTTCTAGGACATTAGGAAATACCCTAAGAATTTTGATGATCATTAAAATCTAAAGTATAGGAGCTATGCAATTAAAACATATCCCGAAAATTTTGTTGATCTAGCATAATCCAAACGACGAAGCGCTTCGAGAAAAGGTAGGCCCTTGCGCTTCGCTTGGCTCATCTTGGCGTCATAATAAAATTAAATAATCCTCAGTCATCGTGAAAGGACCCGGTGTCATTGATCAGTTTTGATTCAGTTTTTTTTTAAGAAAAGTTTTGTTGTCTCTATTTTATGGATCATGCTGATTTAATTTATTATCTGAGATCTTTGGATTTGTATTATTTAAAAATTTTCATATAAAATACTTTACGTCAAGATTTTGTACAATCCTATTTAATGTGCATGTCTGTCCATCTTTCTAAAATGCCTGCTTCTCGATGAGTATTGAGTTTTTTGACATTGAGGCCACTCAATAGATCTTTGCGGCTAATGCCCAAACAGCGAGCTTACTTACCTGTTAATTAATTTACATGCTAAAAAGTTGAATTCTCGTAATTCAAGCCAATGCGACGAGCAACGTTTTGAAAGCTAATTAAAACAACTTTTTTTTTTGGATATCCCCCATACCTCAGTACACAGCAATAGGTTTTAAGTGTAAGCATATAAGCCTTTGTGAGAATAGGGTACATAACATACTATAGGCGATATGTGTCGACTGTAGAGGATTTACTGGATTATTAATAAAGACAAACAGACAACTTTGTTCTTTTTTTTGTTGCACCAAAAGAATGTTAAAGTACAAGACCATAAGGTTCCTTTACACAAATAATGAAACTATTTAAGCCATCAGGCCATTTGAGACAGTTGTGCAAGATGTCGAAGGTGGAATGATACTTTAAAAGATTGAGACAATAATGTGACAATTGCTGACACGTATATGAAGTCATGTGAGCCTAATAAGCAAACAATTTGGCATTTTATCGATTTAAAACTAAGCGAGGTCCACTAATTTTTGTCTACACTAAAAATGCATTTACCAAGTACATAAGTAAGCATATATATACATATGAGCCCTTCAATTTATTACAAAGTTCGACAACAGACACGGCAGAGCTCAGACCTGAGAAAAGGTAACGCAAATACGAAAACAAATACATCCCTAAATATTTACACAGGGAAAATAAGATATCATCTGTCCAAGTTATCCAAGTTAGAGAAAAAAAAAAATGGCACCAGAACCAAAGATTAAGGTGGGATGCAGCTCAAGTATAGAGCAAGAAGTTCGCCTGCTTTCATTGACGTGCCGACTGTTTGGGCAACTGTTTCACTGACTGAATGACTGACATTTGAATTACAAGGAGCAAGTGGGATCGGTATGAGGCGTTCGTAAGCCCAACCAAGTTGGGGTTTTGTGCTAACTCAACAGAAACTCGACGAAAACTTCAAGCAAATGACACGACTTGAATTGGCTGCCAACCATGAACGCATACAACCCGGGCGAGCCAAGCGTGTAGCCAGGAAGTTTCGCAAAAAAAATGCAGAAATATACTGAAGAACATAGGGAAAGGGGAACCGGTTACTTACCTATTTTCAGAACTGCTTGGATTTGTTCTGGGTTGGCTTAGAGAAAATAAAATTGAAAGACCTGATGGACACATACCGAGAAGTTAAGTTAATCAGATTGCAGCAAAGAGAGCATAATTTATGCTCCCCATAGGCAAGTTAAAGAAATCAAACTTCAAAATAAAAAATATTTTCGATAGAAACTTTAAAAGATTTCTCAACATTTGAACTTTGTCTGAAATTGTGCTAAAATCTAAAACAAAACTGAAAAAATGCAACAGACCACACGACTGGTAATTGCAGATTTATGACCCGAAACATGTGGACAACATTCCTCCAAAAAAAGCCCAATCTTTTTTTTTGTTACTACTTTTTGGCGTGTTGCAAAAGTTTGGCGTCCGTTGGCCGAAATTTTTGAACGTTTCTGCATAATAAATTTTGAAAAGTGGATTAAAATGGCAAAAATATTTCACTTTTCTTGTTTTTCCTACACGCACTCACACACACATATACAAATGTGTGCCATATACGATGCGAGTAACTTTTGTTTTTTGGAAGGTCAACCTTTTTTATGGCACATTTTAGGCATATTTGCTTTGATTTTTTTTCTATTCGCACCCATACATGACTGTGGGTGGGACTGTTGTTGTGTAAACTCAAAATTGAATGGAATGTAAATAAAGAAGAATATGTACATATAAATAAAATGCTGTGCCGTCTGTGATTTGGCTGACATTTTGACATTTGTCGCTGTCAGACATAACAATCGAAATGGTAATAATAATACCCATAAAAATGCCACGTACAAGACCTGCATACATACTCAAATACTACATACATTATATACAAATATACCCACACACACACACAAATTTGTGCATATTTCAACAAGAAAAAATAAAATTAGCTTTAAATTGTCATTTGGAAAATGCGTCGGAAAAAGGCTTTCAAATTTGTTAACAAGTGATGAAAAATTACGTTAAAGCTTATGCTACTGACAATAGTTAAAAATAATAATGCACCGTTTAAAAAAAGACAAGATGTAAAGCCTTAAGCTGCTATGAAAATAAATTAAATTAAATTTCTAAAATATTATATTAATAAATATATTTTTCTTTAAAATTTCAATTAAATAGCTTTTTCAATCGTTATAAATCGAATGAAATTGTGTTAAAAAATTTTTTTCTAGACCGTGTAAAAACATAATTGGGAGTCAATTTATTTAGGGCAGGAAAATTAATAGGATACAGGTATAGCAGTGTGAAGGAAGCCCGGTCCTTATCAAAGACAATCATGTTTGCATTGATCGAGGTCTCGACCGTCCTACGTTTGTGGATAATTAATTAGCTCAGAATTGCTGAAACTCTTGAAATCGACTCTGGAAAATGAGCGAAAGTAAGTTTTGAGTATAAATCAGCTACCCTTACGTACTTTTGCGATTATCTTCGTTATGAAGGGTCCGATTATATTATTATTATATATCATTATTAATGACAGTTGATATTAACCCAAAGACTATTTTATCCATAAAAACTTAATCGCTTTAAGACTATTTGCAGTTAGAAGGGGGCGTGCAAAATATACGTAGTTTAATTCTCAAGTTTGGTAATTCTACCTTCTATAAAATACAAGATCTAGGTGTTCATACAGACGGACAGACAGACGAGCGGATATGCCTATATAAATTTCTCTTCTCTTCCTGACCGTATCGGTTACTTACGTTTGCCAAACTCATTATACTCATTATCTGAAGGTGCAATCAATGTATATAAATGTTTCACAAATAGTAAAGAGTTACGCATATGCTTAAGATATGCTTCTCCAAATCTTATAAGCTAATAGAGCAAAAAAAAAAAAACTGGTCAAAGTACCCTGTCAGCTTGCTGTGTATGACGTCATTGTTTTATCTTAAATGGCTCTTTTGCTGATAATTAAAAAAAAAATGCATAGTTCGAATGTTCAACAAATAGAACTGCTTGTAATTTATAAATCAAATTGCAATATCAACTTTAATGTATTTAAAATAAAAAATAAATAGAATGTGCAGTGGAAAACAAAGGGATTAATCTTTTTTTATTTTCCACTTCGCAAGACATTATCGAAAGATGATCTGGGTTACTACCGTGGCATACAAAAGCTAAACGGATGGAGTATACATGAATTGTTGGATGAAACTAAGAATCCTTAAGCATACAGCAACTGGTTTACCTTTTTGTCTGTGGGACCAATGTTGCGCGTTGCGCCCCAGTCCAGTGTTACATATACATATGTACATATGTCGACTTTAAACCCAAGAACTTCCTGGTTCACCTGCTTGTCTTGTACTATTTTGTTTCCAAAATGTCTGTCGCGACCTAACTTTTGAGCTCTTGTTTCTACTGACTGCCAAAAGGCAGCTATTCAGCAAATACTGATGCTAAAATGAGCCTAATCCTTGAGTAAATTCATTTTTTAAATATATAATAACTTTTTTGAGATCCCATCTGCTGGAATGTTGGTCATAAAGGTGTTGCAATGGGTTGAACTGCAATTACGTGTTGGCCAAGCTATCCACGTGCCCTTGAGCATTCCGACCGCAATACTATATGTTGTTTTAGAACGTCGTATCTTCACCTCACAAAAGTTGTGCAGTGTGTGTCTGTATTAGTTTTGACTAGGAACTTGCAGTGGCATAAATTTTGTAGCCAGTTGAAATGCGCATCCGGTTATCTATGGCTCCGTTGGGTTTGAACATTGTTGTACCAACTTTTTAATTAAAAATTGTGGATACGCCTGTGTGTGTGTGTGTGTGAGAGAGAGAAAAGCCTCAGCTAATAACTTAGTAAATGTGACAGTTTCTAGTGGTAAATATCCATATACTACTATTTGTTTGCATAAGTCTCTACGCTGCAGTCTCAAAATCGATTTATAATGAAAATCAATCTGCATATTAAAAATGCCTACAAATAGTATGTACATAAGTACATAACTTGTCCTTGGCAGCGACAAATATTGAACCATCTCTGTTTTTGTCGTTTCTCTTGCCTGACTGCATCCATAAACTTTGCCTTGCACTTTGAAAACTAATTTTTCACAACAATATTCGCATAGAAATGGGCTTGCATAATATTTCCATAACACGATTTCGATAATTTCATAAGCCAAACTCGAGAAAAAAAAAGAAAAACAAATTTTTTCGTATCTTGCGCATAGTTTGTAAAAATTTGTGTGGAAAAAGAAAGCACGCCTAGACAACACGTCAATAGTTGAGTTGACATTTTCTTAGCGTCTTCGTGACATGTTTTTGCTTGCATGGCATGCAATGTGTGTTGGTAAACAACAACATGGGGACGTCAAGTTTTTAGCCACCTCCAACACCAACCGAAGTCATCAATCATCAATGGGATGATTTTGGATTTTTTTAAAGAATACATACTCATAACTCTTGTCTACTAGTTCTTGGGAATAAGTGACTATCTTAATAAAATTGTATGATCTTTCCATAGTTAATTTGTTGGTTATAGTTGCTATATGCCAGTAACCTTCCTGTCTTCAATTCCTATGTGAAAATTATTTTTATTTCCATAAGCATGTGTATCAACACCAAGAAAAATAACCAAAAAAACGCAACTTATGAGCTCGATGCCCCAAAGAATGCTCCTACTTGGGGATTACAGCGGTGGCACAACACCCAAAACATAAACGACCAGCATCCAAACAAAACTTTAACTTATGCGGATTGCATTGTCAGCAATTTTTCTTTGACTTTTGCCACATGCCAAGTTTTCTTCGCGCATTGTTTTCTTGTCACCCTACCAACACTGTCGCGTTTTCCAACCACACTAAAATGACAAATGATATCAGCAAGAGCCAGAGTCGTGAGTCGTTGCAGTGTTGAAAAATGCGTGCAGCAATGTCAACACAAACATAGCAGCAAGTTGCTCCCACTCAGGCGTGATATGTCACAAGCATAACTTTTTCTTTCTTCTTCTCTTTTATTCCTATAAAATAATTATTTACATAAGTACATACTAGTATATAGGGGTATATATGCTTTGTAAATGGATAGGCGGAAATGCAATTCAAGTACATGGATTTAAAGAATTTATTACAAATTAATAAAATCAATAGAGCAGTGATGGGCAAAACTCATACCAACAAACATTTCTTTTTGTGAGTAAACAGCGCAGTAAGCAAAAGCGCACGAGAGAGCAAGAACCGCAATTAAGCAAAAATAGCGAGAGATTTCACACACTTGGACCGTACATGAGCCGACTGCGCTGCGGCAGATTTTGGTGCAATAGCCTCGCGAGTTATGTAAATTGAGAGACTTGTCCATCACTGCAATAGAGTATTCAAAACATTATAAATAAAAGGTGATTTTTTAAGAGCTTTCGGATTTTATTTAAAAAAAAAACATAAAATTCAGAAGAATGTATGAAATCTTTATTTGAGTCGATAGAACGATCTATAATTCTAATCTATAATAATAATTTAATGTTTAATGTTTTCATGAAAATGTTGACCGCGGCTGCGCCTCAAATGGTTCATACGTTGGGTCCAATTTTGGCATACTCTCTCCAACATATCGGCTGGTATCTCACGAATAACTTCTTGAATATTGGCTTCCAGTTCTTCAACCGTTGCGGGCTTGTTGCTATATACATGAGCCTTAACATAGCCCCGCACGATCTAGGCGGCCAATTGTTTCGCGTGCTGTGTGGCATGTCGCACCGTCTTATTGAAACCACATGTCAGGCAAGTCCAGCTCACCCATTTTGGGCAAAAAAAAGTTTGTAATCATCGCACGGTAGCGCTCGCCATTCACAGTAATGTTCCTGCCTTCGTCGTCTTTGAAAAAGTACGGTCCAATGATGCCACCGGCCCATAATCCACAACAAACAGTGACTTTTTGGGGATGCATTGGCAGTTCTTGCAATGCTTCTGACTGCTCTTCACACCAAATACGGCAATTTTGCTTGTTCACGTATCCATTCAACCAGAAATGAGCTTCGTCGCTGAACACAATTTTCCGATAAAAAAGTGGATCTTCATCCAACTTTGCCAGCGCCCATTCACCAAAAGTTAGACGTTGTGGTAGGTCGTGTGGCTTCAATTCTTGCACAAGCTGTATTTTAAAAGTTTTTTCACCCAAATCCTTCCGCAAAATTTTCCACGTAGTGGAGTAACAGAGGCCCAATTGCTGCGAACGGCGCCGAACCGATAATTCACGGTCATCAACAACACTGGCGGATACAGCTGCGATATTTTCCTCTGTTCGCACTCTACGTAAGCGTGTTGGCGGTTTAATATCCAATAATGTAAATTTGGTGCGAAATTTAGTCACAACATTCCGAATAGCCGCATCAGAAGGTCACCCAAACTGACCATAAAATGGAAGGAGTGCACGATGCACTTTCTTAACCGAGCATGAATTTTGATAATAAAGTTCAATAATCTGCAAGCGTTGTTCGTTTGTAAATCGAATCAGGGTTAAATTATAGACCAAACTGAACATGTTTGACAGTAATACAAGACACAAAAACAGCTGAGCTGACAAAAACAGTGTATCCAAAAAGAAAGTTGCTAAAAAATCACCTTTTAAAACCGCGATATTTTCACATTTCACTATCACAACTCATGCTTACAGAGTTTTTTCTTTCAGCTTTGAGATTATCGCTCATATCAGTAGTTTAGAGAAAACATCGAAATAAAAAGTGATTCCTTACAAAGCTCACTTTTTTTAAAGACAACTTATACTAAATTTCGCTCGTGTTTGCAATTGTTTTTTGCAAGTTTTTTGCAATATCCGTATTTTCACAAAAAAAAACTGTCAAGGATATCAAGTTTTCACATAAAAATGTGACTATCGCACAGCAACTTTGCCTTTTGAATTTGAGATGGAGTTTCGCATCTTTGATGCAATTTGCAAGCAACTAAAGCATGCACAATCCGTTTGGATTACAAACCTGATGATATCAGGTGATTTACATGTAGTTTGCCATTATGATGATAAAAATATTAAAAAATTTAATTACTATAAGTAGTTAAAATTGCCGTAAATAAGTGTCAAAGCAAATAAGTAAAAAAGTTTAAATAAAAATATTTCTGAAATTTTTAACCCTGTCCGAAAGGTACAAAGGTATTATAAGTTCGTGAAAATGTATGTAACGGGCAGAAGGATCAGCACCAACAGCCGAGTCTATATAGCCATGTCTGTCTGTCTGTCTGTCCGTCTGTCCGTATAAACAAAAGGATCTCAGAATAGACTTAGAGCTATGGAGCTAAAATTTTACCAAATTAACACCCCTTTGCCGAGAAGATTCTTTACAAATTGCGTGAGCAGCTTTGTACAGGGTATTTTGGAGTCGGGCAGGCACGACTGTAGCAGTCTCAAATTCTTGAAAATTAGGGAAAGTGCTCAGGAGGTCCCGAAATTAACATAAAAGGCCTTCCCGGGGCTGGAGCAACCTAGTTTTTATTTAATTGTTGTTTTTATGAAATTCTGTGCAAATACATATTTCGGATCTCATTAAGCTTCTACCGATTAAAATACTAATCGGGAGCGAATTTACCTCATTTTCGGAAACCATAAGAGTTAGAGACCAAAAAAATGTCTAAAAAAAACTCGGCCTTATGTAAGTAAGTTGCGTCATGTAGGCCTAATAAACAATACCACGTTGATGCGAACCATCTCATCCCACAATCGGTTTACCGTTAATAAATAATAATAATAATATATAAATAAATAACACCACAAATATTCGAAATAACCTTTTTGACTTAAAACCCCATACGCAGTTCAAAAAATTTCGCACGGAATGACAAAACTTCATATAAAAAAAAAATTCCATTTGGGATATCCCATATGGGCCTTAACTTTCGTTCCACATCAAAATCGTATAAACGAATTTTTCGAAAATGTCAGTTTAAATACTAAAGTTAGTGTACGCAGATATATGTATATGCAGATTTGTCTAGGAAAAAAGGTTACAGACTGTCTCAATGACAGGCACCTCATTGTAAAATTTGCATACCCTTTACCGAAGGAACAAAAGTATACTAATAATAATTTCAGGACGGAAGGAGGCGTGACAGACCCCATGAGACTTGACGAGTCGATATAACCGTCTCTGTGTACGTCCGTCTGTCAGTCCGTAAGTTCGACCGTATAGACAAAAGGACCTCCTCAGACACCAGATGCTCATTATCATGTCAATATCTTGTCCTCCATAGGAGAGTTTACCAGTTTATAATCTACTTTACAGTTTAAACTACATTAACGGCTTTAACAAAATTTGAAACAGTTTTAAGAATAGTACGCCTCTAAAATGGGATGAAAACTTCAAAAGGTATAAAAATAGATCCCACAAACTCGTCTAGACACCCCATAAACTACAACTTAAATCATGCTGCTTGCAAAACTTTTAGCGGCACGGGTAGACTGAAATATGAAAGCTCTTTTTACTTTTTAGGGATACCCACTTCCCTGCAACAGGTTTTTACTATTTACTAGCCATTCATTACCCATCCGTCAGACCCATTGAAAACTTCGTGAGCTGCTTTAGTACAGGGTACTTCTGAGTGGTCAGGCTTAATATAAATAAGAGAATTCAGGGGATTATAGTCGGGATATCTCGAAATGAAAAAAAGTTTTCTTCATTTTTTATGAGCTATCAAAATTTGAGCATATAAAAAAAATCCGTACTATTTTATGGAAGGTTGCTTTCTTTTTTAAAAGAAACTCATCATGTTGAACCAACTTGGCATATATTTTTTGAAATTAGTTGTGGGTCTCCATATTCAGAAAAAAAACACTTGGGAACGACAAGTTTGGCCTCAGAATGTAATTTTTTTTTTTTTTTTAATTTTGCAATTATACTGACTTGAACTTTTATTGATTGTCACTGAATAAAGCCGTCATGTATGACAGTATATACATACACATGTATCAGCACATGGATTCTTGGTACTACTATGTCTGTTCGTGTGGGCAACAGTTGCTCCCATTTTGTTTGACTCATAATGCTAAGTAACTTTCACAACTCACCCACATTGCAGTTGGGCAGTTTTGTCGGTCGGTGCTCTCTGTTCTCTCTCAGTTATCATAGAAATGAGTTATTTGTTAGATAAATCATCATAAATAGTAGAGAAGATGAAGAGGATAAAAAACAAAGTGTTACACAAAGAACGATTGCAGCGTTAAAGGTGGGGCGATGGTGGGGCTATCTTAAGTATAACTTTGCTTGCGCGCATCAAAAATTTGTATACTTCGCCATTGCTCTGTCGGCTGGCAGGACCTTAAACCAAAAAAGGATAGGAGAATGGGAAAGCAAGGAAACAGGCCAGGCTAGCTAAAAGAATTGACTGACCGCGTGCACATAATCAAGCAGCAAATTGCATAGTAGAAAAATTTAGAATCGGTCGACTGTGGGATTCTCTGTTACGATATGTTAAGGAGAATCATGTGTACGGATGTTTTGAGAAAAGTCAAAGTTTATTTGCCTATAATTATTATTATGAGCCTATACACCTAAATGTGTGATTAACAAAACAATATAAAATATTGGAACCCGGGACACCTAAACAAGATGTAGCATCTGCAGTCAAATTCATCATCATCATCATTTCCTGTATCTTCCACTCCTCTTGCAGGCTAATTAGCTGTATAAAACCCAACTCAGCATAAGAAACAAACTGTTACTCTATAAGATAATATTAAAATTAATATCTCTGTGATAAAGCCACAAAGTCTAGCATGGAAACGTTTCCTGCGTATAAAAGTATTCGTCCTATCTCTTACACCAGTGTTCCGCAAACTTTTTGTGTTCAAGGTACACCTATCAAATCAAGAAATTTTAGAGGTTCACCAAAGAAAAAAAAAATCATCCAGTGTTATGCACCAACAGAAGACTTAACAGACGCTAAGGAGCAATTTTATGAGAAACTCGATGAAGTGATTTCAAGTACGCACAACGGCGATATGATACTTTTAATGGACGACTTTAATGCCAAAGTTGGCGTGGAAAATACCAACCTCAGAAGAGTGATTGGCCGACATGGACTCGGTTCAAATAAAAACAATAATGGAAATCGTATTGTTGACCTCTGCGCCTTAAACGATCTATTGATAGGAGGTACGCGGTTCCCGCACCACAATATCCGTAAGTACACTTGGCAGTCCCCAGACGATTATAATGGTAATCAAATTAATCATAACATCATAGGCAGAGCATACCAGAACTTGATTTCCGATGTAAGGTCATTCAGAGGTGCCGACTGTTTCAGCGACCACAACTTAGTGATAGGCGTAATACGGCTAAGGCCAGCAGCTACTCACCCGGCAGAGCACACAAAAAGAGACTGGGCGGCATACAACAGCTCAAAGATCTGTTGGAAAACCAACTGGCCACGGCACGGCCTTGCGAATCCTGATATGTTCCATAGCAACCAGTAATACAATTGGTTATGTTAATAGCCAACGTAGGCCGTGTATATGAGATAAGAGGGCATCAATAACCTGACCAACGCGAAAAAGTCGATACATCCAATAAAAGATTACCGGGGGAATATTATCAAAGAAATTGGTGGACAGTTGACCAGATGGAAGGAGCACTTTGAAGATAGTGGAAAACCACCACCTTTCTTAACGGGGCCGGTTGATCGGCGAAGACATCCAATAAGAGGCATATCGACACTTCCTCCGAGTACTGATGAAATCGAACAGACCTTACATAATCTTAAAAATAACCAAACTGCTGGTCCGGACGGGCTCCAAGCTCTGTTCCTAGTGGTAATTGATACTGCAATGAGGAAAACCGAAGAGGGTTGCCATGTGGGAATACAATGGAGACCTTTTGAGCTGCTAGGTGGCCTGGAATACGCTGATGACATCTGCCTGATGACGCAGGACATAAGAAGCATGAAAAACAAATTCCTAACTCTCATTCAGAACGCAGAGCATGTGGGACATAGAGCCAATATAAAAAAGACCAAAATAGTGCGCATGTTAACCACAAGCATGTCGCCTCTAACCATTGATCATGAAGCCGAAAATATTATAATTGGTGAGGTCGATGAGTTTTGCTACTTAGTCAGTAAGATTACGAAGAACGGTGACACTGATTCAGGCGTAGATACCAGAATTACCAAAGCAAGATTTGCATTCTAAAGGGTCATCATTGAGGGTTTTTTTAGAATAAAAAAAAACAAAAATTTCAAATGAGTCGGAAAATCTTTTTTATCAATAGAAATAACCATTCTTGCCATTAACTTTTTAAAAATAATCCCTTCCAAATGTTGAGCGCAACTGCGCCGTAGCTCGTGCAAGCGGAGGTTCCAATTTTGGATGACGCGTTCGAGCATAATCGGCGGTATCTCGCGAATAACACGGGTAATGTTGGCCTTTAATGCTTTAATCGTAGCTCGATTATCCACAAACATTTTAGACTTCACGTAGCCCCAAAGGTAAAGTCTAACGGTTTGATATCACCGATCTTGGTGGCCAATTCACCGGTCCGGAGCGTGAAATTAATTGTTCACCGAATTGGTTCCTCAATATGTCCATTGTTTCACGGGCTGTGTGGCAAGTAGCGCCGTCTTGTTGAAACCAAATGTCGTCGAGGTTTCGAGCTTCAATTACAGGTAGCAAATAACTCGTTATCATGGTGCGATAACTGTCGCCATTGACGGTTACGGTATGACCAGCGTAATTTTTGAAGATGGACTGATGATTCCACCGGCCCATAAAGTACGCGCTGGACGAATCTATTCGGTCGAGTGTCATACAATAATGAATATTGGGTCTCAAATTTGTTGATGGTATGGCGAATAGTTGTGTCAGTAGGTCGATTATGGTGATCATAAAATGGCCTTTTCGTAATATAATTGTACGATTTGTAAACGTTCGGGTGTAAGTTTTTCCATGATGAAATGCCAATGAAAACACATGGCAACTTGACAGTTCTCACGCGCTGTTTATCAAAAAAACCTTATTGAAAAAAAAACCTCAAGATATGGTAGCAGGTAGCAACACGTGGAAGGTTACTGACAGGATCACAGCCAAACTACAAATATTTATTAACCGCTGCCTACGAAGAATACTCAAAATCTTTTGGCCGAACGCAATAAGCAATGAAGCTACTGCGGAGAGCAGAAACTAATCGCGACGGAGATAAAGCTGTTAAAATGGCACTGGATAGGTAATACTCTTCGTAAGGAAGACTCCAACCTAGCCAAAATGGCACTACAGT
Source organism: Chymomyza fuscimana (assembly GCA_949987675.1). NCBI lineage: Eukaryota > Metazoa > Arthropoda > Insecta > Diptera > Drosophilidae > Chymomyza > Chymomyza fuscimana. The sequence continues at coordinate 61,696,187 of OX465088.1, forward strand.
GGAACCTACAAGGAACTAGAAGGCGCGGTAGACCCAGAATAACATGGGTTCGAACAGTTTGAAACGAATCGTAACGTTCATGGCAGCAACTAAGATCTCTTGCTGCTGACAGAAACCGATGGAAGAATTTGCAACCGCCCCTATGCTCTGACTAAGAGCGGAAACTATTAAGGAATTGTGTATTATTGTATGATATTTTCTTTATTGTATAATTTTACTTTCTACATTGTTAATGAACGCCAAGGAAATAATAATAATAAAGAAAAAAACAATGTTTATTTATGAAAAGATGTTTAGTGAGAACCTTGACTTATCTTATCTTGTTTTAACAGGTATTATCTCAGAGGCTTTGCTGCTGATAAGTAGACCAATAAAATGCACCATCTCATTAAACTTCTTAATAGACATCTTAGACAGATCGAAAATAAAACAAAGATGCAACTGATATTTCGATGCGGTGGCTTTTGTATTTTTTTATCCCAATGTTTGAGGTTTTATTGTGAAAAAGTGGTAAATTATTTATTATTGAGAGTGCTGCCTGTCGTTAGCGACTACTTTTTCCCATCTTTCTGGTAGTTACCGGATACCATTTCAAAACAAACTGAATCTTTTGAGGCGATCCACGAATGGATCCATTTTTTGTCTTCTTCATAGGAGTGGAAGTTCTGTTCAGCTACACTGTGTGCCATGGGTCGAAACAAGTGGCAATCCGAAGGAGGAGCAATATCTGGAGACATACCATTTAAGCGTGACTAGGTATGTCTTGATAGGTCAGGCGACATGTGGCCGAGCATTGTCATGCTGAAGGATGACTTTGTCGTGTCTCTTTTAGTACTGTGGCCGTTTTTTCTTACTATATTGGCCGGCTCAAACGCATCAATTGCGTTCGATACCGATACCCTGTGATGCTTTTAGCCGGTTTCAGAAGTTTGCACTTGGGATTATCGTAGTAGACCCATTTTTCGCCGCCGGTCACAATTCGATGAGCCTCAGCCGCAGTTTTCTTCATATGGTAGCAAAAAATCAAAACTTCCCGCAAATGACGAGAATTTGGCTCGAACACTGTCATCTTATTTCGGGAATAAATTGTTAATGTATGTACAAGTTCACTGATGTGTTTATGTCGCTATGTTGGCAGATGACTTAGCTTATTTTGCACCAATTTAATCTACGTTGTCTACAAAAAAACGGCGGAAGCAAAGTTGCATACCTAATAGTTTTGCCAAAGTTTCTGGACTGCATAAGTAAATCTGCCCTACGCCGTGAAATCACGGTACCATAATTATTTTGAAATGAATCAAGATTATCCAAAAAGATCAGTGTATTTCGAACAAGTCATTGATTAGTGATTGTGACTGTGATTGACAATAGCCAATCTGTGCGTCATTCCATTCATACAAGTAGCTTATGCCGACATTTTTCCGTCATTTTTGTGGCTTATCTTCATCGCACCTTTTGACATATTTTTATGTTTCCAACCCTTATAGAGACCAGGGTACGAAAATAAACCTGACTTTTCACGAACGTTAGTCCAAAGAAGCAAACTTTTAAAATTTTTTGAATCGATTTGTACACGAACATAAACATAAACAAAACTTTTGCAATGCCGAAGAATACAAACAATACAATTCCTTTTTCGCACTTTGATTGGCAAACGTTTGCAACGAATTATTCGCTCACGGCCAATTTTTGTACATGTGTGTACCAGCAACGATCGTTTTTGTTTTGCTTTGTGTACGTACATATGTATGTATTTCAGCAAAGCACGCAGCACGCAGCACGTGGCACGTGTGTATGTATACACCCGCAAGAATTGTTGATGCGTAGTATACATATGAAATAGTAACATATGTATGTACATAAAAAATGAACCAAACGACAATTATTCGTTCACGAATTGTTCCCAGTTTAAGTTCTCTTGCTTAGTTCGCTTACCGAGTACCTTTCGGCATGGGTTTTCTTTTCGTTCGTGTGCACAAACAATACATAAACAAATAAAATTAACTTTATTTTTGTTTTCATACGTTTGTGTTTTCTTCTCGGCAAAGAAGGAAACGAAATGAAAAAGCACTTTACGTTTAGTTTATTTTCGTACTCTGATAGAGACATTTAGGCGTTCTTACCCAAGATGTTACATGCATTGCACAAATCCTTACTACCCTTATCTTTGTGGGTACAGGGTATAAAAATAAACAATTTTTTTTGCTGACAAAATAAGTAAGAAATATAAAACAAAAAATGCCAAAAGCAAGTCCAAAACTTGTTAACGGAAATGCAATCCACTTTATTCAAAATTTGTTTTTTTTTTGTTTATTGACAGTTTATTAAGACGTCAGTTAAAAAGTTGTTGTTTTTATCTATTACTCACAACTTAACCACGTTGCAAGTGGAGACAAGTTAAGTTCTAAGTGGGTCAAATATTTACTAGAATCTTGAATAGATAATCAAAATAAAGCTTAAGGTTAAAAGCAGCTCAAAATCTTGTCAATTATGCTTACTTGTTTGTAGTATCTGCTTTATGTTAAATGAAAATGAGCCGTCTCTTTTTTAGCCAATTTTTAGGGGAATAGTCTAAAAGTTCAACAGTTTCATGCCATGTGGAAAGCTGCCTTAATTTATGGTTTGATTTTATATTTACAAAAGGGTAATATTTTTTTATTTTTTTTTGGTTGATCTCTGTTACCAAAATCAATTATTGTAACTTCTGTCAGATATATCTGTCAATATGTTTTAAGCACATCCTTACAAGCACAAGATGTTTTGAAAATGTTGCAATAAATGAAATGAAAAAATATGCAATATTTAATAAAAAGTTAATAAATTAAGATGTAAGGGTATGGCTATCAACATGTGTCTGTTGATAAATATCGATTCTGGTTTTCAGTTATATTAGCTATCAAGTTCCTGGACAGAGTAGCATTTACCACCGAATCTATTGAGTTGAAATTAAATGTTGCTCGAACTAATTTTAAAAGTATGGAGGGATGAAACACTAGCGGCTAATGGGAACAATAGTTCCAATTCACAAAAAGAGCGACAAAAGATTATGTGAAAACTATCGGGGATTTACGTTATTAAATGTCAGTAACGGATCAAGTGTTTGTGCTCAAACAAAATATAGAGAAAAGTTACGAGCATAATTTCTGACTATGGCAACGCTAAAAAATATGAGAGGCAAAGTGTCAATACAACAGGACTGCTCGGAAGATTTTATAATAAGCTCTGGGGTTAGACAGGGTGACAGTCTGTCCTTATGACAAGCGGTAACATATTAAGCCGTTCGGGGCTACTTATAGCGTATGCTGATGACATAGCCATTCTGGCACGAAACAGACGATACTTGGAAGAACTCTTTAGCAACCTAGAAACCGCAGCACGCCGAGTTGGATCAACCAATCAAAGACAAAATAAATGATAATGCAGCAAAACAGGCGAATCCCAAGCGACATAAAGAGTAATGAATATTCTTTTGAAGGTGTGGACCAATTCAAATATCTAGGAGTCTTAATAACAAACGACGATGGCACCAGACAATGCATACAAGAACGCCTGATAGGAGCGAATAAGGCCTACTACGCTCATCTTAACCTTTTTAAATCAAATATATTATCAAGAGAAAATAAACCGGCAATATATAAAACAATAATGAGACCAATAGCCACCTACGGATCTGAAGCATGGCCAATGCTAAGAATTTTCGAAAGAAAGATCTTAAGAAAAATATTCGACCAAAGCGCAATGAAAGAGACGAATATAGGTTAAGATACAATGCCGAATTGCTAGAGCTATCACAAGGCGAAGACATTGTCAAATTCCTTAAATCTCAAAGGCTAAGACGGATAGCTCACGTTCTTAGAATGAACAATACACGCGCGCAGAAACTGATACTAGAATATAAACCAACTTAGACCAGAAAAAAGGGACGTCCGCGAAAAAGACTAATCGATTCTATAACAGATGACATTAGAACAATCGGTATAAGAAATTGGAAGGACCTTGCACTAGATCGAGACGAATGGAGGAAGATTGTAGAGCAAGCCAAACCCCACCCCGGGTTGTAGAGCTAAACGATGATGATGATGATGCGCCCATACTTTTTGCAACTTTAGTAAAATTATCAAAATCGAATGAAAATTTTAAAAGTTTAAAAACATTGGTGGTAGTTTCGACATAGGATCAAAAATTTGTTGTCTTCTAATGTCACGTAAGTCGCTCTAAACGGCTGAACTGATTTAAGGAATATTATTTGGGTTACAAGAAAATCGGCTACTTGGTAATTTGGCTTATATTTCGCGTAAATTTTTGCTTTGCTGGGGACAACAAAATTTTTGATTTAATATGATGAATTGACGGACGATGCAAATTTTGGATTCTGCGGACGCCTGGAAAGGTTGTGCTTTCATCATTGAATTTGCCACAGACCAATCAAAATATTATAGTTTTTGCTAAAAAATCGTAATCGTAATTAATTTTAGCTTTCTCATTTGAAGTAACATAGTTTGAGACAAAAAAAAATTATTGGGTGGAGAAATTGTCGAGATTTTGAATCGAGATTGAGACAGAACAATGTCTACAGATTGGCTTGTTACTTATTCATATATTTGTTTATTATCTGCATTTCAAATTTGTTGCCTGTGGCTAATATTTATGCAATCATATTTACAAGTGCAAATTTTTTGAATGGTTTCCTGTAAACTGAGCCGGGAAATTATCAAATTAGGAAAAGTGGTTTAATCATCATTATGATATGTTACAGACCAGACGGACAGGGCAGTCATTGATGATATTTTTGCAAACTGGGCTTATCTTCTGCCATCCTCTTTCCCTTAATAGCATGCACGATGAGAGCCAAGTCGTCGCGCCTTTAAAGATCATTTATATTATATATATATAATATAGGAAGTAGAATGACGTTAAACGATCCGATACTTTTGTGTACTCTTTTTTAATAACAAACGTTAAGCAAGCAGTGCATGCGATGTTAATTGTTACTGCTTTGGCTGAAAAAGTTTGCACTATAAAACGCCATCTTGTGTACAATAGCAAAACTAAATGAACGTTGGTAAATTTTCTCCAGAACCAAATTTTTTTTGCCGGTTTGTGTCTTTGCCAATTCTTCGCAAAAAGCTTACGCGGGTCTCCAGATCTCTTCCGGTTGCATCAGTTAACAGGAGTTCGAAGCAGTAGTTAACAGAGGTTCGAGGAGGATCGAAGGAGGTTCGAAGGAAAAATACCATGTTGCTGCAACATGTTTCTGGCAACATGTTGTAAATTGTAAATTTTGCACTTATTTGCAGGGGTTTTTTGTTTTAATTTAAAATTACTATTGTCAATTCATCAAATTTATTAATTTATAACATAATCATCTCAAAATAAACCAATTACCTGTGTGTTTTAACCATTTTCTACCTTGTGCGTGATATAAATGACCATGAATCCAAAATCGACAATTCCCCCAGTCAGAAGGAACAATGTGCCAAACGGAGGGTTAAAGAATTAAGTAGTTGTATTAACAATAAAATAAAAAAAAAATTAAATAAATGAAATAAATCAAACACAAAAGTGTTAAGTTAACATTAACAAACAACAGTGTTAACAGAGAACTAGGAGAATTGGGGAGCTTTTGAGCTTTTTTAAACACCCTAGACACCAACCACAAATCCTGATAAGATTTTTATGCTCAAAGTATGCAACAAATATTTTATTCCCTAAGTCCAATATGAAAAAAAATCAAAAGGCTTGCGCAAAATTTCTGATGCCCCATGGTATATTCGTAATCGCAACCTTCACAAGGATCTAGGTGACTTGTTGAATAAACTAAACGACCGACAACCGATATGCGCGGATCGTCGCTTACGATCACACCTGGCCCCTGGCCGCCGGATATCCAACATTATCCAAATACCAAATAATAAATAAAAACATACAAAAACCAAAAAATACGTAGTAAAATGTGCACTGGAAATTAACTTTACATTTTTGATTGTATAATGGTACTTTTTATTTCAACTAATATTCAATATTCAACTTGGCAATAATTCAAGGTTTGTGTCTTTACTTAGAGTATAAGAGTTTTTTATTTTATATTCAACGTTAAGGCCCAAATTGCGTGCTATAAATTGAATAATAAAAAAAACATAGCAGATACAATAACCTTATATTCTAATATCGAAATCAAGCAGAACATCGAAAAAAAAAAGTTATAAGGAAAAATAAATTTCTATATTTAATTAAATTAGAAAGTCGCTATGGAAGTACATATAAGAAGGGATGAAAATCAGACACAGCATTAATGCAGTTAAATATAAATATATCAAAAGTATGGATGAAATGGATTACAACAACAAATACAACCAATCCAAAAATCATTCACAAACAACTATTATTTGCTTCCGAAAATATAAATATTGACGGGCGAAATCTAGGGTTAATGCAGTGCAAGCAGGGTAAATTTATCAAAGAAGCTGAAATGTGTAACGATTCCAAAAATCTGAAAATAAAATCTAAAAACTAAAGACAGACTCGTATTGTCGAAAAATATATTGAAAAGAATTCTGAAAATATAAAGTCAGAGTATAATTTCGACATACAGTAGATAAAAACCCTTTGTTCTGTTCATTAAATAAAAACTGTTTTTTAGGCGCCAAAAATGAGAACTGCTTGTAAAAATACTATCAGTATAGTTTGTATTAATGCAGTGCAAGCGTTTTGTCAGATTACAGTTTAGTGAACTCCCGCGTAGGCTGATTGCTATATGACCAGAGAGTACAAAAAAAATCCCAGCCAGGTTTATGACTAAGGGATTTTTTGTGGGAAATTAATATGTGATTTCTTTGGTTTTTGGTTTTTGGCTTATGAATCTTGAAACAGCATATTTGTTTGTGGGGCTGGCTGCTGTGGCCTGCATTTTCGATTTATCGTTTTAATCAGCAATATTGCCACTTTGCTGTATTGCAGTTAATGGCAGCTCTCAATTTACGTAAAGGTCTAATTTCTTCTGTGAATAAAACAATTCTAATAACGATCCAAAGACGTTATGCGAAAGCTGGTAAAGCCAAGACATTGACAGTTTGTAAATCAATTGCAGGCCAAAAGCAAAAGGGTAAACATTAGTTTTCCTTTATTTATAAACTCAATTTAGGCAAAAATGACGCACAAAAATTGAAACTGCTAACCGCGTGTGCTTTGAGGATCTCAAGCATGGTGTTCCCAACTCACAAGTACATGAACTGGCCACAGTTGCCGATGTAGTTACCTTTTATGAAACATCTGTGGATACTGTGCCGCTAGATGCAATGAAACGTATGGATTTGCCTGAAAATCTGCACATACAATACGAGTATTTGCGCTTCCATCCCGACACTGATACCAAATTCAATGGCCAGATAGCATTCCCCAAGAGCTCCACGCTGGTAACAAGTCTTAAATAACGCGGCAAGCACGAGGGTCATGAGGCCAAGCGTTCCAGGCCTTAATTGTATGTACATATTATCCTTTTATTGTTATCATCATATACAATAAATTAAATTTGTGTATAAAATTTTATAAAAACGCCGAGATCGTATCTACTAGTTCCGAATTGTATAATTCCATCAATCGCTTGTCTTCCGTTACCGCCTGGAATGTGGAATACATGAGCTCGTAGTCCACATCAACAACCGATGACTTGTTAATAATGCTAAGTATTTTCTTTTGCATTTCAATTTCTGGGTCAGCTGCGTTTAGTTTAGCTTGTGCGTTGGCCTCACCCAGGTCTATGAGCAGTGTATTGTAATGCATAGACTTGTCACAGACAAAATTTGTGGAGTCCTCTTCAAATGTAGTTTATTCAACGCTCAAAAATACATGATATTTCACAAATATTTAATTATTTTTCGCATTTTATATATTTACTATATCTTCTCCACCCACATATAGTAAAACACCATTTAAATGTTTGACGCATCGTCTTTGATAATTTTTTTTGCATTTATTATGATTACGATGATATTGTTAAAATAAACGATATGCATTGCCGTTTTTTTTATAAATTACGTATAGTACTTGATATTATATAGGTATTGTTTTAAAAGCTTGCCTTATCATTGTTTAATGTCTTTTTATACGTTAACAATATTTATTTAAATTTTTTTTTTGTGCTATCAGTTGCCTAAAAAGTACGGCAAAGTGCATTAATATAACTATTCTTGGACTGAAAACAATATGATTCATTATATAAAAACCATAATAAAGTGCAAGTATAAATCTGCATTAGACAGTTTCGATAGCTACACAATAAAATAAAAGCAACAATAAAAAGTTATGTTTATAACTTTTCTTGAATTTTATATTTTGAATTCAATTAGATTGAGTTCGTTCGACAGATCCAAATAGAGTTTTTGTTTCATTAACATTTAAAGCCAAAACGAGATTTTAAAAATCCATTTTAAATTATCTTATAAGTTGTGTAGTATATGCATATTGTATGTTATTAACTGCTCCTGAAACAAACTTTTAGAAGACAATGCTTAGCTTTTAATGATCAAATTAAAAAAACAATTTTTTATCCAACGAAAAGAATATTAACATGTTTCTAGCTACATATATAGATTTGTATACATACGGGGGTGCCACAGAAAACCATTTCGTTGCAATTTCGTTGCCATTCCGATTCTTGGTGCCACAGACATGATTCGCAACGGTTTCAAAATCTTCGACAAAATTGCTTGAGATTTGATTAAATTCACCAATAAAAACTAATTTATTCAATGAAAGTATTACTTATTTGGAAAGTGTGTTTAATTTCTGAGTTTTCTGTACCTTTATGTTTTGACAAATTTAATGTTTTAATTCATGATTTTTATTTTTGCGAAATCTTTATTAAAATCTTTGGTACATTTGCCATTCTGTGTCAACGTGCAAAATCTTTTCGTTGCAAGGAGTTGCCACCTAGTTGCTGTACTAAATAATAATAATTCGAAGTGATTATTTTAGCATACTAATAGATGTTTTTGATGTTAAATGAAAGTTAAAAAATCGCTTTTTTTATTTTAACTAATTTGTCGTTATGAAGTGCGCCGAATTTAATGCATAATTGAATAAATAATTGCTATGCACCTTTTTCTCCTAAGGTGGCAATGTAGGGCTGTTAGGCAAGGTTTTGAATGTCAATAGTTTAGCAGTTAAGGTTTAAAATTAAAATATCAGTAGTGCAACCTAAGGAGAAAAAAGCTTCAACAGCATATGATTTTAATAAATGAAGTAACATATTCAATAAATAAAAGCGTCGTTTATAATAATTGGCGAGTGCATCGAAAATATTAAATCCATCTACTGCAAGGGCACAATTAGCATTACAATTTTCACTAGCATTTGCGTGTGTGTGTTTTGTATTCAAACTTCACTTCATTTGTTAAACGCAGTGCACAGCATACATAATTGTTGCAACCTTTGCTGGACTGTATGACAGCCTTGAAGCGATCTAGAGGTTCTTCGACACCTTCGCTCCACCTTTTCTTCGTCCATATGTGTTTTTTTTAAGGCATCAATGGCTAATAATCCCTCAATAGGAATTTAAAGTTATTTTCTATTTGCGTGCATATTTGCAAATGTAAACAAACGAAATTTTCCATACACTACGCTGAGGACAGCTGTTCACCCGTGGGGTTGCCATACAAACTCTTGCATTGGGCGGTACAAATATTCAAACTTTATTTAAATTTATTTTGTACAAATGGAAATTAAAATGATGCAAAATATGCTGACAATTATCGCTTAATGTAATAAAGAAGAAACTTTATTGGATCACTGTTAATAAACATTTTTTTAAATGAGTGTCTAAATGTTCTAAAATAATTTTTGCAAAGTAGCAACCCTTTGCTGCCATTCTTGCAAAAGCGTAAACATTCGAAATTAATTGTTCGAAAAATGAAATCTTTGAGATTTCTGTGGCACCTTTTAACGATTTGGTTTCAAACCGTTGCCAAAAGCGTTAACGATTTCTGTGGCACCCCCGATAGACTTTTTTTTTGTAAATTTTGGTGCATTTAGTTTTTATATACTATAAGGATTTATGTCCAACTAAATAATCAGCTTGATATAATAAAGGGCGCAAAATGAATGACGAGGGCTACTTTTAAAATCATCATTTTGATCATAAATATTTTTACTTATGAGCTAGAGAGTTGGCTTAAAATTTTATTTTGCAAAATTCCACTTCAATATTTATTGTGACAGATTATTTAGGTAAACTTTTCTAACAAGTCATATCTCATAAAAAATACAGATAATTGAAAAACAAAATTTTCAGGGAAAATTAAAATTTTGAAATGAAAAAAAAAGTTGGACTTAAAACTAGCTGAAAAATTAGTCTTATCAAATTTTATGACTGGGGAAAAACAATTAAATATTGGTATCTATTATAATTATGGAAGTTTGCTAGTACCCTATTCAATGGAATGGAGAGATAAGCCAAAACTTGCTATGAATGCTCGGTTTAAAAAATTTATGAGAAATTTACAGATTTCAATAGATATGCAAGGTCAAAAATTGTAAATTTGCAAATACAAAGCAGAGTTTACTTTTGAAACGTATACAATTTTTTTAGTTTCAAAAAATTTTTTTTTTTTTTAAATATTTTATTCTTAGTTTGTTAAAAAATGTCGACCCAAGTAATCCTCGACTTGAGTATTGGCTAGTAAATCTATCACGAATGTAAAAATAATCAAAATCGAGATCAAATTAATGAGTGTCTCGCTTCACTTTTGCTTGAAAAGATGTTGTTAATGCGCAAATTAAAACACACAGGAATTTCTAGTTAAAATGAAGCACAAAATTAAATATATTCCACATTGCTTATTGTATTTGTCTCTCGTACAATATTTAATATTTATATTTTTAAACGTATTTATGATTCTACATCAGTTTGCAATTATTGTATGCAATATAAATAATTGGATGTTCATTTTAATGGAGTTTTCATTTTTTGTCTTTTAATAACTTGAAGTTTATTTATTTAAGATATCTTTTTTCGTTTCTTCGTTAAATTATAGTTTATAATTAAGTATAATACATTTTGTACAAATTTAAAAATTAATCTAAATCATAACTTGATAAGAACGGAGAAAACAAAACTGACAAATCAATTGGCCCTAGATAAATATATATGTATATTATAAGTAAAAGATACAAATTGGTTTGATCAACAAGTAGTGTGGAGTTAACTAGGGAAGTATAAAATATCATTAAGTAGAAGTGCACTCATTTTTGTTGTGGGATTTACTTGTGGTAGTGGTGGTGCTAATGGTGGTAAACTTGATAGCTTGGTCAATTTCGGCGTGCCGCATAATATACAGTTATAGTAATTTATAGGATCTTTTTAGCAAGTGCTTGGCTCATAAGCACTAGCACTTATGTATATATAAGTCTAACTTAAGCGCCATATGGTTGTTTGTTATGTAAGCTTGTGTTTGTAAAAGTATGTACTATAAATTTGCTTATATGCTTAGTTAACTGTACTTTCTGTTTTCTGCTTTTAAGTAACGGTATGTGTATAAATATGCACGATAATTCAACATGTATTATGTTTGCGTTAAGTATCTTTTATTTATTATTTTGTATCATAACTTTTGCTAGCATTTCTTCTTGGCTCTGTTAACGGTAATACAGAAAGATGAATCACACTTCAAATAGCCCTTCCGACCCTTCTCCAACTTGTGTTTCCAATTCCCCTCCCCAAACCCGCTTCCCAATCTACAGTTGCACCTGGAATGTTTGCGCTGGAGCTTTTGGCGGTGAGATAAACGGATTCGTGCTATGCCTAGGTACCGATGACGACACCGGCAGATCCGGTGACAATTGCTTGGCCGCTGCCACGTTGGCTGCCCACTCGGCATCAAAAGGATCGGTCACCCCACCCCTTTCCCCAACAGAACTGGCCGATAAGGTCTGTGCGCGTCCCACGTTGCCCAAATAACTTGGCCTCTTGGGCGGAGCTGCTGGCGAAGTGCTGCGCACCACTTGACCCAACCATTGTTCAGCATTAGGCAGTCCCGCAGTTACATCCGTGCTCTGTTCGGAGCGTGTGGGAGAGGGCAGTGCATGGTACGTGGGTGTGCTACTCGTGCTTGCCATTGGAGAGACACTGGCTACACGAGGACCCATTTGCGTCGTAGGCGACATACTGGCAGTCACCGTTGTCGATGAGTACGTGATGACCTGTTGTTGCTTCTCGGCAGCAATGATATTCTGATTTACACTACGATTGTTGTTGAAGTTCAGATCATCGCCGGCGGCAAGTAGCGCATCTGACTGCGTGAGTAGCGATAGACCTTGGCTGAGCTCCTGACACAACTGACTAACGGTATCCGCCGTGGTGGCATCGCCTGATTTTGCTGGCGACACCTCGGCTATGGGCGAAACGCTGCGCATTGGCGTGTGCAGCGAGCTTCCTCCAGTGCCACCGAAGGTCCCTCCAGCGGCAGCGGCCAGAAAGGCCTTCTGGCGATCAGCATTGGACGGAAGATCGTTGACGCGCAGCGACATCTGCCGCTTGAACGGCGATTGGCTGCCAATAGTGCTAAGACGAAAGGAGCCTTGGCGCTCCAGCATGTTGGGCGTTGCATGAGGCCGCTCAATAGCGAAGGGATTGAACGGCTTGACGGTGGCAGCTGGAGGCGCAGGACCATCCACGCTGCGCTCATTGATGTTAGCTGCGGCCGCCAACCGCTCTGTTAGCGTTTGCTGACGAAAGGAGCCAGTGCGCGTAAATGTTGAGTTTTTCGTATCAAAGGTCATAGTAACGCCGCACTCCTTGTCACGACGTTGCTTGCGCTCCAGACATACGGCAAAGGCACAGCCAACGGCATGCGAAAGACGCTCGCCAGAGTCCTTGCAGGAAAGAAAACCGTGGCACATCCAACGGCGGGTGGTACCATCACGGCAAATATAACTGAAGCCGCGTTCGTGATTGCGATCCGGGGCGCAGAAGCTGACCTTCTCGATGGTCTGATCTACAATGAGACCCTTGGTTTCATCGTCTACAACGCGCAGGCCATCACCGCTTACGTGCAGTAGACCGCGTACTGGACGTCGTCGAGAGTTCTGCAAGGGTTTGGAAATGTAATTAGTTAGATTGTAATTAGTTATAATTAGATTTAACAGCACAGTAGGACAATCAATATGTAAGAACCAAATGATTCAATTTTCTCAATATTTATTTTAGAATAATCGGATAGTACTTTTACCCATTAAGATAATATTCAATCAGTTATTTGCCTTGATTTTACATAAGATAAGAGATGCGTGCTCTGCATTTATAGAATTTAAACTATCACCTCTAACAATATTGAGACATTGCTTAATCATCGTTCTTACATAAATCATTCCTTTGCATATGGCTTCTAGATTACCCTGAGCACCCGTAGCGCCTCTTCGCAAACTTGCATGCCACGCGATTCAAAGACCTCCACGCAGCCCAAATACTTGACAGAAAATGAGCAGGTAGCCGAACGCACAGCTTCTTCGTCAGCCTGCCACTGATGAGGCTTTGATGACTCCGGAACACGATCTTTACGACGACGAAAAGAATCGCGAAAGGAACGCCTCAGACGATCCATTTTCTTGGGCGATTTCTTGCTAAAGCGAAATGAGGCGGATTTCTGCAAAGTGTGATCAACAACATTATTATTAAATACTCCAAAATATTGTTAAAATTTCAAAAACTGAATACAAATATACCAAAGAAACAAGTGCCTTTAAGATCAACCCTTAGTTGCTTTAAACCTACCCCATTTTTAACATCACCGAATTTTCCGCGTGTGAAGCCGTGCTCGAGTGGTTCGTGCGTGTGTGACGATGAGTTTCCCATGGCTGTGAGCGCGGCTTACACCTTTTTGTTCTCTTTTTCGTTCTCTCTCTATTTCTCTTTGTTTCTGAGTCTATGGAATTTCCGGTTCTGGCGTGAGTAAAAACCTGGCAATAACCGTTACAACAGTCTCTCGGCTTTAGTTTTAAACGGACTTGCCATTTGCAAATTAAAGCGTTGCCAGATGTTTTGCAATTTGATGTTTTTTTTGCTTTAATTTTTTATCGCAAACCAATTTGCTCTTGTTAAGTAGTTATCCGGTTGATAGTGCTAGTATTTTACTTTATTGATTTATTTATTGACTGACTTGTTGCGCGCGCAAATTTATTTGTTCATTGAATTTGAGTTATGGTTATTTATTATTTAATTAATTGACCACTTTACTGTGCCTGTTGGGGGAAACTGCATGCGAGCTCTGTAAATGATTAGAATTCAATGCGTTTCATTAAATACAATAAAAAAAAGATACGCAGAGTGAAGCTTTCATTGAAAATCACGTTTGACATTTTCACAATGAGTCAGTCCGACGCGGTAAATCTTATCAGTGTGACGCCCCTAACTTGAAAGAACAGCTGTCCTGAACTTTATATCTATGACAACTATTATACAAAGTACATTCTCGTAGAAGATTTTAAACATATTTAAAAAACCCGGGATAGCTCAGCCATGGATGGTTAAATGCAAGTCATATATGATATTTTACTGGTTTAATGTAAATCGGAAATCTTCTGTTAAAAAACTTCTTTGAAGATTTTGTAAGTAGCTCTAGCTTAGATAACTGCCTCAAGTAATTGTTTACATAATTATTTACTTACGTTTTTTTTTATATATATGTATACACATTTCGTTTATCTTGTGTTTATTTATATTTTAAAAGCTTTTGATTTCTTTACATTGCGGTGACACGCTGGCATTTTTGTGACTTTATCATATTGCGGTAAACTCAAACTACTTTTTATATAAATACCTACTATATAAATATTTGTATTTAATAATAAAAAAAAATGACAATAAGCAAATTAGAGAAAAATAATTCAAAATACGGTTGAGTTGAATTATATAGTATTCTTGAAGTAGAAATGAAGAAATTTATGCATAAAAAACTACATACATAGGAAGACAAATGATACATTGACCTTAAATGAAAATATTTTAAAAACACCTTAGTTACAAAACTGATCATTAGATCGAATACATTAGAAAATTTTTTCTTATTGAAAATGATTTTCGTAAATCATGATGCACGATGCAAAATGCACAATTAGCGGCCGTATGTATTTTATAGTAGGTGTCAAATGTAGATGCCCCTGCCCCTATAGGGTATAACCCGAACCTACAACTTATAAGAAAGTTTATGGTAAAGTATTTGCCAACGACATTTGAATACTAGACTCTTTCTAAGAATAGCAGGTGCACAGTCTAGGTTTTTTGCTGGAATGTTACTTTTTTAAATGAACTGACGTTAGACATCATTGTTAATTGGTCTGGCTAACAGTGTCACCGAATCAAATTTGTGTACATAAGTTATTCAGTAGGTGTCGCTAATTTTAGAGAAAATGTTTTAACTTAAAAATAAAGTTGAGTTCCACGTCACCATGCAAGTACTTCTAAATTATCATATTTTTTTTTTATTGTAAGCGGGAAACCTTAAAAACCAGTTTGAACGCAAATTTACTTGGCGCTCAGCTTTCATGGGTACTTGGAGTGTCTTTTCCAAAGGGCACTTAAAAATTTGTAGCTTAAGGTATTATCATGAACCCACATGCTGGATGACTTTTTTAGCTCATGGATGCGGTTTGACTGCATTTTTTCCCAGAACTTTTGATTACAGTGAATTTGGGCGTGTCTGTAGCGGTGTGAAAGGGTCGGGAAAAAGACGAACCTCAAGCTGGACTCGAAAGTTCCGGTTAAGTGGGTTATGCACTAATTAATTATTGGACTTAAAATTCGTGACCTGTCTAGATGAAAAGAATGTAATTAAATTAAGCTAAATGGCCTTTTGTTTGTTAAATGTAATCCAATTCTATTTGGATATTAATAGAACCAATGTGACATCCAAGCTATACGCTTTCTAGGGTTTCGTCAGACTTATTAATTGACCCTTTCACAAAAATATGATATTCTTCTATTAAGCATAAGTAGGGTAAGCAGGCTGTAACACTTATTTTTATTAAGACTATTTAAGATTTCTATACTAGTTACGTGATATAGAGGATAGGTCCAGGTGTTTCGTTTGTTTATAAAAACCTTGACAAGTCCCAAAGTTTTACAAATTTTTATTTTAATTAACTTCATTCAAAAATTTGAGTTTTGAATGAAAATCAATAAAAATTTGGGTAATAAAATACCTTATTATAGCGCATTTACTTATACATATAGTATAAGTTAAGGTAACGTAAATGAATCAGATATTAAAGCCGTAACACGTCCCACATTTTGGGTAAGCCACCAGCTAGCTCCGAATCGCTAAGAAGTCTTTAAAAATAAACTCTAAACTCTAAACACGCACTTAAAGTAAATATGACAACAATGGTGGTCAGAACATTGACCAAGCCACGTAATGTACGTTGTGTACAATCTTTAAGGGTTCATTCAACCAATAAACAAGACACGAAACAGGTTCCAATAAACCAGAAAGAAAATAAAATAAATCCAATTCAGATAAAAAGGCGTATGTTGACAAAACATTGCTTTCAATATTTATATCAGATAAACTATACAGCTCTTATCTAGAAACGTATTCTTTTGTAGTTTAATTATGTTAATTAAGCAATCACATTTGACTACCCGTGGGAGGCATTGGTGCCTTAGGCTAACAAATAAATCAAACTTATCAGAAGTCATTCAAATAAATATATAAATCTGAGAAGGCTATTGCAACTAATGGCAAGTATTGATTGGTTAGTTTATTTGGAAGTTTACCATCTCTATAAAAGCTTTTTTGGTAATTTCTTAAACCAGAACACCAATGCATCTATATTTTCAAATTCGTATTTATTTAAAGTAATGCAAAAATTATAGGTATTATTTAAATTCTTTTCCAATTAAAACTTCCATATAATATTTTCAATAAGTATGAGTCAGATAAAGACAGAGCAAAGCAAATAGCCAAAAATTTATATAATTAAAAACATTTTTTTTCTGTAAGACACTTAAAAGTCTGGTCAGGGCAAGCAGATCATTAAGAATAAAAATCATATGGCCCTTGTTCCACAGCAATAAATTATATAATGACATAATGAACAAGTACATGCTCGTATACGTTATGTCTACGCCAAAGAATCGTGTCAGAATATGCCAATTTTTATAAGCATTAAACAATTAACCCTCATAAGAGATGAAGACCAGCCATATATGACACTTTAAAAATACGAACTACGACAAATAGACGCAGTCATTGACACTAAGCTTTTGCCAAGTATATAAAAGTACGTATATATGTGTTTTTAGAGCCCGTCATTGCATAAGGTCAATAAAGCAGCCAACACTCTTGCCTATATGGTCAGTGTCTGACACCCAATGTAATTACTTTCATGACCCAAACGATTACTTGTTGCATATTTGTAAAGTAATAGCTGAAAATTTAATTTGGTATTTATGTGATACATATAAAGACTACGGTCAGCCTTTATTTATAGTAGAAACCTGCAAAAGCAACAAATGTTTGCAATACATTCCAAGCCGAGTCTTAATCTCTTCTGCCAAAAACACAACCGAGCATTCCCTTTATAAACTTTCCAGCGTCACCCACAGTTCTGACGATAGAAAAAAATGTAAGTATTAATACTAAATTTTAAGCTGGGTTACGCCTAAAATTCTTTTGATGAAAAGTAATCCAATGAGATTACTTGTAGAGCATAGATCTGCATATGATCCTTATACATAGTCAGACAAACTGTATCTATAGAAGCCTCTTTAGTCCTCTTTAAAACTACCTTAAGGTAACCTAAAGCCACATCTACTTGCATTTAAAAATGCATTCAGTCCAATGCCTATCAAAAATTCACACGCTTAGTGGTTAGTTCCTCTACGACTGACTACCAAAAAAGGACCTACATTATGTGGCTTCCTCTCTTTTAGTAGTGCTTCTGCAAGTACTCCTCGTATAATATGTCTGCCTCTCTAAGGGTATGTTAAGTTGATCAACCACCAAGTTACCTGGTTGGTTGGTCCTTCACTAAAGCCAGACGGCAACGACGTCACTTACATTTCTAAATTTTTTTTTTTTTTTTTATATATTTACTGGGAGGGTTGTTGCTTGTAGCTTTGGAATTTATAATTTTTATGGTCTTTGTGTGTCGGTGGTCGTGGGAATTTTCATAAAAAAATTCAAATATGCAGACTTATAAGTACACACTATAGATATACATATGAAGCTTTATAAATGTTAACTTGTTTTCGATATTATATGTGGGAGCAACCGATAATCTTAAAGGATGTGAGTGCGCGAACTATTACCTTCCACAGAGCTGGTAAATAAGCAATCAATGATTATATCAACAAGAGGTTTTTAAAAAAATAATAGAATAAATTAGAAAAGCAATGACATATTTATGTTCTTAATACATGGTCGTTTATAATCGAAAATGTTTATAAAGTTAAAAGTTTTCAAATTAAATACGGTGAGTTTGGTAAAAGAAATTCTTCTCGCTAAATGTTACCAAAAATAAGAAACGATATTTTAGATAAATAAAAAAGATAGGCGTACGTTAAAGTCGGGTGCGGACGACTTTAATGTACCATGTACTCAAAAAATAAACTTTTGATTGCTACGAATTATCAATCTAAAACTTTTGGTGTTCTCCCGATACAAAAAATTAAATAAAGTTGTCTTCCGTGACATAATAAGGGAACTAATCCGATATACAGACATGACAGACAGACGGACATGGGTATATCGACTTCTCTAGTCACCCAGATCGTACTTCAGGTAGCATTGGGGGGTCTCCGATGTCTCCATCTATATGTTGTACCATCCTAAGGTATAGGGTATAAAAATCTTACTCAATTGTTTGCCATTTTTAACGAAGATTCATTATCAACGACATGGCCTAATCTCTTACTTCCAGTTCTGTGAGTTAGTAACCAACTTCTTTAAATAAAATTTCATTCATAGCATCTAGTACATTTCCAAAACTTTTGACATCTATCAACCACCAGCATTTAAGCCGTTTATAATCACTTTTAAATATGTACTACTTAAGTTAGTAAGAATAACAAGAACAACAATTCTCATTATATGGAAAAGGTTTAACCAAACAAAGAGACAAAGTACCGCAATATAAATATCACAAGCTTAGTATGAGATTTTTCTCTTTTTCTTACATTTTGCTAGTGCCAGTGACGCAGTTTGCAATATTTGTCGTCATCTTCATCTTCTTTCACGTTAACTTCGCACTAAACCTAAGCAATTTACTCTGAGTGACAATGAGCAAGAGAGAGGGAACATCAAATAATCGCACAAAATCAGGAGCAGTATCAAAAGAAATGTGTAAGCAGTTTCTTGAACTCTGTGAGATTTATGCGTTTGATTCTTGGACAAGGATGAGAAGAATCTTTGGCAGCCGGCATTAGGGTTACTCATGCGTAGTTTGCCAAGTTTTTGTCAGTTATGTTCAGTTATTCACACGCTGGCCAAAAACGCACCCCTAAACTAGATTAAGTTCTACCAGCGGGTAGGTGAAGGCTCAAGGCATACCTATGCACCCAATGCAGGCCAAGCCAGCATTTCTAATTAGTATTTAGACAATGAGCTAACTGCAGCACCGCTTTTGGATATTTTCATAGTGTATAATTATAATCTGTCAATTGGGTGGTGTTAGTAAATTTTGGATATTTACCTGAACCATGGTGCGCTATGGGTTATGGGAACTCAATGTTTGTTCAAAGGTGTGAGAAAATTAAAATTGCAATGCAGGCTTTGTGTACCCATGATGTGGCGAATAATTGCTATTATTGAGAGTAAAGTAAAACTATAAAAATTTAATTTCCAAAAAAAAATATCAATATAAAGCTCAAGGGGTCTTAAACAACATCAGATATGCATTATAAAAGAATGACTAACAATGCAAAGTTTTGGATAGATCCTTTCAATAGTTTGGTTATTACATTTTTTAAATGTAAAGTTAATGCAATGAATGCAATAAATGGTGACTTTCATTTTTATGGTCTTCGATATCTGGATACTCGTACGAATTAACGCACATGTCTAGATCGACCTAACTAGTTTATTTTATTTTTCATCTGTAAATCATTAGTTAGACATTTATTAAGGACAAAGGCAGGCCTACCAAACACTCGAAAGTTTAAAATAAAACTGTTTTTATATAGTGCATAGTTTCTAGTAACTAAAAGTGTCCGAATAATTTCAGGTCTGACTGTATGTATTGAAAAATTCACTATTGAGTAACAATGGTCGCACTTTTTATCAAATCAGAGTACAGTTGGATTTACTACAACCATACACTGCCTTCCCACATCCTTTATAAAAAAAACCTTCCTTAAATAAAAAACAAAAGAGAAACCACTTGGAAAAAAACTCAAAAAGTAAACGGAAGTGAAATACGGCACAAAAACAAAAGAAACGTTCTTAGGTACATATGTATGTATTGTAAATAAGCTATACTGTGCTATATAGTACATATGCATATGTATACACTTGGTTACTGCATCACGAACACAGAAGGTCCTGCGTACAAACACACGGCACACTCCATACTTATGAAAGAGATAGTGGTAGACCAACAAAACATTTGGCAGAGGTTCGCGTCGTTCCAAATTGGTTGCATCTGCCGCTGCCGGTGAAGGCAAGAAGACCGATAAAAATACCGCCTGACATATGTTTGTTGAACGTAGCACGTCTGTTATATGTGGATTTTAGTTCCAGCAAGCCACATGCCACATGTCGTCTGCCTAGTGTAGCCCGAATCGTGTATAGGTTTTCTGTACTTATGACTCATTGCCAAGATTCAGGTAGAAAACTGAATCATTTAGGTGCGCTTTGAAGACACAGCATTCTCTTTGATAGATTCATCAGCTGCACATTCATGATGCCTAAATTTAATAATACTCTTTTGTAAAATCAAAAGCATTTTGCATTATTTAATCCATAAGTTTATTTACTAGAATATGTATTCAAATTCAAATTAAATGACTCAGAGTTGACACAAAATAATAAAAATATTTTTGGACTTTTTACCTAACAGGTTTCGCAGGTTTAGAGATTTTTTTTATTCGTATCTACTACCATTTGAGTTTTTATAAACTTTTAAGCGTCAACAAATAAATATATGGAATTGAAATTTAAAAATTTTCGCACCATGGTCGTAATAACGACTGTCGACGTGAACTATGACTATCTTGGCAAGAGTGCAACGATTTATTCGTGTTTTATCATTACTCTACATTATCACTCACCGACGAATTTCGAGAAGGTCGTCCAAAACCGCCCATAATCGCAGAAAACATCAATAGTGTGCACGAAATGATATAGCAAGATCGTCATGCGATATATTATGAGATTGAGACATCTTCTGAGCATTCTATTTTATTATACTTATTAGCGTACGTTCAATATTACATGAACATTCGGGCGGCAAGAAGATTTTTTCCCATTGGATATCGCATAATTTGACGAATTCTTGAAAGAAGACTCTTGTTGATTGGTGCAAAGAAAAGTTAAAGAAATGCCACCGCTGGGCTTCAGGCGACAAATTTTGAATTTATGGACTATGGGTTTGAATTAAATAACAATCGACATTATGGGTCCCCCAAGACTAATCAAATCCAACAAAAGTGGTTCGCGGAGTTGTGGAGTATTTGCCAGAAGTCTTCAGTGAAATTCTTCATCACATTGACTCAAACAAGAAAATATTTGAAATGAAGGAATTTTGAAGCTCATGCTTATTTTGAAGCTATCCTACTCATATTCTTTTACAAAATCCCGACTATATAACCTATACCCTCTCTAATTTCTACAGTTTTCATCACATTTGACGCGTTTTAAAGCAGATGTTGAAAAAGTTTATTTTATTGCGGATCATTTATGGGCCTCACCATGAATTCATTTTTGATGGGCCTAAAGAGGTGTTCAAATATTATAATTTTTCTCTAAAATTTCCGAATTTCCTAACAGATTTTTTGGATGGGCAATAAATTAAAAATTGTGGGACAACATCTCAACCGCCTTTTTTTTAATGAGTTCGAAATCCAAGCAATACGGACCTGTCAAGTCTAGTTTAGTTTGTCGTCCTGGTCATTTAGGTATCAATAATATGGTCTTACTAATTTAATTTCCTTTATACTTCTTGGTACAGGGTATAAAAAGTTAAACATCTAAGGAATTGCTAGAGAGGAAGCAACCAAAAGTATCCCCAAGATATTTAAAAAAAAGTAAGGTAAGTATCCAATTTCTTAGTTTTGTGGTCGCAACTTTCAGCTTACCCTAAAACAATTTTGTCATAGCAAATACACATATTTACAAAGTAGCAACTAGTCTACTATGCAAATCAGTTGCAAAAAAAAAAAAAAAAACCAACAATATGATATAAATTTTTGCGCCGACATAGGCAAACACATTAGACGCAACAGAAACTTGTTGAGCATTTTTATCTGACATATTAAACAAAAATAACATTTACTTGGTTTTTGATATTGTTGATAAGAAAGGGGCAGACATGAGACAAACAAGTTTTGACGGTTTAGCAAATACATTTTTATAAATATAATGCTAAAACAAATGCTTTCATATCAAAAAGATACTCGTAATAATACACAACTATACGGTGAATTTGCGGATTTAATGTAATGGAGTTCCAAATGGATCCCCAACGGGTTCCGACCATTTATAGCTAAATACAAACAGAGAGTCACAAAAGTAAATCAGCGAAGCTTGACAATTTTCATCCGCGCTCTGCTCTGATTGTCATTATTAAACAGTTGGTGTTGGCTTTTTCAGGTCAAAATCAATTTTATTGTACGCAAAGGTGTAACAAAAGTATTGTCATTACTGTAGATACAAATATATTTTGTCATCTGCTTTAAGGCGCACTTAACTGTCACAAGAAAAACAATAGATTTTTACTCGAACTTTTTTGCAACAGCTGTTGGCATTACATGAACCAGAAAGTCTTTAGGGCTAAATAAAAAACGTGTGGTAAAAATAATCGATAATGCGGTAACAAAATAGAACTATATCATGAATGAAATCCAAGACGAAAACGGAAAGAAGCCCGTCATGTGTGTTCAGTTAGTCCACTGAAGCTGACCTCATTCGCGCATGGGAACAGGTGTGCTAAGTACGCCCATAATTATGCAACACATTACATACATTAGTAGCTTTGACAAAACTTTAAAAAAGAACTCACGTAGTAAGTACAGAAAACTGAAACCATGGAAAAAAGTGAATTATAAACTTAGTATTTGAAAGCTACCCTCTGACATTTGATGCCACATCCAAACCCACAAGGCCAAGTTATTTGACTGCCGTGTTGCCCACTTAATAAACCCTGAAAGTATTTGAAATTCGAGCACTGTGTAAAATTTGAAGGCCAGAAGTTGTTGCAATAACAATAATACTTATGAAGCATGCTTTAAGGGGTACGGAATAACTTTTGCAAAAAAACTTTGGCAGTTGAGTTGTGAATGTTATTTTAAGGCCGAGGAAAAAAATGGCAAAATGAGATTAGTTAAGCTAAATATTCATATAAAAATATTTTTATATAGTCTATTTTTAGGCAATTTACTTCATTTCATCGGAAACAAAATATTAGAGGTTTCAGTTCGTGTTCAGGGACTCAAATCAAAAAATACCATAAAGTCCACACCCAGCACCTGAAAGTATGCTCTAACTTGGTTACCAAGATATCATTAAGAATGCGCTTAGTAATCACAGCTGCATTAAAAATCAACTCAAATGACAAAACGTTTACATACGTAATTAACCATGTTTAATTTCCTGCCATAAAATAAGGAAAGAAAATACACAACACGATAACGCAATAGGAGAAAAAAAAAATAGCAAGACAAAAAAGCCCAAGTTCAGACATGCCCAGTGGGATGCAACGGATGCAGGCAACAGCGCACAGCATGCCAAGCACTGGTCTCATCAACATATTAGCCAAGTTAATGACTTTGCCAAGCGCCTTGGACTTGGCAAGAGCGAAACAGAAAAAAAAATGGGTATAGCCACAAACCAAGCAAAAGAAAGACCCAACAAAGACACGTCTAGTTCTGGCTTTAAGTTGTAACCTCTTCGTCAGCTGCTTTTCTTGTGTTGTTACTGTTGTTAATCATCCACAGAGAGCTGCATAAAAATAGAAAGGAAATTCCATGAAATTAAAGTTTTATGTTGAAAATACAGTCTTTGACGACGACGAGGAAGACGAAGACGACGTCTATAACTTGTTGGCCGATGCAGGCATTGCCAGGCTGATACTTTTTTTTTTTTGAACTTGTGGAGCCAAGTCTCCAAGTCGCCAAGTTAGTCAGTTAGTCAGTTAGCCAGCTTGCAACCAGCAGTTAGCGAAAGCCAACAACTAACGTAACCTCAGTCTGTTGCCACAATGGAAAGAATGCAGTATGTATAAGTATATAGTTGGGCATAATCGAAAGGCATGTGAGAAAAGTGGCAAGAAACTGGTTATTTTATTTTATTTTTTTTGTTGCACTGCACCCGGCACTCGTCTTGTGCTGCTTTTGGCTTTTGTTCTTATGCTTTTGGCTTTTTTGTTTTTTGCCTTGGCGTCTTCGGTTTGGCTTTGTTGCCATGCTATTACGACTGAGTGTGCCATATATGTTCCCAAAGTCTTGTAACTTGGCGCTTTAGCTAATTCCACCTAAAGTTTTAGTTTACTTTAAATTTTCAGTTGGGGTAAAACTTTGTGTTTTCGAGCTAAATAAACGAAACGCATCTTTGGGGTGAAAAATCAAAAATAATCAAGTACGCAACCGTTTTGCTTAGAACTCCACTAAATATAGGCCATTTGAGAATATTGTTTATTGTTTGTTGTAAATGTTTGCAAAAAAGGTAAAGTCACCACAAACGGTATGTAGACTCAGGTAGAGTGTGCAATATTTTTTGGATACCACCACTTTGCTCGTTGAAAGCAAGAAAATAAACGTTTCAAGTTATTATGCTTAAAAATTGGATGAAGTTACGACTGTAAATGGCCCAATTTGTTTTTTAGATTGCATATATGTAAATGATCTCATTACATTCTTCTAAATTCAAGAACATTAGTATTTCAGTTCTATTATTCATTTCGAAACAAAAGTTTGTGGCAGCTGTGTAAACTGTCGTAGATTATAGCCACATTTTATTCAGTTCCAATCAATATATTAAAATGAATTTTAGGCAATTTTTTTAATTATATAGGGTGTTTTTTTAAGTTTGTGCGATCTTTCAATAGGGATAGCTACTATATAAAGTTTTATTTGTTCTGATGTTTCCATTCAGTAAGGTATGGTAAATCACCGAAAACGATTCCAAATTTTGGAGCTACCGACGAGCTACATTTCAATATTAGTGTCATTGATGAACAAACACAGAAGTTCTTGATAAAGTGGTTAAAAATTGGTTGTTGTTGTTATTTTATTTATTTATTTAATTTATTTTTTTTTTAACTAAAGATCGGTTGCTCTTAAATAAACACCTCTTATACGCGCCAACATTTACAAACTTTAAATAATTTATTTTTCAAAAATAAAAATAAAAGCTAATTAAAGTTAAGGCAACCTTTACAAATAATATGTGAGTTTGTCTATAGTTCTATGGGTTTGTTGATATATACATTTATTTACAATTGCACATGATTATACACAGTCAGTATCGAGTTGCTGATTCATTCAAGTCTAATATCTGACTATCTGACTGTATGACTATGTGACTATCTGCTTAATTCAAAAGCTGACTTTTGTTTAGCCACAAAGCTTGTATTTTGAAATTGCGTTTGAAAATAAATAAAAGCAAACGAAACAGAATATTTTATATATAGTATAATTTAAATTGCAAACATGTGTTTTTGTCTAGCTTTTTTTTTTCTCATAGCACGTAGAAACCATATAAAAACCAAAATAAAACTTTAACAAAATTTTAAAGTAACTAACACTGATATTTAATATTAGGTAATGAAAGATTCTATTTAACTTACAAAAAAAAAAATGACTCGAATAGTTTTATCTGGCAGATGATTTTAATTTATGCTGATTGTTAAGCGAATAAATTATCAGACTGAAAAGTCACACGGTTTGATAAAAAGTGCAAACCTAACAAAGAACGCCAACAAGTTGGAGAACTGGCGAGATAAATAACTCATAAAGTTAGTTGGGTGAAATAATTACCTATAAATAAAAAGACAGAGGGAGCGAGTGTGTAATAAGATACTTTTTGGTTTTAATCCACAACAGATCTGTCCAACAATTTGACTTAACGTTCCTTAGTTCTTCATTGTCAAACGTGAATTTCAAATTTAGCAACTACTCAAGTCAAAAATACAAAAATGTCCCATACAAAATGCCATACGGAATTGTAGGCAGCCACAGAGCTAAATCGAGAAATCCAAACCTTTGGCCAACCACAAAACCACTGCAGCAACAAAAACACCAGCAACATCAAATACCAGCAAAAAGTGGTTAAAGAGACAAAGAATTGTATGCAAATTCATTCAACGGCATACAAAAACTTGTTTTTACATTGAGTTGACTCAATTTCAGTCGTCGATAACTCAACTCGATTTTGTTTTTCAGTTTTTTTTTTTTTTTTGAAGCTCTGGTTGTTGGTATTGTTGTTATTTTGGGATTTTTTTGCATTTTAAATACCAAAAGATTTACCATAGATATATGTATATAATATATACATGTATATACATATATGTATATATGGAAAGTATGCAGTATCCACTATTCAAGTTTTTATGTTGTTTTACACAACACCAAAATAATTATTAATTTTGGTCTCGAAATTCATTCATACTTTTTAAATAAATATTCGTTTCAACTGATTTCAATTTTTTGGTGCTTGTTTGCGTTTTTTGATCATACACAAATCCGGTTTGACTTTAAAAAATAATTTGTTTTCTATAGATTTTTGCCTACGTTTATTTTTTTGGCGCACTCTAACAGTTCCAAGAACAACACTGCTCCACACCGTAACACAACACAAAAAATACCAGAACGATAAAAACGCGACGCGGTGTGGCGATCACTTGGAAAGACCGACCCTGAAGCCCCCCCACCCGAGTAATACGAAGAAGTTTACGCGGACATTGGGATACAAATACAAAACATTGGTCCGGACTGAGAACTGACTGTCGTCTGGTCGGATTGACGGACGTTCGACTAACTCAAATGGCAGCGGCACGTAGCGACGCAGAGGTTTTCACGTTACAGCGGTTCGAATTGCTCTACTGTACTGGTGTGGCCTCACAGAGCTACTTAGGCTGGAACTCAACTGCCAAGCGCGCTTGAGAGTGCCCGTCGAAGAGAACGAAACAAAGAGACAGAGTGAGAGCGCATGGAAGAGGTATCAGAACATTGTGGACAGCTGTTGGATTTTGAGATACATTTTGTGCGGCGCTCTCTCAGTGTGCTTGTATTGGTGTTTACTCAGTAATTATTTACTACCAACAACGGCAGTTACTTGTCAGTGACGCTGATAAAATGACGATGCGCGTGCATAGTTTGTAGAGTTTGGAGAGTCTATCTAATCCAATCGAGTCGGTTTGGTCGAAATATCAGATATGCTACTCTTTGGTGTGATCGAGCCAAGATAGATGAGGTCCTTTTGCCGACTAATTTGATGTTATAGTTGTTATGAATCCTCTTTACTAAAGAGCCTCTATATAAACTGAGAATAAATTCAAGAACTAGAACTTCGCCTCCAAATGCGAGCGTTTGCTTTTAAAACAAGAATTTGAGGAGTCAAAAGTACGTCAAGAGATAATTAATTGAAGAATGCTTAGAATAATTTTAAGAACTACTGCGCTTCATTGAAGGTAGTTTTTAAAGCAGAAAATTTTAATTTCAGTTTTTAAACGGAAGTACTCTCAAAGAGCAATTAGTGATAGTGTTAATGTAAAAATAGAGAAAAATATTTAATATTAATTTATGGAATATAGAGAATCATAAATGCTTAAATATTTGAAGGAAAAACAATCTGGTTTTAGGCAAATTCTAACATAAATTAAGATCATTTCTCTTGTTTTTTTTTTGAGTGTGCAGAAAAGGGAAAAGAAGGATATACATATTAATCATGACACTCTTAATGCCGAACGCTGCGATATCTAAAATAGCTTCTCAATCGTGGCAGCTGAACGTGCGTTCTAACGAATAAATAAAAGAAAAAGTGCTGACACAAAAACCACCATAAAGCGTTTGTATGAAAGTAATCAGTGTCTGGTAATTCACGAAGGACCTCTTCATGACCAAAAAGTAATCGTCTGGTGGTGTGTATCTGCGAAGTCAGTGATGGGGCCGAACTTCTTCGGACGAGCGGTCAAAGCCAGTTACCTTCAATGGAGTGCATGCGGAACTTCTGATTCCAACATGACGGTGAACCACGCCACACTTCGGCTGACACGATAAATTTAAATATATTTGGCATTGGTACTTTCTTTAAATTTTTATTCCAAAAATAAACGATTCAGATGTATTAGATCCAGTACTTAGGATATTAAAGACATTTAACGGCAACTACCAACGATTTGATGTTTCAAATTTCTACCAAATCGTGTTTTCGAATAGTTAATATCAATATAGTTCAATATTAGAAAAACTTGCAATTATAAATAAATCTTTTCGATAAACGAATTGATTAACGGATAAAATAAACACTATAAAGTATTTAACTAACTGATAGTAGATAGGATAATTTTTTAGAATAATAAAATAAGTGCATTTTGTATAGATTGTGTAAAGTAATCTTACAACTTACAATTAGAAGTATTCATAATAAGGTCTCACGTGAGAAAGCTACTTGGAACTTTCTTCATTAATTAAATGTTAATACGCACATTATATGAAGGTTGTTTAATAAGAAGGAACAAAGACCATCAATCGACCTTTCCCAATATGCGTAGGGTATTAAAAACCAGTTGTTTGTGCTGCAGCTGCCAGTTTTACGAAGCCAACGTTTTTTATATACTCCACGGTTGGCGTATGTATTTGCACTGTAGAGATTCGTTAAGAAAGAGCATGGCCATCAGCTAAAAGAGCAGAGCCAAATGAGCTAGAGAGCAAAATAAAAAGAAAATTTTGACCAATAGTTTACTAACAGCGATCGATTGTCAGCCTGTTCCATCAAAATTTTTATATAATGAAATACCAATACACAGCAGAAAACTGATTACCTAAACGTTGAAATCAACAATCCAACTTGTCACTTTTGTATTACCTGCCCAACCTAAATTCCGTGACAACAATAGTTAATGATCGATCGCGCTGAAAATAGAGAAAACTTGGTTGAAAGAGAACTATCGAGGTATAATAAGACAAGGTCGTTGTTGCTCTTTGGACAAATAAGCAGCTCTTTAAGAGAAGTCACAAAAAAGCTGCAATAAAGATAAAAAATTCTCTTTTCATTTAAGTATTACTCAGTTCATTTTACTGAGTAACTATGCAAATACTGACCAAAACATTGCTTAAGAGATTTTAATAAAGAGCGACTTAAAAATTTCGCATTGGTTTATGCAAAAAACGCAATACAGCGGTTTATAAGCGGCACAGGTGTTTTTGTTATTCATCAAATGAATTATCAAATTTGGCAAAAATTAAAAAAAAATATGTATGTATGTATATATTATAAAATTTTGTGAAAATGACAAACCAAATTGAGAATGCTGTAAATTACAAATGTTTTATAGACACATTTAAACGAGAATCTTAATTCTTTGATGACAAGTCGTAGTGAAATGTATAAATGATATGTAAACATGACATTACAAATTATTTTATCATTTCAGTATATCCCCATAATATTTTTTAAAAGCATTTTAATTTTTATTGCACAATCAATTTGAAGTGTTCTTGAAAATCGTTCCTTTTCTATACCTCTTACATTAGCATTAGCGGATATAGAAAACCGTATACGGAAAGCTTGTGCAACTTTTAGCAGGCTCAGTCAAAACACAAAAATTTTAATCTTTAACTTCTGCATCAAATCTGTGCTTTTGTATGGTTGTGAATCGTGGCACGTTACACGAAAAATTACACAGAAGCTCCAGACTTTCATTAATAGATGTCTTCGATCAATACAAAAAATTTGGTGGTCGAGATTAATTTCTAATGAGCGGTTATTACGAACTACGAAACAATAGCCGATCGAAAGAGAAATCCGGCGAAGAACATACAGGTGGCTAGGGCACACTTAACGTAAAAATACTAACGACACGTCGCATGCTATATTATCATGGATCCAACAAGGTAGCAGACCGCAGGGATGCTCGCGAAATACCTGGCGCAAACATTGATGAATGAAACACACAAATCAATAAGTGAACATGCTTATAAATAAATAATATATCACGGTTACAGTTGAGATGAACAGTTCAAAAGTTGAGTAGTTTCGCAACAGCAATTGGCAAATTTTTTAGTCATTTCGTTAAAAAAGATGGAAAAGTAAAAGTAAACAATATGACTTTTACCAAAGAAAACTGGATTTAACGAAATAAAAAAGTTATTCTTTTCATTTTGTTGGCTGAATTAACTAAACCCTTAATGTAGTTTTTACAAAGACTCAACACATAAAATAGCAAATACGTCGCTCACGCTTTAGCAAGTTGAGTTTTTGTGCAACTTTTCAATTGCCCAACTCAATAGCAACCGTGAATACCCCAAATATGTTTCCAGTCTTCCTAACCATTTTTAACACAAACTATTTGTGAAAGCTTTTCATTTTTAAGAATTGAATCGTCGACACTTAGTTCGAGTCGAAGTGAATAGAATCGTAATATATTATTCAAGTATAAGTCCATGCACTTATCTCGCAACACATCGTCGATTTATTTATAAAAACTAGCGCGATTGGTATATTACTTAAAGATAAGTAAAGGTTACATTAAAACTAAGGCACTTGTTTCTCTTAAAAAGTTAAAAAAGGATGAAACGACTACTTACATCAAATGATCAATTAGCGCGTAATGAGGTTTCCTGAAAATAAGAAAAAACATAATATTATATATAAATGAATTATTTATATTATAAATTAACTAGGGCGCTCCCTCACTACATGCCTTGCACGCCAACTCCCAAGAGAGATGGGTATAGTCGAGATATCCCCGATTGTATTCTACCCTGTCCTTTCCTTAATATCTATAATGGAAGTCTATTGGGGGCAGAGGATAGAAAGAGAACTAGAATGTGCACTGTGGCAAAATTTCATGCTCCTAGCTCATTTTGGTATAAAGGTTGTGAGGTCTTAGCCGTTTCTTTTTAGGTATTATATATATAGAATATAAAGCACAGTGTATAAAAATATAATATTAAATATTATTATTATTATATACAGTAAGATTACAAATAAATTTTCTAGTCTAGCCTATGGCTATGGCTTTTGAGCAATAAAATATGTAGATGTTATAAAATTGAATTATGATTATGATCTTAGAAATCGAGTATTTATAAATGTAAGGTATTTATCTGAAAGTAGAATAGGGCGTGTTTACAGATAATTACACAATATTAAATATATTATATTAAAATATTTATTATTGAAGCATATTTGACATAAAATCGTATTATCATTTTTTTTGTTTATAATATAACCATACATGGCTAAGGTAATAAAATTTTAATATGGCAACGCCAACCAGTAACCATACCATTAAAGAGCGTAACTATCAAATCGCGACAATACTTAAAGTTCCCTCAACCATTGAGGTCACTAGGCACTGCTGCCGGACTTACAACACATGTTAGGTGCTCTAAGAATTATGTGGCATTCATGGTCATTACCGGTTTGGGCTTGTACTTATATTTTGTGTGCTATATTATATTTAAGAGGTTCTTGAGACGGCTGCTGGCTAAGCGAGAATGCATGAGTATGGCTTTTTTTTCTTTTGTTGCACAAAAAGCTCCGACACTCAGGTGAGCTGAGAGTAAAGTATTGTGTGTGTGTTACTCAGCTTTTTCAAGTTTAAGCTTAGCTTTTAAATGCGGTTGAATGAACTTGGGCCAAAAGTGGTTGCATTTTGTACACTGCCAGAAAGTTTTAATGTTTTCAAGATGCAAACATATACTATATTTTATTGTAGAGTGGAAACGGCAAAAAAAAAAAAGTTTTTGTTTTATTTGGCCAGTTACCAATCGTTAACCCTATCTGTGTTTGAGCAAAAAATTATGAGTCTACCCATACCCACAGGATCTGCCCAGGAGAAGCCTTAACTGAATGTGTATAAAACTATAATAAAAATAATAATTATAATATAATAACAAGATTGTAGTGTAATACATATAAAGTTATTGTTTTAATATGTATAGGGTGGGCCATCTGTTTGTTTGTTTGTTGATTGCATTTTATTCGTATATTTTCCAACAAAATTGGTCAAATGTATACACCATAATATATGCAAGTTTGAAACTACTCATTTATGTATGATGAATAATGAAATGTTATTGTTTTTTTTTTTTTGTTTTTGATACAAATACAAAAATATTTGAAGGAAATTCATGCTCATAAAATAATATTTTTGTCTTTACCGTCATACTCCGAAATCGCCATAATATTGAAGCTTTCAAACGGTGGTGTTCAGAAAACTCAGATACTTGAAACCGACAGTAACAAGAACCGACCTGAACGTGGGCGGCCGGTAAAATCACCCAAAACAGATAACAGCCACTTATTAATGATCTGCAAGACACACCGATCCGAATCCGCCGCCGAAAACAATAAGAACGGAGATTGCAGGAAAAAAGAATGATCGGATGGATTGTTGCAAAGTAAACCCTTGCTACGGCAGATATATAAACAAAAACGACTGGCATTTGCCAAAAAATATGAAATTTGGTAAATTGTTAAATGGATATCTGTGCTGTGGTCCGACGAGTCAAAGTTTCACATTTTTGGACGTAATCGTCGCGAGTTCGCTGGTCGTCAAACAGATGAGCAGCTCAAATTTGAATGTATCGTGGAAAATACCAAACACTGGTGGTTCTATAATGGTTTGGAGTTTTGTATAATGAAGTTGCGCCACTCAAGAAAATTGATGGAAAACTAACAAAATATTCATATTATAGAATTCTTCAATGATAATTTATTCCATCTGGAAACGATTTGGTTGATCAAGGATTTATTTTGGAATAAGATAATGTTCTAAAACATTCTTCGGGATTGTGTACCAGCGATTTGAAAAAAAAGAAGTTGGTGCGCCCAAGATCATGGATTCGCCGCCACAATACACCGATATCAATACTACAGAACTTCTATGAGATGATGTGAGTGATCTTCAACCATTTAGCCTTCCTCATACGTGACAGTGTCTTCACAAACTCGTCCAAAGAATGCCAAACATATATAGAAATTCGCCTTAAGTAATATTGTCATTTTTTTTAATGTAACATTGTTCCCATTTGTCATAAATACATGGAAACTAGTCGCTAGAAGTGAATTCGCCGTAACATGTGCCAAGAAAAAGCAGATAAAGTGCCCATTGCTGGTTACGGTCTGACCAGCGTCATTTTTTAAGAAATATGGACTGATGATTCCACCGGCCCATAAACTACGCACTGGACGAGGTCTATTCGGTCGAGTGTCATCCAATAATGAATATTGGATTTACAAATTTGTTGATAGTATGGCGAATAGTGGTATCAGTAGGTCGATTATGGCGACCATAAAATGGCCTAAGCGCGCGAAAAACATTCTTTACAGAACGCGAATTTTCGGAATATAATTGTATGATTTGTAAACGTTGTTCGGGTGTAAGTTTTTCCATGATGAAATGGCAATGAAAACTGAATAAAAAACACATGGCAACTTGACAGTACTCACGCGTGGTTTATCAAAAAAACCTTGTTGAAAAAGAACCTCAAGACTGATGACCCTTTATATTAATATGTATGCCAAGTTTCAATCCCATTTCATGAATCATAGACCCCACTTACCCTAAAACGGTGAAAGCGTCTTTTCCCACTCGTAGTGTCCGATATACCCAAAATCGTAAGATACCCAAAAAAGAGATATGTGCCAAATTTTAGGTCGATTTAATGAAAAAATAATGTCTCTCCACACAAACATTAACCCGCCATTTCCTCAACTTGGGGTCGAAACTACACAAAATTCTAAATCAGCTACACGGTATAGGTGCCATAAAACGAAACTGCATGCAAAATTCCACTAGCTCCTACCTTGTTGAAAGCGATTATTATTGGACTGGACTCTCTTTAAAGTAAAAAGAATTTTCATATTATAGTCTACATAATTCTAATTACCGCTTTTGGTGATATAAGGAAAAAAGGTTTACGAATAAAATTTATGTGAAAAAATTCTCCTGCTATTTTAGGCCTGAATTTTGAAACTGAGCACAGAATTAATAGCTGATTGATATGGCCTGAATGACTGGATCATGTGTGTGTCAAATTCAGTGACAAATGAATGCGCTGATACATTGCTGAAAATTCAGCTAGGATTTCATGTCTGACTTAGGCGTAACTGAAGGAAAAGAAGAGTTTCACGTTGTGGTCTATTATGTTAACGCTCAGAAAACTTATTTGACACAGAAATAGTAATATTTATTAGCTGATTCTGTGAAGCAGCTTTCATAAGCCGCTGTGAATAAAAACTTTTCAATTTTGACCTTGTGATGAAACTATGTAAGAATAAACGAAGAAAATGTTTTTTAGATAAAATATTTAATTAATTAAATTCAAAATTAAAAAAAATGCAAGACAAAATTTTAAGCTGAGCGCGTTGTTTAGTTTGCGTTTATCCTAATTAATTAAAAAGTTAATTCCAATTCACACTTTTTCTAGTTTTTGAAGACAGTTTTATATTATACCATCACGGAATGGTTAAATGAATAAATATGCTAGAGGGCTTTGTACTCAAGCCCCTGTAGGACGGAATTCGAATATTTTTTTATTTCATACTTTTAAGAACGTGATTTTTCATTAATCGGGTTATAGTCTTTTAACTTGCTTAATTTCCAACAGCATTTCTCAGCTGAAGTTTCTTTTTTTCAGGGTTGATAATTTGTACTCCAACAGTTTACCAACTCATATTCTTAACGCCCATATTGTTTAGTTAACAATTGGCCAAGGGTTGCAATATCACACACTTAGCGGCAACGCCGCACTTAATGCCTAAGTAAATAAAAAATAGTTTTTCAAGTACTGCGACAGGCTCTCGAATGCAATTAAAAAGCATTTAGTAGATTAAATGCAGTTAAAGTGTTCTATAAAAAAATGAAAGCACGAGCACCAGCATTATCTGATTTATTAGGGGGAGGTGGGCGGGAGCGTGTGAACCAACGTGTTGTGCGTATAATTTTGTATGTGAGTCTGTAGTCGAATAGATTTTTTTATGTAAAGAGCGCATAAAAAATCTCCTTAATAATACTTTAACCTTTCAATTTAACCACCTTTGGAAAATCAAATTAATCTGCAAACTTCGCTGAAATCAATGTTAATTGGAAAACTTTCGCTAGTTACCTTGAACGTTCTGAGAAAATTAAAATGCCTTAAGGTTGGTGATATTAATGAACTTTAAGTAAGCCAATACAACTAAGTATTTAAATATCTATGACTAACTCTTAAAGAAACTAAAGCATTTGTAAAAGTTTTTAAAAACCGTTCAAAAGGAGAAGGAGGCCTCTCTATTTTTTACCAAAAATAAAACATATTTCCTTGTTCAGCTTTGGATTTCTAAGTTAAGCACGTTTAAGCATGTCTACCCCTTTCCATACTTGATTTTTCAGTTAAGAGTAACAGCTCAAGACTTAGGTCTTTTTTGAGATTAGGGTGTACCATTTCACAATGCGATTTGTTTTCACATAATCCTTACGAAACGTTTATGTGTAGCAAATAAAACTGAAATACGCAACACAAATTAATTTTACTAAACTTCTTCATCAGCTGCAGAACTGGAGACGCCTGGTGACCTGCCCTGTATGCCATATACTCAGTTCAATTGTCTTTCTACGTCTTTAGTTTCAGTTGACGTTGCAGCTGCAACTTCTGCAAGCGACGCGCCACTTGGCCCCGGCCTGTGGAGTTATGTGCTGCCAATTCAAAACGATGCCACTGCCCCAACACACACAATTTACACACTCATAGATACACACCCAGATCCATTTGGAACGTGCGCTTGGTGTTGTGTGGGTTGATGCTAAAATTGCATTAATGCAATTTCTCCTTCGTTTCGCCAATTCCCCCATCTGGTGAACGATAAATGTGCCAGGCAAATGTCATACTGTATGTATTTTAAGACTGGAACAGAGTGCGAATTGTACTAAATAAAATATAATCTTAGGATTCTACGCAGAGTGTTTTTATAAGACGTAAAACTGAGACACTTAAATTAAATGACATTAAAAAAAAAATAGTAATTCTAAATAGAAGTTCAAATATCGTCTAGCTCACAAAAAAAAATCATTATGAACAAGCCTAATAGATTACCTGTTTCCTTTCACAAAAAAAAAAAGCTTACATTCGAGACATCCCGACCATATCTTGTATCCAACCCAAAATCTACAACTATCCGTCGATTATGTTTGCGACAAGTTTTAACTTTCTAAGGGGAGAGCTTACAAACTTTTGAAATAGGTCGGGAATTGAAAAATCAGAGCATAATTCGGAACATACCCGTTCAAAGTGGATGTTTTCAAGTTGAAAACTATTCAATTTTAGTCATGGTATAGTGGTACAGGCGTACTATGAAAATTGTCGTTCTGTTTAAAAAAACATAGTTAAGGCCAGTGACGAGACCATTACCATTTATTTGTTCAATAGATAGGAGGCAGATGAGTTTTCGTCAAAAAAAAAAGTCATCGAAAATTACAATGTTTGCATTCGGGCCTGTGGAACCAGCAGCGGCGGCCATTTGGGCGATATTATTTTTCATAAAAAAATTAATAGTTTCAAAATTGCATTTGGTGTATACAATTTTGTTGGAAAATATACGAATGAAATGCAATTAACAAACAAACCAACAGATGGCCCAACCTATATTATGATTTTTGCAATGAAAAAGATGGCGTACGTTAAAGTCGGGCGCGGACGACTTTGGGATACCCTGTACCACTGCTTGCAATAAAATCCGTTAAATTGCTTACGAACACCAAAAGACATTTGATTGCCAAATTAGATTATGACAACCAAAAACAGACGAATTTTTAATCAAAAACTTTTTTTCGACCGATCGGCCCTATGGGAGCTATATGATATAGTCAACCGATTTTGATAAAATTTGGTACAGTGTTGAAGATCTCTAAAAAACTTCTGAATGCCAAATTTGGTCACAATATCTTCACAAACAAACGAAACACAACGAATTTTGTGCAAAAAACGTTTTTTTGACCGATTGGCCCTATGGAAGCTATATGATATAGTCAACCGATTTTGATCAAATTTGGTACAGTGTTGAAAATCTCTAAAAAACTTCTGAATGCCAAATTTGGTTACAATATCTTTACAAATAAACGAAACACAACGAATTTTGTACAAAACACGATTTTTAGACCGATTGGTCCTATGGGAGCTATATGACATAGTCAACCGATTTTGATCAAATTTGGTACAGTGCTTGGGAACTCTAAAAAACTTCTTAATGTCAAATTTGGTTACAATATCTTCACAAACAAACGAAACACAACGAATTTTGTACAAAAAACAAATTTTCGACCGATCGATCCTATGGGACCTATATGATATAGTCAACCGATTTTAATAAAATTTGGTACAGTGCTGGGAGTTTCTAAAAAACTTCCGATTACCAAATTTGGTTATGATATCTTCATAAAGAAACGAATTATCCATCTAAAACTTTTGCTTTTTTTCGAGGTCCTCTGAAACACCCCTATGGGAGCTATATAATGTAGTCCCGATATCAAAAAAATAAAATAAACTTGTCTCCTATGGATTAATAACGGATCTTACCTGGAAGTTTGGTTGCTCTAGCTCTTACCATCTCTGAGATCTAGGCGTTCATACGGACAGACGGACATGGGTATATCGACTTCTCTAGTCACTCTGATCATACTTCAGGTAACTTTGGGGGGTCTCCGACTTCTCCTTCTGTACGTTACATACATTTTCGGCTTGCACAAACACAATATACCCATACGGTACAGGGTATAAAAAGGACAATTAATAATTAGTAATAATAATGAATTTTTTTAAATTTTTGTGAGACATTATGATTTGTTTCAACCTCGCAACAAATTTTAGAAAAATAAAAGTTTTAATTTTTGCTCTGATCATTTTGGAATAACTTTTGTAGTCTTACACTTTTTCTATTGGATTAATAACATGTTTTAGGTCTATATTTTTAGCACAGGGTATAATAAAAAAAATTATCAAACATTAGTCCCCTAAGTTTATGCTAAACAGACATTCAAGAACTTATCAAAAGTTAAGCTTAAGGAGTCATAGCTATGCTAGTTATAGTTAATATCAATTGACATATCGGAAAATAAATATTCCAAGATAGAATCACTGTGACATTTTATAATCAAAAAGATGGCGTACGTCAAAGTCGGGCGCGGACGACTTTGGTATACCCCGTACCACCACATTGCCATCAAATCCGATATATTGCTTACAAACTCCAAAAGATAATTCTTTACCAAATTTGAATACGATACTTTTATAAACAACAAAAAAAAGTCGAATTTTGCACAAAACACGTTTTTTTGACCGATCGGTCCTACAGGAGCTATATGATATAGTCAACCGATTTTGATCAAATTTGGTACAGTGCTGGGGATCCCTAAGAAAATATCGAATGCTAGATTTGGTTACGATATCTTCATAAACAAACGAACTATCCATCAAAAACTTTTGGATTTTTTCGAGGTCATCTGAAACACCCCTATGGGAGCTATATAATGTAACCCCGATATCAAAAAAATAAATTAAACTTGTCTCCAATGGAATAATAAGGGATCTAATCTGAAAGTTTGGTTGCTCTAGCTCTTACCGTCTCTGAGATCTAGGCGTTCATACGGACAGACAGACGGACATCGGTAATCGACTTCTCTAGTCCCCCTGATCATACTATAGGTAAATTTGGGGGGTCTCCAACGACTTCTTCTATATGTTACATACATTTTCTGCTTGCACAAACTTAATACACCATTTGAACCATACGGTACAGGGTATAAAAACATTCACACTTCACGTTTACATATATACTATATAATACAGGCAACGCATATTTGTATACCCTGTACATATAGGTACAAAGGTGGAATGTATGTAACGGACTGAAAGAGGCATGGCAGACCCCAAGTCCTTTATACCAAAATGCTTATCTTAACCTCAGGTAGCGATTGAGCCATGTCCGTCTGTCTGTCCATCCGTATATATGATTAACTAAATTTCGGAGACTATAAGAGCTAGAGATACGAAACTTTACCAGCTGGAGCGCATATTTCCTTAAAGATGCAGTTTGTTGAAAAAAATCGGACAAATACAAAATAAGTTATAGTCAAAAGTGTACTAATTTCACCCCTCGAAATTTTATCGATTTACTTCGTTTTCTCCCACACCCCTCAACATATGCATATGAAACTTATTCCATATAGTATTTTAGATCACTTCTTTGACGTTACTTTCGATTTAAATAAAAATCAAAAGAAATTTACGGAACTTATAGGTATAAATATCGTTCTGCACCAAAAAAATTCCGATTGGAAAGTTCTTAGAAGAAATGTGCAGAAATATATTTTTTTCGTGAAAAGGAGTACAGGGTATTACACTGTCGGGCACCGCCTCGACTAGCAAATATATAACTCGTATTGTCACTTGGTCTTTGTATGCGAATTTTGCAGAGCCAAGTTGAACCGATCAAGGTTCTTGATGATTAACGATTGCTATTAAAGTGCCAAAAGTTGTCGGTCTAGAGACGCTCCCAGCAATAGAAACTGCGCCACCAACATGCAACAATTCTAATCTTCCTTCTAGTCATAAACAAATCGACAGTCAATATACGACTTGCCTCAGTCCCCACGACCACGCTTAAAATCATTTCCTTTGCAGCCAACGCTCATCGTAGTTTTTATTGTGGCTTTTAAATTGAACTTGAGGGGCTTCTCCAAAGGTGTGTGTGTTACCTTCAACACACCTTTCATGTCACAATAACAATAGTAAAAGCCGGATATTCATTAAACTGCTTTTGTGGCAGGTTTTTTTTGTAGTGTCACTGTCGTTTTTTTATACGAGAGCATATTCTTTTATACGAATATGTGTTGGATATGTCCACTTAGTAAGACATTGGACACGTTAAATTCACAAAATTGTATCAACCTAACTTAGACACTTAGACCAGGTACTACTCTATACTGCTGCCTCAGTGATTAAAGATGTATACTAAATGCGAAAGTTCCAGGTGGAACTGATTTCCTCCATCGGCTGATTGTTTAGTGTCGGTATAATAATATAAAAAAATTTAAATATATTGGATGATGATATTGATATAGTAAAAGTAAAATTTACTCTTATCATAACCGACGCGAGATGGACATAAGTTATTAAATATCCTTTGTCATTCCCAATGAAATATAATTGTAAGGATAAGTTGTGGAGATTACAAAAACCACCTTTAAAGATATAGGCAGTAATCTAACAATCAAAGATTCCTTTTCCTGTAAACCGAAATAAAATTCCACTATTTGTAGATATGTTATTATGGAGTGTCTTGTAAGCCTATTAAACAAAAAACAAGGTTGACGATTTGTCAAAACAACAAATTCGAAAAAAAAAATAATCAATCATATTTTAAACGAAAATTTGGGTTGCTAGCACTTGTGGTAGGTTGCCGAGTTCCATTGATGCTGATCACGTCGGTACTCGTATGAGCAACATACGGTATGCCTTGACCTTATGGGCCATCTACTTCATATTTCGAACTATGAGTTTCTAAATAGTTCTCACGTTTAAATGTTCGTGAGCAAGCTAATGATCAATTTAGCAGATCATTCATATCATATCCTCGAATGCAACTCACTTTTGTCCTTTTTCATATGGTTACTTGAAGTCAACGAAGCGTTAAGTCAATCGTATAGATAACGACTGAAGCATGGCGACTTGAGTTGATGCGTCGCATTTTAAAAGAAATTGCCAGTGTAATGTGAGTCCCCTAATAGGCTTAGCTCAAATGGCACGACGCTCATAACTTTTAGGTACAAAATACTACAAAGTACCCTGTGTACAATTTGCATAACTTTTACTTTCAAGTTATTTGTTATCATTCGCTTGACCAACATTCGACCCCCGATTATTAAATTGTCTGGCTGCCACAACTAAACGGCTTTTGAGTAAGGTTAGAGTTGGTGGTTGCTTATACAGATTGCGATCTTTGATGTTAGCCTTATGGGCAATTAATTTGGCAGTTAGTTGGTGGAACAGTTTGTTAGGGTGGGTGGGAGGTTAATACAATTAAACTTCTGGCACGTTTCGCTTACGACAACAAAACTTTGAGTGAACTGCCAAAAACAGCGACTCCAAAGATCTATTATCTTTGGAAAAATGAAAGTATGTCCCATTTCTTTGATAACTTACTTGTGCATGCCACGTTTTTGCATGATTGCCGTCCAATTCATCCCACCCCGAATATGACACATAC
Organism: Chymomyza fuscimana; assembly: GCA_949987675.1. NCBI lineage: Eukaryota > Metazoa > Arthropoda > Insecta > Diptera > Drosophilidae > Chymomyza > Chymomyza fuscimana. The sequence goes on from OX465088.1 coordinate 61,737,802, forward strand.
CCCCAGGACAACAACAACAATAAAATGAAGGGTAGTTGGTAAGTTTACTGCTTGCCGTGTATGGACGTGTGGCTCATTATCCTTAGACGACGCTGCGGCAGGCGATGTATTTATAATACTATATGCTGACACAAGTGTAATAGCTGAGAATAGCTTTTTTTATATGGTTTCTCAATTCAGAAGCTTTGGCCTTGCGCGTGTGCTGCCCATATTTCCCGTGGGAATTCTTGTAAGATTTTCTGTCGTGGGAGTGTAAATTAAAAAACCGTGTGACAAAGAAATGTGAACCAATATTATGTCCCGAAAACGTTTTTTTGACCGATTGGTCTTAAGGAGACTATATGATATAGTAAAAACAAATAAGTTTTCATTTTTTTTTTGTAAGACAGTTCCTTTAATACTTATTTCTCAAAGATGGCTTACATTAAAGTCGGGCGCGGACGAAATTCGATACCCTGTACCCCAACATTGCAGTTAAATCCGGTACATTACTTCAGAACTCTAAAATATATTTAATAATATCTAGCACGAAACAGAACAAATTTTGCACCAAACACGTTTTTTTTGACCGATCGGTCCTATGGAAGCTATATGATATAGTCATCCGATTTTGATAAAAAATTTGGTACAGTGTTGGGGAACTCTAAAAATCTTCGGGATAGTTAATTTGTTGGTTACGATATCTCCGTAAACAAACGAAACAGAACGAAGTTTGCACCAAACACGGTTTTTTGACCGATCGGTCGTATATCAGCTATATAATATAATAAACAGATTTTGATAAAATTTGGTACAGAGCTGGGGATCTTTAATAAACTATCGAATGCCTAATTTGGTTACAATATATATTCCAAAGAAAAGAATTATTTATCTAAAACTTTTGGTTTTTTTCGAGGTCCCCTAAAACACCCTTATGGAAGCTATATAATGTAACCCCGATATCAAAAAAATAAAATAAACTTGTCTCCTATGGAATAATAAAGGGATCTAATCTGAAAGTTTGGTTGCTTTAGCTCTTACCATCTCTCAGATCTAGGCGTACATACGGACGGACAAACGGACAGACAGGCAGACAAACGGATATCGGTATATCGGCCTCTCTAGTCACCCTGATATTGCTTTAGGTAAATTTGGGGTGTTTCCGACGACTTCTTCTATATGTTACATACATTTTCGGCTATGTACATGGTCAATATAGTTTTAATTCATTATTAATTTTAAAAATGTAAATTTTATATGCCAAAGTTTGAGTACCCATCGGGGTCAGTGATTTAAATAATAAATTTTGTTACTAATGTTTATAATAGTAATTAAATAATACGGTCTAAAATAAATAAAAATCTTTAAAAAAAAAAATACATTTTCGGCTTGCACAAACTTAATATATATACCCTTTGTAGGTACATTTATTTATTTTTTTTCTTAATCAGCTAGAATTTGTATCTTGCGAAAAATAAATTAAAAAAAAATTAATTGAATATTTCGTTCGGAGTTTTACCAATTAAATAGTAGTATGCTTTTTTATCCTCCACTAACGAACTGAAGAAATCAAAAGCCGATGCATCTAGAATTCGTCCTCAAAACGCTCACAGTATTTTTAAACCAAGACCCACTAACAACAAGAGAATTGAACATAAACCTTCATATGTCTAGGATATCACATATTTTTCAAAGACTATAAATTTAAATTACTTTTTAATATTACAACCACTTGAGCCATTTAAGAAACTCTTGTAATTGCGTTAGGACCAAACGTGTCTATAACCTTATTTGCAACATCTTTCTACCAACAAGCATCTCAGCCTCATCAGGAAAACAAACTCAATTTTACATGCTCTAGTAAAAGTTATGCACACTTTGCATTTGTCAACATGGAAGGCGTCGAGGGGCAATGACAGTAACTAAGGAATAGAGTGAAAAGCATTTATAGTTGGGCCTGAGAACCCATGTTAAGTGGGGGTTTGTTGTTTGTTGTAACGCTTGGTTGCCCACTTATGACCATAAAGTACAACGCGTAGTGCATTAATGAATGTATCTCAAAGATACACAAAATGCAATGTGGCACTTTAGTTATTGTTCTGCGCAGTAGTGGCCTTAGAAGGTTTTGTTGCAACTTAAAGTTGCTTGCTGCTTCAGTGAAAACGTCGCTTCCACAGTTTTGATTCCAGAGTTCATTGTGCTCTATGATGTGCCGTGATTTTCTGTGTTAACTAGCAACTTTAGGTTCTTACCTGGGCTTGGCTTGGTCATGCTTGAGTTGCACCTAATTAAAGTAAGTGCGACAACTTAAGCAGAAGGAGTTGAAGCACCATTTTTTTAAGACTTCATACATTATATTTAAAACAACTTGATTGTTGATTGTTTTGGTACCCGTAGCTTTTCAGAGATGTATTTACAACTATGTAGGTTACTTTATAGGGGCTGAGCCATAATTTTCTCTTTGTGCAAATTTCTTTGAGATCAGGCAATACTATCTGTAATAACTACAATAATTTAACTAAATCGTTTCAGATGTACTATATAAAAATTGTATTTTCTAACACAATAGTGAGGCTTATCGCTCCGGGTAGAAATTACTATTAAAGATAAAATGCTTCAATCTTATGTTAATATTTTTACCGACAAAGACGTAGCAACATTGATTTCTGATACATAAAAGTTGATCGTTTTTGTATTTAGCATTTATACAATTTAAAGCCTACGGATTTCGTGAACTTTTTGATTCACACCTTTGTTACGCCTGCTTTCAACTGCCATAATAAATCAAAGGTTTAGTTTTGTCACAATAAGCGCTTTTGACTGGGGGCGTAATAAATCGCATTTTGGTTATCATAATGACCTTTAATATATTTAAACAAATTTGTTACCTTATAGGCGAGAGTATATACTCGAATACACATTTTTTGCTCATTATTTCTAAGTATTGAATATTTTTTTGAAACTTAAATCTTCCTTCGAGTCAACAAAGAGTGAAATATGGTCAACCTGTCGGGAAAAACTACACAAGGGGCTACAGTGAGAAAATTTTTAATAAATTCTTTAGCACGTTGAATACTTCCGAGACGCTTTGAGTATCACAGCACATTCATAAATTTGAAATACAATGGTGGGTGCGCTACTGCCCTATTCCAAACACAGTTCATCTCTGCCTCTTCACACATAAGTAAACAATGAGACATTCATTTACTTTTGCGATTTGCATACATACATATGTATATGTATATCACATATATAGTGAAATATAACGATAAATGCCCGCGCCAATTTGCCATTTTTAAATTATATTTGACATTTATAATAAATGTTTATTATCCGGCATGCAAAACATTTAAGCTGATCCCAGGAACCGCATAAGAACCCGACTGCTCTTTCCTACAATTTTAAAACAAATACAGTTACAAACAATACATAAGCGCTCTATGATGTTAAATATTTAAATCGTTTTTTCTTTTTTCTTTCAGAGCGATTATTAAAATGCCTTTGGCTTGATTTTGGTAGTACTCGCCATATGGTCAAGTTGGCTTACTCATTTGCTTATGTACAATATAATCTTTTACGGCTTTTTGGCGCTTTAATTAACATTCTTTTTTTTGCGTGAAATTCTAATTTATACGCTGAAGTTCAATTATCATTTGAGTGTAAATTGCCGTTTGGTATAAATTATGAATTCTAAGGTCATTGTATCTGTGCTTTGCTTTTCAGATTGTTTTTATTTTGTGTAATTTTCGTTCACACAGGTACCGAATAACTGAAACTTTTTGTTACTAACCACAGTAAATGTCTGACTAGTAATAGTAAATACGTATATAACATATTTATTTGAAGGCACACCGACTATATTCTCCACATCCTTTCATTTATAAAGGGTTAAATTCTCACAGTTTGTATGCTAAAGTCGTGCATGCACGACTATAGAATACCCTGTACCAACTCAGCGTGCAAAGTCTAGGAACTCCACAAAATGGTATTGTATTTGTATATGTATCTGTATTCTCTTAAATGAGTACTTGATTTCCACAAACAATTTGACAGTAGAGAGGGAGTAGGAGAGCCAATATAAAAAAACCTAGTGAAAAACAAAGTGAAGAACTATATCATAAGCCGCACCTTGTGGTAAAAATTTATGCTCCTAACACTTTTTAGGTGTTACACAAAAAACTAAACCTATCCAATTTTTATAAAGAAAATGCAAGATTTAAATAGTATCCCAGAAATCTCTAGCCTTTGTCCCCGTTTTTGTTTGAAATCTCTTGTAATATACTTTCTAACAGTAAATTAATCAAAAAAATGCAACGGACAGACCCAAGCTCTTAGCCAACTTTAAGGGCTGGACAAATAATAATTTTTGTTGCTACATATGTATGTATATTTAAATATATATATTAAAGTTAATTTACAGAATACCTGTGTATATAAAAAACTTGTTAAGTATGGTGAGGGACAATGTCCCCACCATGACTACACCCTTGGACAGACCTACCGACCATATGGCACACATTCAACAAACGTTGCCTCGACAATGTGATACAAAAAAGTGCATGCAAATCGAGAAGGATAATCAGAGAATTTAAATATCAACCAAGAAAACCGCAAAACTTTTGGAAGTTGGTCATGTTGTAATTATTGTAGACGTTTTATAAACATGTAGAAGTACAATATCTACATACATAAATAGGTATATATAAAATACTTATGACAGTGGTATGAAAAGAGCGCGCGTTTATGTAGCGCAAAAAGAACAAATCAATACTAAGCTATTATATTTGAACGGAGCTCCAAAAGGAAGCCCCAGATTCGGTTTGCATGCAGACCATGTACTAACACGATATGGTTATATGAAGTTATAATAATTTCGTAGCTCACCTATTTATTTTGTTTTTGCTTTTTGATAATTTACCTTTGTTGTTTTTGAAGTGAAGTTGGAGTTGACTTTAACGAGCTTTTACAATGCAAGCTTTTAGCAATGTGGAATTTGCTCTTTATTGCTGTTGCTTTTATATACTTTAACGAAAATATACATTTGTATGTACATATGTACATTTGTACATACATATGTATGTACACATTTGTTTGTATGTATGCGTTTACAACTTTAACTTCGCTGTACTCTGTACTCCAAGCGATTACACAACTTTACAAATCACGAGAACTCAACGGCAGCCTTTGGTGAACATATGTATTTAAATTAATTTATTGCAAATTCTGTGACAATTTGTTAAGAATTTTACTTGAAAATTTTGATAAAACCACATGAAAATAAAACCGGAGTTGACTTTTAGTCAAATTTTATATAGCAGATTCAATCGCACGCTACACGAACACACACACACGCACACATCTGCAGACAACGACCGCGACCGACGACCGCGCTCCAGCAACTGAGATGTGCAAATAAAACTTTGCAGTCGACGGCAGTCGGTGGCGCTTGACTTTTGTTTTGGAGCGAGCACGGCGCCCGCGCACATCCCAAAGCTACGGCCACACGGCAAACGAGTAAACGACGGAGTCACGAGCAAAGGGTGCGTTTTGTAGCAAAAACTAAATTAATATTTTTATAAATATTAATAATAAAATGCAATATTTCAGATACCACAAGCGGGCCATGGCACATATGATAATATGTAACGGTACAAAACAGATGGATGGCTTCGCGGTGTTGCAGCCCTGCATGGTGCTGCCAACCCGAAGAAATATGTATTTCGGCGATAAATTTAGCTTATATTTGTAGTATGTGCAATACTTTTAGTGAATCGAAACGAAAAACCACAAGTTAAAAGTTGAAACTATGGTTTTGCTTGCTATATTAAGTTATGGCTTCCAGGGCCTTTAGCTAACTTATAGTGGTTGCTATACTAAAGTGTAATTGTTTAAACTATAAATATTACTATTATTAAAATTATTTCTTCTGTGAACAACTAATTACGCCATTCTACAATTATTGTTTTATTCAGTCTCGACTCTCGGAAAGCCGAAATTGGGGCGTGTCTCCTCTTTTTGTCATTACCTCTTGAAACGTTGTTTCTGTAGATAATTTCAAATACTTTAACAAAATCGATGGGTAAAATTTCCGAAAAAAACTACAGGTTTTGAGATATTTGCAAATTATTCGAAAAACACTTTAACTTTGAACAGGCATTGTGCTTGAACCAATTAACCTATAACCTTGATGTCTTGTTTGATAGATAATTTAATTTGCAACAATTTCGACCTTTAAATCTTGGTTTTAAATTTGATAAAAAAAAGATACCATGCAAAAACCGTACCAACATATATTGCTAGAGGGCGGTGCCATGCCTCCTACCCATGAGTACGAAAACTCGGTTTTAGACTTAAAACAAGGTCCCTAACGATCCCTGAAAGTTTCATCCATTAAGTATTTATTTCCAATAGACGTGTTTTTTGAGCCCTCGTTTACTGTACTATATAGACATTAAAAAAAATTAAAAAATTCACATACTTATACGTACTTACATCTATATGCATATGTACTTATTTTAATTTTATTAACTTCGATTTTTTGTAGCTATGATCGGCAACTTTTAAATTCCTCATCACGAATTCCAATTATATCGCCTATACGTACAGGGCTCGGAACACTGCGTAGGACTTGGTGACGTGGAAAGCTTAAAATTTCCAAGCGAACTACCGTCTGCCTTCCCAGCGGGCCTACATGGCCAACAACCTTGATAACCCGAGCCAACACCTTGGGCGAATCCATTTTCCAAAAGTTGAAAACAAATCAAAAAATGAAGTTTAATGCAATGTACTTTTTGATTTATTTATTTTTATAATAATTACATAAATAACTTTCGCTTTCCTCATCAAAATTCCGTTTATGTCAACTGTACGACGTTGAAAATTATAAAATTTATTGAACACCTTAATAAAGGTCCCATTAATGTCAGAGATAATCGCAATACAATATTTTACAGGTCAGAAGTTGAATCACCTCAGTGCCTGAAGCTTATTTAAGAGCAGTTGATTGGTAGTTTTATCCGCGACTAATTATTTTTAAAATTTTTATTTAAAATGCGTATATTTGATGGTAAAGGGCATCCCAAAGTCGGCCACGCACGTCTTTTCGTTCGCCACATTTTTTTTTTCTAGTTATGTGCATGTATGTATAAGGCTAAGCCGGTATCCTCTCAAACTTTCCTCGTAAGCGAACGTGACGCATTATCAAGCCCAGCTCCTCATTCTTCTGAGCGCGCATTTCATCGATGATAGACTCTTGAAAGCCCATATCCTTTGCTGGATCCTGTAGTAAATGATTCTGTTGCTTTTCTAGCTGCAGTTGAGGGATCTCCACTCCTAGCGTTGCGCCTATTCGTTCCACGCTTAAAGCACCAGCATCTCCTATACGTTCCCAACTGTCGGTTCCAAACCAAATTGATAGGGCGTCGTTATAGTCTGTAATATGTGCACGGAATGGATTTGTGGGACTACCAAAGCCCAAGTGGCTGATAGTATCACGCAGCACCTTGGCTAGTTTTGGCAGCTGGTGTGAGTAAAAAAGTACAGCGCCGCCAATGAGGTGAGCCATGGATCGCAAGCAGCGGCAAATGTGCTTCTTAATAGCAGGCTCGAAGTCCATAAACAGGTCGTACTTTCCGCCAATGATAACCACAGGAAACGGCAGTAGCTGTAGCGTGCACAAGTCCTTTTCATCATCCCGTTTAGCACCACGTTCAAGCGAGCGCTGTTCCAACGCTTCTCGTTGTGCAGGTAAAGATTGGTCAAGCAAATTCTGTGCTGTCTCCTTGAGACCCTTATAAGCGCGTTCCAAATCTGCCCAAACGCGTTGCGGCTGCGAAAGATCTAGCATAATAAACGCCGCCAGTTGCTGCAGGCCGTGTGTGCGCATTGGAACCTCTAGCAATTGCTCTGCATTATCCAAAGACCCCAACTCCCACACGTTAAGCACCTGAGCGTCCCTACCACTTTCGGTGCCAGTGCGTCGACCATAGCTGTATTCCAATGCTAGTGTTGGGCGTGTAGTGTGCTCCTCACGGTCAAAGAACTTATTGATAATTGTGGACTTGCCCTGTCGATTTGACAAATGATTGAACTATTTGATATCATAATAATTTGCAATCGTACTTACGACACCCTTGCTACCCAGTATAAATAAAGTACGTTCCTTTGGTGCACTAGCAGCTTCAATTTGACGCAGGGCCTGCTGCTCATCAGCAAGCTTGACCGCGATGTCTTGTATGCTAGGAGCAGCGAGTTCGTCAGCTCGTTCAAACATTTTAAAAAATTTTCTTTGGAAACTTAACAAAAACTGTGGCCAATGCATCGCATACCGTCTAGGAAAAGTTTTTGTTTACAATTTTAAAAGTTACCTAGCAACGTATTTCCAAAGTCGAGTTGGCAGTGCCACTTTTATAGTTGGCAGCCCCAGCTCGCAATTTAAAATTACGTTTTTTTTCTTACTACTTAGCTGCTTTTATTATAATTACTTTTAAATTTGTATATCTTTTCGCTTTACGACTAAATTGCCACAGCAACTTAAGTTGAACATAAATTGCATAATTCACAATTGTAGATATACAAATATAAATAAAACAAAAATCCATGAACATGTATAAAAGTTGGAAGATGGAAAATACATAACAAAATTATAAACTAATAAAATAATCGCAAAGATATCAAGGAATTCTTGCAATGGAAAATACCGGGCCTCCTTACACATAGCATATTTACAGCCAAATTTGCTCAAGTATGCTGTCGTCTAGATCAGCAATCGGCAAAGCCTTTAGCGTTCGCAGAGTTTCCATATAGAACGTCAATTCCGAGGTAACCACTCCATGTTGGGGTCCACCGTTATTGTTAATATTTAACTTTAACAGTTGTTCCCGCAGCTTGTCTTTGAAGTTGCGATGAACCACACAATATATGCCATGTATTTGCGCCTCGGGTAGAACGCCCGCAATAGCCTCATGTAGCTTCACCAAGTGCCGTGAAATGTTCCTAAACGCTTGCGAGGGAATTGGCGGCCGCGCGTCCCAGGTGTCGAGCTGTGCCGCTACGCGTTCCGATACTATGCCGTGAATCTTATGCTCAATTTCCTTTATGTGTCCATGGTAGTCCTTTTCAATGGCATCGTAGCCACTCACAGAGCCTGCCTCAAATTTTTGAAAGTGCAGCCTTAGTTTAGGAAGTAGCCATAAAACAAGCTGCAGCGCTCGTGATACCAAGGCCAAGTTTGTAGAAGTTATGGTTTTCAATCCAGCAACACGCATGGCGCCAGCTCCAATAATAAGCTGGCAGCTACGCGAGTTAAAGCTACGCAGCAAATCAACCACATTCCTGGCATGATAGCCAGCTAGTAGAGGCAATCGCTGCGCATTTCGTCCATAATCGTAGAGCATCTGTATGAGCAGTAATGCTGCGCTTACTAGAGCATACGGCTGCTTACTCTCCAACAGCAGCACGGGATTGGTAGTGACCAAGCCAATTGGGCTATGACCATTTGTAATAAGTGCCTCTGGCTTATAATTGCCACTATAGTCGCCAACATCCATGCGCTCAATGATGCGCTGAAACTCGTGCGGTATATCCACTTGGCGCCAGCGCTCCTGATCTAGCAGCAAAGCTAGCTTTTGCTTGCGCTCGGAGTGGAAGCGCTGGGCATAGCGTGATGCTTGCACCTTGATAGCTAGCTGCAGCGGAACGCTTTGCGTTCCGCTAACGCCTAGACAGGTGGCGCTGAACTGCCCGACAACTTCTGAAAGTTCTTCAAGCTCTTCTGTAGTAATAGTACTGCGCTCCAGACTGTGCGTCGATACAATATTGGCACAGCGCTCATGACAATAATGGCACACGGCCTCCAACAGCTGCTGCAGCTGACCTTGCACTTCATCATGATGTGCTACACTGAGAAAGGCCTCTGAGTCAATCAAATTAACGGCATGCTCGTGGGAAGCCGCTGGATTAGCGGTTACACCATTGGGCAGGCCAGCTGCCGCATCTATTGTCTGCTGCATGATGCAAACCACGGCCTTAATTCGTTCCAATACAGCAGAGAGCCCTACACTGGCGCGCTGTAGCAAAGCAATCCACTCACTTAGAGTGAGGCTTTGAGCCTGCTCGCCGGCACCAGTAAGACACAGTTCCACGTCGCTTCGAGCCATTAGTTCGATTACAATCTGCTTAATGATAGCGCGTATTGTGGCTATGGCCTCTTCCTGATATGCATGCACGAAGGTAAAGTTTTGTTTGCGTAGCAGACCCATTACAATGGCCACCAGTTTATCTTCCTCGGCGCACACGCTATCCGTCTCTTGCAAAACTTCAGCAAGTGGACGATTAAGGTCATTAGCAGCGTATCTCTCAAACTCGGTACTCAGCATTTTATCTATGAGCTTTTCCATTTCGTTAAGCTGCATGGGTAGGTGCTTAAAGCAGTGGACTCCAATAAGCTCGGCTGAAAGTATCTCCTGAGTGGTTCCAATCAGGTCTAAAGCGGCAACGTAATCCTGCGTACCCAACAGCAGCTGTAGCATTGGTTGCGTCTTGTGAACAGTGGCCATAAGGCGTAGCTTGTCTAACGTGGCATTGTAGTGCTGACGGCGCTGGGCATAGCGCAGCACCCGAAAGCTGTCCAAGACAGCGCTTTCGTGCAGCTGAGCCAAAGCGGCGCGCAGTTGACGCACTTGATTTGCAGCCTGCTGCATCTCGGCCATAATGGCGTGCTGTGTAGTCATAGCATGGAAAAAAGCGCTGGATTTTTGAGATACTTGCTGAGCAATCTTGACTTCAACAATGTCTAGGTAGTGTGAGAGCTGCTCCTGCAGCAAGCGACCTGATTGCTGGCGCTGTGTTGTGGACGCTGAAGCAGTTGTAGGCTGCATGTAGTTGGGAAACACTTGGGCAAACGTGGGAGCATGATGCAGCTGTAGCTGTGCCTTGAGGAATATGTCCGGCACAGCACTTAAGTGTGTGGGAGAAGCGGTGTTGGATGTTGTTTCAGTTGTTGCCAAAGAAAGAGCATGATGTTGTTGCTGACGACGCTCGTGCCAGCGATAGCGTTTGCCTATACTGCCCAGGTATACGGCAAAATCTGCATGCGTTATTTCTGGCAGGCGATGTGTGACTGGCACATGGCTGCGCTCAACAAATTGTTCTCCCCACTTTTTTGTAAAAAGGTTAATCTGCTTTCCACGCGAGGGATCGTTGAGAACAGCCGGCAGATTCTGTGCCGCCGAGTAGACACCCCATTCGGGCGGCGATTCGCGAGTATGTTGGTTCACGTGATACTTGGCCACGTGCGCGTCGTAATCGCGATCGGAGACCCCGTCCAGCGGCAAAGAGGCGCAAACACCATTAAAGCCATAGCGACAGACATAGGAGCCGCCCTCCCGTGTGCAATGGCGGCTGCGCAGGTGGCTAAAGAGAGTAAACATATGGCAGCCGCATCACTAGAAAATAACATATGAATCATGGGCAATACCACATACCTGACAAACTCGCCAATGCTTTTAAAGTGGTCCCGTGTGCAATAATAACAGGTTTGCCAGCTGGCCGCGGCATTACCGGCACCGGGGGCTCCAATCGAGGCACTTGAAAGTTTTCTTCCCGTGCCAGTTGGTGCCGCTGTTGGGTTAGCGTCCACAGCAGTAGCATTTGTTGTAGAAGGCGCTGATGTGTTGGACTGCGCTGTGGCCATAACACATGCTTATTGTATGGTATTATATATATTCGGATTGAGCTTTGTGCAATTGATTATGAACTTGATTGCGGTTCGTGTGGTTTTAGCTTTGCGCGATGCCAGCGCTGCAGACGTTGACGTGTTATGTCAATATTTGTTTAAATTGTGAGCGATAGTCATTAACTCGACATGTTGCGCATTTAAATGCGTTTAATTTCTTTCTGCATGTTCTAGCTACACAAAAGCACTTCTTCACACATATTTTTGTAAATTTAAGGCTGGTTTATTGAGCAAAACCAAATTCCACAATATTATGATGACGTTTTGTTTTGCATTATGCAGCACTGCTAAAACATTTCGTGTATTGCAACACGTTCAGTCTTGCATGATGTGAAATCGTATATAATTTTTTTACTAAATCAGAGTTCAAAATGTATACATACGTTTGCTATTAATTACATGTATTTTCAATTTTATTACAACTAAACAATAATGAGCGCTTCAATGAAAATGTATCACAAAAGCGAATAACAATTAAAACTTCAAATGCATAAGGCTACATGTCATGAAGCCGTTTGCCAACACTGCTAACAAAGTACATCAGCTGATTTGCAACAGAAACTTCCACCAAACAATTGTTGTGCGCGCTACCTTTTAAATACTTTTTTCGCTCGTTTATAAGTATTTAATATTCGATAATAAAAATAAAGTTTGTTTTTTAAATAAATGCCTTATACGAAAACAATATGCGACCATGGCGCAATCGTCGCTTAATAACAATTTTGATAGCACTAATCTGGCTCATTATTATCATATTCTACATGAACATTTTGAAAACTACTCAGGACCCGCAAAACGAGCCTATGGAGCTACTGTGGTGGACAGGCGACCTGCCATGGAACTATGATGAGACACGTTTTTGTGGCCTCGCTGCATGTCGTTTTACTAACAAACGCGAGCGTCTGCTCGAGGCGCGTGTAAGTGCATACATTCATATGTGTAACGTTGATTAGTCAAACGGCCCTCATAATTGTTCACCATCATTTCAGGCTGTTTTATTTTATGCGTCAAACATGAAACCACATGATTTTCCATTGCCTCGTCGGTCAACACATTTGTGGGCCCTATTACATGAAGAATCACCACGCAATGTGCCCTATGTGCCACACGAACAGTTCTTGCAGCATTTCAACTACACATCCACCTTCAGCCGCTATAGTGACCTGCCACTTACAACGCAATATCTGCCAAGCATTAACGATATCAGCAACTTGGATTACTTTCTAACGTTTGAGCAAAAAAATATTTATTCCTTTAACAGGCGCTTAGCGCCTGTGGTCTTTCTTCAAACGGACTGTGACACAATGTCTGGGCGCGAGGACTACGTACGCGAGCTTATGCAACACATTATGGTGGACTCATATGGTGGCTGTCTTAAAAATCGAGATTTACCAAAGAAGTAAGTTTTGTGGCATTCTACAATTAACTCCAAGTATCGGAATACGCCGATATATAAGCAAGCGCCGACCAGCACAATGGTCAAATGATCAGTCAATCAGTTAGTCGATCTCTCAGATTGTCCTTACAAGCGCATGTTGTCGGGGCTTAAAAGCAAAACGAAACTCCAGCAACTCACGCAACTCTGAGCTCTGCTGTAGGCTAGATGAGCAGTCCTAACACATTACAATTAAAGAAGACGCAGAAGATATCGGCCAGTCGCAAGTGATGGTCGGTGGGATATGTAAGGCAGCTGCGCATGGTCACAGGTAACTACTGTGTTACTGTATATTTCAATATACAGACGCATCCTTGAAGTACATTTAAAACAAAAGAGTTAAGCAAATTTAACATGCACGAGTTTTATATTTTAGATAGAAAAGACAGTAACCGAAAGAATTCCTTAAATACTAAATTTAATTTAAAGACGCAAATAAGAATAAGACCCTATCAATATAATAATAAAATTAAACTGTATATATGTATGTAATTTTTTTACAGCCTTCAAAAGGACTACCTTAACAATCTTTACTCACCTGAACTGCTACGCTTCTTAGCACCTTACAAATTTATGATAGCAATAGAGAATGCCGTCTGCGAAGATTACATTACCGAAAAGTTTTGGCGGCCCCTTATCAGTGGCGTAATACCCATTTACTTTGGGTCGCCCACCATACGAGTAAGTAAAGCCATACACATTGCTTTTATGTGCTCTAATGAACCAGTACTGGTATCTTTTGCAGGACTGGCAACCTCACAATAATTCAGCAATCTATGTCACTGATTTTTCTAATGCGGCCGCATTGGGAAAATATTTAGAAGAGCTTGGGACGAATGCCACTGCCTATAATGCTTACCTAGGCCATAAATTGACACGTCACCATGTCATACAAAATCCATTGCTACTAAACGTGTTGGCTACACGGAAGTTTTCTGCAAATATTGGGTCGTCCAACAGCGAGGACACACTCTTTCAAAAGTTCGAGTGTTTTATGTGTAAGAACATGGTGCAGCGATATTTTAAGACTCCATCGCGCCAGGCCAATAAGCGTCAATATAATTGTCCCTATCCACCGGTCTACGCGCCGCTACAACATAAAAAGGAACCAAAGTATGCCTCCGATTGGCGATCAATGATGGTTGTGGGTCGCTGCCAAGCAAAACTATTAGACATTCTTTTGCGTTCAAATAAAAGCTATACCCAAGCAACTTTTGAATCACGCTTGTCGAGTATGGTGGCAAAAAATCTGTGCAATTAACGATTATGTGATTGAATCAGTAAATAGATAAAAAACTGTTGTACTTAGTAACAGTAGCATTCAAAAAATGTAAATTTCAGTAGTTGTTGCGGTTGTAGATGCCAAAAGTTGCATACTATAGACACGTACACAAACGTATAAGACTTTTTAAAATGAGACCATTTCTAATTTCTGTTATATACTCGTGTATACTTGTGTATACTTGTTTTTCATCGAATATACCAAAAATACATTAACTAAAATAATCATAGGTTTAACATTTGTTTGAAATAAACAAAAAGAATTAAAATAAACAATGGCGCATTTAAAAGCGATGAAACGATGAAACGATGAAAATGATTTTTTGACTGATCACAGTAAGTTCCAAGTTTATACGAGGAGAGGCGAAGAGGAGGCAATCATTGAAAAAAATGATGGGTAATAAAAAAATAAAAGAAAGAAGGACTTTGTCAAGTGCACCGATTAATACCCACCAAAGGGGGATCCGGTCCCAGAGTGCTTAAAATATTTTTGCCGGTCGTCCCGAATTTTTTTATACCCTCTACCTTATAGTACAAGTATATTAAGTTTGTGCAAGACGAAAATGTATGTCATAACGAGTCGTCGGAGACTCCCCAAAGATACCTAAAGTATGATCAGGGTGACTAGAGAAGTAGATATACCCAAGTCCGTCTGTCTGTCCCTTTGAACTTCTAGTTTCAGAGATGGTAAGAGCTAGAGTAACCAAATGCTTTATTATATCACGGGAGACAAGTCTATTTTAATTTTTTGATATCGGGGTTATATGATATAGCTCCCATAGGGGTGATTCAGAGGACCTCGAAAAAAAAAAAAAAAAATGATAATTTATTTGTTCATGAAGCTATCGTAATCAAATTTGGCATTCGGGAGTTTTTTAGAGTTCCCAAGCACTCTATCAAACATTATGAAAATCGGTTGACTATATCGTATAGCCCCGATCGGTCAAAAAAACGTTTTTGGGTCCAAATTTGAGTGTTTTTTTTTTTTGTTTGTTTATGAAAATATCGTAACCAAATAAATATCTTTTGGACTTCTTAAGCATTATACTGGATTTGATTGCTTTGTGGTGGTACAGGGTATCTCAAGTTCGTCCGCGCCCGACTTTAACGTACGCCATTTTTTTAAATAAATTTGTATTCAATAAGAACTTGCGTTGGCCTCTCTCCAGTATCAGTTGTTGATAATTTACCATCTGGTACGATTGTGTGCTGTAGCTTTCAGCTCACTCCATGATTTTCCTGTTGAGTTTATTTCGCTGTACAACGTTCTTCTCCATGGCTGCCCTCTTTTCCTATTGCCTTGCGGATTCCAGTCAAACGCTTGGCGACAAACTTCTGTGGTTCTTTGCGGAGGGTGTGGCCGATCCAACGCCATTTACGCTTTTTAATGAAATTTGACATTGGTTCAATTTTACATCTTCTATGTAACTCTTCGTTGCCTATTATATTTGGTCACCATATTGCTATAATGCGTCTTAAGCATCGGCTGACAAAGGTTTGTATTTTATTTAAAAAATTAAAAAGAAATTAAAAATCTTTTGGACCGGCGTTCATACACGAATTATGAAAAATTCCTGTCTTTTTGGCTCGAGGACCCGCGGAATTCCGGTCACAAGTATGTCCCTTTTTTTCAGGCGTCTGGTGCTTAAGTAATAACTATTTTTGTTTCAATTTTATTTTCTTACTCAGTAAAAAATACAGTACAAAATACACACATTTTACATAAGAACAGAGAGACTGATAAAATTATATTTATTAAGCGTGTTTTGTCTTTTGATAAGTTATTGCTGCAATTACTCGTATATTTAAATACTAAAAGTACTAAAGGTACATAGACATTTCCCAAATTTGTATATATGTACATATATAAAAATAATATTAAAAATCTTATACTGAAAGACAAATATTTACAAAATAAGTTCATCTATATAATAAATATTTATAGACTTAACAGATAACTTTAAACATACAAACTATTAAAAACTTAGATAATCACAGTTGCTTTACTATAGTCCTTCTGTAACTAAACCAATTCCACTGAGGAGGAGAAGCGTCAAAGATGACAACGTAATTGCAGCTCTGCTTTCTGCCGGTGGCACTGCAGTCGTGCTGCTGTCATGATCAGGCACTAAAGGTACACCGTCTTCACCGTCATGCAGTTCCGGCATGTAGTCACCACAAGCCGGGAAATTCTTTGGCACAGGCGCCATTTGATTATTATCACCCACTTTGAAAACCAGGGCCATGCCAATTTCCGCATGGAACTCAATATGGCAATGGAAAAGCCAGAAGCCGGGATTGGAAGCCTCAAAGCGTATGATTGTGTAGCCACCGTCGGGCACGGTCACAGTGTCCTTAACTGGGGGGTTCACCAAATTGCGTTTAAGGAGATTGAATTGATCCAGTTGCTTTATCTAGAAATTTGCTTAAAAATAAACATTCACATGTTAAGGAGTTTGTTGATAGCTCGCTTACCATTTCTATGGTAACATTTTCACCCAGCCGCTCCAGACCCAAAACCCGAAAGGCGTTACCATGCAGATGAAAAGGATGATTTGCATAGAAGGCTAATCCCTCGTCTACTATAATAAGTTCCACTATAGCATTTAGGGGTACTTGCAGTACGTGGTGGCACTTGCAGAACTCCTGACGGCAGTCGATGCCCTGTTTTAGCAGCCCAGTCTCATTGCAAAATAGAGAATCATCGATCTTGTTGCGATCGGAGAGCAGAGTCATTGATGGAAATTTTAGCGAAATGTGGTTTAATTGTGGCGTATAGATTCGATTTTCGCTGGTTACATTTGCCTCAAAGCCGTAATATTCACTATCATGAAATTCGGGATTGTCTTTTCTATAAAAATCGTAGTAGACAAAGAACTTGTAATCTGCTTTGGGTACTAGGGTATCGGTATCGATGCCCGACTCCATATCGTAAAGTGGTAAAGCGCGCAGCTCTGCCACGGTCATGGTATCAGGATAGCCAGGTCCACGGTTCATGACATTCAGTTCAATACCCGGTGCCTTGTGTCCGTAACTGAGCGGCGCGCTGGGTTCCACAGAGGGCGCACCTTCATAGCGCAAAATGGCTACCTGGAAAGCCGAGGTAAATCGCTCATCGCAGTCCATTAAACCTTTCAGGCGCACCCAGTAGTTACCAATGGGACGAAATGCTTTTACCACAAAGTCAAAGCGTTCACCTGCGTATGTGACTATGGAGCCCACTTCGACTGGTTCAAAGTCATAGCTGTCAGAGCTGATGGCGGTCAGATTGTGATCGTCAATTGATACCACAACTGGACAGTTTAGAAATTCGGCATTGATAATGCGAAAACGGTAACGAAACCCAAAACGCACATTGTACACCTGAAGTGGTATCATTTCCAGAGGCACTTTCTCTAGATTGCCACGACGTTGCCGGGATCGTGGCTGGGACGCACTAAAGCTCGTATCGTTGCCCATCGGCAGCAGCCTAGTGGTCTTCGGTGATGCTAAGCGAGCCAACCGAGATAGCTCATTGCCTTGTTTGAAGCTTATGCGTTGGACCCCTTCCAGCGGCTGTACTATGTCAACCTCCATATTCGGCTGTGGTCTGTTAGTACTTGGTTTATCTATGGATAGACTGGGCTTCGGCTGCGTCTTCGCCTGTGGGCTCTTCGTAGTTACACTGCCTCGGAATGTACTAAGCTGCTCCTTGGCTTGCTGCCATATTTGATTATAAAACCGGCCGCGTCCATTGATAAGCACAGTATGCGGCTTGTTGTCTCCACGAGAGTGGTGATGATTTGCAAAGGTGCTAGTTCCCGGCTCACTGACCCAATCTTGCACAATCATAACATGTTCTGGCAAATCCATGTCGTAAAGCCCGCCATGTGGCTCTAAAAACCTGGGTCTACGTATGATTAGGGCGCCTAACACGCCATCGCCACGCTGCATGCCTGTGTGCGAATGCCAAAAATGAGTTCCCGCGTTGTCTGCCTTGAAATTGTATCGAAATGTGGCATGTGGCGGAATGGGACATTGTGTGATATGAGGTGTCCCATCCATATAGGGTGAATGGCGTTGATGCAGTCCATGCCAGTGAATAGTGGTACTTTCGCCTAGTAAGTTGTTTTTTACATCCACAACAATGTTATCACCCTCGCACACCTCAATGGCTGGACCCGGCATCATGCGATTGACTACGGTAATGCTGCGAATCAAACCATCGGCAATTACGCAGTGAGGACGCTCACAATCGGTCACATTTTGTGGACAATTATAACAGGCCTTGGAGAGGGTTTCGTACCATTCTACAACAAATTTATAGTGGCATGTCATGGGTGGCGCACCAACCTGGCAGTTTCGTACACACGGGTGTTGCCGATAGAATTCTTGTGTCCATGTATCTTTCGTTGGATCAGTATCTTCTAATAGCTCGTCTCGAGCCATAGGTAAGGCGCGACATATGGGACAGCAGTTGAAAGTTTCCACAAGTGCAGAAGGACAATTTGCGGGTACAGGGGGACAGTCACGCTTATACTTGTTGATAATGACGTCACCATTCTCTAAACGTCGACATTCTAGTATGGTGCAGTCAGCTTCATTGTGCCAGGACTCGCCAATATTACGCAGAGTGTTGTTGTCTCTACAATGTGTTTGCACACACTCACCGCAGCAACTGTCTGGGTATTTGCGCAGCTCAGAGCCCTATTACAGGAGTCCTCATTAGTTAGATATACCAATACTATAAATCTATTACGAATACTCACCACTTCGCAATAAAACTCACTGCAGTCTACTCGTGTTTCAACCATATGTGCCTGAGGAGTCTCACCCACGCCGGCAGCACAAGTGTAAACCAGACAAGGATCATTGGCTGGAAACCAAACAGCACCTAGTTCCTTTTGATATGTGATATTGTGCTCTTGATAAAGGCACAACGTGTTGGCTAAAATTAAAATAGATGATGATTAACCCATAAATTACAATATTTATTTATGCCCTGTACGATCGGTTCGATCCTATTCTAAGCCGTGTTGATAATCAAAAGATATTGGGACCTCTAAGATTGATGATGCTAGATTATTCGATTGTATGAATATCTGCACAAACACATGCAATTTATCACTTCTTTTTTTTTTTGTCAATTTCACGTTTTTCCCAATTAATTGAGCTTAATTGTTAAGCATATTGTCAAACTCAGATGGATTTAAATGTTTTTTTATTCGCAGCTCAAAACAAAACAAATAAACAAGCTAAGCTGTTGATTAAATTTGGCAAATGACTTTTTAAAAAGTATAAAAATCGACATAAATTCTATACGAATTAAAAACCCACGATTTAATTGGTTGTAACGGTGCTTGAACTGCACCAATAATATCCCGTTCAATTACGAAATAAAAAAATGTGTCAGTATTTGAGTATCTTATTATTCTTGTCACACATTTATTTGCTTTATAAATCAATGCACACGCCAAAAACCCGGCAAAATGTTAATCAAAAGCCCATTAAAATGCAGATCCGGCTTAAGACTTTACTAACAGCTGTGCGTTGACTAAGTTTTGTTTGCATATTCACAACTAAATATTTTAACCGTCTCTTAAGGCATTTGGGAGGGCGCGAAGAAGCTAATCTTCATAGAGGCCGACCAAAGCCTGCCCAATAAAATGTGTACAATAGAAAAATGCTCAAGAGCCAAGCAGCGCGAACGTGATCAAGAGCACGTTCTGACTTATCGCACCTATTCAGATGGTAAGGTCGGTCGGTTGATTTTTTTTTATTTACTTAGAAATTACTAATTACGATAATAATTCTAAATTGAGAAATCGTTAGTTTTATGATAGTCTAACGACGAATACACGTGATATAAATCTGCTCAAAGGCTTTAAGCATGAAAATTAATTTTATTAGTTTGTACTAGGGAATTGAATCGTGCGGAACCAGAAATCTTGAACCGGTTCAAATATCTCAAAGAAGATACTGCGGCTTGGAAGATCGGTACCTTCTCTCTTTTTTGTTTTTTTATTTTATTATTTGTAAAATTATAAACTATAATAAACACTAGTTGAACAGTTTTAAATTAGTTTGTACTAATGGACCCATATACACACGTGAATACGGTTTTTACCCATAGTTCACATCATATTACAACATATGTACGTAAAAATTGTGTAAGTATGCGTATTTTTTGCATTGTTTGGATATTTAAGTATAAAATTATCACCAGTTGGTCATGTAGCTTTGGTTTGAAATGCCATGATTTTTTTAAGCCGATTAGAGTCGGACTTTCCCTACTTTGTTATACTCTATAAGTGATCATTTAATTCAATGCCTTTAATTTCAGCGTTCTTTCTTGAAAGTTTTTTGGGTGAGTAGTTTAAATCTGCTGCAAGAAACTAAGCGTTGTTTTCGAAAAAAGAAAAAAAAATATTACACTATTATAAAATACAAGCGAGCGTTTCCTTTTTCTACCAATCTGTTGTCCCGATAAATTTAAAAAACTTTTTAATTTTTCATATGCTCATTTGATTTTATTTACAGTTCAGTTCTTACATGTTATCAGCTGTTTTCTTCGAATAAAAGGCGTCTCGGCCACAAGGACATCCAGACTAATCTAGACAGTTTTGGGATATTAATTATTTCCTTCTAGGCTAAGCACACAATACAATTTTACTATCTTTATATAGGGTGGGCCATCTGTTGGTTTGTTTGTTAATTGCATTTTATTTGTATATTTTCCAAACAAAATGGACAAACATACTACATACATATATACCAAATGCAAGGCTGGTTCTACAGGCCCGTATGCGAACATCGTAATTTTCGATGATTTTTTTTGACTAAAACTCATCTGGCTGTTCTCCCATCCATTAAACGAATAAGCGACACTGATAATGGTTCGTGGGCTTCAATTGTTGAGTCATTTGTAAGCGTGTAAAAGCAGATCCGCATGCATAATTGGACGAAAGGTGGCTCTAGCAAGGTTTAATTCTTGCCAAATATCAACTATTCCTGTAGTATGCCTGTACCACTTTTACGCGTTGTTCGGTTGAGTAGTTTTGAACTTGACGTATATCGAAGAGCATCTACTTTGAATGGGTATGTTCCGAATTATGAGTGTTTAACAACCAAACCAACAGAGGGCCCACCCTATATATGCACCTTCTACCACCAATCGACTTTACAGGGTATAACAAGTTTCTGTCTGAAGCTGTTAAGCATATAAATTCTTTCAGTCGTCCAAGTTTTGTGGACGTGGCTTGCATAGTACATATAATAATTTTTTATTGCTTTATAAATAATGGCATTTATTATTTTATACTTTACGCTGACCTCAAGTTAAATCCAAGAATGTGTTATAATATAACTCTATTCATTAGTCGGATATTACTACTCTCATAAAAACAATCCAACTTCTGACCGACCTTCTGTTTTGGTCTTTGAAAACAGATGCCCCGGACGGACGAACACAGCTTCATCGATATTATTTGTCGTCTGAATCATTTCGGCATAATTTTAAGATGTAACACTGATAATATCTGCTTTCTTAGTTTTCAAAAAGTTATTTGCAAGAATTATAAAAATCGGGGCCAATGGGGCCATCCACGGATAGGCAAAGTAAAATTTTCGTTATCTATTTTAATATTTTCCATGTGTGGCTGTGGGACTGTGGGAAGAGTATGTCATTTTTAGAGTATTTCAAAGAAAAAGTATGGTTATGCTAATGCAGCCAATATTGGCCAAGGTCGTTTGTCAAATTACTAAAACTCTGTTTAACTCTCAATTGTTAGTTGCATTTTTTTCACACGTTGTTATTACAACTTGATTAGCATACATGTCAATTATAAAAGATACTTACCCGTTGCTTCGTTTATAGTTTGAGAGCCATTGGCGTTACTCCAAAACTGCGACTGCACCAGTAACAGACAGCCTAACAGATGCAGCCCTGTTATTTTTCTGTTGTACTGCATTCTGTGAATATTTTGGGCCTGCAAGAGCAAAATAGATGACGTCACAAATAAAAAAGATGTCGCTAAAAAATCAAATATTTTATAATTTTTAAATTTTGACTGTTTTTGTTTACGTTACGCTCATGTTGCCATAATTATGGCTTACGTTTTTTAAAATTATGGTTTCTGTTGTCTGCCGAACTGCAAAATCAAATACACGTATAAAAAACTGTCTGCGGAAATATTTTAATAATCGTTTGTAATTGCAGTTATTTTTTCTGTTTGTTTGGTTTTAGTTTTTTTTTTACGGATGAGTTTTGGTGCTGTATTGAATTGTGACGCGGAAGTATTGGCTGTTCGATTATAATGGCCTATAAACAAGACAAGTTTGTTAATGAAATAAAAATTTAATTAACCCTGAACCATAAGGCCAAGGGTACAATAGTTTTTACAATGTATGTAAAAGAAGGAAGGTAAAATGGAAGTTGTAACTATAAAAACTTGTTTCAGGGGATTATGAGCTCTTGTATCGATATGTTGGATTCTGCATATTTAATGTGGTACCGATTTTATCTTGGGAGATTCTCAGTGGGCATCCGAAGTACGGGAATGGTTTATTTCGAGACCACGACACAACACATTTCGTCTCTGTTTCGTAGTCATATGTTCAAGACCATTAACCGGTACTTCCGAATCAATTTGAATTTGGTCTTCAAATAGGCCTGCACTCAAACAGCTATCCTGACTCTATATTTATCTCAGTTTATGGACCAGAAACTCTACAGTACTATGGCACAGGTAGATGCCATGGTACAAAGTCCTTAGGCCAGACGTTAATCGTATTAAAAGAAATTCGTAGCATTAATCATGTACTTGCACAAGAGTTTGTTATATTTACTTACCGAAAAATATATAAACTAACATTTTCTAAAGAATTAAGGCCCATACGCAGTTCGAAAATTTTCGCACGGAATGATAAAACTTTATATAAAAAAAATGTGGTACAGTCGAAGCGGTGCCCGACAGTGGAATACCCCCCTGTTACTTTTTGTCACGAAAAATTTTTCCTGCATATTACTTTCCAATTTGAATTTTTTTTTTTGGTGAAATTCGATATTTATACCTATAAGTTCCCTAAATTTGTAAGTTTCAAGTTAGTATGTTGAGGGGTGTAGTAGAAAATACGGTAAATCGTTTGCGGGGGGTGGGGGGACCGCATCGATAAAATTTGGATGTGAATTTGTTCATTAGAGTCACAAGAATCAGCTTTCTAAAAATTGTGATTCTAGGTCACTTGTCACTATAATTAAGAAGAGTCCAATTTTGACGCAGTTTAAAGGCAAGGGTGGTGAAATTTGTAAATTTATGACTATAACTTTTGCTGTATTTGTCCAATTTTGTTCATTTTTTACACACAGATGCATGTAACCACAACGCATCGCTCTGTTAAATTTCAGATGAAAATATGAAACAATGTGGCTAAAAACCGCGAAATTTTACTGTGGGGGAACGGGGGAAGATATTGACATGATTCAACAAACTTCATTTTCTGAGGAAATATGCGCACCAGCTGGTCAAGTTTCGTGTCTCTAGCTCTTATAGTCTCCGAGATCTAGGCGTTCATACGGACGGACGGACGGATAGACGGACATGGCGCAATCGCTATCCGAGGTTATGAAAAGCATTTTGGTATGAAGGACTTGGGGTCTGCCACACCTCCTTCTGTCCGTTACATTCATTGCACAAATCTAGTATACCCTTTGTACCTATAGGTACAGGGTATAAAAATCCCAAATGTGGTATGCGTATGGACCTTTAAGTCTGAACACACCAGAAAAATTGCAGGGTGTTTATTTGGACTTAACTTACGTTTTCCAATAGGATGACCTCGATACTTATTATGCTTCAAGGACTCCATAATTAGATTTAAAATCAAATTCTTTGTGATAGAGTAACTATAGGCTTATTGTAAGCTCTATTTTACGACAATTTTTAAATAAAAAACCAATCCAAAATGGCAAGTTGTGTTAAACTGCATACTGCCTTGTTTTCCCGAAAAGGATGTTACCCCTGGACACAGAGATGAGGGAAAAGAAAAAAAAATGGTGGCACATCTTTAATATCCATGCATATCTCTATAAAACGTAGCTACCTATGCGTTAAATACAGTGGCTATATCGGTCTGGTTAGGTCCCCGATGAGTTGCAGATTTCTTCTATGCTTTTGGATGGGCCTATCTTGGTCCATCATTCCGTTTTCAACGCGAAAGCCTTTTTATATCATTCAGCATTGAAATATGCCTATTTATGACCCGTGTGACCTGCAATCATTCAAGCCGAACCCTACTTATTTATTTTCAGCTTCTGACAATTTTCTAAACATCTTTCGAAATAGTCCATTAGTTGGATGCTATTCAATTGTATTGTACTGCACGTACAAATTTAATTAATTAGCATGCTCTCATACTATATGCCAATCTCTAGGTGAACATAAAGAATCTCTCTGGCAGGGATAGACCAGCAGCAGCCAAGGCTGGAGCACACATAGACTCACAAATGTACAGGAAAATGCGAGCAAATTGTGAAAAGCAAAGAAAGCGAAAAGAATAAATGCTTAAGAGAGTGAGAAAGTGAAGAGAGCTTGGTGCTAACATTTATGGGTCCATAGCGTATTACGTCACTTAGACAGATTTAAAGATTTATGCACTACATTTTTGGAGCTGGGCGTAAGGTGATTTTGTTAATTAACTGAAATACGTCGAAGTATGCGGCATATTACGGGTGTAAGGAAAATCTAAAATAAAGTGAAAATATTTTAAATTTCAAAAGCCTGGTTTTGTATTAATTGTCAGTATTTAAATAGTTGTTAAACAGTTTAAAGCAGTTCATTCATTATTGATGTATATGCTGCACAAAAGTTTAATTAATATCTCTGTTACTCAATTACTTTTTAATTTGACACAAAATATTCTTAATTATACATCTGTATCTTGTCTTATGACAGATATATTTCTCAAAAGGTTGTGCAAAGAGTCACGTTGGTTGACTGGCTCACAAGCTATATAACTAAGTATTCTTTTTTTTATTATAGCAAATTAAAAATCCCCAGAGCTAAAAAATCACATTTCACGTAAATCAACCTTAACGCAGTCAATGCGTGGGGAAATTAACACCGCACTAAAGTATATCATATATTGTAAAATATTTACAAAAACCAAAACAATATTTTGCTAGAATATATTCATACTAACAAGTTTTTATACTTTTGCAGATGTCATGATAATTTTGGTATAATATTCGAAAATTAACATTAGTTTCGATTTTTGTGGAATATCTTTGGCGTCGTTACAATTTTAAGTTGCTTAACAGGTTTTTGTCTTTTAAGATATGAATCATCCATGACAATTTAAGAGTAATTGACAATAACTAACATCATCTTGGTTACCTGCAAAAAATGTCAAAGATTGCAGACAAAGTTTATTTTTGTGAGTAATCCGTTCGTATCCCAGCCAGGGGTCATCTTTAAGAATTTCATATATTATTAATAGTTTTTAAATATTCCATAAAAACTTAAACTGTAGATCCAGTTTGTATTCAATTTGTTATGCAAAGTTCCGTGTCATAGTTTGATGCCCTGCCATGGTAACTTTTATTTTTTACGCATTTAACCCAAAAAATTGCATAATACTCTTGCCAGTATTTTTCCTTTTTTTTTTTTTTTTTTTACCATTTACATACTTATATACCTATAATAACTGGCTTTTTGTTTGTGACTGCTGTATGAGAGCTTGTTTTGATTTATTGGTCATTATTTATCTTCTTGGTCGTTTTTGTACAATGTGGCGCTACAATTAGTCGAAGCTCTTCTCTGGTTTTGTCCACTATGTATCTTTTTATTCATTCATTTATTGTGTATCTTTTTATTGACATGCTGCAAGCTTGTTGAGGTAGGTAACAAAATAAGAGCGTACGTATCATAAAAAATGTGATATAGGCGGTGCCCGACAATGGGATACCCTACACCCTTTTTTTTCATAAAAAAATGAATTTCTTACTTTATTAAATTTGAACCCATTTTGTTGGTAATTCACAATATTTGCCAAATTATATATAATATAGCAAAATTTATATAAATTGGATTTTTTATTGTGGTTTAAAGGCAAAGGGTGGTAAAATTAATATGTTAATTTTTTTCCACTAGTATTTATCCGATTTTTTTTTTATTTCAGATACAAATTTCAAATTGTGAGATTCGACCGACGATAACGTGGAGAAGATTTCGACTCAATTTGACAATCTTCCCTGAAAGAGTGACTAGGCGCATCTTTTGGCCAATCGCTACCCTAGGCAATGGCATGAACAACTTACGGTCTTCTACGACCTCATTTGCTTGTTTCATATATTTGACATACATAAATGGAATACTCTATACACCCTATGTGTACAGAGTATAAAAAGAGCTGTGTGGCGGTATCTCTATAAGCCGATTAATTGCGTTAACGATGTTTTAGCTATTTCATGGAATTCGTAAGCGGAAGTTGTGTTGACATGTCTTCAAAGGGGGAATCCCTGTCATAAGCCCTATTGTTGCTGAAGCTTGCTATTTTTTTTCCTTTACGATGTTCTGGACCATTAAGTCCGGTTCATTTATGTACAAAAACTTCAAAACACAATCAAATCATTGTTTCTTTGAAACCAAGTTTAGTTGAAACTGCTGGGGCCTTTTTGGGGTCATGTCTTAGCCAAGTTAAGCTAGTACGTGCTAACAGCAGCGATAGATACAAATGTGAATAGTTTGCTTTTTTCTGCGTGCCTGTGTTTATATTTATACGAATTGAAGTTTTGTACAATTAATAGTTAAAAACACAAACATACATAAATCTTGTAGTTTGTTTGTTGAACATTTTTCTTTTATCACGTTTTTCAAATAAAAATCCAAATTTAGACACTGATATTCAAGGTCTGTGTTAAAAACACAAATTGTTATGTATTTTTCTTTATTTAATTTAAAAGCAAGATTTGAGATTAAAATTTAAAGAATCAATTCAATGACATGTACTTTTATTTTTTACAAAACTTCTTAACTCTTGTGTAAAAAATTTTTCTTTATGTGTACATATTTTAATACAAATAATTTAAGATAAATATAAATAATTGATGCAAGCAAAACAGATGGAGTTATACATTTTTTTGCTTCTAAAAGTTTTGCCTATTTAAAGGTAGATATATTTCTTTGTCGTAAGCAAAGAACACAACTTGAGCATTACACAATATTGTTTAAATTAAACTCACATCACATAAAAAATAAGGTAGATTTCTGGTTTTTATGGTCAGCCGATTATTGCTTTGTTTATACAATGTTTATGAACTGCAATCGTTTCAAGAACATTGCTTTAAATTCAGTTTATTCGCGACTTTTACTTATCACAAGCCCGAGCAAGATAATATCAAAAAAATGTCTAACACAAGGCATGCAATTTTAAGTATATTTATATTTACAAAGATTAGAGTGGATGAAGCTGCACATAACACAAAATTGTGTACTGTACTGTACTGTACTTCAGCTAATTTCTAATAATTCTTCACTTTTGCAGCCCTACTGTTTGAGAGTCACAGGCACGCAACGGAAAGGACTTATCGTATCACGCAAAACCGACTTTGAGCTCACGTCGTGCATGCGCATAGCTCGCCGAATAGATCTCTACTAACTCAAGTCAAAGGCAACTAAAGCTCTTTTGAAGACCCAAAACGCGCTAAAACAAAATATCTCAGCTGATAACAATTCAAGTTGCCAACTGTCGGCATCGGGTATGGGGTATGTTCGTATTCCCTCGTGTCGATCAGCTAACAGCTAAAAGCGTCACGTGAGAGAGCCAGATTGAGCACTTGTTGCGCAGCAGCAACCAACCGGAGACGGAGACGGGAGACGGTTGTTGACATTGGACTGAGGCGGCAAGTTTTTGAATTTTAATAGAGCCGTTGTTCTTTCTTATTTTTTCTTTGGAAATGTGCTAACATGTTTTATTTAATATCGAGGAGCTTCCCTTTTGGTAGCTATCGACTGATAAGAATTTTTGGTTCAACTATTTTTCGAATGAGAGGGTGAAGGCGAGGAAATTTGTGTGTCTACGCACTGTACCACACATGTTTTGCATTGGCCGCCGCTGGTATGGCAAATTTGTAAATCGACGATTTTAATAACGCCACTTGCCTAAAATTTAAAGACGATCGGAAAGTATTTGATGGTTGCGGAAAGGTCAAAGGTCATAATTTTCACTTTTTCCGTTTTTGACTGTATATCGTGAAATGTTGCGAAAATGGCTATTCTATTGTTCCCTAGCCTTGTCGGGGTCGTTTTGTAGAAATTCTTGACTCGGATCTCAGAGACTATAGGAGACTATAAGTTGGTCGATTTATGTCGACATCATGTCTTGTTCTTCTGTACTCTATAAAAGATACCAAGTCAAAATTTGACTCAGCAAAACATCTCTTTACTAGGAAAAGTTTTAGGTAAAAGTGTGACTTTCTGTAAACCCTTTTTTGAAGAAGCCTATAGTCACCAAACTGGTATGTAGCGTCATGTGGACTAAAATATAAAAGCTACAAGGTGGCGCAAAAGAAATCACCCTATTGGAAGATGCCTCATTTTTGTAAATGGCCGCCAATATCAAATCTGTTTTGACATTTGTGGACTAGACAGATACAGAATACAAGTGAATAAGCCATGGAGCGATACACTCCCCAAGAACGCGGAATAATTGTGTCTATTTTTTTTGCGTAACAATTCGTCTGTGGTGTTGGCGCAGCGCGAATTCCGTCGCCGATTTCCCGGCCGTCAGACACCAACTGCGCAAACACTGCGCCGTTTAGCCACTAATCTTGAAGAGTATGGGACCACACGAGACGTTGCCAAGAGTGGCCGGCCCCGGAGCGCCCGTTCTGCCGAAAATATCGCCGCTGTAGCCGAGGACGTCGAAGTGAGCCCCGAAACATCGACCAGACGACGTGCCACGCAATTGGGCCTCAGCCGGCGGTCCCTGCAACGAATTTTGGTCATTTTTTGTCAATTTTGGAATTTCATTTAGAAAAAAAATAAGAGCCAAACAACATCGGATGACTTCTTTTGCGCCACCTTGTATTTTTACCACCCCATAGTCCACCCGCAAAATTTGTTTAGTATATATAACCATAACCTACCTGTTAGAGAACTCCGGGAGTTACAGGCAAAAAGAGCCTACTTAAACCACATTGCTTAGAAGATTCTTTAGTGCAAATTATTTTTGTTACTTTCTG
Source organism: Chymomyza fuscimana (assembly GCA_949987675.1). NCBI lineage: Eukaryota > Metazoa > Arthropoda > Insecta > Diptera > Drosophilidae > Chymomyza > Chymomyza fuscimana. The sequence continues at coordinate 61,767,451 of OX465088.1, forward strand.
TGAATAAGATACAATCACCACAGTTACAGTTTTAAGTTACATCCTGTACACGGCAGACTTCCCCACAGACTACGAACTAACAACATCTACGTTTTCTGATGATATCTTAGTCGCTCCAGATGCCCAGTAACTGGCTCCCAACCGAATAGCTGTGGAAAGATGGCTTGCAGATTGGCGCATACAAAAATTTAAGCTTAAAACAAAAGAATGTGCTCCGTACTTAAACCAACCTATGGTTCCGTGTTATGGGGCAACACAAGCAGATCCAATATTGACATGCAGCGAGCATAGTCTTAGATCCTAAGAACAATTACGGGGGCACCGTGGTACTTCCGGAACGAGGATATTCACAGAGACCTTCATGTTAATCTCGTAAAAGAAGAATCTTTTTAGGGCCGTTTAATATAAATGCAATTCACTTATTAATTGTAAACTAAATTAGAATAAGATTTGAATAAATATTGTGAGTCCATTAAGAAAAAAGTAGAGATGCAATAAATACATAAAGAATTAAAAAAAAAAAAGTTGAATAGGTTTGATTGTCTTACCAGCTATATATATGTACATATGTATATAATCCTAGCCAGTATAGCTGCATGGATTGCTCCCCGGGTTTTTTAAATAAATTCGACTATTAAACATTAAAATCGGAGTGTAAACGAAATTTATAAGATTTCCTAAAAGAAGAATACAACAAAAGAAGAGATAATGTTTTTTGAAGAACACAAAACAATTTGGAAATGTTACTATAATCAGAATCCCAACCACACAAAGTTACAACGAAGTTTTTGTCTTGCATGGTATGGTAACAAGAAAATGAAATGAATTGAGCTCTATTATGAATACTTCGCTTCGGTGTTGTCAACTGCTTAGCATAATTGTAACTTGTTGAAATATTTATCTTCCACACAATGCCCGTGTTCGAACATAACAATTTAATTGAAATTGTGCCGCTGTTTTTTGGTCTGTTTGCGCTTGAAAAACGATAATTTTAATTTTTTTTTAAATGTGGGATGAAGTATAGCAGGAATCTTACACTATTTATTGAAAAGGATCAAGAAAATCAGTTGACGTCTTTGCATATCTTTTAAAAGATCAAACTTCATCTTTTTCTGAATGATAACATAAGAAGTATAGATTTAAAACGCTCTAGTTAAATCACTAGTACTACAGACGATGATAACACCAGCTTGCAGTAATAAATGTCCTCACAATGGGGAGCTACAACCGCAAACGTAGTCGAAAATGTTCTCCAGCTGTGCTAAATCGATTCCTTACCTTCCCATCCTTTAAAATTTTACTGGCACATTCATGGACTGTTCTTAAAAAGTTTGGACAATTTTGTCAACTTTAAAAAATGAAATACAAGTAACGAGTGCTACTAACATAACAATTATTATTTCCGGCATCATTTCAATATACATATATATTTTTAAGGTCTTTTTCGGTCAGAAACAGGCAAAAGAAAGAGATGAGCCAAAACATGCATATAGTACCATGGCTCTTTTTGTCACTGTGTTTTATCAATTGGCAAGCTCCCGTCCTTATAACATCAACAATACTCAACTTTTTTCCATAAATAGATTTATGTGAGCCTAATAAAGAATACTGAGATTTTCTGAAAACAACTATCCTATTTACACTGCAAAACAATTGAATGAATACTTCAACAACATTAAATGTATCAATAAGAAATTTAACATTTTTAATAGTTGAAATCGAAAAGAACTCCAGATTTTTTTCAGTGTGTCGAGCAGGATTATTCACCACGGACAGCGGACAGCGCGAGGCACGCATACTAAAAAAGCTTCACTCAATCGACTTGCGCTCAATAGCCGATTCTTACTCTCTCTCTCTCTCTCGTTCTCTCACTGTAACTCTCGCCATCCCGGCAACTTTGGATTGCAGCATCCCAAAGATGCGGCATCTGGCAGCTTTGTCATAGCTGTCCTCGGTAGGTTCAACATTGTTTTCGTCCTTTGCGTTTAGTTCGGTCTTAGACGCGCGTGCGGCAACATCAGAGCTTTGGTGGCCAAAGAAAGCCTAAGGCGGTTACAACAAACAGTCGAAGTTTAAAAAAAAAATGAAATGTGTTAATATGCCATTGTGGGCACAATGACAGCGGGGGGCTGTGTGCGAGTGCGTAGAAAAGAGTGCATCTAAGTTCCCGATAAGGTTTATTGCGAACTACAGGTGTGTGTACGCGTATGTGTCGGTGGGTTAAACGAAGTGAGAGTGTCAAGATTTGTTTTTTGGTGCTGCCACGTAAGTTGCAGAACTTTAATTCTGCAATGTGTTAAAGTTAGACCCAAATAAAAAGAAGAAAATTGTGTTGTTGTTTGCTAAAAGTTTTTGCCGAAAAGGATTAAATAGCTCAACATTTCAAGAGGTAAGTTGTAGAATAAACATGAGACTCATTTAGCTGTATTTTTGTTTTAGGGTTTCAATGCGTTGGATTAGGATTTAGTTCGTGTGCGAAAATTTTTTATATTTTTTTTGTAAAAATAACATGTTTTCTCGGGAGCTATAATATAAAGTCAGTAAATTTTGGGTAGGCTTTTGTGTCAGCTTGAATTTATGTAGGGTATTTTGGATACTTTTTATTTTTTATAAATGATGGGTACCCATTTTTTTGTTGAACGTTTGAATGTTATTGCATTAGCGAGTTATCATTCTTTATCTAGTTGAAAGGCAACTACATTGGTGCGGGCTATCTATCCATTCCTTTCCAAGAGTTTTAGCACCTGAAGACATTCATTGTTCATTGAACTGACACTGGGACAGATTTATGAGTAGTTATAAAATTTTACAAAGTTGTCAACATATTCGAAATTCATTTTGTTTTGCAACTCTTATTTTAAAGGGTATTTAAGAGGCGCATCAAATCTGTTTCCAATTATGACAATTATGTCATATGTTATGACTCATAAAAATAGTCCTTCCAGATATATACTGCCTGTTACACCGACCGACGAAACAAGGTAAATATAATAACCCTAGGTTGAATAGAAACGAGACAAGATTAATTTAAAAAAAAGTGTATTTCATTTTCGTTATTAAAATTTGCAGATAGCACTACATTTTAGTTGAATATTTTAAAAAAGTTTTCCAGTCAGGATTTTAATACATGTATTCAAATAGTTTCCCTAGTGTCCATAGTTCGTTGAGTCAAAAAGGTTTATTTATGACCTTCAAGTTTGGATTGGTGGTGGTCGCGACAGTTTGGGACAAGCTTTAAACTTCTGTTGCTGTCATTCAGCTCCCTTCTATTGGCCCATTGGGGGCCTTCAAAGGTTTTTTTTTTTTCATTATTTTTTTTTGTGTGTACTGTCAGCCTCTGTCACTTTTTATAGGACAACGACATAAACATAACGACCAAAAATAAAAAAAAGTATCTTTGTAGTGGAACAACCGCACACAAATGTAGCCCAAGTTTTCCTTCCATGCATTTATCAAAAGTTTTTACGAGAAGCTCGTGAAAACGCATTAAAGTGGTCCAAATCCGTTTCTCTGCAGCACTTTGCTCATGCACTGTAATTGAGTTATGTCGCAGAGTATTTCTAGGACGTCATAACTGAAACAGGGCCAAGACAGTGCTCTGCATTTTTGCAGCAAACGTCAAAGCCCCTTATAAACACAGACCACGAGAAGGTCCCAGGAACCGAGACGATGGAGGGCTTAAACTTGGAGTTTGAGGGCAACTGCGGTTGATTGAAACGACTCTGCCAATGTAATTAAGGCGATTCTTCAGAACAAAAGAAAACGCAGCACTGTCATTTTAATGGCCAACAAAGACACAAACGTGGCCATAAAACTAGTCCCAGGTCTTACCCCTTACCCTTGTTGGCTGCCTTGACCGTTCACTAGTCTCTTCGACTCCATGTTGACAAACCAGAATTAAGGCATAAACTACATCTGCGCAGATTATTGCACGTCGTGAGTTTTACGAGCGTGGCAGTGCGTTTCTAATGGGCCTTGGTTTCGTCCACAGTGAGGTGGCTCACATATCATAACTGCAGTGCAAGAGTGGTTGACTTTAGTTCTCGTAAGTATTTGAACTATATCCAAATAGAACCGAGCGTTACTACAACCGTGCCGCGCATCTGGTCGTATACGCAATATGAATATTTAATAAGAAAATTGCAAAATGACTTGGCAGTTGTAACAGACGCTGAAATTATAGCGTCGCCAACATATCAAGAAATAATTTCAGCGACAAATTCAAAAACTTTGTATAAGAATATCAAAGTAACTAGATAGTATGTATTATATGGGTAATTCAAATTGATGGTGTAACGAGCACTAAATATGTAATTATAATGCAAATCTAACTTTTAGTTAGACTTGGAAATTGTTAAGAAAGTTCTATATTTGGGAGCACTCTGGCGATATTTTAGCATCGTTTGTTTCGAATAATACTTATTTATGTTCCACTGTATAATCTTTCCTAGTTTTAATCTATATCGTGCATAATATAATTTCAACGCTATTATTTAACAGGCCTTGACATTTTGTTTTAGCTTTTTATTGTGGAAAATGTATTTGACCTTTACTCCAAATGATTATCGACAAATTCCATTAAGAATTTTTGCATTGTCCTCGGTCCTTAATTTAACTGAGTTACGACTGTGGCTTGCACATGTCAATTATTTTACTTTCACTGCTCTTTGTTTTTTATAGTTCGAGCCTTGCATTGTTTCATAAAACCCTACAAAAAAATATATTTTTTGTTGTTTCTGGGTAATGGGTTGTTAATGCGTGTGGGAGGATATATTTTTGTTATAAATAGAACAAAAAGTGCAGTCATTTTAATGAAAGCAAAGAAAGGACAACAGCGACAAGGTCTAAGTGGTGAGAAAGGTCTAAGTGTCTTAAAGGTTTTAAACAGGTTTTTAATGCAAATAAAATTAGATAGCATTTGCGAACAAAGATTTTCTTAGTTCAAGTTAAACTATAATATATATGCCGAACTAATTTATTATTATTATAGATGCGGAATTGCGGAATAAAATCAAGCTAAAAACCCACTTCAGATTATTATATGTAATTGAAAAAAAAACAACTTTAACATCGATATCGACTATCAATACTTGGAAATTCGATGCCTCTGCTTTGGTCTTGTTAATGTTGCAACCATACATACAGATGGACGTCTTATACGCCTTTAGGCTGTTAAAAAGTACATTTCAAAAATCTGTTGTACCCTCGACCCATTGGATACAACGTGTTACCAATTCTCACTCTTTTGTTGCCATTTGTAAAAACGATAAAAAGTCGAAAAAGGTTTTCGCGCGACTACTATTTCTGACCTTTGCACACCATAAAATGTAAATTAATAAAATTATTAAGAATCAGCATATAGGGCGGAAAATATATATTCCCTGAATCTTAATGTAAATGAAAAAGAGCAGTGACGATAAGAACATTTTTTCAAAATGTTCAAATCGGCACAATTTAAAGTTCGCCTACAGCCGGTCTTGACTTGTTCGAGTGGGCGTTGAAAGGTTTAGGGGCTGCTCCAACCCGTACCCCCAGTTTCACTGTAAGTTTGTCTTAGTATGCCACTATGTCCTTTGCTGTTCATTTCATAGCCTTAGGCGACACAGCCTGCTTGACTGTCATTGACAACAGCTGCTTTCATGTCTGTGACCTACTACTGATTCGGTGTAGCCTACTTTCCGGCGTCGCTGGAGTAACCACTCTCAGAGCTCCTACCAATATTTTCCGACCTTGACGAGTGCGTGCTTGTTGCATTTTTACCATGTAGTCTATATGTTTGCTCATGTGACAGTATGTCGTTGGCACAATTAAGTGCAAGAAAAATACTTTTGAAAATTTAATTAAGCAGTATGTTATGTGCATAATTGTCTACAAGTATAAATACTATGGAAATATGAAATATGCCTGAGAAATGTTCAAAATCATGTAATACAATGCTGTAGACGCGATTAGATATCGGCCATATTGATAAGATGTTGCCACAACAAAGTTTTTAAATGAATTCATGTTCAAATCTGGGCTGATATCTGAACAAGTTTTAATTTGATACAATCAAATATATTACAAGCATACCTATATATCATGAGCAACATGCTGATGATAAAATATTCCGAGTTAATAGGCATAAACCAGTTGCAAATTATTAAAGATTTGTGGAATACATGGCAGAGGTAGAAAAAGGCGTGCATGATCACCTCGGCACTCAATTCGAGATGCACATGATCTCTTAGAGCAATGGTCCATCCATTACATCATTACTATTAAATACATTTCGACCGACCAATTATAGGTAATATGCATAAACATGGAACCGTCCAGGACAATGCTTACTGGATCATACCTTCAGTGATGATCCTTTCACAGTAACTACAAAGCAGCAGGCTTATCATATTAGCATCATCCTTTTACCTTGGTACATGTAGGTTAAATCCAGAAGTGAGCGTGGCAACCCACATGCTTTTCATATGTATCAATTTAGAAAAGATCGTTTGTCCGTATGAACTTCTAGACCTCCGAGAGCTAGAGACACCGAATTTTACCAACTTTTCCAGTCACAGATAAATATTGTAAGTAAGCTAGAGAATTAATAGCCACCCGGTCGAATTTACTAAAAATTGTATACTTTAAAAGTTATATGCAAAAATGCATTCAAAACCCGATTTCAGAAATTTTGTGTTTTTGAGAGTTTTGGGCACACATTTCCGACTATAGTTTGACTCTACTTTTGAGAGAAAACAAAATAATGAAAAAATACGAATGGGTACAGATTTTGTGATTTCATATGTGCGACTGTATTTTGAACAATGTCCTTTTTCACAAAAATAGCCATAAAAAAAAAACAAGCCATGGCAGGGCAAATCTGAAATCGGGTTTTGCATACTGAAACAGCATAACTAACATAAAATATAAGTTTCATCTCCGGAGAAAAATCATAGTCAACTAGTCTTATTAAAGGGCATCTGAAAGACGGCTGCGATGGACTGAAACGGTCGCCATTTTTACTGAATGGATGTGAATACAAATAAAAACTCTTTTTAATATATTTGTTTTTTTTTTTAAAGTAGTCAAATTTTGAAGGTTGGAATGATAATCATTACAATTCCATTTACTAACATCACTTTTGAGCTTATTCAGATTTTTCCACAAAGATTTTTAATAAATAAGTCAGTTACAAATAAAGCTTCTTCAATATACATATAAGATGCGTAAACAAATTTGTTAAAATGGCCTTTAAAAGCAGGAACGACCTAGGTAAACACAAGTTTGGAGCTCGGCGCCCAAAAACCAAACAAAATTATTTTAGCCAATAGAGAGCGGAGGGTGTTGAAATACTAGTGTGGTTTGGTAGTATTTAAATTTATATAATAGGTTGTTTACGTGTAGAAAATGTCAGGGCGATACGAATATTTACTTTTAATTAAAAATGACAGACAATAAACGAAATAAATACATAATATGTATATACATATGTGTGAGAAAATAATTTTTACATTATCGAGATAAAATAACAATTTTGTTAAATTAAATTTATGGCGAAATTCTTGAGAAGGACAGTTATTAGCAAATGCTGTTCGGCTTTGGATTCAACTATAGGAACTCTAACAATTAAAAGGAATTTACATGAAACAGTATACAGTAACCTCAACCTTTTTCCATGAACTTGATGCGATGAGGTTTTGGTGATCCGAATATTTTTTTTTTTAACAAATTACGATAGTTTCTTAAATTGAAGTTAATTAATTGACTTTTTTTCTGCCCTATGCTCAGACTTGGAGCGACATCTTGTATTCATACATCATATCATATCAAGGAAATAAAAAAAAAAAATTTACTTTTTAACGTTGAATATATTTTGATCACTTTGTACGTAAATGACTGTTGCGAATGCGGGCATCAACTGAAAACATTTAAATAATGTAGCCCTGCCAACTCTTGATGTGGTCACCCTTTTAGTTTTGCAACACTACCGATATTAAAATATTTAAATCGAGATTTGGGTTGGCACGACGCGTTGCTTCGGATTTATGCACAAACGAGAACGGCAGAATTTTAAATATCAGAAAAGATACGTCTTAAAAAATTTTCTCACATCACTCTACCGACTTTTTAAATATAATAAACTTTACTTTAAAGGGTCTAGCTGGATAAGGTACTGGAAACTGCCCCAACGATTTTTGAAAACTAATGATGCAGTTCGATGCATATTGCAAAAATAAAAAATTTTTGCAAAATTTCAGTTTTTAAACTTAACGCGTTACGGCTTCATGGGCCCATTCATCAATGGGATATCCCAAATATGGATAAAAACTAGTCGATTGTCGATGTAAGGCCATCAGTTGCAACCGAATATTTGCAGATCTGATACGTGAAAAGATGTTATAAAATTGTAACAGGCATTTTATCATCGTTTTGTTAAGGGCACCTGAATGTGGTCGTGGCCCCTTGGCAACGATCCGCACCCAAGTTAATTCAAGATATCTTCTTCTTTTGTTCCTTTAACAGAACACAAAAAAATCGCATATTATCTATAAATTATTTTTGAGCTAAAAAAAAATAAAATTGATTTCTCAGAGGGACAATAATACTACAAAATACTAAATTACCTCAATTCGTATAAAGAAAAAAACATTCTTTGAGTTTATGCAAGGTGCAGATTATGGGTTGCAGCTCATACTATATATATATATATGTATATCTAGTATGTATAAACCAGAATGTATTTTATTATAAGTCACAAGCGTTATGTGAAAGTGTGTTAGTTCGAGGAGTTGCCGCTCCTAAAGGAAATGAAAAGAAAATGCTTTTCCGAGAATGCCTGCCGATGCCAAGTGCAGAGTGCAAATATTTCTACATGTCAAACATAAAAAATATCTAGTACGACTGTCAATACATAAAAACATAAAAAATATTTATGTACACAGAGCGAAAGAAGAGCAAACGAGTGTAGTCTAACCATTTTTATTATTTGCCTTGAGCTTTTTGGGAGAGCAGAAGGATAAGCAGGTGGGAGATACTAAAAAAGTTTTATGTAGCACTTGGACAGTTGCAGGGACGATACTTTAAATAAATGGGTAGCTTATAAATTGTGGGCACATCTTAAATTGGGAAATTCCCTTAAGTTTTTTAAAGTGCATTTAAATGCTCGGTTGTAAGGCAAAAGAAGAGCTTAACAAAATGTTGTGGTCAGGTTATGCAAAATAAGCATCTAATAAAAGTATTTTTGAAGTATGTATACAGAAAATTAGTTTTTAGTTGGAATATTCTTGCAAATAATTTGTAGTGTTATTTTCAATTTTCATGGAGCTGATACCTTTGTGTGACGATAGATTGTGTACATTGGTAAATAAGCTAAAGCTCTTACGTGGAAAAACTTATACATAAGTAGTCAGAGGCAAAAATTATGACTGTAAAGAAAAGTTATTTTATTTATGGCATGACAAAACTCTTTTGGCCGTTTGGCGTCACTTGTAAAAAACTAAAAAAAATTGAAATTGATAGCATTTATCAAGACTTACCTTGGTTTCGGTGATGGTTTTTTTACCCAAAAAATATTGCTTAGTCATTTTTTTCGCATATTCGTTAATACTCACGAGGTTGCCTTTTTTAGTGGCTGTCAAACACAAACTAAATGACGCAGCATGCACTTGGAGCGTATTAATAGATGGTACTTGTTAGGAGCAATGTGGCATTCAAACCTACATCGCGCGATATTCAAAAACTCTCTGACTTAACAAGCTGCCCTCGTATTTATATATAATTTTTAGTTTTAACCATTTGTAACCACTTTATAATTTTGAAGAAGCCATTATCTTTCTCATATCTTATCTCTCTATTGAAGTTGACAAATGTCCCAAAACATTTTCTCCATATCATCTTGCTAAAAATTTAAGCATTTGATTTCCGCTTACGGGAGTCGTGGTTGGTATTTAAGTAGTCTTCACATCATATCCGAATACGTTGATAAAAAAATAATTTTCCAACCTCTCTTTTAATATTCGACTAAATCAAATGGAAATAGGTAATTTTTTGTATCAATACAAATATTACAGCGAACCTCTCTGGTTTCGTCAAGAACAACGGCAGGGTTCAATCAGCTCTGTCCGGCGTAAATGTCACAAAAAATTTATAATTTGTTGACTTTTCTGATATTTGAAATGAATTAATTTCACATCACTCTTAATACGAGCCCACACGCTTACTATTTTGTACAAAAATAATGCTGTAGGGAACAATACTAAACTTAAGGCTGCTTTATTATATAAATTATATTATTTATTATATAAATTAAATGAAATCTATATTTATATATGATTTGGCAAAATAATGCCCTTTTCGAGATGCAAGTCCTGGTGGCAAAAATTGTCACGGCGGCCCTTACTCACTGACTGACCCAGATTTGGCTGCAGATGCGCCTTATAAAGGCCTCGATCGCCGCCAAAATCCTGAAGTTCCCGCCCAAGCCAACACTAACAAATCCTAAACGGCACTCATCTTATCTATTTATCTTTCGTTATAGAAAAGAAATCTAATACAATCCCAGTCGCCTGCTCAACACTCACACCTGCCCACTAATACTAGTACCCTACGCACCTAATACCAAACAATAAACAGCGCCACCAAGCAGTTCAAGCAGTATTACTATTGCCCTATTGGTAAAATAGGATCATTGCTGTGAGGCGGCATCTTGCCTCATCACAAAATATTATTACGCAACTTTCTTTTGAATTAAACCGGTTTAAGTAAAATACATTTATTTGTAATAACAAAACAGGATGAAATAAAAAATAATATATTACATAATAATAATCCAATAATTAACGATTAAATGTGTTTATGGGTTGGTCACAATCCAAACTTTTCGGCTTTGCGCGCTTAGCTAGAACCAAACCCTAACCAAATCTAGTAGCGAAAATTGTGTTGAAGACCTTTTTGAATGAGTATGTAGCACCTGCGTAGCTTTTTGTCTTTTTATTTTATCTGCACTTTGAGGTAGGTTAACCAATTGTTCTCAATTCATTTAGTGCTTATCTGGTGAATTTATTACGCATTTTATCAGAATTTTGAATCGTGGAAGTTGAAACGTTCAAAGCTGTTTCTTTTGCTGCCGGTTTGTTTCACGGATCGGCTCCTCCATGGAATTCGTGCTCGTATTTCTATGCATTGTAGTATTAAAAGTTAAGTACGAAACATATTTTATAGGTTTTATAGCCTATAATAGCATAAATTACAATTCAATTTCATATGGTCTATTATTTTATGACCAACATTTCGCTCTAAGTTCATCCAAAATATTCTGCTGTTATGAGAGAAATCCTACTGTTGCCACCAAATATTAGTAATCATATTTTGAACATAAAAGCCATAATGGCAGACTAAATAAGGGAATAGAAGTGACAGGGATATTGTGCATAATCCCATTGAGCACAGGCCAATGATTTCTTATGCGATGCGTGGCTTTTCCTTCGTATTCGTAATTCGATTTTTCATGCTTTTCCTTAAGCGTGCCATTTGCTGGCACTGGTTGCTGTTACGTTGTCCTGCTTTGGTCACTACGCTTCTTTCTGGTTCAGCATTTTTATTGTGCTTTCTTTAGGACATTCAAACGAATTATGTATCTCTTGGCTATTATTATGAAAAAGCTGACTGTCTTGGATTGTTTGGCTTTTAGTTTAGTTTTTGTTGCTGCTATTTCGTTTCTTTTCGTTTTCCTGCCACTCAATCCAAACAATAACTTATAAATAATTTATTTTACATCAGAAAAAATGATGCAACGCGGCGGCTGCTACTTTGTTTGCAGACCCAAAGAAAAAAACAAGCCAAATCTTGGTATCTGCCTCATTTACAACGCTTTTGAGCATCATTTTTATTTATATTTTTTTTTCGCGCATTTTATTTGCTCATTGTGCTTTTAAGTTTTGGTTTTGTTCCTTTTTGTGCTCCTTGGTTCTTTTCTTGGCCATTCTGTCCTGGAGGGCGCCTTGGGGTACCGCCCACTGTCGCACTGACCTTGTTATTATTGTGGAACACTCGCAATTTTCTTTTTCTCTGAATTTGTTGGTTAGCCATCTGCTTCCGGGACCATGGATTCTTGCTAAACTAACTCAATGTGTGTAATTCACAATCCAACTCTATTTATGGGCCCTTTTAGTTCCCAATTTGACTACTCTCGTGTTGCTTGTACTAATTTTTACTTTTTTTTATCAACATTTTTGTTGCACTTTTCTCCATAACGCAAAAACTTTTTCTATTTGACTTTCCATTGTTTAGTTTGTTTGCCTTTTGCGCGTTTTCCTAAAGTTTTTCCTTTTCTGTTGTCTGTTCTATCATTTCGAGCGTGTTCTGGGGGGATGAAGCTTCCATTGTTTTGTTGAGTTTATTTGGTGGTCTTTGCTCCAAACCGACGCCACAAAAGATACGTATAGATGCAGATACAGATACAGATACAAATACGAAGGGAATCATGGTCATAGATAAACGGCATTATGTTCTGTCTATTCAGTTTGCAGTCAGTTAATGTTCTTTGTTTTTCTGATTTCAAAAGCAGTTTAATGTGGCGTATGATTGACGTACTTTTAATGTAATTAAATCAAGTTTTTAATTTTATTTCGTGTGCTTCTATATAACCTTGCATGTCAAATTGAAAATTTGGAACAAAGTTTATGAACTTGCATAATAAAAGTTTATTTATTCTGACACGTGTCGGTTGCAGTCGTGGTTTTGCGAGCTGATAGTCTTGCCTATTGTGTTTTAAAATAAAAATTATAAATTTTTGTACGTATGTAAATTCAAAATGTTCCAAGAACATTATTTTTATTTAATAAGTTTTATTTATTGATCCGCAATCGCAATTTTATCAAATCCCGCCTGAGAAGTTCTTCAGCTTTTTTTGGTTACTATTAAATTCTAAATTTGGTTACGATATCTTTATAAACAAATAAATTATCCGTCTAAAAGTCTTGTTTTTTTCGAGGTCCTCTGGAACATCTCTATGGGAGCTACATAATATAATAATAATATAGACATTGGTGTATCGACTAGTCACCTAGCCATCTAGTCACCCTGTTCATACTTTAGGTAACTGTGGGGGGTCTCCGATGTCTCCTTCTGTATGTCACATGCATTTTCGGCTTGTACAAACTTAATATACCCTTTGTACCATAAGGTACAGGGTGTAAAAATCAAAATTTAAGTTGTAAGCAATTGCATATTATAGTATATTAGGAATTTTTTAAAAGAACTAAGATATTTTTATAAAATAAAATAAATTTGAAAGAAAAATTTCTAGGCTTTAAGTGATGATACGACATTTAGGAGCTGCAAAACATGTCAAGAAAGTAGGATTTTGTTGCCTATGAAAATTGCCTAATATTTTTTTTACATAGATAAAGAACGTTTAATGATCAATCAATCATTCTGCCCTATGCTCCCACTAGGAGAGATATCTTGTATTATACTATACATAATATCAAGCAAATAAAAAAAAAAAAAAAATATTTTGTAACATTCTATATTTCAGATAATAAATGGAATCTTACAATAAGCTTTTATTAAAAAAAAAACACTTTTAGCTGTAAACAAATTCGGTCCACACTGACATTAGAAGGAATAATAAATGAACCAACCGTTTCTAAACAATAGCTACCATCAAATTTGAGGTACATAGTTAATTTTTTTATTGAAATTGAAATGAAATTTATTGGAATTATCCAATTAATAAAGTAAATCTTGTGTATTTTATGTAGAGGCAAGTGGGGTGAATTCGGTAACGCACCCTAACGGATTTATGAGTTGTCATTTAAGTATGAAACCAAGTGTCATATAAATGTCAAGACCGTCATGAACTCCGACTCGAGCACACGTGTTTTTCTGTTCAGCATAATTTTTGTAAAAAAATTGCTATCTTAAAAGTTTTATTTTAAGTTTTTGTGTCGCTAAAATTTCAACATTTTCTCGAGTAAAATCAAATGTAAGTATATCCATAGTATTATGTAGACGCTATACTTCAAAAATGCTGGATTCGTTTCGATTTTTGCGTGCCACCAAAATGAAGCTACTCCGTTTCGAAAAAATCAATTTGGGGTGAATCCGGAAGCTCGACTTGGGGTGAATCAGGAAGTGTATTTACGAGCCAAATAATTATTTTGAATATAATTTCAGCACGGATTTAAACTGTTTTTTGTCAAAATGCCGAGAACACGATCCATTGCGACCTATGAGACCGTCCATTCCATAAGAAATGCGTCAGCTTCTCTGGCAGTTTCAGATGAAAATTGCGACGATTAAAAATAAAATCGTACGCTTTTTTAGACGATTTCACTCTTTTTTTAAAAAAACATTTTTTCATGCCATTTCACTAGGCAACAATTATTTTTGGGAACAAAAAGTAGTACACACTCAACAACTCATAAACTAACTAAAAGGGATTCACGCGTAAGCGCTATATTTAATTTCAAAATGTAATTATTTTTTCATAAAAATCAAGAAAATATTAAATAAAGGGTGTTTTTTTAAGCGCATCCGGATTTCAAACTTAACTAAAACACAGAAAAATTAATGTAATGATCCCAAATATGATTTTATTCGAAAGATAATTTCTTATCATTTTACATTTGAAAATGATGTCTGGCATGTGACCACTACGACTACGAGTTACAAAGCGCATCCTGTCAGTCCAATTTTTGACCACACTTTCGAGCATTTAGGGCCGTATTTTAATAATGACACGTTCAATGTTCGTTTCCAAGTCGTCAATTGTTGCTTGCTTGTCTACATAAACCAATAATCTAAAGGGGTCAAATCACACGACTGCGGCGGCCAGTTGGTAAATCAATGGTTGCGGTCGCCGTATGGCCCTTAGCGTCATCCTCTTGAAACCAGAACTCTTCGACATCGATGTCACGTAAGTTTGGAAACAAATTTTCTTTAATTTAAATTTCGTTGATCATCGTTCTGTATCGATCACCATTGACGGTAACATGTTACGAATCCATAAATAATATAAATATGGATTTTCCTCTACACTGGCCTCTACAACAGCGATATTTTCTTCGGACCGTGCTGTTCTCATTCTGGTTCTTGGTCGGACATCGTCGAATGTCAAATGAGTTCGAACATGATCAAGAACACTACGAATAGAACGTTCTGATGGACGATTCTTCGGTCCATAAATTGTACGAAGAGCTCTATAAGTTATTAAAACCGAACACTGATTTTGAGTAAAAATCTCAAAGATTTGAAGGCGCTGTTGTGGTGTAAATCTTTCCATTATGAATTGTTAGGCCTTACTGAATACAATGAAATGGACATTTGTCAAAAGTGATAACTGGTTTCAGAGATATCCCTTTTGGAAATCCGGACGCGCTTAAAAAAACACCCTTTAGTTGCAGTCTTCTTAAATAACAATTCCTAGATTGATTTGATTTCATAAATAGAGCTTTTTTCTTCAAGCTGAAAACATTCTCAACATTTTTTAAGCTATTCATCCGAATTAAGAAAAATAGAGTTATATTTTCATCATAAGTTCGGTCCACGAAATTTCACAAATCTTAAAGTTTCATAGTCTCCAAACCTTAGACTACACAAGTCTGGAGAATATTCACCCTACAAATCATTTGGTAAACAAAAGCATGAGAACAATATCGTTTAACAACAATAAGTTTAAAAAGTAAGTGAAGATTCAAAATGGAAAATTTTTATTCACATCTTTGCGTATTTGAATATGTAAAAAGCAGTTGTCGAGAGCAACGAGGAGTAGTTGATTGATTCCAAGACAAGTTGTGGCGAAAATTGAACCCCAAAGTGCCAAGAGCAGACAATGCACAATAAAACTATAAGAATAAGACAAAGGGCGCTCAACAAGAGCAGTCATCTGCCACCTAAAAAGCTACCCCACCACTTAATGAATGAAAAGTCTTTCAAAGCGTTGCAAAGATTGATGACGCACTTGATGGTGCCTCCAATGCCTGTCTGTGTCGGAATGGTTGGATGACTGAGTAGCTCAGTGCACTGCGTTATACGCTTGTTAGGCAAATTTATTTGTTCCACTGTTGAACAGCGTTTTACGAGTATACAGTCAGTTCGTCAGTTAGTCCAAAAGACCTTTAGTCACTAAGTCGATAACAAAAAAAAAGTTGGAGGAGTGGGCTTGTCAGTGACTTTATGTCGTCTGCTTGACGCACTTTACCAACATTTTGTCATTTTGACAGCGACCAGGCTTCACTCGAGTTGCCATGACTTGACTTGACTTGAAAAGTGCGACTAAGTAAAAATTTGCATACTCAGTGGCTTTGCTTGAAGCGGACTTGGGTTGGTTCACTTGTTAGAAAAGGATCGTGAGTATTGTCCTGCATTCGCTGTGCCTGACACAGCCATAAAAATTCCCAATGACTAGTCACATTTTTTTTTGTAGGTTCTTTTTGTATTGCTTTGTGCGCATTTTTATCGGCAATAATTTTTTTGGAGTATTATTTTTTTTTTCTCCAAATATGTACTAACTTTTGCGTATGCGTAATGAGTTCTGAAGAACGCGTGCCATGATTTAAGGTATTTGCATAAATACATAGATCTCAGAAATCACCCTGTATTTCCTGAATTTCACAGTATACACCCACACGTGTCGTAAGATCGGGTGAAAAGAATAAAGGGACACCCCAATTTGCTATGAATGCACTTGGGATCTCAATAAGTGAACTTTTTCACTTATTTCTTTAGGAGTTCTCATGAAAAGGGATAATACATATCTGTTGAAAAATATTTTTTTTTTTAAGTCTTGTGGTCTCAGAAATGTAGATGTTCTTACAGACGGACATGGCTTAATCACTACCCGAGGCCCTGATAAGCATCTTTGTATAAAGAGCTTATGGTTTGCCACACCTCCATCTGCGGGTTACATGTGCCCTTGTATTCAATAGGTCTACAGGGTTTAATGATCATGGAGACAAAAGACATCTATTTGGAGTTTATCACAGCCCAAAGTATGAAACTATAAGACAAGGTGTGTTTTTTGAATGGAATGCCAGCCACAGTTACTAAAATAAATAAAACAGTCTGGAGATTCTGGACAACTAAACAACAACAACTATTACTCTCCACTTTAAACGTTAGAAGACAAAACCAACGATAATGCAGACGATGGCAAAGAGAACATTGTCACAAAAAATAACTTTATGTACCTCCAATAACGGTGCTTAAGTGCTCTGTAGAGCAATTATATGTTATATGCAGCGGTGGGCACGCCTTGGCTCTTTTTGCTCCGAGTGCTCTTTCCGTTATGTCAGACGCACACGAGAATTAAAAAAAAAAAACAATGTGCGAGTTTTATGGCCCTACTCGAGGATGTTTAGGCGACCGTAACGGG
This sequence comes from Chymomyza fuscimana, assembly GCA_949987675.1. Classification (NCBI taxonomy): domain Eukaryota; kingdom Metazoa; phylum Arthropoda; class Insecta; order Diptera; family Drosophilidae; genus Chymomyza; species Chymomyza fuscimana. The sequence goes on from OX465088.1 coordinate 61,784,807, forward strand.
GCTTTTTATTAATGCTCGCTGACGAAAATTTCGCACAAGTACACTGAGCACAGAAGTATAGTTACTTTGGCAACTGTAAGACCGAGTAATTTTTTTGGTAATTTAAAATTGTCATATAAACTCATATGACTTCGCTGCGTCTTTGAATGTGTTGCAAAATTTTGTTCAGTGTATCGCACAAGCAGGTCGCCGGCCACGCGAATTGTTTACAATAACAAATTACACACAATGTGGGCCATAGCTCGACTCGCAGCGACTTTATGGCCCTACTCGAGAATTGCTTGTGGGACCGTAACAGGACTTTTTTTCTTGATGTTGTTGTAGGGCTCTTTCCGTTATTTTTCGTGCCCACCGCTGGTTATATGCAAAGTACTGAGCATAGAAAATTCAAACTATTGAGCAGAGATGAACGACTATAAAAAAGTTACCAGTCATATCCAGAATGGATATGAGTTCTTCTCCTATGCAACAAAAAATGCTAAGCCGTATAAGGCATTATTTATGGGACTTGACAGCAACCGGCCAGAGGAAGTCAAAAACCAACTCATCAGCATGGGGCTGCAATGTGTCGATGTTAAACCGATCAATAGAAAACGATCAGACGGTTTAATTTTTTTTTGTGTACTTTGTCAACCTCAAGAAAAATTATTCGGTCATCAACTATGTCAGAGCTAAATGGGAATACCCACGACGAAATAGCAACAGGATCACTCAGTGTTACAATTGCCAGATATTTGGTCATGGATCTAGTCACTGCGCGGTTAAGGCTTACTGTGCCATCTGCGCTGGAAATCACAAAACAGTTGAGTGCCAAGGAAACGCAATAGTTAAATAAGCTGCAGGTGTCACATAACAATATCCTGAAAATGTTATCGATCCACACAATAAAGCGAAAATAGAACTCATTGCAGACAGACTAGAACGTCTTTCTTACAACTTTTCTCGCAGATGTTGCAGCTCAACATACCCTCATCTCAATGAACTAGCCTAGCCCGTCTATCTGTAGCTTTTAATTAGTTTTAAGTACTTAAGTTAAGTAGAAAAATTCTTTAGTTGGTTTTTGTATATTTTCTCAAATCATTGTTAATTGTCTGAAGTCATATATTATTATAATTAAGTAGAAAAGGTAATTAAAAACTGAATTCTTAAATGTATGTTTGATAAAAATAATTGAAATTATGCAGGGTACTGTGTATATTAAAGTACATATATTATAAATATATAAAAAACCTTGGCGCAGTTATTTTCGAGCACCGCTTTGAAAGATAAATGATTGTATTTAATTTCAATTTGCTTAGTTAAACATTCTATTTTTATAACAATAAATTTCAGCTTTGCTTTAAATAAAAAAATCCACTTTTTAAGGGCAAGCGGCATTAAAACCATATCCTTCGCTCAATTTGTCTTCTTGAGCAATTTTTTCAGTACTCATCTTTCTTTTTATATCCTTTACGACGAGCTTTTGTTGTCTTAACTTCTTTTTCTTTTGTTGTTTTTGTTTTTGTTGTTGTTTGTGGCAATCAATCAGCATTCTGTAAGAAGAACAAAAGTTTATTGTCAAGTTTTTCACGAACAACGAAATTGCCATAAAACTTAAATCAAAATAAAATTTTAGCTTTGAAAGAATTTCCTCGTGGTTCAGAGCTCTGCTTTATTTATACTTTAAAAATATTTTTTTTCGGGTTGTAAAGTGGACTCGTTTCAATGCTGGAGCAGCTGTCAGTCATACGAGTATTTGCATATTGGAGCTCTTATGTGTGGTTTATGGCTCTCATTTTGACACAAATGTATTGAATTTCTTTCTGTAAATATATATTGAATACTTATTACTTATGTGGATCTTGATTGTTCCACAAGTAAGCAGGAAAGAAAGAAAGCAGTCAGTTTTATGATGGAATAGTTGACATCAAAGCTGTCTCTGGCAAATGGTGCACATTTGTATAGCTTTAACTAGAAAACTCTTTTAAAAGGGCATATAAATTTGTGGAAATGTACGTGTCACTTTGAGAATTGTAGAGAGATTTTCCCTATATTTATGCGAACATTTATTTTTTGTAAAATCTTTGAGCATGTATCTTACTCTCGTAAATTTTGCTGAAGTATCAGAATCTGGTCTACAAACCCAACCAGGAGCAACTACATTTTTTTGGTTTCATTTAGCAGATTGCTGTTAAGCGAGTCCTGGATTCTGAGTTTAAAACAGAAAACATATGCGAAGACAAATAACGAATAGTATGATGTTTACACGGACTCTGCCTTTTTCGAAGACCTTGAGAAATTATAGATTTTGGAAGGCATACAATAATTGGATTAAGTGTATGGCTTTAAGAGAAGGCTATATGGATTAAGATCTCTTCTTTTCTTCTTCGCTTTTTTTTACCGTATGGTACAAAGGGTATATTAATTTTGTGCAACATACAGAAGGAGTCGTCGGAAACCCACCCACGTCCGTCCGTCCGTCCGTATGAACGCCTTGATCTCAGAGATGGTAAGAGCTAGAGCAACTAAACTTCCATAGGAGACAAGTTTATTTTATTTTTTTGATATCGGGGTTACATTACACTAGTTTACAAATTTAAGGGTAATCGATTGAACCTTCGTAAAAAAGTGAAGGTATCGTAACCTAATTTGCCAATCAAATGTCTTTTGGTGTTCTTAAGCAATATACCGGATTTTATTGCAAGCTAGTGGTTCAGGGTATCCCAAAATCGTCCGCGCCCGTCTTTAACGTACGCCATCTTTTTTTCATACAAAAGTTTGAGTGAAGATTGGAACTTCAGTACATGGTTCTATAACATCTACAGTTCCTATCCGATTTCCAAGATCTTAGGCTCGAAATGTTCGTAAAAGAATTATCTTTCAGCTTAACATAATTTTTAAAATATTTTTTCCTTAATAAAAAGCAAACCAAATATTTGTAATTTTAAAAAATAGTCGAAAATTATAATTTTTTTCGACTTTGATTGCTTTTAACTTCAATATTTTGTACTTAATTTGTACATATCTTACATACCTTTCAATCTATTTGTCTTTATTTTTTTTAATTATTTATTGCACAAACTCAAAAATTCATATATTTTCATATATTGCATTTATCTCATGTGTAATTGTCGCCAATCCAGGGTGCATGTGGAGCCATCATTGGTCATGCCATAAGGCCACATCAGGCCGTTATAATTATTTTTCTTTCATGTTGGCACAAAGTTTGTTCACGAGATATTGACGAATAGCTGAAAAAAGTGCCCAAAAACATGTTTTTCGAAAAAATCTCGAAAACGGTGCTTAAGAAAAAAAATGAATGTCATTTTCGTGTTTCTTGACACAAAATTACCTTGAAAAACACCTTTTTACGAAGGTTCATTTTTGGTGTAGTGTTGTATAGCTCCCATAGGGGTGTTTCAGACGACCTCGAAAAAAAGCAAAAGTTTTAAATGGATAATTCGTTTGTTTATGAAGATATCGTAACCAAATTTGGTATTCGGAAGTTTTTTAGAGTTCCCCAGCACTGTACCAAATTTTATCAAAATAGCCCCTATAGGACAGATTTTTTTTTGTTTGTTTATAAAAATATCGTAACCAAAGGCAAAGAAATATTTTTTGGAGTTAGTAAGCGATATATTGGATTTGATTGCAATTTGGTGGTACAATAATTTCACAAATGCTGAAAAGTCATACTAATAATTTATTAGTAATAAAGAACGTTGTTTTATGCGAAGTAATGTAAATTACTATATAAACTTTGTTTCTCATTTAAAGAATTTTTAGATGGTCTACTAATATATTGCAGCCAACAAAAAATTTTTAGGGGTAAAATTTAATTTGGATTCTCTGAAATTATCTAAAGATTAACTTCAGCAAAACCATTCCAAACAGTTTTTCGGAACGATGACATAAAAAACGGCTCACTCTGCAGGCAATTTATTTTTAGATTCCGTAGTAGCTGGGTTTTATTTTTTAAATTAAAAATTTTATAGCCAAACAAGGTAATATTTTACCGTTTAGTATATCATAAAAAAAAGTAAGGGAAAGGCAAAAAAAATTATGCAATGCTGAAGATATTTTTCTAGGTGATAAAATTATATTTGCAAGAAGCTTTAGGTTTTAGCGCAAGCCGTCGTTCCCTTCAAAACAAATTAAAAATTCTTGTAGAATGTGAACAAAATAATTTTAAGCAGTAAAAAAGCATAACATAAAAAATTTTTATTCTTTTATCTTTTTTTTATTTCAATAGTAACAGCGTTTAGTTAAATAAGTTCTCTATTCATAAACGTTTTATGTATCCTTAATAGCCTTCTTCGTCAAAAAACTCAAATTATTTAATAACAAGTTTGCCAACCACAAAGTAATGTATTTTTACAAAGGTCTTTACTTTTTCACTAGCTAGATGTACTACAGATCGGATTCGGTCATAAACGACTTTGAGATACCCCGTACCGTCTCAAAAAAAAAGCGAATAAATAAATGAACCGATTTCGATCCAACAAGGAATTCTATGTGTAGTGCTTAGATGCTGCAATTCGAATGAACTTTTTATACCCTGTACCTATAGGTACAAAGGGCAGAAGGAGGCGTGGCAGACCCCAAGTCCTTTATACCAAAATGCTTATCATAACCTCGGGTAGCGATTGAGCCATGTCCGTCCGTCCGTCCGTCCGTCCGTCCGTATGAACGCCTAGATCTCAGAGACTATAAGAGCTAGAGACACGAAACTTTACCAGCTGGTGCGCATATTTCCTCAGAAAATAAAGTTTGTTGAATCATGTCAATATCTTCCCCCGTTCCCCCGCAGTAGAGTTTCGCGGTTTTTAGCCACACCGTTAAGTATTTTCACCTGAAATTTAACACAGCGATGCGTTGTAGCTACATGCATCTATGTGTAAAAAATGAACAAAATCGGACAAATACAACAGAAGTTATAGTCAAAAATGTGCAAATTTCACCACCCCTTGCCATAAACTGCGTCAATATTTGACTCTACGCAATTATGGCTACAACTGACCTAGAATCACAATTTTTGGTAAGCTCATTCATGTGGCTCTAATGAACAAATCCACATCCAAATTTTATCGATGCGGTCCCCCCACCCCCCGCAATCCATTTACCGTGTTTTCTCCCACACCCCTCAACATACCAACTTGAAACTTACCCCGTATACTTTTAATAAATTCTTTGTTGTAACATTCGAGTTTCATCAAAATGGGTAAAAATTTAGGGAACTTATAGGTATAAATATCGATTTTCCCCAAAAAAAAATAAATTCCAATTGGAAAGTTCTTAGATGGAATATGCAGGAAAAATTTTTTTGACACAAAAGGTACAGGGTATTCCACTGTCGGGCACCGCCTCGACTGTACCACATTTTTGACTAAAACTTTTGCTGTATTTGTCCGATTTTGTTTACTTTTTACACACAGATTTATTTAGCCACAACGCATCGCGCTTTCAAAGCTCAGATGAAAATATTAAACGGTGTAACCGCGAAACTCTACTGCGGGGGAAGATATTGACATGATTCAACAAACTTCATCTTCTCAGAAAATATGCGCACCAGCTGGTAAAGTTTCTCTAGCTCTTATAGTCTCCGAGATCTAATGTCGGATTCCCAACATGGGTTTGTAAAACGTCGGTCCACTTCTACTAACCTTTTAGAACTTTCGTCTCTTATTAATCTTGGTTTTACGGAAAAAAAACAAACTGATGTCATTTATACTGACTTTAGTAAAGCATTTGACTCGGTAAACCATAGTCTTCTACTTGTTAAACTGTCTCGTCTGGGGTTTCCGTCTTATCTTTTAAATTGGATATCGTCCTATTTATCCAACCGAGTCCAGAAGGTAGTTTTTAAAGGCTGCGAATCTACAGAAATTATGGTCACGTCAGGGGTACCTCAAGGTAGCCATCTAGGCCCTCTTCTTTTTAACTTATTTTTAAATGATCTCCCTCAGGTAATCTCATCTTCTCACATTCTTATGTATGCGGATGATGTTAAACTCTGTATGTCCTACTCCGATAATAATAAGTACTTACTTCTTCAGCATGATTTTGATAACATGCAATCTTGGTGCAATATCAACCAACTCTTTCTCAACAAGACAAAATGTAACGTTATGACATTTTATCGTTCTGCTCCTTATTTGGCTACTTACTCTTTAGAATCTTCTACCTTAGAACGCATCAAGAGTGTGTCTGACCTTGGTGTTTTGTTTGATCATAACCTTAAATTTACTAACCATATTTGCAACATCGTGAATAAGGCTAGAGGTGCTTGCTTTTATTAAGCGTTGGTCTAAAGAGTTTAACGACCCTTACACAACCAAACTTCTTTATATTTCTCTCGTCCGTCCAATTTTGGAATATTGTTCCTGCGTTTGGAGCCCTCAATACCACCTTTATCAGGACAGAATTGAGTCTGTTCAAAAGCAATTTCTCCTTTTTGCACTTCGTGGCTTAAACTGGGACCCAAATATCCGACTGCCGCCATATTCTGATAGACTTCGCCTTATAAAATTGCCTTCCTTAAATCATCGCAGAACATGCCACGGCGTGTTATTCTTGCATAAACTGTTACTCGGTCTTATCGATTCCAATGTACTCCTTAGCAAAGTTACTTTGGTCATACGATCCAGAGTAACTCGTAATTTTCGACCCTTAGCCTTACAATTTTGTAGATCTAATTATGCTTTGCACGACCCTTTCCGTGTCTTATGCTCTAACTATAATAACTTTTACAATTTCCTCTCTTTCGAACGGTCTATTCAATCTATCACTTCTTCTATCTTAAGTCACATTGACTTGCCACTTCGAGCATCCTTGACCAATCCTATATTATGAGTCACCCACTTGGTCAATGGTGATCCATTGGCTTTTTTTGCGATATAATGTTTAATTTTTATCTTGCTTCCTTTTTTCAACTTTAATATTGTAAATCCAAGTTTCTGGCCAGTTCTTGATGTGAGTTGGTGCATATCATTAAAAAGTTCACCCATCGGGCTAGAGACGCGGATTAGTTTGTTTTCTTTTCTAAATAAATTATATGTACTTTTTTATAATATAATGTCAACTGTACGTAGTTGTACCCCTCAAATAAATAAATAAATAAACAAATAAATAAATCTAGGCGTTCATACGGACAGACGGAAGGACGGACGGAAGGACGGACGGAAGGACGGACGGAAGGACGGACATGGACATGGCATACCCGAGTGTATGATAAGCATTTTGGTATAAAGGACTCGGGGTCTACCACGCCTCCTTCTGTCCGTTACATACATTGCACAAATCTATATACCCTTTGTACCTATAGGTACAGGGTATAATAAACGAGGAAAAAAGATAGATATTAACTAATCCTCGTCACTAGCCCGGTGGGTGAACTTTTTAGCGAAATGCACCGACTCACATCAAAACTGGCCAGAGAGTTGGATTTACAATAACCAAGTGGAAAAAGGAAGTTTTTTTAAACATTACATATATTTGGAAAAAAAGCCAAAAGAGCATCAATGACCAAATAGGTGCCTCATAGAATACGTGATCGAAGGAATAGAACGTTCAAAAGAGAGGAAATTAAAAAGGCTATTATAATTAGAGCATAAGACACGGAAAGGATCATGCAGAGAAAAATTTTATCTATAAAGTTGCAAGGCTATGGGGCGAAAATTACGAGTAACTCTGGTAGGTACGACAAATTTTACTATGTTAAACGAACTTTTAACCTCCACTGACTGGTCCCGCTTGATGAATTGTGATGACGTCAATGAAGCTGCATCTTTTTTCTATGATACGCTAAACATTATATTTGATGCGTGTGTCCCTTCGACAAATGCTTGTTTTTCGCTCAAACCTCCTTGGTTCACTCGGAATTTGTCACATTTTAAAAATTTGAAATCTAAATATTACAAGAAATTTAAAATTACAGGCTCTAATCGTGATTTCTCTAATTATTTTTATGCTCGATCTGAGTTTATCCTTTTAAACAGAAATTGCTATAAAAATTATTTATCCCGTTGGCAATTTTCTGTTGATCCGAAACAGTTCTTTAATTTTGTAAATTCAAAACGTAAATCTGATCTATTTCCTTCTACACTCATGTGTAATGGTGAAGTAGCCTCTACTGACGCAGGTATATCTAACTTATTTGCTAGTTTTTTCAATCTACTTACTCTTCAAAGTCTTACTCTCCTACTTCTTATCCTTTCAATATTTCGTTTGGTAGCGGTCTATATGTTCCATTTATTAGCAATGATGACCTCAATTCTGGTATTTGTTCACTTAAAGTGTCTTACTCGCCAGGCCCTGATAATGTTCCTACCTGTGTTATCAAAGCTTGTGCACTTGCGCTTCATGAACCCTTGCTGAAACTATTTAATTTGTCACTTGAATCGGCCTCATTCCCTACCATTTGGAAATCGTCTTTTATTGTCCCACTTCACAATAATAGATCCGATGTTTCCAATTATCGTGGCATCGCCAAACTGTCATCAATTCCCAAACTGTTTGAAAAAATTTTAGTGGCTCATTTGCAGCATCTTTGTAAGTCCCTTATTTCCCCGTGCCAGCATAGATTTATGAAAGATCGATCTACCTCTACAAACCTTCTGGAGTTTACATCCTTAGCATTTAAAGGATTTTCAAATAAACTTCAAACAGATGTCATTTATACTGATTTTAGTAAGGCCTTTGACTCTGTTAATCACAAGCTCCTTATTTCCAAGCTTGGGCTCTTAGGATTTCCGACCAACTTTCTCAATTGGATTTCATCTTACCTTGCTGATAGAACCCAAAGAGTTATAGTTAGGTCTACTGTTTCCAAAATTGTTCAAGTATCTTCCGGTGTTCCGCAAGGTAGTCATCTAGGTCCTCTGTTTTTTACACTTTTTATAAATGATCTGCCAAATGTGGTAAATCATGCCCGTGTTCTTATGTTCGCTGATGATGTTAAACTTTGTTTCTCGTTTAATGATTCCACGTCACATCTTTTACTTCAGGATGATTTAAACTCTCTTTATAACTGGTGTACGGTTAACCATTTGAACTTAAACTTTTCTAAATGTATGTTAATGACATTTCATCGACACAAACCTCACTTGGTTAATTACTCCATAAATGGATCTCATTTGGTGATCTTTTTGGATCTCTTTGTTTACTGATTTAGGTGTTACTTTTGAACCTAAAATTACCTTCAATACCATGTTTCTACAGTTGTGAATAAAGCCAGGTGTGTTTTAGGGTACATTAAACGCTGGTCGAAAGAATTTAATGATCCGTATACGACCAAGGTTCATTATTCTGCTCTTGTTCGCCCAGGTCTTGAGTACTGTTCCTGTGTTTGGTGCCCTCTATACAAAAAATATCAAGCACGAATTGAATCTGTTCAGAAACAGTTTCTCCTTTTTACTCTACGAAGCTTAAATTGGGACCCCAATATCCGATTGCCTCCTTATGCCAGTAGACTTCTTCTAATTGATCTACCTTCTTTGAAAAATCGTAGGATTGTCCTTAATGCTATTTTTTTGCATAAACTCATAACTGGTTCCATTGATTCCCCTTTCCTACTTCGGCAGCTTTTGTTTAACATTCCTAGACGCTCCTTTAGAAATTTTGTACCCTTATCTCTTAAGAGATGCACTACAAATTATGCTTTACATGAGCCTTTTAGAGTTTTATGTTCGAATTTTAATAATTTGGAGCGTATCCTCTCAAGTGAACTTTCGCCTTCCAGTTTGATGAGAGGTGTCTTGAACCACCTTGGCTCCAGTTAAAAATTCACCCAACGGGTCGGAGTCCGATTATTTTCTGGATTGCTGGTTCAACTTGTTTGCTACTGACCACAATTGGCTGTGGGTAGGGGCATAGCTGGCCACCAGGCAAATAAAATTCCCCCAACGGGTCAGTGGCAAACTACCTAATATTAATTATATTATATTATATATTATAAAAATTTGTTTATAAGTTTATTTTTGTATAATCTATTTTAAATTAATCTTTTTTTAAATTAATCAACTGATCATATTATATGTTGATCTGACAAATAAATAAAAGTAACTTTATTAAGAATTTCAGTAGAATCAATAAGGCCGAGTAATAGCTCCTGTCCTTGAGGGTTCCAAACGCAGGAACAATGTTCCAAAATTGGACGGACGACAGAAATATAAAGAAGTTTGGTTGTGTATGGGTCGTTAAACTCTTTAGACCAACGCTTAATAATAGTAAGAATCCCTCTAGCTTTATTTACAATATTGCAAATATGATCGTTAACTTTAAGTTTATGGTCAAACAGTAAGCCAAGGTCTAAAACACTAAGGATACGTTCCAAGGTAGAGGAGTCTATAGAGTAAGCAGCCAAATGAGGAACAGAACGGTAAAATGTCATAATTTTACATTTCGTCTTGTTTAGAAAGAGTTGGTTGGCAGTACACCAATATTGCATGCTATCGAAATCATGCTGAAGAAGTGAATGTATGTTATTATCATTGTAGGAGTAGGACAAGCAAAGTTTAACATCATCCGCATACATAAGAATACGATTAATGAATAAGATAAAAAGTAGAGGACCTAGATGGCTGCCTTGGGGTACCCCTGAAGTGACATTAATTACTTTAGATTCGCAGCCTTTTAAAACTACTTTCTGCACACGATTAGATAAATAGGATGAGATCCACTTTAAAAGACAAGGCGGAAATCATAAACGTGACAGTTTATCTAGAAGAAGGCTATGGTTTACTGAGTCAAATGCCTTACTATAAAGTCAGTATAAATGACATCAGTTTGCATTTTACTAATAAAACCATTGTTAATAAGAGAAGAAAGTTATAAAAGGTTAGTAGTGGTGGACCGACGTTTTACAAACCCGTGTTGGGAGTCCGATATTAAAGAACGACAGTGGTGTTGCAATTGTGGAGTGATAATCCTTTCAAAAACTTTTGGAATTGATGAAAGCTTGGCAATACCTCGCTAGTTCTCAATATTAGACTTGGAACCATTTTTATGAAAAGGGATAATGAAGGATGCATTCCAGATGGCTGGAAGTTACGAAAATTTTTGGAAAGGGAGCCGGCACAATGCTTTAGAACACAACTAGGAATAGCATCAGGGCCAGGAGAGAAGGAAGATTTTATGGACATAAGAGATTGTAGAACGTTGGAAGACTAAAAGGATAGTTGAGGTTAATGCTATTAAGGTTGACAGAGTAGGTAGTTTGAAAAAAATTCGCAAACAAGTCTGCGATTTCAGAGTTGTTAGAAGAACATGCATTATTATAGTATAGCGATGCAGGAAAAAGGGAAGACTTACGTTTAGAATTAACAAAAAAGAAAAAGTTCTAGGATCACTACGGAAGTTAAGCCTACAAAGTCAGAGGCAAAACAAGTTGAATCAGCAATACACAAATTAAACGGACTCCGACCTGTTCAGGGGATTTTTAATTCTCCTGACGCAAGCTGTGTCCCTACCCACAGGCAGACTGGTCGAAGATGTTAGTTGGAGCCAAGGTGATTCAAAACAGCTCTCATCAAACTGGATGGAGAAAGTTCAAGTCATTATAATTCGAACATAAATCTCTAAATGGCTTATGTAAAGCATAGTTGGTAGTGCATCTCTTAAGAGATGTTTTTCGACTGATCGGTAGGATGTTGTATGCTATATTTGGCCGACTTTGATAATATTTGGTACAGTGTCAGGGAAATCTAAAAAAAATCCGAATGCCAAATATTAAAGGTAGCTTTCCCGTATAGGAGCCGTCGCAGAATTAGTCGGCCTAACAGACTAGTGTCGGTAAATGTTAGAAAAAAAAAATACACAGGGAAGTGCCGTATTTTAAAAGTTTAAGTTCAAAGTTTGGTTTTAGGTATTACATTGTCTAGTTTGTTTTTTTCCGCTGTTACCAACGGAAGGATCTCAGTGAATTTGCCAACATGGAAAAAATTGGTAATCGTTATGTGATACTTTCATTTGAACGGTGTTAGTCCAACCAATATTAAAGCCTAAGATATCCTCCTCTTGCGCATTGCATAATTGATTCATAATTCATTTAAATTTAAAAATTATCAATGGTCAATAATATGCGAACTTAATACAGGAAAGTTCTGTTTCAACTTGACAACGCCCTAGTTGTCCCTATTCGCCAGATTTAGCCTCCTCTGATTTTAATCCTTTTTCAAACTTAAAGATGGCGTACATTAAAGTCGGGCGCGGACGACTTTGGGATACCCTGTACCACTGCTTGTAATAAAATCCGGTAAATGGCTTAAGAACATCAAAAGGCATTTGATTGCCAAATTAGATTACGAAACCTTCATAAACAACCAAAAACTGACGAATTTTTAACCAAAAATGTTTTTTTGACCGATCGTTCCTATGGGAGCTATATGATATAGCCAACCGATTTTGATCAAATTTGGTACAGTGCTGGGTAACACTAAAAAACTGACAAACACCAAATTTGGTTACAATATATTCATTAACAAACGAATTATCCATCTAAAACTTTTGTTTTTTTTTCGAGGTCCTCCGAAACACCCCTATAGGAACTATATATTATATCCCCGATATCAAAAAAATACAATAAACTTGCATCCTCTGACGTAATAACGCATCTAATCTGAAAATTTGGTTGCTCTTGCTCTTACCATCTTCGAGATCTAGGCGTTCATACAGACAGACAGACGGATATGCGTACATTGACTTCTCTAGTCACCCTGATCATACTTTAGGTAACTACTTTAGGGGTCTCCGACATTTCCTTCTGTATGTTACATACATTTTCGGCTTGCACAAACTTAATATACCCTTTGTACCATACGGTACAGGGTATAAACAGTAGAATTTTGCACCAAAAACGCTTTTTTGACCGCTTGTTCCTATAGGGGCTATATGATATTCTCAACCGATTTTGATAAAATTTAGTGCATTAATGGGTAACCCTAAAAACTGCCAAACACCAAATTTGGTTACGATATCTTCATAAACAAACAAAACACAACGGAATTGTTCAAAAAACTTTTTTTTGACCGATCGGTCCTATGGGGGCTATATGATATAGTCAACCGATTTCGATAAAATTTAGATCAGTGCTTGAGTAGTATAAAAAACTTCCGAATGCTCAATGTGCTGACGATATCTTCATAAACACACGAAACACAACGAATTTTGTACAAAAATTGGTTTTTTATGATCGATCGGTCCTATGAGAGCTATATAGCGTGAAAACGTAAAAACGTTTTTTGTGGTATAGTTAACCGATATTGATCAAATTTGGCACACAAAAAACTTTCGAGTCCCAAATTTGGTTACGATATCTTCATAAACAAACGAAACATCCATCTAAAAATTTTGGTTTTTTTCGAGGTCCTCTGAAACACCCCTATGGGAGCTATTTAATATAATCCTGATATGAGAAAAATAAAGTAAACTTGTCTCCTATGGAATAATAAGGGATCTAATCTGAAAGTTTGGTTGCTCTAGCACTTACCATTTCTGTATTTTACATACATTTTCAGCTTGCACAAACTTAATATACCCGGTGTGTCGGTAACGGTACATGGTATAAATATTACTCGGTAGTTTTTTTCTAAGTATGCCATCTGAATTATAGAAAAAAGGATAGAATGTAGCTCGGTTTGGCTTAGAAGCCTCAGTAAAAATAGTTTTTTGGGAGTTTTTTTATAATCACCATAATGGTTTTGTAGACTCATTCAACATACTATGGTATATGCTTCAAAACGCCTCGAAATCCGATGAGCCGTGTGGAAATTAAAAAGCCGACTAAAAACTTTTTATTTCATTCAGATTTAATTTAATATCATTTTCAACGTTTTTCATATCTTCACAATGTCACAATCTAGAAACTTAAGGATACATCTCTGGTCTTAGCTGGTGTTAAACAATTACTACTACTTAAACTACTTAGAAAACCGAATTTAATTATATTTCTGAAAGGACAACATTTGTAAATTTAAAAAAAAATCATATACGTGCAGATTCGAATGAAGTGCATCTTATGACAAATGCTCTTAATAGTATATTATATGCATATATTTAAATTCGCTTACAGTATATAAATACAAGTGTGTATGTATATATTTATGTTATAAGTTGTTAGTATATAGCTGACTCTGCCTTATTTATAATCTTATATACATACAATATAAAGTACTTTTTAAATTAAACTAAAAATACAAAGGCCCTTTATGCATCTAACAGCTGCATACATAGGAAATTCGCGCTTATATAAGAATGCAACTCACATTTCTCTCCGTCTATTTAAATTTCTTTGCAGTTAAGGACCAGCGTAACATATTGCTTGGTCGTCGGATCATTAGAGAGGAAGTGCAGCACGAAATGTGCAAAACGAACCAAAGACCGTCAAATTTAAACTCAAGAACATGCTCCGAATGCACAGTACACCTGCAGCTGAATTTCTGAACCCGGAAAACCTAAGCGGAATCTGGCTGGCGTAATTAAAAAGCATTTAAGCGGGCGAATATCATTCCTTATGTGTATACCGTATGGAAGGCGTTTCGCTGCACGTTCTAAAGATTAAACTCAGTCAAGTGCTTAATAAAGGACGAAATAATCCTGGCTTTGGTGAATTCGTTTTTAAACAAAGCCAACGAAAATCGTAATATTTGATAGTTATATATTTTGTCGTGCGGACTTTGCTTTGTTTTGTGTACTGTGTTGGACATCTAGAAGCAGGATTTCGGGCATGTGGCTGCTTTTGCCACAACTGTTGCATGCAACATGGATGGCGAAAATCGGATTATACTTAACGTGGGCGGCATAAGGTAAAAATTGGCATTTGTTTTTCTTTAATTAATTAATAATGTACCTACACTTTAACTAATATAAGAATATAATGTGCCGAAGTGTTTTTATACCCTGTACCTTATGGTACAAATAAAATGTATGTAATACACAGAAGGAGTCGTCGGAGACCCCCCAAAGTTACCTAAAAGTAGATCAGGGTGACTAGAGAAGTCGATATACCGATGTCCGTCTGTCCGTCTGCCTGTCTGTATGAAAGCGTAGATCTCAGAGATGTACATAATATCAAGAGCCACCAAACTTTCAGATTAGATGCCGTATTTTATGTTTTCGATATCGGAGGTATATTATAATAGCTCCCATAGGGATGTTTCACAGGACCTCGAAAAACAAAAAGTTTTAGATGGATAATGCGTTTGTTGTGAAGATATCGTAGCCAAATTTGGCACTCAAAAGTTTTTTATAGGTCTCAAACACTATACCAAATTTGATCAAAATCGGTTGCCTATATCATATAGCCCCCATAGGACGGATTTTTGTGAAGATATCGTAATCAAACCTCACATTCGAAAGTTTTTTATAGTTCCCAAGCACTGTACCAAATTTGATCAAAATCGGTTGACTATATCGTATAGCCCCCATAACACGGATCGGTTAAAAAAACGTTTTTTGTTCAAAATTCGTCTGTTTTTCACTTGATTATGAAAATATCGTAACCAAATTTTACAAATAAATATCTTTTTGCAATGTGGTAGTACAGGGTATCCCGAAGTCGTCGGCACCCGACTTTAACGTGTGCCATCTTGTATGTTTATGAATTAATTATACTATTTATGAAATAAGTGATAAAGCAATTAAGTTTAGGGAACCATCTGGAAGTTGTTACGCCAGTTAATATCGTCTATTAAAACAAATGATTTTATTATTATACCCTCTACCTTAAGGTAGGTTTATGCAAATGCACGTAACCTAAAAAGTAAATACCCGTTAAAGTATTGGTCTTAAAGATTGCAAGAGCTAGGATAACTAAACTTCATACATATATGGAGCCCTCAAATGTGCTGACTTCTTAAGTTTATTTTTTGTATTGTCAAGCGTTATAAAAAAATCTTTCAATTAATATCAAACATTATAATCGGATCACAAACATCGGAGATAATAATTATTTAGCATTTCAGAGACCAAAGTTTGATTAAATCAGTGTGGTTGCTTCGTAACGGAGTTGTCTGAGTCCTAGACAGAATACAATAATTAATCGTTGCTAAAAAAAGAAATTTCGGATAATGGAATAGTGCAATTTTACCATAGAGTAATAAATGTTGTCTCATTGACAATCCCGACACTAACCATTAACTTTAGAACTAAAGATTGATTCTTGACATTTGACATTTAACAGAGTCTTAAATGCTTTCAAACATTAATACTTTATTATACTATAGTATATTATTATATATATATATATATATTATAGTGATTATTTGGTTTTACCAAAATCTGATTGAGAAGCAACGGTTATTGTTGTTCCAAAATATTGACTATTTTTGTGAGAACAATATTTATATCGTAAATACGCTTTTCTCAGCATTATCAAAAAGACTTAGTTTCTTACATTGTTTATGTTTCGGCCTAGTCATAGATAGCATACCATATACATAGGTATGTATTTCCTTTATTATTTTTGTTGGCCTTGTTATGATTGCCATGTTAACAATAACGAATGTGGAAACAACAACTATATGCAGGTTCTTTGCCAAATATAGCCATGGGTAATCACGTCCCGAAAAATGTGAAAATAAATACACAAAAGCTAAACTGTAGGGACCGGATAAGCATGGTGAGATCCAACAGGAAGCTTTCTGGGCTGCTCTTATTTTCGTGTACAGTGTTTCGTGTTTCTGTGAGTGGGGGCTTTTGGTTCTGTTTGGACCCTTCGATAAAGCTACTCAAACGTAAATTGTATGTAATTTCATGTAAATAATGTTGCTTTTACTTTGAGCCAGACAAGCAGGGAAAGGCAGGCATTAAGCAAATGTCAGGGTTTTATAAAAAAAAACATGTGTGGGTAGTGAGTGTGTTGGCGGGTACTTATGGAGCCCTTTCGCTCAAAGCTTTTATATCTTACAGTTTCTCAAATGGTGAATAATTTATTAGTTTGTTAATGGGATTATTATAAGGTGCAACATCTGACATACGATTTCGTGCAAATTGCGTAAATTGCATTTGATTTAAACTCTGTTTCGTAGGGTACAATAAAAATTATTTTCAGTTAAAAAAAGCACGGCTAAATGTCCTCTCCATAATTATATTCATGCCAGCTGAAAATGATTGTTAACCTGCGACCCCTTATTGATTATAAATGTCAGGATCTCAAGTATTGTAATTGAAATTAAAATAAAAATTATAGTTTAAAAAAACTAAAAAAAAACACGCTTTTATAGTAAACCGAACTAAAAAGTAGAAAATAACACGAGAACACGTAAATGTAAATGGACAGTACTAAACATTGCATGAGCTTTTAGCTTTGTAGCCAGACATCTGGTCATCTTCAAATAAAGCTTTAAAGTCTTTTATTTAATAACTTTCGAAAAAGAAAAGATCTTTTTTTAGGAAGTGTATATTTATTTAGCTTATTTCGAGATTCTGATTAGATTTTAAAATCAAAAAATTAAATCATCAACTGTTAAATTCAATTTTAAATACAATTTATTTGCCAAAAAAAATGGCAATTCATTCATTGTCTTCCTAATTAGTGCCGGAAATAACTGGATCTAAATTTATTGGTACCAAATTATTCTGGGTTTTGGTTAGCCACATTGTAAATCTAACAACGCATTGCATTAACTAATTTGTTTAATATGGATTACAAAAGCCATTTTATACCATACTGACCTCAAAAATAAATTTTAAATAAATTGGTCCATAAAACCGCATAGAAAAATGTGAATGTATGAAACGGTAGACCAATGTAATAATATACATAAATTGTAGTGTATATGCTCTAGTATGTATGTACCAGGTAGCTAAAAGCATAGTTCGTCTCGACTTTGTTTTACTGTAAATAAGTCCAATATTTCTTTCGAATTGCACAACAAGAAAAATGTCCTCCATCTCTCGACTTACAACGTTTAGTTTGCCTTGCCAGTCGGAGGTTGGGCTAAGTGTTGTAATATGTCACACCACTCGAATGTTTGTCTAAGCCCACATCACTCCACACTCCCCACTCCTCACTCCACACTCAATTCATTCTTGCAGTGTTGCAATGTCCTAGTCTTTGAGTATGTTTGTGTGTGTGTGTTGTGAGTGCGTACGTTGTCAGAGCTCGTGGAGCTCGTCGAGAAGCAAGTAACCAAGTAAGCGACATGATTCTGCACCGTACTTATGTGGGCCACCAAAGCTGTTTGCTACTACGTACGAGTATCTACCATAGAGGGGCCAAGCCGTGCCAGGCCGGAAGACTGGCTGGCTGACTGCCCGGCTGCTTGCTTGGCATCATGCTGTCAGTGTGCAGACATTTTTAGTACAGCTCATACATACATATACATACTATATATTCTTTCAAATACAAGTGAAGGAACATAAGAAACACATACCATACAAGTACCATGAAGGAGCTAGTTGTATTGTGAGCAAATTTCGCTTTAAGTTGTTCCTATTTGTTAAAGATTCCACTGCAGCAAACTTAAGTCTCGCATTGTGTGAAAATGTTTGCTTTAATCCGACAGTAGCAGGTATGGGATATAGCTGTCCTTCCTGTCGTAAGGCTTATGACAAAAGTCAATCGAATCTTAGCTAATTTTGTAGAATGCTCTTTACGTGCTTGGCTTTAAAATTTGAGATTTGTAATTGGCAGCAGCAAAGCAGCTATGTTTAAGGTTCCAATTTAAGGGAACTTACAAACAAGTCCCAACAGACAATACATAGGATAGATAGGAATCGTTAAGCATGGACTAATAAATTACACTAGTTTACAGTAAAATGTATCCTCAACATGTTTTCCTCGTCTTCGCAGTAAATGGCACGCTAAAACCGAAAATGCAGTGGAAAAATTTTTTCATGGAACGGATTTTGAGATATTTTGAAAAAAAAACATTTTTCGGAATTAAAAAAAAAGTATCTTTACTTAAAGCAAATATCTGTGGTTGTACCTAATTGATGTTGATAATTTACGTTAATTATTTAATTTTACCAAACTGTAGATAATTGAATAACACATCTATTATGTTTGGAACATATTTTTGTTAAAAATTTTTGGTAAAAATTGTCAATGACGAAAACATGTTGAGGATACCAACATTTTTTAAAATTTTTAAACTAGTGTTATTATTTGATAATCATATTTGCAACATCGTGAGTAACGACCCTTACACAACCAAACTTCTTTATATTTCTGTCGTCCGTCCAATTTTGGAACATTGTTCCTGCGTTTGGAGCCCTCAATATCACCTTTATCAGGACATGATTGAGTCCGTACAAAAGCAATTTCTGCTTTTTGCAATTCGTGGCTTAAACTGGGACCCAAATATCCGACTGCCGCCATATTCTGATAGACTTCACCTTATAAAGTTGCCTTCCTTGAATCATCGCAGAACATGCCACGGCATGTTATTCTTGCATAAGCTGTTTAATGTACTTCTTAGCAAAGTTACTTTTGTCATACCATTCAGGGTAACCCGCAATTTTCGACCCTAAGCCTTACAATTTTGTAGATCTAATTATGCTTTGCACGATCCTTTCCGTGTCTTATGCTCTAACTATAATAACTTTTACAATTTCCTCTCTTTCAAACGGTCTATTCAATCTATCACTTCTTCTATCTTAAGTCATCCTGACTTGCCACTTGCAGCATCCTTATACAATCCTATATTATGAGTCACCCACTTGGTCAACGGTTCTTTTTGTGATATAATGTTTAATTTTTATCTTGCTTCCTTGTTTCAACTATTGTATTGTAAATCCAAGAGTCTGGCCAATGCTTGATGTGAGTTGGCGCATATCATTAAAAAGTTCACCCATCGGGCTAGAGACGCGGATTAGTTCATATCTATACCCTCGCTCTATTTTCTTTTCTAAATAAATTATACTTTTTTTATAATATAAGGTCAACTGATCTTAGTTGTACCCCTCAAATAAAATAAATTAATAAATTCGTAATGAAGTTATGCCATAATCATTGTATATAGATTTTTTTGAAGCTTAAAGAGAACAATTGCAAGAGTACGCAACGAAGCACTATTAAAATAAAGATACTATATTTATGAGCGCCACACACCTCATTATTTGGAAGCACGAATTTGCCTAAGGATGGCCATATCTTATTGTTTCGAGGCTTTCGGCGAAAGCCCAAGGAACGTATATGCTCTTCTCGACAGTCAAGCTTTTAAGGCTCTGTAATCGCACATCATTCAATCCTCCTATGTACCATGTAACGAGAGGGTGGATGAGTGAGTCAGGAGCAGATCTGCCTTTTTTGCGGTAAAGACTCCCTCAAGATGCAATGGGACACTGTGTCCGGCTGGCAAATGTCCCCAGCTTTCTGGCCAAGATATAAACCAAATCCTAATGGCTGTTTAGTTCACACTCTTGTTATTAGGCATCATCATGGATCGCACGATCTCTGGGTGATTAGAATAGCATATATTTATATTGTGGTTTTTCGCATTGAATATGAAACCCTTCTTTCGGATTCGTATGATTTATTCTATTTCAAAAGAGAAGTAAAATGAGTATGTATTTACGAGGGCGAACATATTTTTATACTATCTTTGATGTTGCTTAGTGCTCCTAGAATACTAGAAAACACAACAGCTGTTGGTAAACAACCGCAGGCCATTTTTCTCACAAAAACAGACACTTTTAAACAGCTGATTGTTTTGCTCCCGTTGTCAGTCAGTCTTATCATTTTTGCCTTCATGCCTTATTGTTAGGGTTGTTTACGTCGTTTGTCGGGTATTCTTGCTTTAATGCACTTATGCTTGTCAAAGCCAACACTCCAAATGTTCCACCTAGTATATGGAAAATGCTGTTATGTCTATGAGAAGACAAATAAAATATAAGAAACCCTTTAAAAAAAATTCGTTTTAGGAGAAACTTATTTCAATGTCTGGAAGTTAAGTATGGCTTGCTTTTAGAGTTAATAGTATTGATATACATATGTAGATAGCACAAGTTTGGCACAGTAAAAGATATTTTATGTACATTTTGTGTTTTTATAGGTAGTTTATTTATTTACTTCTTATCCGATAGTCACAGCATTAGTTCGTTGAAAAAATAATTTGCCAACCTAAATTACGTTCGATTATTTTTACAAAGAATCTACAGTTAGGATTTAATAACTTATTACTTTTTTAGCTCTTAATTTAATTTTTAAATTTTAATAACAACAAAATTCTAAATTTTGTAACCATCGATTAAACCTAGGTAAATATTAAACGGCTTAAAACCAAAGTATCAATAAAAATATCTTTAAAAAATGTAATACAGTCGAGGCGGTGCCCGACAGTGTAATACCCTGTACCTTTTTTCTCGAAAAAAATTTTGTTCCTGCATATTTCTTCTAAGAACTTTCCACAATTTTTTGTTGGTCCACAACAATATTTATACCCATAAGTTCCGTAAATTTGTACCTGAGTATATGGTATAAGTTGGGGTATATGGGGTAAGTTTCAAGTTGATATGTTGAGGGGTGTGGGAGAAAACACGGTTAATCAATTTCAGGGGGTGGGCAGTCCGCATCGATAAAATTTGGATGTGGATTTTTTCATTTGAGCCACATGAATAAGCTTACCAAAAATTGTGATTCTAGGTCACTTGTTACCATAATTACGTATAGTTAAAGATTGATGCAGTTTATTTGCAAGGAGAGGTGAAATATTTACATTTTTGACTATAACTTTTGCTATATTTGTCCGATTTTGTTCATTTTTGACACACAGTTGCATGTAACCACAGCGCATCGCTCTGTCAAATCTACTGGTGGGAACAGGGGAAGATATTGACATGATTCAACAAACTCCATCTTCTAAGGAAAAATGCACACCAGTTGGTAAAGTTTCGTATCTCTAGCTCTTATAGTCTCCGAAATCTAGGCGTTCATACAGACGGACAGACGGACGGACGGACGGACAGACGGACATGGCTCAATAGCTACCCGAGGTTATGAAAAGCATTTTGGTATAAAGGACTTGGGGTCTGCCACGCCTCCTTCTGTCCGTTACATACGTTGCACAAATCTAATATACCCCTTGTACCTATAGGTATGTGAATTAGTTTTTTTTCATCCCGATTTTCTAAATATTTTAGTCCTTATAAAGAAAGTTCTGGTGAGCAGTGTTGAACTTTTAAAATAAATATATGGTATGTACAAATGACTAATAGTAGCATACAAAGTTTTGCTTAAAGGGGTCTACGCAGAATGCAAAAAAATTTCACACGGAATGATATCCCAAATGGGATTTGTTTTTTATATGAAGTTTTGCGATTCCGCGCGAAATATTTCGTGCTGCGTATAGGCCTTAAGAAAGTAAATTCAAAATTTGAAGCGTTCTGACCCCATTTTGGCTGATGCACAGTGTAATTTATTTGTTTTTATTTGACTGCATAATACGTAATATTAGATATCTGCTGGTATTTTAATATGTACTATCTTATAAGTACTAATTAATATCTGGCAACTCTCATAAATAACGTAAGTAGTTATAAGAATGTGTAAGTGGAAAAATGAAAAACCAATGAATAAAGCAATAAGAACTTTGCACTTGAAGCTGCTGGTCGGTTGCATTTTATTTTAAAGGGGTAATACACTACACCAAATAATGCTAATTATCCTTATACCTAATAAGTAAGTTAGACAAAAATATTATCAGATATTTTCATGCTCACATTATGCGGCCACGAGTAATAATAATGATAAATACTTTGAAGATAGGTTAATGTGTTTAAGGACGTGCTGAATGAAAGACTACTAGCTGCAAATAGTCAAATAGAATTTTATTAAATTTGTCGACATGTGGCCCGATTTGAGCCCTTCATTTACAAACTTTCACTTAACCATAATACATAATACATAATACAATTTTCATTTTTTCCTCTTTGTGCGAGAATTTGGTTTTTTTTTCTTTGTTGGTGCGTGATGCTTATCATTGTTATTACAAGGCGCACTTTGTCATAAAAAACAGTGGAACATGGAATGAGAACCAGAGGGGATCAGAGGCATGTGAATGAGAAATATGCGACACATGCGTAAGCTGGTAATGTTAGAGAAAATGGAGCCGAATGGAGGGAATCAGCTCAGAGGATACCCATAGCGCCAGAGCTCATCAACGCAGACAATTGCGCACTGATTGTATCTTCAACATACATCAGGACACACACACACACACACACACACGCACGCACATAAACACACACAGATACAGAAACATGCCATAAAGATGGAGCTGATGTTCCTTGTGCTCTTGATGTTGTTCCTGTGTTTGCTCTCAGCACAAATACTCCGTTATACTTAGTGTATTTGTGGGTTTCCGGCATCACCGCCATTTTCTTCTTTATGCCTCTTCTTCCTTAGCCAATATCTAGGCCTTTGCCTTTAACTTTGCCTTTTGTTGCCACTTTGCTTCACATCTGGCTCTGATTTTCCTTTGGCTTTCAATCTTTTCCTATTGTGTGCGAATTAAACAAAATGGCTAATGAAAAGTTTAACAGTCAATAAATAAAACAGGCAGCGTAGTAGCAGTGCAGCAGCAGCGCCGAAGCAACTATTGAAAAACATAGTATTGAGTGTTAGATTTGGTATTTGTGTTTGTGTTTGTGTTGTGAGAGTTGGAGAAGTTGAACAGTTTGTATTTGAATGTTGAGACACGTTTTGGATTTTGTGTCAATGCTTGTATAGCCGGTTTCCGCAAAAGTACACTACCGGTCAAAAGTTTAGGTTCACTTGCATTATTTTTAAGTTCTACACAATTAAGTCGGCTACTCAGTGGATTTTGCCGAGCACATGCGTCTTACCTATAACAAGTTAATAAGTTGTTCAGCAGGATAACGATCCTAAGCACACTTGTAAATTTTGCCGGAATTATATCGCAGTCGAAGAAAGGCAGAAGGAACTAAAATATCTGGAATGGCCACCTCAGTCGCCGGATTGTAGCCCGATCGAGTTGCTGTCGGACGGATTGGACAGATGAGTGAGAAAATTGCAACCATTTCGAAGAATCAAAAATATGAATAAATATTTCCAAGATGTACCTATTGACAAAATAGTTTGAATATGGTTTTCATGCTAGCTACGATTATTTTGTCTTTGATATACACACGAGTTTAAACTTCAATTTTCGAGATTTCTTTGTGGCCATTAACCTCATCAGAATCAACCCTCAAGTCCCAGGAGATAAATTGAGAATACGAACGAGCTATTTGCTTCGATGAGAGTCTTGGAACTTTGATTTTCATATGAAATAATTTCCTGCAAGTTTTTCAGCTGCTCCAAAAAGTTCGCTGAATGGTGCTTGCGTCCTTTGGGCTGGCTACGTCCTTATGTGACTGATTTAAATCAATTGGAGCTACATGTATGTTGAAATTATACCCAGTATATGCTTTATGAACGAGATTATCAATTTTGAAGTATTTAGTTCTGAAATTGAATCACTTATGTTTGATCATTGATTGCTCCGATTTTTTATGCAAAAAAATTAAACAATAGCAAAAAAAAGTGGGAGGGTTAGAGTTGGACCATAAATTACTCTGCATTTTCGAAATTTTTACAGCGACCATCCGGCTTCGAGAAGTTTTGAAGCAAACGCTTCAAGGTGAATAAACTTTTTATTGCCGAATTTGGTTAATATATCTTTATAATGAAATTTATTATGCTCCAAAAATCTTTTTTTCTAGTGATCGGGGGCTATAAGCTTAAGTAAACCGATTTTGATAAAATTTGATATAGTGCTTGTTCATACGGACAGACAGACAGACAGACTGATCATACTTTAGGTAACTTTAGGCATCTCGTTTCGTGTTCGAGAAACAATCCAAACCAGATCAAGTTTATTTTCTATATTTTGAAACGACCGCTTATATACTTAAAAAAAAGATAAAGTTTAAGCGGGTAAAATGAGCGAAATAAACGTCATTATAATCACCATGAAGGTCTCCTAGTCTCACTTCTTTCCTTCTAGGTGATACACAACTTAATATACCCTTGTACTCTTTGGGGTCAGGGTATAAAAAGTAGAAGAAATAAGCGGTTGGAAAAGAAAGAAACTGCTGACAAGGATTCAGCACAGGCTGAAAGCAGCCGCTTAGAGCTAAGTAGCAGAAACAATTGCATAAAGCAGGCGAAAAGACAATTCTTAAAAAAAGGAAAAAAAAAAATGGACAGAACGACACCATGACTGATGAGCATGACTTACATATATACTACATTGAGACCTAGAACCCCAACAATATAAAAAAAAAAACAAGAGCAGAAATGGAGATGGCAAAACCACAGAACAATTTAAAATCAACAGCTGCGTGTGGCATTGTTGAAAGGAATAACAAAAATGAAAATGAAAATTTAAAATAAAAATATAAAATGTTTAAGTGGAACTTAAGATTGTTGCCGCTGTTGATGATGTTGACGATGTGACCATTGTTTTTATTTGTGTTGGAAAAATCAGCCACGCATTTTACTTGAGCTACAAACCGTAGCGGAAATAGCAAAGTAATAAATAAATTTCCTGCTCTTTTGCTGTTTTATGTTTGCTTTCAGCTGCTTTATTGTAGTCTCTCTCTCTCTTTCTCTTTTCTCTGTCTTTGCCATCTTTTCTGTCTGCCCTGTCTGTTGTTGGCCTTGTTTTCCTTTTGCTTTTTATTGTTTTTTGTTGGTAACGCTTCATTAACTTTTTGGCTTTTAATATACTACCAGCTCACAGCAAATTTCCGTTGCGTATTTACTACTTTGTTGTCACTCAGTTAGGCCAAGTCAGGCGTTTGGTTTGATTTGGAGCTGGCTAAAACGTGCTGAAACTGCAGCGGGACACTTTTGAAGGAGTAACCGACGTCGGGGGTTACAGATGTGGTTAGAGCCGAGAGTTGGGGTAGTAAGGTCTGTTGCTTTGTTGACTTGATGTTGCCAAAATTGGAAAACATTTTTTCGAATGTGCTGTGCGCGAAAAAAAGGGCTATAAAATAAATAACAGAAAACAAAAAAAAATGGCCGAGATGAAATGAAACGTGCGGCAGTATCCAAAAAGGAAAAAATTTGGTGCCTATATTTTTTGCTGCATGTTTACAGGCGCTGTCGTGCTCAGCACATTACTACGCACCCACACCCACATTCAGACACACGCACACACACATTGGCACATACACAGCCACAAAATCATGTTGTAAGCTTTGTCAGTAACATTCCACGCTATAGGAGGGCAGGCTGAGACGTAAGAAAGTTATTTCCAAACATAATCTTATAAACAGCGGCGCTTTTTCTCAAATATAAATTTTTTTGCAGATGATCGTATTATTTAAAGCAATTAATTAAGTGCTGATCTGTCAAAAAAACTACAGAAAGACATTTTTAGTAATTGACTGTTACTTGGTGGCTGCATTGTCATGGATCGAAGCATTATTAGCAGTTTCGAAATTAATCTGCGACCAAACATCGTCAAACACTCATTTGAAATGATACCATGATCACAGAAAGTTTTCTTATATCCATAGATTTATGCGAATACGTCAAAAATGTCGTGCCCCCTCACTCGTCATTCGTCTATTTGGTGCATTTTCTCAATTATTTCCCTTGATCATCAAACCAGTTTTTCGACCGCTATTGCTTTAATTGCTAATATCAATGTTGCAGAATCTCCGCAAAAAACCTTCTAATTGTTTTTGCTTTCATCTTATCTTTTTTTTTATATTATATATTTGAAATCTTAAATCGATTGATCTCTATTAAATTTTATTTATTTTAGCGAATCCTCTAAAGTGGTTAAGTGGCCGATTACTTTTTAGCCTGCCCTCCTCTTTGTAGATATATGTATTTCTAACTCGCGTGTATGTTAGTATATGGCTATGTGTATCTATGTGTGTGTGTGCATGTGTGTTTGTTATTTTAACAGCAATTTTAATGAAGCGCAAAAACGTTGAAACACAATTTGTAAAGAAAAGCAAAACTCAGCTGCGGCAGCAACAACAATAGCAACACCAAAAACATTGTGCAAAAAAAAACATAAAATGGCGTTGAAACGTGAAGCATGCAACGCCCGTTACTTGAAAGGCAAATAAAAATGGCGTACCAAAATGGCGTACAAACGCATTTTACTTGTCGTATTTTGCGCATTTTTTATTCGCACTTTCGTACAAGTTAATTAAAAGGGTCTGTTTTCCTTTCGACTGAGGCAGGCCCTAATGAGTATTTTGTTTTGTAAGATTATGTTTGAGAGGGTTTTTACAATTAGAATCAATGTTAGAAGTACTTTAACATACAATTTCTAAAAGAATTTATAATAAAGAATTAGTCTCAATTAATTTTTAGTTTTTGTCTAGTATGTTAATGTATATTTACATTATTTATTACTATGTTATTTAAAAAAAAACAAAAATAATATTATGGTGAAAAGTAAAAAACATATGATTGATGTAAATTCATAATACCTTACTCTGGCTTTCGGTATTGGCCCAATGCCCAATATTCAAGATGTCAATAAATTTTGCTTAATATTTTAATTTAGACTTTGTAAGTTAGTGAAAAGTTGACATACTAATTCTATTATAATTATATTATAATATGGAGTTTTATTGTTTGGCATGGTTCTCTTTAACTTTAATAAAAACTATTTCCCAAATATAGCCCACACTTTTTACTAACTCATTGGTCACCTTGTCGTTAAACGTTACCTTCTCCATAGAAATTGTTGGTTTCTTGGATGCTGTTTGAAATTCAATTTGCATTGCTTTTTTGTTTATTTAATTCTACCCTTTTTTTCTTTGCATTATTGTTTTTGTAGAAGAAATTGCAGAAGCTTCTCCTATTTGGTATATAACGTTTAAATAAGATACATATTTTCAAAGAAAATGAATATGAATGCAAGCTATGAGGGCAAGCGTTTACAAGATTTGTGCAATATATGTAACAGGCAAAAGGAGGCGTAAAAGATCAAAAGTTCGTAGTACCTGCTATTAAGTAATACCAGTCTGTCCGTACTGATGAACCCCTATGTCTGCAATACTATGTATAAGAGCTAGAGAAACCAAACCAAACTAAAAACTTAAACGAAACTTTACTTAATTTTTAATAATTTTTGCATTATTAATTGTAATATTCAATTTAAAACTGAGCGAAATAAAAAAGCAGGCCTTTTTCTTTAAATTGTTATGTACATATGTATGTACAATAATTGTTTATTGTAACTCGACTTGTCTATAGAGTTAACGCGCAGTACTCAGACATGTGCAAACTTGTTGGCTCTATTATTGGAGGTAATGGTCATACATATAGCTATGTTTACATCAAGGACAAGCATGAGAAAATTAGCTTACGAACTACATATATATTATAACAATAAAACTTAATATTAAACGGCCGTGGAATTGGCCGCACGCAAAAACGAAAATTTTTCTCGTTTGCGTTTTTCGTTTTCCGAAGCACGGTCAAATATTTAATTTAATTTTTTTCTTAAAAAGTTTTTTTTAGGTAACCTTGGGTTCAGTTCACGACTCTTAGTCCACGTGCAGCTAGTTCCTTCATCTGCGTCTAGTTTTTTAGCTGTATCCAATACAGACCCTCTAATAGTTATCACATCTCCCATTTTACACTAACATATGTACGAGATGGTTACTTTGTTGACTTGTTGTTGTTGTTTAGACATTTAAGGCGTCTGCTGCAATGGCTGCTTGTTTAAATATTTGCACATGTTAATAGCCAGAAGCATTGAAAGCAAAAGCTTAGTGCGTTCCTCATCATCATCATCATCATAGTCGGCATCATCATCATCATCAGCAACTGCGTTTGCCTTTGTGACACAAGGCGGGTAAAATGCTCTTGAAAAGGCTTTTACGTTTACTGTTGCCGGTTTTAAAGAGTTCTGTTCATGTGTGTGTTTACGCACACGGACATATGAACACATGTATATATGAGGGCAGGTTGATAAATAGTCCCCCTTTTTTAGATCCATATAAATTAAACGACGTTTCTTTCCACAAAACCATATTCACAGGGGCACAAATCGGGAGAATAAGTTGAAAGGAGAAACAGTTCGTTGCGCAATTCATTCCACTTCGCCACATGGCATGTTTTGGTTTAATAGCACATCCATTCAATCTTTCAAGTAATATTTACCAGTTAACGTATTGCCGTGTTCAAGGCAATAATTATAGTCTATGCCACAGGTGTTCCAGAAAACTTTTGCCAACAACAGTTCATTCGAAATCCATTGCTTCGAGTATTTCAAGGAACATTGAGTAAGTATTTTTTAAATAGAAGTTTCATCTACATTTAAGAAAACTCCACCCGAAACATCGGAAAACATTGTCTTGAAAAAATGACACAAATTGGCGAAATATATTTACCACACGATTTTGAGAGATATCTGTGGTCTTAGCTATCCTGCACATCGTCGCTCGTGTATCGTCCAAAACCATATAGTAGATTTGGTTAATTATGCCCCCGTCAATGTATTCCAATTTGTATTCGATAGTAATCATCATATATATTCTTATTATAATAAGGTCTTATATATTCAATTCGGGAAATTCCCACCACAATCTCACTTGCACTCTCCTTATTTTCTAAGATTTTTAGAATCCTACAGTCGTGTCGGAAAAAACTATTGTGGGGGAGTTTTTTACTATTTATACCTTTGTACCTTCGGTACAGGGTATAAAAATCTAAATGCTTGCTAGCATGGGTTCCCAGCCAGTCCGATTACTGTTCAGACTGCCCTCGAACATATATATATACAATGCATTTCCACTTTTGTGCACTCCGTCGCGTACATTTACAAAATGGCGCGTGCATTTACGACATGTGTAAACAAGGCTGCAGTGTCGCTGGAGGAGCAGCAAAAACATCGAATAGAACAACAATAACAACCACAATGATAAAAGTTTTCGCAATATGATGCATCGATGCGTTTCAATTTGAAGGGGCATCAAGAAGTCGTCCATGCCTCCATAGCTGAAGCTCGCGGTGCTTATTGACTGCAGCAGAATGTACTACGAGGACTAGGGCCCTACAACGCAGACAACCCACAACAAGAACGATGGGCAGAGTTTTTGCGCATTTTCACGCGATTAGCGATGATGCCGAAAAATCGATATGCATGTTAGGCACAGTGGTAGAAATGTCAGAACTTGTATTTGGGCTAAAATGCGTATGATATATCAATGAACTTTTCACAAGTTCCTAAAATGTTGACCTAATTTTAAATAAACAACTTTTAATATTTTACATCGATATTAAATTTAATATATAGTGGCAGCATAGGATTTTAAATTCTATATCTATTAAAGGAGGTTCCAAATACATTGTATCTGTTTCGTCACAAAATGTGCATTTATTTTAATATTTGGTTTCGGGATTTTTAATGACCAATTTTTTTTGGACATTTGCATCGGAATCACGGATCACTTATTGAATTGATTCAATTTTCAATCAAATGTATGTAACGTACAGAAAAATATGTCGGTGACCCTCCAAAGTGGGCTAAAATACGATCAGTGTGACTAGAAAAGTAAATATACTCATGTCCCTCTGCTCGTTTGTCTGCCCGTTTGTCCGTCTGTCCTTCTGTTCGCCTGTATAAACGCCTAGATTTCAGTGGTGGTAAGGGCTAGAGCAAACAAAACATTCTGATTAGATTCTTTATTATGTCCGGGGATTAAGTGTATCCTATGTTTTTGATATAGGCATTGCATTGTATAGCTCCCAAAGGGTGTTTCAGAGCACCTTGAAATAAACCAAAGATTTAAGATCGTTAATTCGTTTGTTGTAATCAAATTTGGTGATTATAAATTTATTATAGTTCTCAAGCACTGTGCCAAATTTTATCAGAATAGGTTGTCAATATCATATAGCCCCCATAGGACCGATCAGTTAAAAAAACGTTTTTGGTGCAAAATTCCTTTGATTTTTTGATTTTTTAGAAAAATATCGTAACGTAATTTGTCAATCAGAAGTTTTTTCGAGTACTTGTGCAATATATCGAATTTTATTGCGGGGTTCAAAAAGTGCAAAATTTGGGTCACGTAATTTGGGTGCGGACCCTAACTTGGAAATGGTGTACTATACATGCCAAGCTAAGAAAATCCCTGATTATTTAATTGTCAGCGAAATTGTATAAATTTGTTTCTAACATTCTGTTTTACTTAAGGAAAGTTTTCTGTATTGATTTTCATATTTCATCCCATTGTATGTACTGGAATGCTTCAGACGGACTTAACGGTCGTCAGTTAAATTGCACTTAGATAGATAGAGAATCACAGATTATGCAGGTTCTGTCATTTTTATTAGCTACTCACTCTTAACATTGCTTAAGAGGTGTACAATGTTCTGATCTAGTTAAACTGCTAATTCAAGCCATAAATAAGCCTATTTTTTATTATTATCACTGTCTTCAGCTGCGTTTTTTTTTTGCGTGGCTTCTGTAACTTCCACATTTGTTTTCCGGCTAATGATTAATTTTGAAATTTTTTTTTCATTAATTTATTCCTCTGTCTTATTTTTATTTAGTACATACTCGTATTTTTATACAGAAAGCTAAAAGGATGTATTAACTTAATGCGAAACAATATCTTGTATAACGCTTAGAAGAATAAGAGTAAGATCCATTCTACCAAGATAATCAGGACGACCAGTTTTTTTCACATCTTCCTCTGCTCATTTCCTATCTACGGGAAAACATTGAAAACTCTGCAAGTTAAAGGCATAAAATATCAACCATAATAATGAAAATGCAATAGTTACCCTTCAGTACGGCTCAGGCCTGACTTAGTCATGAAATCATGTCTGATTTTTCAGTAACAGCCATGAATCTACGCATTCATTTGTCACTGAATTTAACACATGCATGTCCTAGACGCTAGACGTTCAAGCCTCAAGCTTAGCCCTAAAAATAAGCTATGAAATCAGGGCTGATTGACTTTTAAAAGGCATGCCTTAAATCACAGGTGAACTTTTAAAAAAATTTGACATGAATTCAGTGCTAATTTATTTTTGAAAGTGAGGTCACAAGTGAATAATTAATACACTGGAACAAATATTCATCATACATTTTTAACAAAGTTTTATTATCAATTTTAATTTAATATTATAAATTACAGTGGCTTGGGTGCAGCCCTAAAATTCCGACTTTTTTGCAACTGCAACTGTGATTCTAAAATCAAAAAATATTTTTAAAATATAACAATACCCGTGTTTTTGGCCTACCAAGTTAAGAGGTATAAAATTGCTTAAGTCCTGTCAAGGCTGTCTTTTTCGCACGCCGTCACTGTTGAAGCCCATGATAAAGGCATCAATTGATTTTTTTTGTCTTTCAATTGATTTTTTTTTGTCTTTAGGCCCATAGGCAGTTCGAAAAATTACGCACGGAATGTCAAAACTTCATATAAAAAAAAAAAACCCAAATGGGATATTCCAAATTTTTCATACTGCGTATAGGCCTTTTCTTACAAATAGGTCAAATAAAAAAATACAATTGACTTTTCTTATTCCTCTTTGCTTATTCTTTTTTGCCTTGCTTGTCAGTCAAAAGAAAGAGATAGACCGATACATTTTTGTATGTGCCCTTGTTTCTCTTACAAAGCCATGTGCGTTCGCTTCCTTTTCATGCATGAATTCAGGCATGAATGACCGAACAGCAGAGTTACTAAAGGACTTATCTAGAGCAGCGGTGGGCAAAACTACTAATGCAATTTTTGTGCCTGTGTGCGTAAACAAAAAAGAGCTTTCGCAAAAACCGAGGTAAAATGGACAAATTTTTATTTTTTTTGGCATAGTTGTCATTAAATTCGACAATATCATCGAGTTTTATTCTTTTGAGTCTTGCCATGCGGCTCTGCTTTGCGTTCCATTGTAAAACTAGCTCACACGTACGAGACGAGCTTTTACGGTAAAAAGCTATTTTCTCGTACGTGTGAAAGCTCTTTGGCACGCGTGCCGTCTAAGTGCCCACCGCTGATCTAGAGTCAAGTATAAAACTGTACTCATTACATTACATTTCTTCTAAATCTTTCTAAGTAGTAACCTATACATATATATACAATATACAAGTACATAGTTAGGGTATTCACGCTTTGTGAGCACTTGAGCACTTGAGCAGTTGAGCACTTTTACAAAAACAAAATGTATGGGGAAATACAACCCTGCGTTTCAAGTCTCAACTGCTCAAGTGCTCAACCGAGACCCTAGTCTACTTTTTGCTGTGCACTTGAGCAGAAAGTGTTGCACAATATGGTAATTCGCTGGCTTTTCAGCACTGCACGCATTTGTCATTTTTTAGCCATTTCATGATATGAAAAGCAACGAGTTACCTTATACTCGCTAAAAAAAGAAGAGCGCCAAATTTAAAATAATCAATTTGTATTAGCGCAAGTAAAAAAGGTTGTGGCTTTTTTATGCGAAATTAAGTGATTTAGACATAATTACTTGTTGTTGGAGTAAACGCAAGTAGATGAGAATTGGAAAATGCTGGGGCTGTACTACGCTTAATATATGCTGGAACTGGTTTTCAGCCCGTTCTGGCGCCAGTCAATTGACTTAGGGATATCGAAGTGGTCACCGCGATGCGAGAGTATAATTGCATTTGCGTCCTCATGATAGTTGTCTAAAACTTCATCAATTTTTGCCACGCAACCCCATTGTATCTGTATTATACAAAAGTTACTTTTTCAACAATGAATTTGTTTTAGCAGACGAACCTTCAATAAAATAGATTTCATCTAAAGCCATTTGAGCAACAGCTTCAAGCAGCAGAGACTTTACGCTCTGTCTTGGCATTTTTAAATATAAATTTTAAATTTTGATGATAATTTGCAGCAATTTACAAATGTAAACAAACACAAGGAAGAAGAAACACAAACTCAAATACGGCTTTTCTGCAATTATTTCATTTTCGCAGCAATAAAATAATACAAATCAATGTAATACATAGCTACTTTAGCTACAGGTTCTATTAAAGTAGATTTTATGTTCTAACTCTGCATTTTTAATTCAACATTTTTAATTTTAATAATTATTTGCAGCATTTTGCAAATGTAAACAAACACAAGAAGAGGAAGCACAAAATCAAATACGGCTTCTCTGCAATTATTTAATTTTTGCAGCAATAAAATAATACGAATCGATGTAATACATAGCTACTTTAGCTACAGGTTTAGTTAAAATTGATTTTATGCTTTGACTCGGCATTTTTAATTCAGGTTTTTTAATTTTAATGTAAATTGTACCAATTTACAAATGTAAACAAACTCTGGCAAGAAGCAGAAAAGTGCTCAACTCAACACAAAAACTCGACAGGAGGGATTCACGCTTTAGCCTGAGCACTTTCTGCTCAACTGCTCAAGTGCTCACAAAGCGTGAATACCCTAAGTATGATTTAAAGTGCTGCAATATAGCATTAGCAAAACTTAAGGAGGCTGTCCCCGTTCACTTGTTCATATAATTTTTTTTGGCAACTATAATAGTCCAACATAGAATACACGTAGCGACAAGGTGGGGAATGTGGCTGACAATCGTTGATATCAAGAAAGTGGCGTGGAAAATTGACCAACATGGCATTTTATTTTTATTATTATTATTATTATTTTGTGCTTGACAGGCTGGGGTCTTAAGCTTATCATAAAAATAATTGGTGTCATAATTAAACACAAACACAATATCTTCATAATATTTGGCAGCAAAGCTCTTGAGAACCCGCTCAAAGATTTATATTTGAGACTTTCAGTTCAATTGTGCTTACCATTTGTGTCACAGAAAGAGAGGAAACAAGCGGTCTACTACAAAATGGCGACAGCTTGCTTGCCAATTTTGAAGCCATGAAAACTGGCTACCGGAATTAATTGGATTCCCCTTGTTTTATACCTACCATATGATCGAATCGATAGGAATATTTCAATTTATATGGTAAATTGACAATAGTTAATTAAGATTGCTCATCAAATTTGTATGCGTATGAGGGAAAGGGCATCAACTATAATAGTTGCAAAATTTAATTAATTTAGTTTAAAGAAACATATAGGGTATTCACGCTTTGTGTTGAGTTGAGGAGTTGAAAAGTTGAGGACTTTTACAAAAACAAATACATGATGTAAATTAACCCTGCGTTTCGATTTTCAACTCAACTTTTCCTCAACCCAGACCCTAGTCTACTTTTCCTGTTGAGTTTTTGAGAAAGTGTTGCACAATGTGGTAATTCGCTGCCTTTTCAGCACTAATGCATTTGCCATTTTTTAGCCATTTCGTGGTATGAAAAGCAACGAGTTACCGTATACTCGTTGGAAAAAAGTAAGCGCCAAATTTAAAATAATCAAATTGCATTAACGGAAGTAACAATCGGTTGCGCATTTTTTGTGCGAAATTAATTGAATTAGACATGATTACTTGTTGTTGGAGTTTACGCACATAAAAGAGTAAAAATAGATGTAATAGGCTTAATATATGATGGAACTGTTGGGGAGTTACCCTCAGCTTTTGAACAACACGCTTGTCGCCGAAGGAAGTAATAAACAAAAACTAAGTATTTCTGCAATGAATTTGTTTTAGCAGACGAACCTTTAATAAAATTAATTTCAGCCAAAGCCACTTTAGCAACAGTTTCAATCAAAGTAGACTTTACGCTCAGTCTTGGCATTTTTATTTTAATGATTATTTGCAGCAATTTATAAAAGTAAACAAACAACGGGAAGAAGCAGCACAATCTCAAATACGGTTTTTCTACAATTGTTTCGTTTTTGCAGCAACAAAATAATAAAAATCTGTGTAATCCATAGCTACTTTAGCTGCAGGTTCTATTAAAGTAGATTTTATGTTCTTAATCTGCATTTTTAATTCAAGTGTTTTAATTTTAATGCAATTTGTACCAATTTACGAATGTAAACAAACACATGGAAGAACAAGCACAAAGTCAAATACGGTTTTTCTGCAATTATTTCATTTTCGCTGCAGAAAAATAATAAAAATCCATGTAATACATAACTACTTTAGCTGCAGGTTTCATTGAAATAGATTTTATGCTTTGACTCGGCATTTTTAATTCAAGTTTTTTAATTTTAATGTCAATTGTACCAATTTACAAATGTAAACAAACTCTGGAAAGAAGAAGAAAACTCAACAACTCATCTCATGAAACTCAACAGGGCTGTTCACGCTTTGGCCTGCGGACTTTTTCCTCAACTTTTCAACTCCTCAACTCAACACAAAGCGTGAATACCCTAAATATTTTTAATAACGTTTGATTCCCATTTCACGTCTAAATTTCTTAAAATAATACCGCCACTTGCAACGTAATTGTCTTTTTATTTGAGTGAAATGCGAGGAAAGTTTTATCAGTCCGTGGATTTTTGAACAAAATATATGGGTCGATACACTTAGTCTTACGCTTTTCCATTTGTTTTATTCCTTCCAAAGGCCATTCTCAAGGCCCTCCAAATGGGAAAGTTTTTCAGTGAGCACCTCTTCATTCAAAACGAATCTTATCCCAATTCCTGAGTTTTGCGACGGTGACTACATGTCCAAATGTTCATAAAATATATTACATATATGCACGTTCAGTTGAGATGCCTATAGCCCGGTGGTGGGCAAAACTTATACAAGCAAACATTTCTTTGTGTGAGTAAACAGCGCAGTAAGCAGAAGCGCACGAGAGAGCAAGAACCGCAATCAAGCAAAAACGAGAGAGAGATTGTACCGTGCATGAGCCGACGGCGCTGTGGCAGATTTTGGGGAAATATACTAAAAAAAAAAAAAAAATCTATTGTCCGAAAATCTTGAGGAAGCACAATCTCTTAGCGTCCTGCAATTAAGCCAAGAAATACTGTAACAGAACTGGATATGATTATGATAGCACGCATAAAATTTGACCGATCTGATCACGCTACCGTAGTATTTATTGTATACACGAAATTTGGAAAACAAAACCAAACCATTTTTTTTTTTTTTTTTTTTTTTTTTTAAAGATGTTGGTGGCAACATATGTAAACCTTACGATATTGTTATTGTTATATTTTTTTCTTTCTCACACCACTTTTTATAAATAACTGACATATTTAATGTAATGTTTTTAGATAATTTTTTTTCATTACAATCTATATTTTTTCTTTAACTATATGCTATGTGCATGGACAATATAGTATTAATATATTATTATTTTAAAAAAAAAATGTAAATTTTATAGGCCAAAGTTAGAGTACCCATCGGGGTCAGTGCTTTAAATAATAAATTTGTAACTAATGTTTATAATAGTAATCAAACAAAACCAAACCAACAAATATCAACGTTAGTATAATAAAGTTTGCATAAAAATACATATATCTTAATTTTTCATATTTTTTTTTTTTATAATTTATATTCGGAATCAAAAATCCACCAGGAATTGGTGTCTCTATTTAGAAGGCCCTTATTATAATATAATGGATAAAACTATTCTAAATGGAAAATTACGCCTTGTGGCAGCGATATCTGTTTTGGTTGTGCTGACTTTATTTCAATAGATCAATTTCGGCTCCGGCTGTTATATTTTATTAATCTGATACGATGTAGCTTCTTTCAAGTGAACTACGAAATTATGCCCTTCATTTACTGCTTATATGATGGTAATTTCCATATATAAATTGTCTAAAATTTTTAGTGTAGTAGAATTTCACGATAAATGAATAGAATAGTCTCTGCAAAGCAAGATGATGAAGACGAAGAGTTTAATCAAGAAATAAATTTCGTATCAGATAATTTATTATCAACTGGACAAAGTACAGAAAATATTTAAATTTTATTTTTATCCTTGTTCATTTTGAATTGAACGAAGCTTTAAAAACTTTGATGCTCCTTTTTTGTATAAAATGTAAATATAGTTCTATACTCAGATAAGCATACCCTTGACAAGAGCATTAATACAAATACTTAGATTTACAGCAACCGCAAAGCACTTGACACGCTCAGCTGTCCAGTCCCTGTACTATAGTGGACAACTTTCTGCAGACGACAGTGTTCTCTGCACAGTTTACATAGATAGAATGCAGTTGTGTGTGTAGTGAATGGCTGTTAGTGGCCAAGTCCTTTGGCAAACCCATGGTTTTTCGCATTGCCACTAAAAGCATAACAGATAAAACAAAAATTTTGTGCAAAGGAAAACGGCAATAAATGGGAATAAATTTAAGCTTAGTTCTATTAGATGGAGATGCACTTTGTTTTACTTTTATTATTATTATTTTTTTTCTTCAAGCAAACATACTCCACAGTTTTTCCAGCATCCATGAGGGATAAACATCCGTTTAGTATGTTGTCTTTATGGTATTTATGTGTTAAAACTTTTATCGGAGTTTATTCGGTAACTCGAATTAATATTTATATTTATAATTTAATTTTAAATTTTCGATTTTAAAAATATTATTTTTTTTATTTTAGTTTTTTTGTATTAGCAACAATTTAAATGGTTTTTTTGTAAAAGTGCCTTTTTATTCTTTATTCGCTGTCTGTGACCCTTTTCTAAAAATTGCGTCACTGTGCAGCTCTTTCTTTGCTGCTGATGTGCTTCGGTTGGATGCCGTCTAATGTTGGCTGGATAAATAGTCTTCTTTATATACACATACAACAAATTTTTTGGTATTTATTTCAAAATTTTTAAACTAATAATGTATAGACATAGGCATCAGTTATATGACCTTGGGCACCGTTTGGGTATCCCAAGTTGCAAAGGAAGCTAAGTTAATTTCCATTTAAAAAACTAAAAGTAAAGTCTTTTCAACAGCTGCTATCTTAAGAGTTTTTTTGAACAACCTTGGTTATAACGCTTTTAACCTCTGTGTAGTTCGACAATGCATATTCTCCATTTTCTCGTCCGTGGCCGGACATTTTGTAGCCACCAAATGGCGCCTGTGCTGCCAGGGCATTATAAGTGTTCACCCACACTGTGCCGGCACGCAGTCCGTTTACAATGTAATTGGCTTTATCAATGTCCTTGGTAAATACAGCGGCTGCCAGTCCATAGTCTGAGTTGTTGGCACGTTCGATGACCTCATCTAATTTCTTAAAGCGAATCAATTGCTGCACTGGGCCAAAGATTTCTTCACGGGCAATGGTCATGTTATCGCTGACATTCGCAAACACTGTGGGTTGCACAAAGTAGCCTTTAAGGCCCTCGGGACGACTGCCACCGGCCACTAGCTTGGCTCCCTGCTTTTCGCCAGTTTTTATGAGGCCTAAAATTTTTTCCATTTGTTCTTTGTCCACCTGAGGTCCCTGCTCAGTTTTCAAATCGAAAGGATCGCCTAGAGTGCGTTTTTTTGCACGCTCAGCGCTGCGCTCCACAAATTCATCGTATATAGTGTCCTCTACAAACGTACGCGAGCCGGCACAGCAGCATTGACCCATGTTGAAGAACAGACCAAAGTGTGCAGTCTCCACTGCGTAGTCCAGGTCCGAATCGGCTAGGATAATATTAGGTGACTTGCCACCGAGCTCAAGAGTCACACGTTTTAGATTGGTATTGCCAGAGGCCAACTGAATAAGCTTTCCAACCTCGGTGGAGCCCGTAAAAGCAACTTTGTCAACATCAGTGTGATTTGATAGGGCGGCACCTGCATCCCCAAATCCGGGAACTACATTTACTACTCCCTCTGGGAAGCCCGCTTCCTTTACTAGCTGGGCGATGTACAAAGCAGTCAAGCTCGTTTGCTCGGCTGGCTTAAGCACAATTGTGTTACCAGTTGCAAGTGCAGGGCCCAATTTCCAGGCCATCATTAGAATTGGAAAATTCCAAGGTATGATTTGACCGCAGACCCCTACAGGTTCATGACGTGTGTGCGTAAAAAATTCACCATCCATGGGTATTGTCTTTCCATGATTTTTGTCGGCCCAGCCGGCGAAATACCGCAGGTTTTTGATGGCGAATGGCAGGTCCACATTGTACGACATGCTGTAGGGCTTTCCATTGTCCAGAGTTTCCAGACTCTATTATCAATGTAAGCAAATGATAATGAAATTATTCCTTTTTTAATTAAATTCTACTCACGGCCAGGTAAACTTGATCGCGTTCTAGTAGATCAGCTAGTTTATATATCAAGCGACCGCGGTCAGAAGCATCCATGCGACGCCATGGTGAGCCAAGTCTGTGGAATAAGATTGATTTTTATTAGTAGAATTAAGGCAAAGTTAAAGACAATAATTCACAGTATCATTTCTGTAGTCAGTCTTCATTTTCTTTCACATTATAAATGTGGCATTATAAATTTTATCATAATATTAGTTAAACTTTAAACTTTGCTATACATGAAATACTACTGTGATCAAATTGAAAGGTGGAAAGGAAATTTTTAATTTAAACTTCCAGGGTTTTTCCAATCGATAATTTGTTTCTTTCTGTAACTTGGTAGCACTGTTAGTAACAGCTGTGCGAAATTTCACGTCAAAATATTCATTAATGTTTGAGATACGCTTCGTTTTTTGAGGTGCTACGATAATGCGCCATCTCACACGGCACTGGTTCTTCGTGAGCATTTCGCCAAAAATTCAACAAATATCGTTCCGCAACATGCTTATTAACCTGATTTGACTCCGTGTGACTTCTGGCTATTCAGCAAACTCAAGAGACCGCTCCGGAGACACCGTTTTGACTCGATTGAGATAATAAAAGCTGAATCGCGGAAGGCTCTGATAACTGGAAAATTCGTTGGCATACGTGTATTGCAGCGGAAGGGGATTACTTTGAAGGGGATGAAATAGATTTAGATAAATAAATAAAGATTTTGAAAACATAAGAAAATACACCTTTCGATTTGATCATAGATCATGTGTAAATAACAAAGTGTTTTTATTTTAAGAATTCAGTGCCCTTTCATATTCAATCACAACAAAGTTAGATGTCTTTGTTTGCTAGATAAAACATAGTCAAAGTTAGATAGAGATTTTTTAAATTTCAAGAAAATATAAATATTTTGCTTGGATATGTGTTTGTCTTTAATTCAATTAAGCCGCAGATCAAATCATTTATTTTCTTTAATTTTTCTCCACTATTCGATTTTTACTCACTTAAATGCTTGTCGTGCTGCCTTTACTGCAAGATCAATGTCCTCCTTGCCAGCTGCTTGTATCTCGGCTATGGTCTGCTCTGTTGTTGGGTTGATAGTAGAAAAAGTTTTTCCAGATTTACTTTTGTGCCATTCATTGTTAATGAACAACTGTAAAGGATTCATAAGTTAAAAGCCCTTATTAGTCTCAACTATTAAAAAGCTATACTAGTTGTTATAAGATAAGCATACATTGATAGGCACATATACTACATTTAGGTATATGATAAGTAATCAAGACTATCCGGGGCGCCACAGAAATCTTTAACGCTTTTGACAACGGTTTGAAACCAATTCGTAAAAAGGTGCCACAAAAATCTCAGATTTCATTTTTCGAACAATTAATTTCGAATGTTTACGCTTTTGCAAGAATGGCAGCAAAGGGTTGCTACTTTGCAAAAATTATTTTAGAACATTTAGACACTAGTTTAAATAAATGTTTATTAACAGTGATCCAATAAAGTTTATTCTTTATTACATTAAGCGATAATTGTCAGCATATTTTGCATCATTTTAATTTCCATTTGTACAAAATAAATTTAAATAAAGTTTGAATATTTGTACCGCCCAATGCAAGAGTTTGTATGGCAACCCCACGGGTGAACAGCTGTCCTCAGCGTAGTGTATGGAAAATTTCGTTTGTTTACATTTGCAAATATGCACGCAAATAGAAAATAACTTTAAATTCCTATTGAGGGATTATTAGCCATTGATGCCTTAAAAAAAACACATATGGACGAAGAAAAGGTGGAGCGAAGGTGTCGAAGAACCTCTAGATCGCTTCAAGGCTGTCATACAGTCCAGCAAAGGTTGCAACAATTATGTATGCTGTGCACTGCGTTTAACAAATGAAGTGAAATTTGAATACAAAACACACACACGCAAATGCTAGTGAAAATTGTAATGCTAATTGTGCCCTTGCAGTAGATGGATTTAGTATTTTCGATGCACTCGCCAATTATTTAAAACGACGCTTTTATTTATTGAATATATTACTTCATTTCCTTAGGTTGCGCTACTGATATTTTAATTTTAAACCTAAACTGCAAAACTATTGACATTCAAAACCTTGCCTAACAGCCGTACATTGCCACCTTAGGAGAAAAAGGTGCACAGCAATTATTTATTTAATTATGCATTAAATTCGGCGCACATCATAACGACAAATTAGTTAAAATAAAAAAAGCGATTTTTTAACTTTCATTTAACATCAAAAACATCTATTAATATGCTAAAATAATCGCTTCGAATTATTAATATTTAGTACAGCAACTAGGTGGCAACTCCTTGCCACAAAAAGATTTTGCACGTTGACACAGAATGGCAAATGTACCAAAGATTTTAATAAAGATTTCGCAAAAATGAAAATCATGAATTAAAACATTAAATTTGTCAAAACATAAAGGTACAGAAAACTCAGAAATTAAACACACTTTCCAAATAAGTAATACTCATTGAATAAATTAGTTTTCATTGGTGAATTTAATCAAATCTCAAGCAATTTTGTCGAAGATTTTGAAACCGTTGCGAATCATGTCTGTGGCACCAAGAATCGGAATGGCAACGAAATTGCAACGAAATGGTTTTCTGTGGCACCAAAGTATATATAAGTGTTGGCAATAAAATGATACGTAAGCTTTATGCTTACTGTCAGGCCTGACGTGAGGAGGGGGATTCCCCCCCGGGCCAGGAGTTTTCTCAGGCGCCCGGTGTAATTACTGTCGTACTTACAGAACGCAATGATTCAAGCTAAAGGTGTAATAGAAGGGCCGATGTATACAGTCTAGCAAGCAGTTTCCAATAGAAAACTTAATTTATGGATTAAAAACCCAAACTTCTTTTATTCATTACATTTTAGAAATGTCGGAGTTAAGTTGTTTGAAAATTACTAACAAGACTAGCGAAAGGTATTGATGGTCTTTTTGCAGTGTTATATGATATACACAGATGAAGTAAAGATTATTGAAGTTACAAGCAACCAAAGTCGATTACAAATATTCAGTATGCTTTTTATTAACGAAAAAAAATTTTGAAAAAGAGAATTGTTTTACGAACATTTCGAGTCTAAGATCTTTAAAATCGGGTAGCAATTGTTGATGTTATGGAACCATGTACGGAAGTTCGAGCAAACCGAAAATTGGAAATTTTGAAAAAAGGTCGAAAAATACACTTTTTTCGACTTTGGTTGCTTGTAACTTCAACAATTTTTACACAATCTGTACATATCATATATGATATATCACTGTAAAGAGCACAATACCTTT
Organism: Chymomyza fuscimana; assembly: GCA_949987675.1. NCBI lineage: Eukaryota > Metazoa > Arthropoda > Insecta > Diptera > Drosophilidae > Chymomyza > Chymomyza fuscimana. Next base: position 61,828,072 of record OX465088.1, read on the forward strand.
CGATCTAATCTAATCTGAAACATAATAATGTTCATGACGATTTTCCAAAACAAAGAAGCATCAATACAAAAGAGTTTACAGTTTCATATATAGTAGTTATCTCTATTAAATGATCAAACAAGCTGAAAAAACGACCTTTATGAAATTGGCAAACAAACTTAATATACTTTTTAAAGGGTCCCAAACTTATATTAATGTAAACTAATTGATACACAATTCTAGTAAAAGGTTTGTATTGGGCTCATTTTAATAATAAAATAAAATTGGGCAAGACCACAAAATGCTCTGTCTGCATGACTGGCTCGTTTTGAGACAACAACAAATGCAAACATCGTAACAAAAACAACAACCTGCGGGCATATACCGGTCGCGTGTTCGTTGAAGGTGTTTTGCCTCTCAAGCGTTTTTGTTTTTGTCCGGCCCCTGACGTCTTTTAAATGCGCTACACTCGGAGCGTTGGCTGTTTGGTTTTGGTTGTTTTTTTTTTAGTATGGGTTGCTAGCTTCTAAATCAATCCCTGATAAATACTATGATGATACATGATAAAAACGCAGATCGGCATGTTTTGTCACGTAGTCACCAGACAGCTGTACTTTTCGTTTGTTTTTCTATTGCCTTTGCATGTTTTGCACTGATTTACATACACACATATGTATGTATATAAGAAACATGCATATGTAGTACATATACATATATGTATATGCATACAGCAGCAAATCTGCGATAGGCAACAGCTGCGCCGGTCAAAAACTTTCAAGGACAACCAACAATCCAGTAAGACAAATTTGCTTACTAAAAAATCTATCTATTAATTATAAATATACTTAAATCCAATTATATAAGCAATATTTGTATTCCTACTTACGCCGGTATAGAGTACATCGGGTGTGGTTTGTGGCTGAGGCTGGTTGCAGTAGTTTGCCACAGCGGCTGCAAAGTTTTTAGTTTGTGCACGAAGTAGTGCTCCGTTTTTCAATACACGCAGCATCATATTTGTTTAAATTGCTTCAAATTTTGAATTAAAATGCTTTGAGTAATTTTTTACACCGATTTGAGCGAACAGCGACCGAAACATAAACACGTGATAATTGCGCAGCAGTCGACAAGAAACTGAAAGACGCCGCAGCTGTGAGCGAGCGCGAAAGCTTTAAAGCTTTAAGTGACATCGAAAGAAGCTTTTTTGATCAGTGCTGCCAACTTAGTGATACACAAAATACAGTAAATTCGAAAAAACAAAATATCTGATGAAAATTTTAAATATTAAAATAACAATAACCAATATTTTAGTTGCTCTGGCTTAACAAATTAATACAAGAAACATGCAGCTCAACTTAGTCAATCCAAATAACATTGACTTTGAGCCTCCTTTTGTTACTCTAAATGGCTTATAGAATGTGAAACTTTACTAAATCGCAAATATCTCCAGTCATAATATTATTACAATAAGATATAATTTAGCTACTAATCGTTCGTAAATGCAGCATTTTTTTTGTTACATTCATGGATTTGTCGCAAATTTACTATCTAACATCTTTGTCGAAGATTAGGTATAGCCAGCAGGCATTCCTGTCGGAGCTTCTTAGTTTGCTGAGGGTAAAAAATGCAAACAAACATATGAACCAATTATTTTTTTTTTTTATATATATTATATTTAAGTAATAGCGTATTCGCACTGGGGCATATGAATTTTCCGTTCCGAACTTCAACTGCTGATGACTTAATTTTAATGTACCACCCATAATTGAACAAATAGCTAATAAATAATATTTTGACGTAAATCAGTAACGTAGTTTATGGATGGTCCCTTACAAAAAGATTAATATTTTAATTTTAAATAACATTTTTAATAAATTTTCATAATTTGCTTATTTCACCTGTCAGATGTTTAGACAAATTCTAAAAGTAAGGAATTGTTGAGAAAACTTTATGACTGAGATAATACTCTCAGTAAGATGGGTTTCAGTTGACGGGTTTCGAACGTTTTGACCGTACCTTTCAATGTGTTTGAAAAAGTGTAATCAAAAAAAAATGACTAATTTATTTCAAAATACGTTGAAATATATATAATTTACAATTGTAATTTTTAATTACAAATATGAATGCGAGATTTCTGCAAGCTGAACGTGAAATGTTGCGATATGGTATTGCAATCCTGTGCATAAGTGAAACACGTTGGACGGGATCAGGGGAGTTTTCATCGCCAAGCGGCCAGTCTGTATTATTATACTCTGGTAAAGCGCATGGAAGCAAGCACGAGTCGGGAGTTGGTATCCTGCTAACCACGGAAGCAAGACGCAGTCTACAATCGTGGAGATTTGTATCAGACAGGCTTATATGGGCGCGTTTTAAATCCAGGGTGAGGAGCATCTCCATTATCCAGTGCTACGCCCCAACTGAAGGCGCGACTGAACAAGAGAAAGATGACTTTTATGACCAACTGAACACGGTATATGACTCTATACCTAGGGGTGACATCATCTGCGTTACTGGTGACATGAATGCAAAAGTGAGCACTGATAACACATCTATCGAGCATGTTATGGGCCGGCAAGGTCTGGGAACCCATAACGACAATGGCGAGCGGTTCATTGACTTCTGCAACTCAAGGAGCCTGATTATCGTAGGCACTTTCTTCGAACACAAAGCCTGCCATAATGTAACCTGGGTGTCCACGGACCGGCACGGCACCGCGAACCTAATTGATCACTTTGCTATTAGCAGCCGTTTCAAGAAGTGTTTACTGGACGTGCGAAATAGAAGAGGTGCAGACATAGGACTTGCAAGAGACCACCACCAAAATCAAAAAGACGGACGCTTGCAAACGCCCTTCTAAATACAATGTAGATCGTCTTAAGGAACACTTAGTCAGAACACAATTCCGTAACGATCTACAACTGGAACAACAGACGCTCGCGAACAATGCTAACGCCTTAATAACAACTCAGTGGAATGCTGTAAGGGACGCCATAAAAAGATGCGCGGATAACAACATTGGTCCCATTCCTAAGGGAAAAAAGCCGTGGATGCGCGATGAAACATGGAAAAAAAAAGCGAACGTAGGGAAATTAAGGAACAAATATCAACTGTCCCTGATCGAAACGGAGACCTAGCGAAGCAGCTAGAAAAGCAATACCGTCATCTGCAGAAGTCAGTACAGCGATCCGTAAGTCGCGACAAAAGGCGGTATATAAATGACTTGGCCGGCGAAGCTGAAAGTGCAGCTAGCTCCGGGGACTCCCGTACTCTATTTAAAATAACAAAGAAAATAGTCGATAAAAGCATGAGCATTGCACACCCTATCAAAGATGCTAATGTTAATCTTTTAATTTCCGAAGATGAGCAGTTGAACCGTTGAAGAGAGCATTTTTCGACCGTGCTTAATTGTGTTCTGGATCCCACAAACGACGCGTACCCCTTCACCAGTGAGTCAATCGCAATAAGCCCTCGGATTAAGACTACACCACCAAGCGTGACAGAAATCGCAGCGGCGATAAGACAAATACCGAATGGTAAGGCCGCTGGGATAGATGGCATACCATCTGAGCTTTATAAAGCCGATAATACGCTGACGGCAGAATTAATACACCCGCTAATCACATCTATGTGGGATCAAGAGTCTTACCCGTCTGAGTGGAAGGAAGGTATAATCGTGAAGCTGGCGAAGAAAGGTGACCTCAAAGATTGCAATAACTGGAGAGGTATTTGTGTTCTTCCTGCAGTCGCAAAGATCGTCGCCCGTATTATCCTGGATCGGTTGAAAAACCACTTAGAGGCATCGATCTGCTCTTGCCAAGCGGGATTTCGCAGTGGGTCTTCCTGTGCATACCAAATCAACACGCTTCGAATAACTATCGAACAATGCGCGGAATTTATTTCCAAATAACCTCTGTTATTCATTGACTTCGAAAAGGCGTTTGATAGCGTCAAGAGGGCTGCGTTGCGGAAAAGAGGTATACCAGAAAAACTAGTTTTTCTGATTAAGGAAAGCTATAACGACGTGAGCTGCCGTGTTCTCCACAAGGGGAAACTGTCGGCGCCATTCCATGTGCTGAGCGGAGTGCGGCAGGGTTGCATACTGTCGCCAATTCTTTTCCTACTAGTCATTGAGGACGTCGCTAGTGCAGCTTTCGCGGCTGTAAGCCAAAACCGTGGTATCCAGTGGCAGATTAATAATGCCTATCTTAACTACCTAGCATATGCTGACGACATTTGTCTGCTTTCTTACAAGCTGTGCGACCTGAAACTTATGACTCAGGCAACGCAAATTGAACTCGAAGTAACCGGACTCAAGATCAACGAAGGCAAAACTAAACCGCTTTGTCTCCGTGCACCTACTCCGAATCCTTTGACAGTAGGGTCGCAGCAATTTGAAAATGTCGAAAAATTCTGCTACCTTGGATATATGATCACCGCGGATGGCGGAAGTGAGCTTGACGTTGATTGCAGAATTAACAAAGCTAAGGCCTCTTTCGGAATTCTGGCACCACTTTGGCAAAATAATAGCATAAGCCTCAACACCAAGCTTCGTGTATTTAATGCTAACGTTAAGTCTGTCCTGCTCTATGGCTGCACCACCTGGAAAGTTACCTCAGCAATCACAAAACGACTCCAAGTCTTCATCAACCGCTCTCTGCGCCGCATCATGAGAGTCTTTTGGCCTCGCATAATATTAAACTCTGAGCTTTTTAGAAAGGCAAAGCAGTTAGATGTGGCTACAGAAATTAGGAAGAGGAAATGTCAATGGATTGGCCACACGCTAAGAAAGAGCGATGACAGCGTTGCAAAACAGGCGTTGCGATGGAATCCTTTCCAGCAAACTGGTCGCAGCATTGGCAGACCGCGTATCACCTGGCGACGCTCAACAGAGGCCGAAATGAAATCTCTCAATCTAACATGGAGTGAACTCAGAGTCCTTGCACAAAACCGGGTCCGCTGACGAAGAGGAGTAGTTGACGCCCTATGCTCCAAATAGGAGTTAAAGGAACACGTTTAATAAAACACCTAAATTGTAACCCCAAGCTTTATATAAAATTAAAGTTAATTGTTTTGCCACTATCCAAAACTTTGAGAAAAATTAGGAAATATACAAAGATCTAAACATTTGCTTTGTAAAAGAAGACGTCAGCAAATTCAGCAATAGGCACATAGAAAAATTATTAGACCATATTAATAATCTAGCCATAAATTTAATTGATAATAGTCGAACTTATAGAAGACTTAAAAGATTTCATGTCCTTGATCTCTCAAGTCGATTTTAATTCAGAATTTTCTTTTTTTTTTACTACAAGTTCGCATATAGCACCTAGTCTCAATGTTACTGTTATTGTTGCTGTTCCTGTCAATTTTATATAATTTACTGATGGTTTTTAGGACAAGTTGCAAAAAAAATTGGAAAAAAAAACAAAAAATTGCCAACAGTTACTTACTTGGAGCGTAGGTGGTTAAAAATTTAACTTTAATGGAATTGGAGCATTTTCTATAGCTGGCACAAAAATCTTTTTCTATTAAATTCTACATCTGCAATATATAAGGTGCGCCATCTGTTGGTTTGGTTGTTAAACACTCATAATTCGGAACATACCCGTCCTAAATGGATGCTCTTCGACATATGTCAAGTACAAAACTACTCCATTTTAATCATGGATCGTTTAACGATTTAAAGTGGTACAGGCGTACTACGAAAATTGTGGTTCTGTGAATAAAAACATAGTTGGGGCTAGTGTCGACGAGTCACCGGTAACATTGACGCACAATCGTTCGCAAGAATTGCACCTTGCTAGGACCACTTTGCGTCGAATTTTGCATTCGGATCTGCATTAACACGCCTACAAGATTCAAATGACTCAACAATTAAAGCCCACGGCGCTTATTCGTTCAATGGATGTGGAGAACAGGTAGATGAGTTTTCGTCAAAAAAAAGTCATCGAAATGTACGATGTTCGCATACGGCCGATATTATTTTTCATATATAAATGAGTTGTTTTAAAGTGCAAATAACAAACAAACCAGCAGATGGCCCACCCTATACAATTTTATGTAACAAAGTTACTTTTTCCTTTGGTCCTACACTTTCCACTTTTCCTATTCCCCTAATTTTTCCTGTTTATTCTATATCCTTATCACTTACTCCCATTATCGGTATCACAACGGGAGTGTATTGGGACGCTAAGTCCCAACTGCCGCCCTACCTACTTTTTCCTTATTATTTCATGTTGCTGCTAAAGAGTGATTTTTAAGTTCTCCCTTGAAAAAGATGTATGCATATATACGAAACTTTTAATACAACAGAATACATTTAATATCAGCTACAAAATGGGCATACAATCTACCGTATACATAAATATTCAATTAAATATTTTAAACTATTTTAGTTTTTCATTCATTTCCCCTGCCGCACGAGATATTGAAAGATTATCGACCCTAACGTTGCCAGATCAACACCATTTGCCAGTGTTGGTTAAGCCAACAACACAATCGCACACACACACGGCAAACCAATAAAATGAAATGCAAATGGATTCAATTCAATTCCAATGACATGCATTTGCAAACATTTCGCTTGGTCATTTGTCGAATTGTTTGCTTTGAGAAACACTCATTCATTCTATCCATGGTCAATTACCAGAGGCAAACAACCTCAATAAACTTTAATGGGAATTATTGCATTGTGGCGCTGTTTTTGTTTTGGGTGCACTATCTGATGTCTTTAATAGCTTCGTGAATTAATTAATATCGAAAAACTAACAGCTTGTCATAAAACCAATAAAGGACAAATTAAAGTATGGTGCATATGGTGGGGCTCAGGACGCATCTAAATGTCAAAGCATAAACAAGAATACTATAAAAATAAATGCATCAATATTTCAAATTTGGGGAATCATGCAAGTTAAAACAAATCACAAAAATGTAATTAGTCCAGCTGAGTGTGAATGATATTATTCTTGAAACAACGAATCAATAAACTGTACTATTTTAAGTGAGTAGGGAAATATTTGAGTGCTTAATATTATATACATATTTTGATTTAATGTTTAAAAAGTAAATATCTTAGTTGTAAAGCTGTAAAAGCTAAAGCCTATATATGTTTTGTAATTAGTCTGTAAATTAATATTTAAAATATTAGGGTAAATAAATAATACTAATTTGAGTGCTTAAAATGCCGCAGAGGGCAGCAAAACTAGACTTATGAGTTCGAGTTAAAAGTCAAACCTGTACATATTGTTGTTGCAAGAAACTAAACCTTTCAAAACCCCAACCCAGCACCAATCGTGAATACCCTAATTATTACGATTCATTTGAAAAATGATACTCGCGTAAACACACACCTATGTATTAAAGGTCAGGAGTACATATGTAAATCCCTTTGCACTGTATTCATAAACACTTGAAAAAATTATTTTTGATCGTCTTTTTACTGCGTGCATTTTGGGTCTTAATTACTGCGAATGCTAAGCAAAGCCGCATAAAATTGTGTGAAATTGAGAAAAGGAAACCTTTTTTCTGGCAATTTAAAAAGATATTTAGTCATCTCGAGACCATTGAAGGTCAAGCTGAGTCTTTTTAAACTAATAATGATCTGAATTTGGCTTATTAACTTTGGCGAATTTTAAAATATGAATTCGGATTAGTTCCAGCTGTGGAGCTCTTTATAGAACTAATGAAGAGGATTCCAATAAAATGAATTCATTTTCTGTAATTTATGAAGCTTCGGAAAACACAGAGCAAATTATAGAAAAAAAGAAAATTTTGTCGTAATTCATATAAAAAGCTCAGTCTTACAAAAATAACAAAATAGCAGTAACTAAAGCGTAAAGCGGGGCCCAACAGAAGTCAACAAATGAAAGGCGACTTATAAATTTCAAAATTAATTAGGTACTACATTTTTTCCTCCCGCTCATCACAAAATGGTATCTACTGTACTAATTGTTTCATATTCATTGTTCTTTGTATAATGTGACTCTTTCTCAAATAATAAGTTTGATCTTGTGATCTGCTTATCTTCTTTACAAATTTCCAACAGACCTTGGATAAGGTATTTGGAAGAAAAAAACTAAAAATTGGAAAATGTTCGGCTATGGGATTTTGCAGATTGATGTATAAAATGACACAAGCGTTCCTTTAGCACACCATTTTCTTTTATCTTCAAAACTAGGCTGCACATCCTGGCCACATTTGACCCTGAGATTGCGGTCATTTGGTTAACTGGCGCCAGCCCTTTGGAAGTTTCTATTCACAGCAAAAGACACTGCGGCAAAAAGGTCGGCAAAAAACTGAATAAAGCAAAAAAAAAACAACGAAAAAAAGAGGTATAAAAATGGCTTATGGTTAGGTTTTGCTTTCACTTGCTTTGGGAACTCTTTGTTCATCTTTTTTATCAGACACATTTCCCAAACGCACAGACTCATATTTCATATATTTTTTTTGCCAAGCTCGATTTAATGGCGTCCGTAAAAGGGTCAAGCAAACATGAAAAAATAGAGTTATGGTTTAAGTAATTTGTGAGGTTATTATGGCTTAAAAAAGTGGACAGCATGGTCACACATATGGCGACTAATTTCTATGCAAATTTGGTGAAAACTCTTTTGTCATTTTGTAAATCTTTGCAGATATGAAACTTACAAGGCTACGCTCAAAAAAATTCCCGCAACACGATTATCTCGACTGACCGAGGCATTGGCCAATTATGATCCAGTACTCAATGAGTATTTCTTTGATCGACATCCGGGAGTTTTTACACAGATACTTAACTATTACAGGTAAGTGGAATAAATCACAGAACTCTATAGAAATCAAAAGAACGTTCTGCCGGCTACTCTAGTTCTACACAATGTTATGGACGACTCTGCTTCGACTTTATCATTTTGGTCCGCATGCAATTTATATAACTGTAAGAAGGAAGAAGGATTACGTAATGCTAAGTTTTGAATATTTTTGCAATGTGTTTTTCCCGAATCCGTTTAATTTTCAAAAGAACAAGCACAACTGTAAACATGTACTTAAGATAAATAATTATATATCTCACTTATGCAGTACGCAGATTTTTGGAGATTTTCACAAAACAACCTTCCTTGTTTTTGCCAATTTAGGTACCGGTAGGTTAAATCCACGATACAACTTTTACTTTTCATAGAAAATGATTATATGTGCATAGAGAGTTATTTGCATTCCAAGTCTATAAAGTCGCAAGTAAAGTTTAAAGACTTGTTAATAAATACAAGAGCAATAATTTAAAATTAAAAAAATTAAATTGTTTTTTGAGCCAGATATCACAATAGTCAAAAATGCTTGGTGGTACTGAAAAGTAGGACGAAGAGTAGGAAAGGATTAAAGGGATGGTTTAATCTGGGTTAAAAGTAGTCAAAATTGTTGTTATGTCAATTAGAACAACACAAACTTTTTGAAAACATCCAGAAAATTACTCAATGATCAAGGGCAGGCGAGCAATTCCCAAAATTATTGGATGATCTAAATGAGCCATCCGGCAGTTAATTACATGATGACTTTTAACAAGACTAGGTCGGAATCAATCCCTAGTGTAAGTAAACCGCATAAAGTTTAAAAAAGTGAGGTGAACAAGATCGTAATATACAGTCCCAGAGGCCGAAAACCATTGTATATCAATGGTATGCCTAGGCAAATGCACTACATTTTATAATTGCTCAAAGTATGTATAAAAAGGGGCCAAAGAAAACTAAATTTGATGGAAAACGTCTAATTTGGATGATTCTGATGGTATCTAACAAGAATTACGAGACATAAGGCATAGTTTTAATATTTGTTAACAACGAATTGGTTGCTGAAAATCCCTCATGATATAGTCTGCGATTAGCGGCATGTGAAAGGCTCGTATATGCTTTTTATCTGGGCACATATATCCATAGGAATACATTAAATTATATGAAAGAGATTCGGTACCATTTACCATATCAGTAGGATCTGTCTGCCGCAACAGGAAAAGCTCCAAATCATACTTTAGAATGCAAAATATTGCCTTTATGGTCGACGAACGTCCCCGATCTGATTGAGAATATCTTAGAGATGCCATCAATAAAGCTCACAACAAACACTAAAACAAAAAAAATAAAATATATTAATAAATTAAGCCTTCTTTTAAGACGACTTTGTGATACCCTGTACCACCACATTTCAATTAAATCTGATATATTGCTCACAAAGATATCTTATTTGCCAAATTTGGTTATGATATTTTCATAATCAAACAAAAAACAGTCGAATTTTGCACCAAACACTTTTTTTGACAGATCGGTTCAAATGGGGGGTTCTATATAGGCTTTCATACAGACAGACAGACGGACATGGGTATATCGACTTCTCTAATCACCCTGATCATACTTTGGGTAACTTTGGGGGTCTCCAACAAGTCCGTCTGTATGTTACATACATTTTCGGCTTGCACGAACTTAACAGGTCGGCTGAAAAGTTCGTATCGTTTTAAAGAAAATCATTTTTTTTTGGCCAAATTCGATTTGATTATTCACGATACGAACTTTTCAGCCGACCTGTTAATATACCCTTTGTACGATAAGGTAGAGGCAGTGATGTCAGATTTTGAGATCTGAATTTCCGTATTCCACCGTACATTACTTACAAGTTTTTTATATCAATTATTGCGTTGAGTTAGTAAGGGCGTTCTTTTGCGATTTAACGAATTTTGATTACTTATAACATGAAAAAATGTTATTTACTCCAGAGTGAAGTATCTCTATCTTTATTGCACTCATTGCTGTTAAGTGATCCCTTTTGTACGCAGTTGCGTACACATCAGGAAAACATGGGGGAAACCGGAGGAAAGCTTGGAGATCGTTGAATTAAATATTTGCTTTTTCTTCAAATAATAATGATTCATTTATTTCCGTGTAAACTCACATTGTTCGTGGGAAAATTCGGACGTAATTTTTACTGTAATACAAATTACATAATTAATGTATAATAATATTGCAAAAATCTTTCAAAGTGAGCCGAAATTTTTTTTTCAAAAATATAGTCACCACTTTCCGACGCTCTGAAAAAAAACAAAAATTTTTAAATAATTCAATTGTAAATAATAAAAAATTCGTTGCTCCAGGAGTTTGTAGTGTTATTGACAACTTCTCTGGATTGAATTCTTGAGCCTGTAGTTGAAACATAAAATATCTGTACAAGTTCAACAAAAATACATACATATGTATATATTTACTCTGATTACTGAGAAAGCAATGTAGATTGCAAAAGCGTGAAGGAGAAACAAAGACAGAAAAGTTGAGACAAAAACATGTAAAAAATGTAACTATACAGCACCAAGTTGAAAAAAAAGAGTGCATTATCAGAAAAAAAGAGATTGATCAATACATATCTTTATTCATATATGGCAAAGGCGGCGTAACATCAATTTGAGAAAGCGATTTCTTTTTTACGATTTCCTTTCCATGCAAAATGCCTGTAAGAAGTTCGTTTTCCATTCTATTGCGAGTTTTCGTTTTATTCAAGTTGATGGTCGAAAAAACACGCTCCACATCAGCTGGCGGGTGAGGTAGCACCTTAACACGGTGGATGATGTCCAAGATGAGGGGGAATTCTGGCGACCCATCTGCACGCACCTCTGCTTCAACTTTTTTCCAGAATGTGATCACGTCTGTTTCGCATTTGTGTCGAAACATGTCCTTTAATTTTCGAAACTCTTCATGAACCGCTACAGTGCTCTTATTGAAAAAATCGGTTACTTTTGAGCAAAAACACAATTGAGTGTGTTTTGTCAATTGCTTCTCTCAAAGTGTTCGTAAGAGAGCGGTTTTTTTCGGACACTCTGAAAGTGTTGACCGTTTTTTGCGAGCTCTGCTATATATATATAATACCTATTTAGGTGATTTTATGAATACAAGAATACGAATTTTATTCTTTCCCGTCATTTGATAAAGCAGGAAAAAATTACTTATATGTATTCGACAAAAAATCATTATTTCTTACAAATCAGTATAAAATCAGTATTTTCCTCAAAATCAGTATAAAATTCATTAAATTTTACCGACAGACTTGAAAATCAGTAGAATACTGAAAAATCCGTATATATGGCAACACTGGGTACAGGGTATAAAAATGTAATTCAACCAATGCATATGTATGTAATTATTTTCTTAGGTACATAACTTTAGCAGTTTGAAACAAATGTACCAGGAGACTTTTTCGAGGGCTTGCGTTTGATGCCCTCGCCGAACAAGCAAATCTTTTTCTTAAATTATTTTCGATGTTGCATTTTAATTTCAACAAACACAAGTTCGTCCTTACCAACATTTTTACATCAACACTCTTATCGCTTCAATATTAATGATTAGATATAAACAACTAAAGAGGAGCCTTTGCCTCAATTTGTATTTTTATATTAGTTAGATAAACGTAGTTAGTATTTGAAACTCGGAATGAAAACATCCTGACAGTCATTAATTTAAACTTTAAGCTGCAGACCTTATTAGGTTAAGGATGGATAAGACTTTGCCATTTGCTCCGACAAAAGAAAACCTCATTAGCGCACTCATTTATTTTAAGGATGGGGGACTGAAGCAACTGTTGTAAGGACTTAAGTTTCTTGAAATTAATGAATCCTGAATTTGTTGTGTCGTTTGCCTGTTGTTTACGTTAACCTGATGCAATAATAAAGTTGTAAAACACGCAAGTGGCAGCCGGGTACTATGTCTGACCTGAAAGGGTTTGTTAGTCCCCATGGAATATTGATTACAAAAGCGACCCATATACGATATTTCCGACTCAATTAACTGGCAGAGGCAACCAAGCAGAAGAAGAGCAGTGCATACCAAACTGTTGCATTATTCACACAGTTTTGAAGGCTCGGATGTATCAACAGGCGATCCAAGGCTCTGTGTGCATGGGAGCACAGGATGCACTCTTACAACGTTTTATGGCATAATCGAATTATGATTGCTTCAGAAGGTTTTTAGCACTTGCCTAGTATTTTTTTTTTTTTATATATTAACATTATATTGGACGTATAGGTTGTTGACGGTGACGGACGCTTCCCGACTTACTAAAATCGGTTTCAAACAATGAAATCTCGTTTGTTAACAATAGATAAAAGAGCAATGAAATATTTTTAATGACCTGGAAGAAGAAATAATTAAAAATTTCCTTTTATGCTCCATAATTTTGCACCACTTTAACGAATCTATCTATCTAGTCTTTAGATACTTAGATTTAAAGTTGAACCAATATTTTAGATTAGAAAAAAAAATATCAATAGTGTGTTGAATCATCTTTCTGCTCCATACATGCGGTTTGCAAGGGAAGCGTATCAATTAGCCAATTAGCTTATTCGATGGCTTGGATTAGTTCCAATATTCCGAAATATTGTTGTTCTGATTTCTTATTGGTTGGTGAAACAAATTGTCCTGTAACTGGGGCGGCTAGCTTAATGCTTTCAAATTTTCGCTTTCTAGATATGTTGTAAGAACCCTAGGTATAAGACACCATGGAAAAAAATCCTCCTATTTATTATAATAGGACAATACATTCATGTTGTTCACAAAATTTTAACTTACTGGTTCCATAATAATACTCTAACCCTACTATGCAGTCGGCCCAAATATTCAAAGTCACGGAAATAGTTGCTTTATCTATTGAAGCCTTCAAACCGGATTAATTAATGTCTTTTTCTTGAGTTTCAATCTTTTTATAGACTTAGCAATCGAAATAACACGAAGCACATTCTTTTTCCTGATTTTGTCAAAGAGTCGGTGAAAATTCACGGATTTCTTATTAAAAGTCGTAGGAAAAGTGGGATCTGCAGAAGAAAAAATTAAAATCTTTTTAGACTCATACATATGAGTCGACACACAATTCTAGCTTTATATGGCAGCCTAGCTTAGTTACCCCTAATACTCAATTCCTAATCTCTTTTATTTACAAAAATTCCCATTTGAACAAACCCCTATCCATGTATTTCACTTGTTTCTGTAGTATATGGAATAGTTTTTATTATCGTGCAGGCAAATTGCAGGTGGGCCACCCCCAGCATGACGACCTTGTCGACAGTTGTTGGATCCAGCGTATAAGGCCATATCAGCTACTGTCCAGTGTTGACCATATATTATATACTTACGACTTGTTTTATTTTTGGCTGATAGCCCTGAACGCAGCTTGCCGCATTTACATCGCTGGCTGTTTCTGTGAAAGCAGGGACTCAGCCTGGTTCCCAACGCTCCCTACCCTGCCTGCTCAACAATTTATGTGCGACATTGGCGTAGTCAGCTTTTCACAAAAGGGGTCAATATATTTTGTATACATTTTTTGAACGTAAACGAAAAGAGATAAGATTAATTTAATCTTATTGTTGGAATTATCTATTGCTGGAATACAAACTCTTGATACATAAAAATTAATTTCTACTTTTTAGTTCGGTTTACTATTAAAGCGTGTTTTTTTAGTTTTTTTAAACTATAATTTTTTATTTTGAGACTAAAAACAAACATTGATTTTTATCAACAAGCCTACTAATTATTTTGGAAAACTGTTGCATACTTTTAGTGTTCATTTTATTTTTTAAATCCTGATGATCCTAGTCATTACATTAGAACAAAGTTATTAAATAATTTTATTGTCATCAGTCCTTGACCCCTGTGCTTTTCAAGATGATCAGACTTCTTGAAATTGGTGAAAATTAACCTGAAAGAAACTTTACCTGCGTTCGTTAAAGGTCACTGTAAGCCTACTAAGCTTGATGTGTTCTGAAATCTTATATGGAAATTTGTAATAAAGGGGCGTTGCATTCGACTTACCATCCTTCCCTGCTCATATCCTAAGTACGCCCTTGTTATGCGACACTGCCACATATGCAAAACTATAAAAGCACATACGTATGTAAATACAATAGTGGCCAAAAGTATTTTGACATAAGTAAAATAATATTGATTTGGTCATTTCTTATGATTTATTTTATAAATATATTTTTACAAAATTTTATGAGAAAAATACTATGTTAAGCTTATAAAAACGCATAAGTTTATTATTTTTAATGTTATGGCTTAGAAAATAAAAATGATTTTTCATAAATGTTGCGGGACAAAAGCATTTTGACATTATAAAAATCTTTAAGAAAAGAAGAGAAAAAGCAGTTAATTCAGCATAGAAAAAAAATTAATAAAATGTAAATCCTCCTTTGACGTCGATGACCTTTTGCAAGCGTACTGGGATTGATCTTACCAAATTTTTCAATGTTTCAAGTGAAATATCCTTCCAAAGGCTTTCGACTACGGCAACTGTCTCAACTCGTGTTCTTGATAAATTTGAGCTTCTGTTTCTTTTTATATATGCCCATACGTTCTCTATTATATTAAGATCAGGACTTTGAGGTGGCCAATCTATTGTATTTACTTCCACTTCTCTCAAAAAGTCTTCAAAATATTCTTGGTTAATCGACAATAAATTTTTTTTTTCGATCCATGATATTCGAAAGAACTTTCATCAGTCCATAATGTGCGTTCCCAAAACGATTGAGGCTTGTTTATATGTAATTTAGCAAATGTTAAGCGCTTAAGCTTATTTTTTGATGAAATTGAAGGAATTGGACGGGCTTTATAAGTATAAAAATTAGCTTCTTTTAACCGTCTTTCAACTGTTTTTCGACTAATTGATATATTATACTGTTTTTTGACTTCAATTGATACAGCTTTTGGAGGAATTAAGGCATTTTCCATAAACTTTGCGAGCACAATGCGGTCCTCTCTTGGCGTTGTTTTGCGTGGTCTGCCCGATCTGGGTATATTTTTTATAGAATTAGTTTTCTTTTGCTTGTTTATTTGATAATAAACTGTTTGTCTAGGCACTTTGTATGATTTGCTAAGATTTTTTACTGAAAAACCAGCATTATACTTTGTCACATTTCATTTCGAACAAGTTCATTAATTTCACGTGTTTTACCCATTATTCAAAAAATAATAGAGTAAAAGTGTTATTAATATTTACAAAAATAAATGAAAATATGTTTTTAACCTGCCAAACGTTGTTTGGACCGCACACGAAACGAAGAAAATGCAAATGAAAGCAATGTCAAAATACTTTTGTCCAGCCAAAAATAATAATAATAATAATAATAGCCTCACACGCAGAATAACATAGAAAGCAAATGGGTCCCGTTATCACTGTAATTTTTTGCTCTCTTAAAGCGAATAATAGATTCTTTCTCTTAAAAAGCAAATGGATACCGTTACTTCTCTCAGTTTTTATATACAAGCGTTAATACATTTAGTACAGTGTTGTCAAAATACTTTTGGCCACCATTGTATGTATAAATGTTGAACGGTCTTTTTGTTTGTCTCGTTTTGTTCTCACGTTTAATGCAACTTTTTCTTTGCGCTTTTGTTGCTGTGGTTTGATTTTTTTTTTTTTTGTTAAAACATTTTATGTCCTGAATGGAAACGTTCCGTCCTGGAGAAAAACAAAAATTCAAATGACCAGCCAGTTTTTCACGTTATGAATGATTGTGGACATGTGAATTGTGGTTTTCATTGTGGCTTGAAATTTTCATTTATGCAAAGTATTTTTATTTCTTTTTTTAATCTTTACATGACACAATTATGGTCATATGAAAAATAAGTAGTTGTTGTAAAAGGCAAGTGCGCCATGGAACTGAAATTTCGCAGATTTCCAATATGGTTTAAACGTCAATGCAGTAAAATATTTTACGACCCCAAATTATTTTGCTTTCTACTTTTGGTTGTGGGAGGGGGCTTATGACTCATATGCTGAAGTCCTTACCTCCTTCTTCATCGTACAATGTGCACATGAAATATCATGCATACGCACTGTACACCCAATAAAATCAATACAGTTTGAACAAAATGAGTGTCGCTCAATGGCGTATACTTAAGATAAGTGGATAACCTATAAAGTTTTGGTTATAAACATGAGCCATGTTCGTCTGTTCCCTTGAATACAGTAACACAGTAATATTATCACGGGAAACAAGCTTATTTTATTTTTGCGATATCGATGCTATATTGTATAGCTCTGTTAGGGGTATAACAGAGCACTTCAAAAAAATCCTAAAGATATCGTACCCAAGTATGGTAATCAAAAGCTTTTGGGATTATTTAATCACTATGCCCAATTTTGTTTGTTTGCTGTTTCAAAGTCAAAGTATATTAAAATTAATCTAAATAACATTATAATATATACAATATTGGAAAATTGGTTTAAATATATATAAATTTTCTTTTAAATAATAGAATACAAGTATGTATATTTCTCTTTCTATTAGAACTGGTAAGTTACATTATCCAACTGATGTCTGCGGACCTTTATTCGAAGAAGAATTGGAATTTTGGGGACTCGATTCCAATCAGGTAGAACCATGCTGTTGGTCCACTTATAGCATACATCGCGATACGCAAGTAAGTTCAAACTTCAATTGATGTTAATACTAAATAAAAAATTGTTGCCACTACAAAAAAAAAAAAACCAACTGGTACCCGCCCACAGAACACCTTAGCCATATTAGATAAACTAGATATTGAAAATGAGAAACCCACAGAGGAGCAAATAGCACGCCTATTTGGTTTCGAGGAGGCTTTGAGCAATGGCGAGCTTAACTGTTGGCAGCGTATAAAACCAAAAATTTGGGCAATGTTCGATGAGCCGTCGAGCTCAACGGGTGCCAAGGTAAGCCATCTATCTCTCCGGGAAAACACAAAAGAAATCACACACATTGACTTCTATATGATTATTTAATAGATCGTTGCTGGCATGTCGGTGTTCTTTATATTTGTTTCTGTGATATCATTCTGCCTGAAAACCCATCCGGGCTTTCGCGTGGACCTGCCCACCAGCCACAGCATCAGTGGCCAAACCATACACGGTCATGGTCCGTTGAGTCCGTCTGTACCTCAACCAGCGCCGCCTCAGCAACCGCAGCACCAATATCATCAGCACAGTATAACACCACCTAGTGGCAGCATTGGTCCTACATTTCGGGTCACAAACTACACAAGCTACAGCAGTGGCAACTTCAGTGCAGCCCAGGCTACTCCCATTGCCACAATGAAAAGCAATCAGCGTCAGCGACTGAAACGAGATTTGATGGACCAAAATGCTAGCAATCTCAATGATTTTATGGAACACACGTTGCTGGGTCACAATGGACGGCGTCAACATGGTTGGATTGAGACCTATGGACAACCGCATGAGGCCTTCTTCTATGTGGAACTTGTGTGCAACGTTTGGTTTTTCATCGAGGTCATCATCAGGCTTATTGTAAATAGATTGGTTCTTTTTTTAGATCATCTCTTGAATTGGCTTATTTTAGGTGTCGCCCAATCTTTGGCAGTTTATCAAGTCACCGGTCAACATCATTGACTTTACAGCCACTCTCAGTTTCTATACGGATGTGATGCAACGTATGGGCGAGTACACGGGGCTACTGGAAGCATTTTCCATAGTGCGCATCATGCGATTATTTAAGCTTACACGCCACTCACCGGGTCTTCGTATTCTCATTCATACTTTTAAAGCGTCGGCTAAGGAATTGACACTTCTAGTGTTTTTTCTGGTGCTGGGTATTGTGTTCTTTGCCAGTTTGGCCTACTACGCGGAAAAGTTGCAGGTGAATAGACATACTCGTATATAAATATTTGTATTATAATACTTTAAGTAATATTCATATGTATCTTTGTTCACCTTTCCGGCAGGACAATCCTGACAACCAATTCAAGAGCATACCACTCGGTCTTTGGTGGGCTATTGTCACCATGACCACGGTCGGCTATGGAGATGTAGCCCCAAAGACGTATCCAGGCATGTTTGTGGGTGCCCTATGTGCTTTGGCCGGTGTCTTGACTATAGCACTACCCGTACCTGTTATTGTAAGCAATTTCTCCATGTTTTACTCCCATACGCAGGTAAGCTAAGCAATATTTTGCCCTCTCATTCCAAAATTTATTTTTAACAAAAAACTATAAATCCTAACAATCAGGCCCGTTCAAAACTGCCCAAGAAACGTCGTCGTGTGCTGCCCGTGGAGCAGCCACGTCGTAAACGCGAACCGCCTCCGCCGCATCGGGGACGCACCAACGCTATTAAGCAAACCCCAACCGTGCCGGGAGTGGCCACAACCAATGCGGCACAGACGCCCATGTTCAAGGATGCATTTGGAAGTGCGAAAATTGGTGAGCAGAGCAGGGCAGGGCAGAGCAGAGCGCTCTTGCTCTTTCTCTCTTAATTGTTTGCGCTTTCTTGTGTTGTTCCTGTTGTTGTTTTTGTTGTTTCTTGTGTTTGTAGGCAGCCAACTAAAAGTTTATTATTTTTGAGATTATTATTTTTTTTTTTTTACACAGATTTATAAGAAGCCACAGTCCATACATACATACTCCTATATTCTTACACACACATACATTTTTATCTATCACAATACGACACACATATTCATATACTCGTACCTAAATACATAGCATGTACCGTATACATATCTACAAACATTTGCCAGAGACCCCATGCTAAGCTGCAGTTTGTTTGGACCCCTGAGGCAAAACTAATTTCATTAAAATTCTTATTTAATTATTTTATGGTTTATGCACCACGCTTTTCCAAAACTGCGAAACAGAGCTTCCTTGGGTCATCGTTGGATATAAACTATGAGCCTTTATAAACTGCATTTAACACATTTTCAACTTGTACAAATCTGAACATGAAATCGTATAGATTACACTAATTTACACCAAAATGTATCTTCGACATGTTTTACTCGTTTCGTATTTCGAAAAAAACACTTTTCGAAATAAAAAAAAAAAGTGTCTACTCAAAAGCAAATATCTCTAGTTGTAGTAACCTGAATGTGATTATTTTTTTTACCAAACTGTAAATAATTGAATTACACATCGATTATATTTGGAACATATTTTTGTCAAAATTACGGTTTGGTCGTTATTCTATTTCGAAAGTAAATTAAAAAAAAAATTTATACATTTTTATTCATGGCTCGTAAAGTTCGATCGATTACGAAAAAAATTATTGGTTCTTTATCAAAATCGAAAAAAATTTTTGGATATAACAAGAATTTTTTTAAAAAGTGAAAAATGTAAATTTTTTTTTAAAACTAAAAGTTTTAGATTAATAATTTGTTTGTTTAAAAAGATATCGTTACCAAATTTGGAACTCGAAAGTTGACTATTTCATATAGCACCCATAGGACCGATCGGCCGAGTATTTGAGCAATATACCGGATTTTGAACCAAACACGTTAATTTCAACGAACGATCCTATCCTATGGGTGCTATATGATAAAGTCAACCGATTTTGATAAAATTTGGTACAGAACTTGAGCACTCTTAAAAACTTTCGAATGCCAAATTTGGTAATGATATCTTTATAAACACGCGAATTATTCATCTAAAACTTTTTGTTTTTAAGAAAAATTTAAATTTTTCACTTTTTAAAAAAATTCTTGTTATTTCCACATTTTTTCTACGATTTTGATCACTCATTTTCTTCGTAATCGATCAAACCTTAGGAGCCGTAAATAAAACTGTATGGAATTTTTTTTTTAGATTTTTAAATTTTCTTTTGAAATAGAATTTTTTCAAAAATTTGCTAAAAAATACGAAAAATTTTATATGAATGGATAAATAACGATCAAACCGTAAACTTGAGAAAAATATGTTCCAAACATAATCGATGTGTAATTCAATTATCTACAGTAATAATCAAAATCAGTTTAGTACAACCAGAGATAATTATAAGTAAAGACACTTTTTTTTTAATTTCGAAACATTGATTTTTTATATCGTTTTAGGTTGCCATACATATGTATGTATTTAAAAAAATATGGGACATTCTCTGTCAAATCAGCCACCCCTCCTCAAATTTGTATGATTAATCAACGTTTTCGGGCTTAAAATTACAATTGAATTTCAAAATTACAAAATGTCGGACTTAAGCATGATATTTTAGGTTCTCGGCGGCCATCTTAGGTACGTCATTTTGTAATTCCAACCCCAGATTCGTGATTAGGGACCCCGAAAACCCATATTTGCATACCCAACTCGAACTTCAAACACAAAAATGAGAAGCACGTCCGAAATTTTGAAAAACTAATAAGTTCTTATAATCAGCTACTACAGAAGTGTCTGAATATCATATAAAAGGGGTTGCAATAATGGTTTTCTGAGAATAACATTAAAAGTAGTGATTAAATTATGGAGTTACTTTGCTTTGGCGGCCATTGTAGCTCCGCAACTGTGAACTATCAAAATTCGCCGTACGGCTTTAAAAAGTAGACGAGAAGACAAAAATTTTAAGCTCACCGGTGATTTATCTTAAAAATTTAAGTGTGAGGAGGGGAGGCTGGTTGGACAGAGAATGACCCATACATATGTATACCATACGTCGTTTTCACTTGTGTATTTTAATTTCGACACTGTTTGTTTTTTTCGAACATCATAACAAAAATCTTGAAATTTGCTTAGCCTACAATTAATATTCCGAAATTGTATTTGTTGTTGGTTGTTTTTGATTTGAATTTTTCGAAATTTAAAGCGCACGCCCACACACAATTGTTCAGTTGTTAAATTGTGAGTGTGTGTGTTATTTATTGGCCTTCTTTTTATGTACATATTTGCCGAGTCGAAATTGTGAAATTGTATTTGATGTTGTTATTGTTGCTGCTGTTGTTAATGTTTTTTGTATACTCTTTTGTATTGTTTGGTTGTTTGTTTGTTAACTTGTTCCCAAAGTAACTTGAACGCTCTTTCTCTCTGTCTATGTCTCTATGCATATGTTTTTGTGTGTGGTGTATCTGTGTGTGTGTATGTGTATATATATCAGGCAATGTAAATGCAAATGGCGTCAACGTGATAGGCCTGCATCTGCACAGGCCGGCCACTTCCGCCGGCCAACAGGCGATGCTCGGCACGCTCCAAGCTACTGCCGCTTCTGCCGCGGTGACGACAGCGACGGCGCCGCCGCTGATGCTGCTGAGCGGCGGCGTTGAGAACGCTCCTTCGACATTTATCAGTTGTAAGTTTTGTTCCTTGGATTTGTATTGTAGTAAGTAAGCATTGTTGTTGTTGTTGTTGATGCCAAGGGCGTAGCCACATTAACCCAAAAACAAAAAACAAAAAGTTTTTATTTTAATTTATTAAAATTTCAATCTCTCCTAGGAAAATTATCAAATGTCAAATTTCAACCAACATAATAGTATATTTTAGACATAATAAAGAAGTTTTAACGTGATGAGTACTTAAAATCTATCAGGAAGAGTCATCGAAAATCGGTATCGAAAATAAGAAAGCTGTCAATGATAAATAAATAAAAAATTCAATTATAACCCATTCGTGTAATATATGTACATATAAAATGTTAAATATATAAAATTAATATCTAATACTAACATGAACTAACAGAAATAATCTTTTTGAAGATCAATAGTTTAATCTTTTAAAAATAAATAGAAACTTGTAACGCTTTAAGAAAGAATTAATGATTCCATAGACCAATATGAGAATCAATTATTGAAGACTGGCATTCCAGCCTGACCCTGTTACCGGCTGGCTACGCCTTTGGCTCTTGCTTTTTTTGGTTTTTGACTCTCGCATGCAGTCTTTAATTTTATTTACATTGCTCATTAGAAGGTTTTATGACGTCACAATTAGCGTCCGCTACTTGTTAATTTAATTGCATGCAATAAAATAGACAGCTCGAATTAATTTACCATTTAATTTATATGCACTTACATTTAAAAAGCCCTTAAGGAGCATGGTTGGCTATATCGGTGTACTTTGTCCTTTGTTTGCTGTTTTAATGTTTTTTTACATTTTATTATGCTCCCCGAAATGCTTTTTACTTTATGTACATACATACCATATATACGCATATTTGAATTGGTCATCTCCAACTAGCTTCGGTTTAGGAAAAAGCACTGTTCTTTTTTATACAATGAACAATATATATATGAGTATGTATATATGTATGTACACTACATACAAATAAACTTCATTTATCGTCAAACAAATTGAAAAACTTTTTCCATTTTCACGTCGAGTAAAGCTGCAAAATCAAAAAACATTATGCGCCCGAAAGGGGAAAGTACAAGAAACCTGTCAGAATATGGAAGCAGCAGTATTGAGTATCCCCCTTAATATGCATTTTAATTAAATTTGCAGAGAGAAAGAAAATTCATTAATCCTCAAGAGAAATGTTAGAAGTCCAAAATATTGATTAGCTTGAAAGATTCAGCAAAATAATTTAAAAAGCCCAGTCAAATTATATTAATAATTAATTAATGAAATTTTATTAGATATGCCAGCGTATACTTTTCGAAAAATAAAAGTTTTGTCCAGCGTAATTCGCAAAAGGTTTTAAGAAAGCAATTTTCGATCTATCATAGAATAGCTGTAGTTTAAATTATTAAATCTAGTTTCCTTTAGGATTCAGCCAAAGGCATGAAACCTGAAACTATGAAATTACTTTCATTGGTTGGAATGGTATTATTGCCATAATTTAAGGACTTTTGAACGACTTTGAGAGCAATAAGTAAGAAGTCTATTGAACCCAAATTTGGAACTCACGAAAACAAAAATTTTTTTTAAAGAGATCAATAAGGTGCGCGAAATAAGTAAGTGGTATATCCAATTTCGTTTCGTAGCAAAGTAAAAATAAATTGTTTGTGTTCAGAATAATTTTTTATTTCAACTTTATAACAAAACAAATAATATAAAAAAAAGAACTAAAAATTATTTAATAGGAATTTATAAAAATTAAATAAAAATTCTTCAGAGCGAAATAAGTAGTTGGTAATATTGGTGTTCCAAAGGGACTAAATGAGACCTCCAAGAGTGTTTACTACTTATAAAAGACAATTTGGCATGAACTTTTGTAATGTTGGATTTATCTATTTAGGCCCATTTAGCCACTTTAGTGTCCTTTATATCGTTTGGGGTATGGAATGGCCTCCCATTTCAGTAAAACTGATGAGCAAGTATACCACAAAGATTTTCAATTTAGATCCGGATTTTTTTCTGGCCACGATAATCTCGCCATATTTCGTGTCCCAACGAAGAGTTTTGTCGCACGGAAGACATTGATGGCAGTGTTATCCTGTTGAAAAATCCACAACTATCAAAATAGATTTCATATTATATGTTTCGAAGCATACAAGACTGTTTTCAATACCGACAAAAGCACCCATACCATTATCGAACTTTCTTGAAAGTTTTGAGTCCTGATGTCATGACAGTAATACAATTATTTATCTGTATCATTGATATAAAATTTTTTTCATCACAAAAAATAATATTTCGCCACACTATGTTCCAAAATTTGTGCATTTTTGCAAAATGCATATGTGCAGCCTTATGACGAGGAAGAAGCTGGCTTTTACGTCCTTTTTTTTCCGTATAAGACGAAGTTACTGAAATTCAAAATTAGTTGCACACGTTTCTTTGACTTTGGAAGATCCAAATCTTTGACCGCGATATTTTTTATTCGTGTGTTTGCATGATGTTCTGTATGGTTTAGAGCAGTGGTGGGCACTTAGATGGCACGCGTGCCAAAGAACACGGCCAAAACACGACCCTATCCAAATTTTTAGGCGAAATTGCTCTGCTCAAAGTAGAGTAAAAAATATATGTAGAGCCTAAGGCCTTTTGCTGCCAGTGCTTCCTATTAGTTAAGTTAGTTTTATAAACGTACTTAATCTTTAGTAAATAAATATATATACGTCCCGCATAAAAATAAAAGTCGGCTATGCCAAAAAAACTAGATTTGTCCCATTGTACCTCGTCTTTGCGAAAGCTCTTTTTTATTTACTTACACAGGCTCAAAAAATTGCATTAGTAGTTTCGCCCACCGCTGGTTTAGAGGCTTAATTAAGTATGGTGGTTTTGCTTTTTCGTATTTTCAGTGCAATTTTACGTGAAGACAGACTCCTCGTCGGTCAGATACTGATTTCGAAAAATATTACACTTTACAAAATACTTTTTTTGGCAACAAATTGCACACAATTTACTTGTTATAAATAATTTTACAAATAAAAATTGCATAAGTTAACTCTTCGAAACGTGTTTATTGTCCCAAAAATGCATTGTACCACTTACTTATTTCGCTCTAAAAGCCATTTCGTTGGTGCTTTCAGTAAAAGTAACGGGACATAAATGATAGTAGATCTTTGGAGTCTTAATCAAAAAAAGGCAAAGGCAATCTTCGAAAAATAATGCAAAGACGAACATCATAGTAAAGCTTTAACAGGCCCTGAAAATAGTGTACTACTTACTTATTTCGCGTACCTTATAACAAAATGTTATATTTTCTTTAATTCGTAAAGGAGTTTTATTAAATATTCACCTGCACTAACACTATATGAAAGAATACGGAAATGCACTGACACATTTTTTTAGCACGTTTCCTTGGATTCTTACGTTCTTTGTCTTCACTCAGATACTTTTTGGTCCAATTTTCCGACAAATCCGACAAAAATAAAACTTAAAACTGCATTTCACTCTCGAAATCGCAGTCAATTTCGCATTAACAGCTACAAGCTCTGGCAACGACCTTATTGAGCGTAAAAATAGCACCTAAATCATTAGCAGACATCTCGTCCAGGCGTCTTTTCTTATTGTATACTAGCACCACGTAGTAAGTTACACAATTTCACTGCATTTTCAAGGAGCCAGACCCTAAGGAAAATTAGTCCTCACATTTGCTGTTGGTGCTAGTCGTTAAAAAAAGCTGAAAAGAGCAGTAGACAAGTGGACGTAGAGTAGGAGCCCGGTGGCAACAAAAGCGTGAACATTTTATGGACGCGTTTAAGTTCAAAGTTGGCAGCCTGCACCAACCTGACACAAAATGTAAGCAAAATGTTGGCACACGGACCAACTCGACGGGCAAGAATTTCAATTAAATGCGTCGGCAAAAGGCCAAAACAAACATTTAAACACAACCACAACTACAACATAAACTGTGCTCCATACCTGAAGGAATTTCCACTTGCGCCAACATTTGCATTGGTTTCAGGCTGCACTTGAGTGAACCCAACATTTTCCGTTTCCATGGTCGTTGGACGTGGCTCGTCCTTTGCATTTGCCAGAACAAATTAGTTTAAATATTCAATACTCGCGTTTCGTACAACCATGAGTAAAAAATAAGTTAATTGCTATTATTTAATTAGTTGTACGCTTGTATTTACAAAAATTTTGCGGTAAACAAATAATACAATTTCAAAATAAAAACCTATTTATTTACGAAACAAAGAGTATTAGGTCTTCATTATTTGTACAGATCGAGTGGGACATTTCTTCGAGTTGATTTCATATTGAGGCCTAAAAGTGAGTTTAAATTTTATTCCCGGTATTCACTGAGTCAAAGCATATATACGAATCAATATCTATGTACACTTAAGGATACGAAATTTTTCCAAAGTAAATCATATAATGTTCTTGAATGAATCCTTTCGCAGGGGAGATTTTTGGGGCTTGCAACATTTGCACATCATTTTGGTGTGAAAGACATATTTTTTAAGATGTTGCACTTTCCACTTCCTGGCACCGTCACGAATGACTCGTTGTTTCTTTGGTATCTTTTAAACCTAATTTTTATGACTTCAATTAGACTATTTGTACCCATGCGGATTACATGATCATACATTCATAGTTTGTACTTTATTATGTACTTATAGTGCCCAAATGTGGCCATCTATGGCGTAGTGGTAGCGTACTCGCTTTGTAACCCGATGGTCGGTGGATCGATTCCCCGCAGAGGCACTGGTGCAATTGCCTAGCACTGGCATCGCTAGCAAAAAGACGCTATTTGCCAAGAAAATCACTATTAATTCAAGACACCGCCGTTCGGATTCGGTTATCTTCGTCTTAGCTACTTCTGCACGCCAAACAGGCGCGGCTGCAACCAATCCTGTCCACATTCCTTTAGGAACTTCTGACACACCTTTAGCTGCAAAGAAAACGTGGGGAAACAAAAACAAAACCTGCAGTTGCGAACTTTTTCGTGTTGTTGCCTGCTAAAATGAAATTTATTACCACAGATTGGCAGACAGAGGTAAATAAAAAGGGAACAGTAAATTTCCATTGCTATATGTACTAAAAAACATCGAAAAACTACGAAGTAAATCTCAAAAAGACAATAGACGTAGTGAACGCAGAAATGGACGAATAAAGTTTAACCGCATTAGTCTCATCTTCTTCATAGTAATCTTTAGTCCTTTGATTGCAACACTTTTATCCTGTTCGTCGGCGGTTGGCCTTCTGACATGCTTTTAGAGCCCGTCGCTTCTCCTTGTCGTTCAGACGATAAAAGCGCGTTAGTATTTGCCAGCTTAATTTAAGTTTTTTCCTTATACCTTTTATAAAGTTCTCAGCATAGTATGTTCCATCGGTAGCTTTCAATATAAACCAAAAGAAAGTCCCACTCACCAAAGTGGTGAAAAATCCAAGCACCCAAAATTCAAATCTCCAAGGCTGACAATCGCTTAGGCCCAGCGCCATCAGTACCTCCCGAGTTACTCCATAGATAACGCGCTCTAGGCCACACCAGATAACAATTGTGCCTATTTCAGCCAGACAAATGGTGGCTACGGATTCAATGAGCAATTGCCAGATCTTGGGCATGTGGTTAAAGCGTAGCGGATAGATCGACATATCCCAAAGGAGAAGCAAGAAAGCCACTAAAAAGATCCAACTGGCAAGTGTCGGTGCAGGCGAGCAGTTATCCTTTGGCTGGTGAAAAATAAACGAAACACCGATAACTTGAGAGAAGGCTGCAGCGCATATCGGAAGTGATCTGACCATTGTGTTACTAAGTGTTTAAAGTTTTCTTCAATAATCTTTCAAAATAATTTTACATTTGAAATAAAATGCTTGGATTTATTTTGTATACTACTATAATATTATTATTTCTGACATATGTATATTGATACCCTGTACTAAAAAGTGCAAATGTTTGTAACGGGCAGAAGGAGGCATTGTAGACCCCATAAAGTACCATAAATATATTCTTCATCAGCATCAAAATCTGAGTCTATATAGCCATGTCTGTCTGTCTGTCCGTATGAGTAAAAGGATCTCAGATACTATAAGAGCTATGGAGCTGAAATTTTTCCAAAAGATGCGCATAATAGTCAGGCAGATCAAGTTTTTCGATTTATTTGGATATCTTTTCCTGTTTCCTCATAGGAGAAGTTCGCGGTTTACACCGACGCTATAAAATATATTTTCCCGTTTCGCCGTAGGAGAATTTCAAACAAAAATTTTGTAAATCGAGTGACAACTTTAAAAGATATTAGTAAAACCAGGTATATTGAAGTATTTACCAAATGTGACATTGAATTGCAAATACTATTATATATATTTCCTAGAATTCCAATATTTAATGTAGGTTGCTGTTTATTTTTATTCATTGCGATATTATTATTTTTATACATATATTTATTTGTGATTTATGATCAGTGTCGTTACGTTAAAAAAAAGCGTTTCAAAGAGAGCTTAGGACAGATAGCATGCACCGAATAGATGAACAACGAGCGAATAGTCAGCAGCATTTAGATCGTAAAAGAAGTATTCACGAGCGCGATACAATGCGTAGATCACAGATGTGGCAGGTTGAAGAAGTTAGGCGAGAAGAGCAAGATATAAACACTACAAGCAGATTGCAGAGTTTTAAAGTACAGGGTATTTTGAAGTCGGGCTGGACCGACTATAGAAATCTTGCATGCTTGTATTATGAATATAAAAAAATGTACAGTTGATATTATGGTCGGGATAATCTAAATTGAATAAAGAAGATTGAACGGGGGTTGGCGTGCGAAGTTGATTTTGATCACAACAGTTCTGTGCCTTATATAGACATACCGGAAATGCCTGTCAAATCCTAAGTTTATTTTGCGGTAGTAACAATATTTCACTTTCGGTAGAATTAAAAATTACAAACTCTCAAAATTTTATACATGGAAATAATAAAAAGTAAAAGTAAAATCGGGATGACATGCAGCACTCACCTGGTGGCAATGCATCCAAAAAAAGTCACAGTGTGATGCGGATTTGAGGCCGAATTTTTTTGACAAAGACGTTGTCAACGAGCGCTACAAAAAGATTATAAATTATTTTTTCAGATGATGCGGACGTATATAAAAAAGGGAAGATCTGAAGCTGACAAATGACCAATGAACTCCTCCTAGTATGTGTCATTATCCTTCTATGGTATGAAAATAGATTTCACAAAATGGTCAAATATCTCAAGATGGCCTTGGGAAAATGTCAAAATGGGAATTTGTTTTATAGAAATTTAGGAAATGATTCTATAGAAGAAAGATTAATTAAATAAGTTAGACTTAGAATCAATTTTATGCTTTGGGTACAACATGATTCCTAAGGGGTTGCAAAATCGGTGAAAGTCCTACCAGTTTGACAACGAATTGTATTGCTAGACTATGTTATATTATATAAAAATGTTTTTCTCTTTAGTTCCATGCATGCTTTAAAACGAATACATACTCTACTGTTTACAAAAGTAGTGGGTTTTGTGTATTTCGATCCTTTTCTTGCATGCAATCTCTGCAACCTTAGTTAACCTTAATGGCTGCTTTTAAAGTGTTGGCTTGAAATTCTGAAATAAATGTATAAAAAACTGATTTTGAAAACTTTTTTGCACTTGAGCGAAAGTTTCAACTGAAATCCCACTGCGTACCATTTTAAAGTTACTCTCCACTCTACCTCCCCACAAATCGCACCCGCATCCTTGTAGTAGTAGGCGTCAGTTGATTTTTTTCACCATTCTCGTTGCCTTTTTGGAACTTCTGCTCAAACTTTTTGCGCTACATTTTACTTTATTTGTGCACAAGAACTAAAAGAATTTCTTGTACATTTTCTTCGATTTTTGTTGTTTCGTTGGTGTTTTTCTTGTATTTTTTTTTTCAAATTTTTATTTTTTGTAGCGGACTATTTGAGTGTGCCGGCCGTGCAGAGTTTGCAGCCCCGCGCGGCCACAACCGGACATGATTTTATGGTGCCGCTGCAGCCGAAACTTTTGGCGCCCTTGGGTAAGTGTTGATAATTTTATGCGGTGCAGAAGTTTAAAAACATAATTCATATGATTCAATTAAGAACCAAGGTAAGGCAATTTACAATAATTATACTGTACAGAGAGAGCTACATCGAATGGAGTGCCAGAGACTCGAACTTTGCATAACCTAACCTCACATGGCGAACATTGTTATGGGTTGAACTGAGTACACATACATACAAGAGCATACCCACACAATTGCACACAAACCCCTGACCCGGAGTTCGGTGCATAGCAAATACTTGTAGTTGGGGAAGCATTGTAAAAATGCCTTTTGAAATGAGACACAAAGGATGCGTTGTATGATGTGGCAGGGAAAGTTAGATAGTTGTGGGAAAAACTTTTCACCCGATTCTCTGCCAAACGATAGATAAATATGCCGTTTAACTTGTTATACCATATTAATATAAAAGAGTGGTGTTGGTGGGCAGTGGCGTTGTGGATTGTGATAGCGAGCTGTGTGTGGCTGATAAGGATGCTTCAGGCTACTTACATTGGCATGCACTTCCACTTCCGCTTCCGCACGCTTGACTGCACACCGAATTGAAGCACTTATTTTTTGTTTTGGACACACTAGAGCAAGTGACTAGATATAATAAGTGCATTTTTCGATATTTATTTTACAGAACGAAAGGAACAGCATCCGTTGCAATTGACGGCACACAACTTGGTTTCCGACACGCATCAGCTGTATGGTGGTGGTCACGCGGCACAGAAAGCGAGTGCGGCTGTACTTAGTGTGCCACCCACGCTAAGCATGACACATACCCAAATGCCACCTGGAATGGCAAGCATGGGACAGAGGACACCGAATCTCAGTTATCGTGTAACGCATGCGCCCATACAACAGCCGATACCTCAGCCGCAGCCATCTGTGGTGGGCGCGCAGGAGGCGACGAACTGCAATATCAAGATATCCGTGGCCAATGCAGGCTGTGGAGATGATTTAAAGGCACCCAAGGTGACATTGCTTGATGATTTGAGTGATGACGTCAACTCGTCGACAGATGATTGTGGCGAGTGTTGTCTGGTTGATGATAGCGATACGTATCAAGCTCAGCCAGCGGGTACAAATGGACATGGTTTATATGCTGCAGATGATGAGGAGAATGGCGCAGCAGAGGATAGTGGGGACAGCTTAGGTGGCATTTATATTGGTCCAAGCCATTGATTGACGGCCATTAAATGGGACTTTCCATTTTAGGAGCTAACTAAGATATGTTTAAGTCAAATGCTGAATCACTTACTATAATCTATTTCAGGTCAGTGCTGATTAAATTTTATCCAATAGCATCGGGTGAGGCAAAGTCTTTTATGATAATTTATAAATGGGCTGCTCTTAAACCAGTACGATAAAAATGAATCTTCAGCACAGTCTAAAACTCAAATAATAAAATAAAATTTTTTCTTTAAGTTACATAGCATATTGTCCTTTTAAAGAATTTTTTGTACAACAAGTTTTTGTCAATATGTACTTGGCTGGTGTTTGCTTTTCTCAACACGTGTTGTTTTCTTATACATAGTAGTTGTCATGTTGACAAGTGTCATTTACAGAGTTATATTTCAACACATGTCCGGCTATGCAAACACAAAACCAACTCATCATCCATATAAATGTGGTCCACTTGTGTGGAGGACCATGGTTGGGACACTGCCTTTGCCGCCTCTACTTGATGTGGCAAGGTGTTTTGTTGTGTAAATCTTGAGTAAACTTACATGGAACTACTATAGATTTCCACACTTGACTTAACATACACACATATGTATGTACGTCCCCATAGACAGAGCAACAGAGAAAAACTCAGATGGATGGCAGACACTCCGAAATAGTTGTCCACTATGGTTAGGGGAACTAAAAATGTGTCACTCGGAATGTTTTTTTTGACACATTGGCTGGCATCTTTTCAATGAACTAAAAGTAAAAACTACGTCCTCGACAATGGCGATAAAAGCCAGACAGAACAGATATTGAAAATGGCGTCGGACACCAAGTTCCTGGCAACGAGCAGCAACGGCGACTAAAAGCAAATCGATCCAATATGACCTTGTAAATATTCAGCAGGCTGATTAACTTCATTTTGTTTATTTTGTATGCGTTCGTAGAATGGCTTGATTTTGGTTTTATAATGCGGTTACATTTGGGCGTAGTGTATATATTTATCGAAATTTACCAAAGTAAACAAAACTAAAAATAATTTTAAATTTATATAAGTAAGATTCAATGGTAATTTTTGGTCCAATAATTATAGTTTATCGACAGAGTTAATCATAAAAATAATAAGAGTTTGTTCACAATTGTTTGTATTGCATACAAAAATAATAAAAATACAAACCTAAATAAAACAATAGAAAAATAACATAAAAGTTCAGTAGATTATAAGACTTTTATTATAATTATTCATAAAAAAAAATAATAATAAAAAAAAATATATAAAAAGAAAAAAAAAGTGGCATAGTTAAAGTTATAAAATAATTATAAACAAATTAGTAAAGGATTAAATTTGGAAAGTGTGCTTTATAAAATCAGATTCATTTTAATTAAAAAATAAATTGTATTATAAAATTAATATCAATCAAATTTGTCTGTCTTACTGAACTTAAATGTACATTTTGAAGAGTAATTTTAAGTATTATAACTTTATACTAGTAAACAGTTGGTGTAGTTTAAAAATATGTATAATCTTTCAAGATTGGTACATTTTAAATAGATTAGAAACTTTATTCGAATTAATTTGTATGAAACAAAAGACATTTACTTGAATTCAAAGGAAAAAAAAAGCTATTTAGTTTTTGTGAATACACCAGCTAAGCTGAGGCCCAAATGTCTCAACTACAATTCGTAGAAATAACATGAATTTAATTGTTATATCATTCCAACCAAAAGTTAAGTTTTAAAAGTTTAGTTGTTGTTGATTCTTAAATACTTTGACAACAACTCGGAAACTTCAATAACTTTTTGATTAAATCTATAAAATACAACCACAATAAAAACATCCTGAACGTCATATAATAGTATATTATAGAGAAATCACCCACCCACAAGGCAAAACGCAAGTTAATAAAAAAAAACAGGTGAATAAATAAAAAAAAATAAGTGAGTACTTGTATATATATGAAACTTGGATATGCAGATCTATCTAACAAAAATTCCAATTGCTGGCATCTTAATCGAACTAAAACTTCTAATCGATTAAAGGGAATTATATGAAAAGCCGACTCCAAAGCAACCTATACCAATGCCATTTTTTAATTTGTAAGCAAAGGCTACAAATGTTTGCCGTAACAAGTAAACAATATTAATACATTTTTAAATGTTTAACAATTATATATGAAATTAAAAAAAAAACACAATTGTGGAGTGTAAACAAATTTCCAATTTTAAAACAAATATAAAACTCTTTGACAAAACAATAAACATACTTTTTTTCCTTCATGCCAAAAAATTTTGAATGCCTTACAAAAGCAACACACGTCCCAAATTTATGATAATATTTGTGATGAGCTTAAAAATTCAATTTTGCTACCAAAAATCCAAAGAAATAAAGTATGAAGAATCAACATGAAAAGGCCAAGCACGCACGGCCATAAAACGAGGATCAGCAGCAGGATATAGTAAGCCCCTATGAAAGCGAGTTCGCACAAAGCGGATTCACACATTGAAACAAATTTAGGTATAGGCTACTGCAGGTAATGTTGGCCAATCTGGTAAACACCTCCCACACACTCATATGGGATTGGGATACAAACACACACATATACACACTTGGCAACACTGCTGGCACATCAATGGGCAAATCCATTAGGCAGAAAACCTCTGGGATGAAGCAGACCTGCCTTGGAAATGAAACCGAAATTGTAACAAAAGAATATCTCAAAAGGTGTGTGTTTGCCCTAGATACATGTACATATATGCACATAAGAGTTTCGGGAATTGGGGACACTCGCTGGGGTGTGCTTAAGTCAAATTGTTAGGAACGCATAGAAGAGCAGCAGGCAACGACCGTAAGATTAATGAGAAACACCTGCTTGTAGACAAATTACGTGGCATAATTCAATGCAAGAGAGAGCGCGAATCCTTGTCGTCAGGACATGCTGCTAACCCGCACATATTTAGCTTTCCTTTTTGGGTAAACTTGACTAATAGTGTGCATGGTGGCATGCAAACGAATGCAAGATACATTTTTTCTCCAACCGCTCTCGAAGTACATTCAACAACAACCTGGAAATTCCTAAGCCTAGCGTAGACGTTAAGGAAGGTTGCTTAACCACATACGCTCACATGCACCTAAAAAAAACCAAAAAAAAAAATCTGGTGATTTATGCTTGAGTTGATAAAATGTCGCATATCCTATTTCTGGGACATTTTTCTTTCCTTTTTCTGTATTGTTGGGCCTCTACGTGCTCAAAAGCAGGCAATGAAATAAAATTTTCCCTCAGCGAGTGTCTGACAGACCGCCAACGCTTTCTCTGCATAGGCATGTGTGTATAGTATATATATATGTACTATACATATGTACATATATGCCTATGTATACAATATGTTTGTACGTGTGTACGTGAATGTGGGAGTGATAAAAGCCTAGAGAAGTAATCAAAGTTAGCATATGGCTACTGAGTTCCCAGAAAATGCAAGGCAATCTGTAAATGTGTTTTTTGATTGTTTGCAAGTGCGTTAAACAAACGAACGCCTTCTTTGTGGGCGTTTTACATTTGTTGGTTAACTCAGAGATGTAGAGGAGTTGAGCAATACATCACCAGGATTTATGTGCGATATTCTGGGAAGGGTAT
Organism: Chymomyza fuscimana; assembly: GCA_949987675.1. NCBI lineage: Eukaryota > Metazoa > Arthropoda > Insecta > Diptera > Drosophilidae > Chymomyza > Chymomyza fuscimana. The sequence continues at coordinate 61,862,920 of OX465088.1, forward strand.
ATTTGGCAAACATTTTTTTTGCTCCGAAAAAAAATGTTTCAATTGGAAAGTTCTTAGAAGGAATATGCAGGAATAACATTTTTTTCGAGTGAAAAGGTACAGGGCATTGCACTGTCGGGCACCGCCGAAAAGGAGGAAAAGGCCTACGTTAGAAACATTGACGAGCAAAAGCGACGTGATAAATATCTGTCATCCTTAACTCCTTCAACACCTTCTTACGAACCACTACAAGAAAATTCGTCTTTTGAATCTGATAAAATTGTTTTTGTAGAAATCTTGCCCACCTCTACCGAGAGAACACAGTCTAACACTTCTATGATGAAAAATTTCACAACTCCGAAATTAGTGGCAGCTTTAGATAGGTGTCAGTTAAGTTTGCGAAATTCTTTATTTATTATTGAAGCAACTATTGAAGTGCTTGGATATAACACTGACGAATATCCTATAAGTAAGTCCTCAATTCAAAAAATTCGTACAGAAAAGCAAAAGCTATAAAAGTTGATTTTCAAAACGAGGTAACGATACTGTAACTGTCCACTGGGATGGCAAACTCTTACCAGCTTTAGATGCACGAAAATCTAAAGAAGAACGTCTACCGATAGTTATTTCGTACGATCATAACGATGGCAATTTATTCATTAAAAATTACTTAGCTCCCAATTTAGAATTTCGAACAAGGATAAGGTAGCTCTATTAGACGTGTGCCTGTTCATCGTGACATCCTACGTAAAGCCTTGGCTGCATTGCATTTTAGCGGTGCAGGCACCATACCAGGATTTATGCTTTTTGAAGACCACGGAGGCTTACGAATCGACAAAAGCATCTCAAAAGCAGCTTTATAGAAGTTCTGCCAGCATTTATGGTATTTAATAGATAAAGTATCTGTCTTGTCTATACTTGATGATAAGGTAAAAAACGGTTGCTAACTTAGCCAAAGAAAACTCATCAGCCCACGGTAAACGCTGCATTCCATCGAAGGAAGAACTATGTAGCCCACTTTTCGGTTAGTAGAACTAGTAAAAATATTTGCTTTCTTTTATCACCTATTTCTATCTTTTTCAATTTCAGAGAAAAGCATTGGTGATTTTGTTTCAATCAAAAGCAAAGCCGTATTCAATCGACTCAAAATTAATGACAGTTTCCTCAACGAGTGTCCTGCTTCATGGTCGAATAATACCTCGTGTCAACATGCTAATTAATGCAAGACTTCCATGGCTTAATTACTGTGGAAGAGGAACAAAGGCAATTTTTATTACGCTGCGTACAAGAACACAGACAGGTATGTATATCCGGACTGCAAAACGCAAACCTTAAAAAGAAAATTTAGTAATAAATTTAGTAAATAATTTTCTTTTTGAAAGATATATAAATAGAATGAACTAATAATAGAATGAAAATACATAAGCGTTACACCTATTAGACAATAGCAGAGATACTTCCGTATAGAGTTTAAAACAATAATGTAATAAATAATGTAATGTAATATATACCATTTAGTTAATAGAAATTGGTGTTGCTCACTGGAGCGTAACCAATCCTGTTAAATTTATAATATTATTACCAAATTTGTTTAAATGTCAATAGACAGCTTGCAAATAAAAAATATAATAAAAAAAAAAAAAAATTTTCTTTGAATGATAAATACATACTTAATAAATATTATATACGGGTAAAACAGTGTTTCGTATACTGAAATACGTATTAAGTTCTAAAACCTCTCTATGGCTTCCATACTAACTTTTCTTTCTAAAGTTTGACATTAAGTCGGCACGGGTTATCATTATCCGATAGCCATAATATTTATTATTTAAGTCAGTGGGGTCAAATGGAAAAAAGTAAGGGGTAGGCGTAACTCCATTCGCAAAAAAAAAATTGCCCTTATAGCCTGGGACATCCTACTGTGCCTATAGGGAATGTGCCAGGCAGAAGGTAATGTATACATTAAGGCGAAGCGAAAGATTCTTAAAAAATATTTGAGTACGTTTCTTTAAACAGCATTTGGCTCATTTTAACTCAAAATGCTCTTTTAACCATAACTATAAATTTCGAAACCAATCCTTTTTCGTACTGTCCTGATTCATTGAGGAATCTCTGACATACTTTTGGCAGCTAACTTAGGGGAACAAACACAACATCGGCGGTTATGTAGAATTAAGAAAAATTGTAACATACACGTACTCCAAAGGACGTTGGTGACTCTCTGTCTGTATGTCTGCCTTTATGAACGCCTTGATCTCAGAGTTGGTAAGAGCTAACTTTTAGATTAGATGCCTTATAATGATAAAAGAGACAAGTTTTTTATTTTTTTGATATCAGCGTTACATTGTGCAGCTCTCATAGGAGGGTTACCTAAAATCAAAATTTATTGAAGGATAATTCGTTTGTTTATGAAAATATCGTAACCAAATTTGGCGTTTATAAGTTTTTTAGAGTTCGTATTGCACGAAATTTTATAAAAATCGGTCGACTATTTCCTATATAGCCCCACCTGGAACCGATCGGTAAAAAAAAGTATTTGGTGCAAAATTCGTTTGCTTTTTGTTTGTTTATGAAGATATCGTAAAGAAATTTGGCAATCAAAATTTCTTGGAGTACTTAAGAATTATGACGAATCTGATTGCGATGTGGTGGTACAAGGTATCTCAAAGTCGTCCTCGCCCGACGTTATAGAATGTTCTCTGTTGCGCAATCGGGTCGCATGAGCTGAAGATCACGCAAGTAAAGCTGCCAATAGCAGAACGAAGCGCAGCGCAGAGAATACGCACACACACACACACACACCACAGGGGCTAGTTACGGCCAATGGCAATGCTATAAGCAGACGCTCAGCACACTCATTCGCACAAGCTACAAAGAAGGTAAAAGAAAGCAGGAGCAAGGAATATTACAAAGTGGCATTTTGAGGGTAGGAGAATGAAAATCAACTTTATCTGGGGAACATGGTGCAGTGGCACAGAACGCATAGTATCTTTGATGCCAAGGGGAAAAGATTGAGTGTGAAATAATGGCAAGGGTGGTACCAGTGCTTCCATAAGGCGAGCGATGCCACTGCGAAGAGTAACTTTGGTCTGATGTCGTTTCCTTCTGAGGACATTGCCAACAGCCTGGATTGCTATAATACTTTAGAGCACTAAGAGCGCTGATCGCTGGCCTAGAGCGCAGCCGTATGCATAGTGGCTCAGGCGAGCGATGTGATGCCGACCAGCATTAATGTGGCCCTAGAAGTCTTTTAATTCGCAAGTCCAAATCGATTGCAATTCCCGACTTAAAGAAGGCAGAACAATCGAATTAGCTGATTCAATAATATGACAGGCGATTTTAAATTCAATCGTCGAAATTGCAGTTAAAAGTTGCGTTGCATTTTGTGAAGTATTACGATCATTCCACGTTTTTATTTCTTCTAACGCCTCAATAACAGCTGGCTGCAATTCGATGTACGTTACGATTGTAGGGCAAGTAGACTTCAGTTTGTCTTTCTTTTGCTCACTTTTTTTATTTTGAAAATTTCTTCCTTCTTTTTCAGTGGAAAAATGTTTCAATTGATCCGATAGTACCCAATGTGTGTTTTATTCCAAATACTTTGCAAGATGCATTAACAGCCAAATTGAAACTATGTGCAGCGCAATGTACATAAATTGGTAGGGGGAAGAACGATCTCAGATGAGCCTGTGTACCACTAAATGTGCCACTCATTGCTGGAGCTCCGTCGAATCCTTGACCATACATGAATGTGCTGTCGACGCCGACATCGCGTAAATAGTTTCTGATTGAATTTGCCAAACCTTCTCCAGAAACGTTGGTAACTGGCACAAATCAGAGAAAATCTTCACAAATATTCATTTTTGAGTCCAAGTACCGAAAGCATATAGAAAATTGTTCTATGCTTGATAAATCGGTCGATTCATCTGCGAAAACAGAGAATCCTTCGGCTTTATTGACTGTGTTAACTATTTTTTATACCCTGTACCTATAGGTACAAAGGGTATACTAGATTTGTGCAATGTATGTAACGGACAGAAGGAGGCGTGGCAGACCCCAAGTCCTTTATACCAAAATGCTTATCATAACCTCGGGTAGCGATTGAGCCATGTCCGTCCGTCCGTCCGTCCGTCCGTCCGTATGAACGCCTAGATCTCGGAGACTATAAGAGCTAGAGACACGAAACTTTACCAGCTGGTGCGCATATTTCCTAAGCAGATGAAGTTTGTTGAATCATGTCAATATCTTTCCCCGTTCCCCCACTGTAGATTTTCGCGGTTTTTAGCCACACCGTTTAATATTTTTATTTGAAATTTAACAGAGCGATGCGTTGTGGATACATGCATCTATGTATAAAAAATGAACAAAATCGGACAAATACAACAGAAGTTATAGTCAAAAATGTGAAAATTTCACCTCCCCTTGCCAATAAACTGCGTCAATATTTGACTCTACGCAATTATGGCTACAAGTGACCTAGAATCACAATTTTTGGTAAGCTCATTCATGTGGCTCTAATGAACAAATCCACATCCAAATTTTATCGATGCGGTCCCCCCACCCCCCGCAATCGATTTACCGTGTTTTCTCCCACACCCCTCAACATATCAACTTGAAACTTACCCAATATAATTAAAATAGCTTCTTTGACGTAACTTTCGATTTTCATCAAAATCGGTACAAATTTACGGAACTTATAGGTATAAATATCGTTTTGCACCAAAAAAAAATAAATTCCAATTGGAAAGTTCTTAGATGGAATATGCAGGACAAATTTGTTTGACACAAAAGGTACAGGGTATTCCACTGTCGGGCACCGCCTCGACTGTACCACATTTTTTCATTATCAATTCGTGAAGAAGAGCGATTCCCTGTCTTCCACACAAAACATTAGCGCTTACAATAGGTTTCAGGCTTTCATAATTTTCTGTTTTGACTTTTTATTTTTGCTGGTCACGGTGCTAATCAATTGGTTAACATTTTGTAAGCTCAATATCCCGTAGGTATTCGACACCCAAAATGGACCCCCCTAAGATGAAATCCTGGATCCGCCCCTGCTTATATTATTATTATATAAACTGGTTTCCCGGTACCTAATTAGGGTCCCAAATCGAAAGTTTAGTTGTTCTAACCATTATTATTTTTGAGATCTAGGAGCTCATGCCATTATCTGCTTTTCTTCTCCCTCTGAACATACTAAAGGTAACTTTTGCGGGTACGCTACATCTCCTTCTCTATGCTTCATTCATTTTCAAGTTGCACAAACATAATTTACCCTTTGCAACGGTTACAGTCTGGATATTCTGACTATGTTTATCCGATTTTAAGGAGTTTTGAACTGAGTTGAAGCGTAGCTTCCTCTTAAACATACTTATCTATAGATTGTTTTCAGTGAGAATTTTTTTTCTATATCTTTCAAAGTTTTCGACCTAGATTAATAAAGCTTGAACCCATGAATGGGTAATGTAAAAAAATCGAGTGTTAACCTTCTAGGGGAAGATGTTTGGAGATAAGTAGTGAGTGGTATACCCAAGAGTTATACAGAAGTTTCTTCAAAAACAGATTTACAAAAATCGGGGACCTCTAGGCAAAAGGGGTTTCAATTTGGCCATTTTTGCACAAGACTCCTTAAAGTTCTTAAATAATTTAAATAAAATTCTTACCCATGCGCTATTAAGAAAGGAAGGTCTGTGATGAGTTGCCGTAGTGTATAAAAAATACGTAATAAAAAAATTAGAATAGTAGTACAGCGAAGGTAATTGACTCCACTGCATACTACAGGACTCACGACAGACTTTTGACTTAGTTACGGCTATTGACCCGTTTACCCACTAGTTGAAAGCAGGAACTGGTCTACGATTCGCCATTCACGGACTAGTCCGTCGTACTGAAGGATAAACCGTATATACCCAATGCATTAAATTTCAAACACAAAAGAAACAATAACAATAACAACATAAGCTTTGATCTGCTCATTATGCACGCATTGCAATTATTTAGCTTTTTCGCAAACATCCTGCACACACACAAAGACCTGGGGCTGACAGATTACAAAAAAATAAGCCTAACAATAATAGACCAGGAAGTCTATTAGCAGCCCCGCCCATACTTTGACAGCATTATCGAAAATCAGACCAAAAAAAAAGTGCAGACAAATTAACATAACATTTTCCGCTATTAATCAACAGTGGCAACAACAACAACAACAACAACAACCATAGAATGGGCTTAACACAGCAACTAATTCAATAGAAGGCCCTAAAAGTAGACTAAGTCAACCAACAAACTGCTATCGATTTTGTTCGTGTTTTCTGAGTTACCTGTGGAAAACTGTGAACTTGAATCTATCAAAGTCATCAACTGGGTGGTAATTGGCTCATTGGAATGGTTAACACACGCAAGGCAACCACATCGTATACACCATATATACATAGACGACGAACTTGAAGAGGGTTCATTTTTCTGTTCATCATTGTCTACTTGGGCTTCTCTGTTTTTATACCCTTCACCAGTAGGCTCGAGGGTACTATAGATGTATGGATGTGCGCAGCAGGCAGAAGAAGGCGTGGCAGACCTTAAATTCTTTATAACCAAATTATTATCATGATCTCGGATAACGATTGACCCATGTTGGTCTGTGCGTGTGAACACCTTGACCTTTGGGAACATAAAAAAGAGATACCAAATTGTGCCAAAGGATGCGCATTATCCGTGAAAGATGTTACATAAGAATTTCGCAGTTAAGACTCACCTGCTATCGGGTAACGATCTGACGTAAAACGTTCCTCCAGGCGTCTCTGCTTTGCGCATCCCTTCTTAATACCGTAATCCCTGGTCCTTCCAACAGAGGCACGGTCTATGTTGCCGCAGAGCCCACGAGGTTTGTCCTTTTGTAGAATGCGTTAGTCATCACCAAACCGTAAAGTGTCAAAGATCTTAAAGAGTACCTTCTTCTCAAACACGGCAAAGTGTATTTGCATTAGACACGGCTATCACCCATGCAGCGCCATAATGCGGTTAGGATGAGCGTCTTGTACAAGGTACGTTACGTCTGCCAAGATTGGTTAAAGTAACTCTCCGCTTCTCCCTATGATGGCATGTCTTTCGTTGTGGCTTACTAGTGTATTGAGGAAGTCAGCCACTTGACCAAAAAAACACAATTGCAAAATCAGCCGATTCGTAGGGAGTTCCTGGCTAGATAGTCCCATCTGCTTCTAACTCACAACGCGAACATTAACGAATATCTTGAATTTAATGTGCACAGCTCTATAATTTAAATTTATTTGTCTAACAAAGAGCAAAAGCTTCAAAACGACTAAATCTTGGTTCTATTTGCTAAAATAAAAAAAATTTACTATTTTTTAAGTAAGTACACATGTTTAATTGTAAAATAAATCATTATGAACGACAAAATTGGCATCTATAGCGCTTTTAAGTCACTTGCAACTTGCGAAAACAACAGAAGAAATACTTATAGAGTCTCGCGAGTCATCAAGGGAAAGTTTATGAGGCAGAAGAGGAAGCCCACCGCCAGGGTTTCATGGAACGTAAGCAAATAAGATATTCAATGTGTGTGGGAGAATGCGGAGTGGACATTACCTAAAGTTTCCCATGCCTTTATAATCGGCCCCAAAAAGTTTTTTGGAGATGGCTCAAAAGAACTTATAGTGTCTTGAGGCTTATTACAATGCGCGGCAAAGCGAAGACGAATAAGTAGAAACCCCGTTTTAAATAAAGTAAATATTGCTTTGCAAATAAAAGGAAGTGGTCCTACAAATTTGAAAAGAGAATCTTAAACACAACCCAAAGACTTTAGTATCGGCATCGGAACGTATATTGGGGAACGGCAAAGTGAACACCAATGCGCCCATTTTAAATTAAACACAATTCTGTTGTACAAAGTAAAAATGGAAGTGTTTTTTTTGACAAATTGGAAAAGATTATATACTGACAGTTTGCAAAACTATATCAATACTCCTGGAAGCACTTTTCCTAAGCTAATCAATGCAAAATTTGCTACCAGCAAAATATTTTTTGGGAAACTGGGTGCAGGGTATCCCACTGGCGGTTACCGCCTCGACTGTAGTCTCCTTGCGGTCTGGACCTAGCTCATCGGATTGTCTGGTAGCCTGTCTATTTAAAACTTGATTTGTTGTTATTTACATGCAACATTATTTATCTAAAATCATTTTTAAGGCATTATGGTTTGCCATGATATAATTGGGTCGACGTTTTTGCTCTTCACTGGTGTTGCTGCTGCCGCTGTCGATATCCAATTTGTAAGTGTCAGTAGCAGTTTTGGCAGTGCCAACTTTCCCGAACATTTCTTCCTCATATCCATTTTTATTGACGCAGTCTCCACTGAAGCGAAAATAACAGTTGATTTTGCATGCAACAAGTTTAACTTTTGATAAGGATTCGCATAATGTAGCTCCACTATAGGTCGGACATAACCGAAGACCATGTAAACGTAAACATGTTTATTTCTCTGGCATAGGTATAGAGAGGCGTGCTGGAGCAAAAGAGTTCATGTTCGTCTGTAATTGAAGTTAGTCGTGTAGAAAAATCCATCAGATTTTGAGATTTGTGTGTGTGAGTTCTTAAATTGGCATGCAAATAAATTCCTTGAAAGAGAATGAGGTGTAAAGGCTTAATAATATGCTACGCTGGATTACAAATCGATATGTTAATGTCTAGTTGACAAGGGTTGCTTTTATAAAAAAAAAATCGTTTTTATATGCAAACAAGTAGCATTTATGTATATTTAAAAAGTTTGCAAGCAGGATAAATTAGGGATTATGAACTCAGTTTACTCGGCAATCAAATGTGAATTAAGCATTTTGCTTTTTTTTTTTTTTTTTTTTTTTTTTTTTTTGAATATATTTATTTATTGGCAATCAACCGAAAAATTCAAAAGGTTTTAATCCAATATTTATACAAAAATAAATCGCTACACACTAAATATAGGTGTGTGATAGGGCTTACATTACTACATATATACATATATACAATATTTACAAAAAGAAAATGTGCAAAAAAAAAAAGATTCGACTGAATCTACAAAATACTCAGGTCTTTGTAATCTGCTAGAAAAAAAAAATTATAGTCTGATTTAGCGACATTAAACATTTCCTCATAAAATATTAATAAGACACATAGTTGCTATGTTAAAGCACGCCTTCTGAGATCATATGGGTGGAGTCGTTTCAGGCGTCTTCTTGGTCTATGACCGGCCAGGGCACATGCAAGAGAATTGGGATGGGATCGTAAGCGATCCGCGTAACGGCCGCTAAGTTTATTTAACAAGTCACCCACAAAAGGAATGCCTAGATCCTTGTGAAGGTTGCGATTACGGATGTACCATGGGGCATCAGCAATTTTGCGCAAGGTTTTATTTTGCAAAATTTGAATTTTTTTCATATAGGACTTAGCTGCGGTTCCCCAGACTTGGATGCCATAATACCAAGCTGGCATTATTATACTCTTATATAGGATGCTTTTATTTTCAAGGGACAGCTTGCTGGTTCTGCCAAGTAGCCACTCCATTTTGCCAAGTTTCGCTCTGCACCTTGCTGTTATTATTTTAATGTGCTGTTTCCAGCATAGTTTTTTGTCGAGATGAATGCCAAGGTATGGGTGCGATGTTTTAATTGGAATTATCTCCCCATTTAAGGTGAGTGCAGGACTTGGGTCTTTCCTTAACGAAAATAAAACGCTGGGAGATTTGTCACCGTTAAGCTGGATGCTCCAGCGTTTTGCCCAAATTGCGATAATGTCCAACTGGTTCTGCAAGGCATCAGTTGCCATTTGGACGCTAAAGGAAGACGAAAGAATAGCAGTGTCGTCAGCATATGTTGCCGTTATAAGCTCAGAACTGCCCGTCGAGCTCGGCATGTCCATAGTAAAAACGGAGAATAAAAATGGTGAGAGAACGCTACCTTGCGGCACTCCAGCTTTAATGTTCCGTCGTTCCGAGAGCTCACCTTTCACCATAACTTTGAAAGTGCGATTTCCAAGAAATGATTTTAGGACTTCATAATGGGGAGCAGGAAGGGCTGATTTTAGTTTTTGTAGCAACCCTTCGTGCCACACTCTGTCAAAAGCCTGCTTGACATCCAAGAAAGCTGCCATGCAGTAGCGACGATGCTCGAAGGAGTCTAAGATGTGCTGCACCACTCTGTGAATTTGCTCAGGCGTGCCATGTTTCGGACGAAAACCGAATTGGTGCGCTGGGACTAGGCTTGTCACGCTGGATAATGACAAAACTCTGCTCAAAAAAATTCTTTCAAAAATTTTCGCGAATACCGGCAGCAAGCTAATCGGGCGATAAGACGAGATGGAGGTTGGAGGCTGGTAGGGCTTCAGAATCATTACAATCTGAGCACATTTCCACTGCTTTGGGAAATATGCCAGACGCATAATCGCATTGAATATCTTGGTCAGAGCGAGTATGCCCGCCATGGGAAGAGCCTTAGCTACTCTGGCGTCAATTTTATCAAGACCAGGTGCTTTTTTGGGTTTAAGCACGTTTATTTGATCTACAATTTCATTAGGACGTATGGGGCGTATAGGCAGGTCCAGTTGAAACGGTGTGGATAATGCCTCCAGAGTTTCCTCGACGTCAGAAATTGAGTTCAGGTTAAGAGGAGTAAAACGGTCCTCCAGGTGATGGGCGAAAGCTTCAGCACGGGCTCGGTCAGAACGACACCAGAGGCCATTGGTAGATTGAATCGGAGCACTTGGAATGGCTGGTTTTTTTAAGTATTGAGTCAGACGCCAAAGGCTGCGGCTTCCATCTTCATTTGGCCTCACATTTGTAAGAAGGGAATTTATCCTTCTTTGATTTAAATTATTTAAAGCTTCTTTAAGCCTGTTAGCAGCATTACGGTAGAGGGCCTTGTCAGCTGGATCATGCGTTCGAAGATAATTTTTTCGTAGACGACGCTTCAACCTCAGAAGCTGCGCTGTCTGCGGATCAAGAGAAACGCCAGGCGGGTGTTGACGGCGTCCAGCGTGTCTCGGAGCAGCTAAATTAGCGGCGTCTGTTATATTCTTGCGGAGCAGTTCAACGGCTTCATCGATATCCTCTTTGGTATTGATTTCCATTTCGAGATGAGTTTTCATATTAATGCGACGTTGGAAGGTCTCTATATTTGCAAATGGATGTAGGAGTATCCGATTTTTATCATATACAGCAGCGTTGGCAGCAAGTTTGATTAATAGCGGCAGATGATCTGAATCAAGGTCCACAAGAGTTTCGATGGAGAGCTGTTGCGGATGAACACCGCGACAGATTGCGAAGTCCGGGGCGCTAGGCGTTCGAGAGACGTCACCAGGGAAATGGGTTGGAGCACCGGTAGCCAGAATATAGAGAGCCGAGTTTTGCATATCAGTGCATAGAGCACGGCCTCTAGTACATGCTCGTGAATTACCCCACCAAGGGTGCTTTGCATTCCAATCGCCTGCTGCAATGAGTCGATGGCTTTGCTGCTGAACGAATACACTGAAAGGGACTGCACCCCAAAGAAAGCCTGGTGGGCAATATACGGCTGAGATGGTGACATTACCCTGCCCAGTCTCGAGTTCTAACATAGCGGCTTGCATCTCCGGCGTGCAGATTGCAGGAATTGGGTGATGTTTGTATTCCTTTTTTATAAGGATTGCTGCTCCTCCGCGGCGGTTATCAGATGGATGGTTCGCTGTGTATAGCTCATATCCGAATAATTTGAATGAAGTTCTGCTGCAGAAATGAGTTTCTGACAACAGAGCGATGTCGATATTTTTAGTTTTTAAGAAGTTTTTTAGCTCTAGAGCTTTATTTGCAATGCCATTCGCATTCCAGACAACAATTTTAATGTCTTGAGTCATTTTGAACTACCATTGACAGTAATTTAAAGATTTGCTGTTGCATCTCCATCATGCCTCGTTGCATATCTCGTTGCGTCTCTAAAAATTGATCAAAACGACCGAAGAGGCCATCAATTTTATCCTCCAGCTGTGGAATCCGATTCTGGGTAGAAGAGTCAGTTGGTGACGAGTTTTTAGTGGCAGCATTGCTTCGGCCTTTGGCTGCGTCGGCGTAGGACATGGGTAAAGTTCGTGTTTGTTGAGAAAATTGGTTCTGTTGCATGTTTGCAGCAGGAGCAAATGAGGGAGCTGGCTGGTTTCTCCTGATAATCGCTGGTTGGCAGGGAGTTTCCTGCAATGGCACCTGGGGCCGTTTTGATAGACGCTGGTAGATTCGGCAGCCTTTATAGTTTGCAGTATGCGGTAAATGACAGTGCACACAAGTGGCAGGCTGGTCAAGGGGTTTGGTACACTCAGTGGAGGCGTGATTTTCCCCACATTTTACGCAGCGATAAGCCCTCCTACAGTATCGTTGTGTGTGACCGTAGTTTTGGCAACGATGACATTGTGCAACATCGTTCTTCTTATGTGGTTTTTCCACAGAGATCTTTTGACGGCAGAGCGATGTAATTGTAAAAATATCTTTATTTTCGATTTTTGGCTCTAGGTCTACGAAAAACAAATTTAAGCTTGAGCCGTCTCGCTTGCTTTTTGGGTTGTAAACATTGCGAACCGAGTATTTTTGTTTGGATAGCTCTTCCTTAATGAAATCAGGTTTTGTAGAGTAATGAAGGCCCTTGAGAACCACTCTATATGCTCGTTGGCTAGCTAGCTGATAAACGTGAAATTCCGCTCCCAGGGCTTCAAGTTTGCTTACAATAGCTCTAAATGTCGGCACATCAGTAGCATTAATTCGTAGAGATTCGCCTCCGGTTATGGCTTGAAATTTCTCATCGTCGATCCCTGACAAATCATTGAAGAGCTCGTGGACGTTTGTGCAGCTCTTTAGAATGATTGGCGGTGGTTTCTCTAGACGAGATGCGCTTGGTTGCACCACGGATGACTCCCTCATATCAATGTCCGAGTCGTCTTTCTCAGGGTCGTTGAGGGTTTGACGTAAAGCTGTATCCAATGCGGCAAAACGGTTTGCACGGTTTATGGTAGTACTCACAGATTCTTGGTTGGGCCTGAGTGTCTTTCGTGTTGTTTCGGGAGAGTTAGGAGCAGCCCTTTTGCTGGCGACAGGCTTATTTTTTATTGGCATAGTTTGCCAGGATGGCTTTTTTGGCTGTTCGGCTACTGTCTGAATGACCGATTCATTGAATTTGGGAGAAGCAGTAGTTGCGGCCGTGGTTAAATCGACGTCATAAGTCGCCATGGTGATGGATATTCGATGAATTTAATTATAAATTTACTTGTATGGCCTGATTGACCACAAGCTGTTATTTTGGAAGCCCGAGCGTCCACCAAACTATAGCCCAGTAGTAAAGGCTTAGGACTTCGAAACACAAAATCGAGAGTTCGTATCCCGTCTGAGGCAGAAAGTTATTATTTATTTATTTATAGATTTAATTGTCACAATGTAAGTAGTTTGTGAAGCACTTTTTTTTGGCTCGTGCGACTACAAGGCGTTGGCTTGATAGGAAACGACCAAGCCCAACAAGCGAGGCGACGCGAGTTCAAACCCCCGTAGAGGCAAAGTTTATTTTTCTAGTTTTTCAAATTTTCTTGGTAATTAAAAATCACTACCACGATGATATGTGGATTTGTCCATGTTCCGGAGCACCCGGAATCACGCGATAATTAAAGAGCACTAAACGCACTGTAGTTGTGACAGCGGAGCACCCACCCGAGATCGGAGGATTTGTCCAAACCAGCGAAGGTAAGTAAACAAAATCGCGCCGGCTCAGCGGAGCACCCCCGGAAAACACGTGTCAAAAGGAAATACGTTTCGCACTGGAATTAATTAGAGGAGCACCCTAAAATGTTTGTTTCACGACACTAAAAATCGAAGAAAACTGACTAGTATAAAAACACGTCCGCACTTCACAAAGGCATGAGTAAAACTAGCATTTTGCTAATTTATTTGATTGATAGATATATTTTTAGTATATTCGCTTATTTTGAAATTCTTACAAGAGATAGATAAATAGATAGATAGTTAAACGAAGAACACTTAAACGAAAAATAAATGTATTTACTGGTTATCATCTTGTAAATAAAACATCATCATGGAAATTTCTATCCGAGATTTTTGAAAAAAAATTTATATTTTCTGGCATGACTCAAATGAAAAATTCTTGCCGTTCGGTAATTACCCACAATTTTGAAGAACTGCAAAATAGAACATAAACTCCAACATCAGAAATAATTAAAGTGAACATTTTCTTGCAATTAAATATTAAGTCCACTAAAGAGTATATAATGACTGCAATGCTAACGGCAATTAGGCATAAACAACGTAAAATGACTTGGTAAAATAATTTTTTTTTCCGGAGCAGGACTCCGGTACCCTCATCTTAACATTCAAGTAGCACAGTTGCAGCAGGCAGTTGCAGAGGACTACGAACCAGGAAGGTCGAGAAGCACAACTCGTGCACTTAAAATTTCATATAATTTCACACGTGCAACTTTAATGAACTTTTCACACTCATTACATGGGATGCCACACAGTCAAGCACGCATGTGCCGCACACAGAGACAGAATCATATGCGCTCCTAACTTCCGTTTTGCTGCGATTTTGTAACCACATGCAACTTCCGTACACACACACCCGCAAACCTGGCATGCAGGAGGAGGAACTGCCACGGTGTTTGTCAACCGCATTCTGGACTTGTCAAATCGTGCGCATAAAACTTCAGCCATGAAAAGTTTAGCTTTTTACCTAGCTCCGCTGTCGTAATGTTCCCTGACAACCAGTTCAAGCAAAAAAAACCACAACAACAAGCTGCACGCTTTTCATGTGGCACACTGCATCTTGCACACGCTTCGGTTGCGTCATGTTGCGAGAACTGTTCTGTTTCTTACGTGGTTCGCCGAGATACTTGTGATCCATCAGAATATTAAGACTCACAACGAGAGACAGAGGGAGAATGGAAGACTGTTTATTAGGGTGGTAAAGAGGGCGAAAGTAAAAATTGTTGCACTGACCGCTGCAAACAGGACAATGGTATTATGAATTTGTGTAATGATTGTAGAATAATAGATAGAAGGAGGCAATACAGACTAGACGAAACTTTTTACACCAAAATACTTAAGAAAACCTCGGGCAGCAATTAAGCCATTAAAACCAATTTTACTACAAGATTTACGTTCTCCGTTCGCAGATGAAGTTTGTTCTTGTTGAAATCTTTCACCGTCCCTCTGTTGAAGAATTCCGACACTTTTCCCACATTACCTATAAAAAACAAAAATACGACTTTTTCACATTATTTCCTACAATCCTCAAAGTTAGACACAAAGTTTGACGAAAATAATGAATCCTTTTTTGTTTAAAAGTTGACTGCAGGGTATCCCACTGACACGCGTTCACATTTTTTTTTGTTTACATACATAAATATAAAATGCCGGTTTGTTTCAATTATGCAACCTCTTTAGCTTGCAGCGCCGCTTGATTTACAAATTGCGCATACGCCGTATCGCACAGCCGGGAGGAAAATCACGCTAATTTAGGAGGAGTGCTGGATTGCATATATTTAAACGTGGTGCAATGCGGCTTCTACGTTTACAGCTGCTGACAACATCCACTGCATTTACATTAATTTGAATACGCTCGAGTCAATAGCTCAGGGGCGGACTGTGAAAAATGTTTCGAGCATTAGGCAGGGAATGTAAATAATCACAAACTACATAGTACTCAGTGAAATAAATTCACGTGCAGTTCACGGGAACTATTAAGTCAAAAGTGTGCTCAATAAATTCCAATAACCCTTAGCAGTAAATAGTCTCAAAAATACCACGTTTTGTCATACAACTTTTTGTTAGAGCTGACTCCATTAGCGCCCGCCTTGTATCTCACCGTTGACCCAACAAGCGTTGCAATCCCAACACGAAAGCAAAACCCTTGCAGCTTTTACTTAAACAACAGCAACAAACACTCGGGAATTGTGCAAAAGCCCACGGAAATGTCATGCAAGAGCAAAGAACACAACACCGCAATCTGAACAAATGAAGCCAACTGCGATGACAACGCCTGAGCCCTTCCCCAACCACGGAATACCAAATACCAATCTCAATTTTCAATCCTAGGCCACCATGCATAATTTACAAGCATGAGCAGGGAAGCGGCTGATTTAATGGTTAAATGTGGTTTCACTTGGCCTATCCGAGATCGAAACGAGCCTTTAGCAAATGACAGCTGGACAATGACCAGCCGCCGGGCTCTGATATCAATGGGGCTAAGTGCCGGACAAGCTGCGGTTTGGAACAAACGCCCAGAACCGTACGCATTTAATGACTACAGCGGGCGTAGCCATCGGCGTTGTCATCGTCTCGCTATTGGAGTAACTCAGCCCTGGTGGTTGGTGTAGTTAATCTAGCGCATAAATGAAGCAATTATTTACGCTACTGTCCGCGGTTAGGAGCAGCCGTTGTAGCAAATTCTTGCCGCCTTCTGGACGTCCTGGGCCATGTGAATGAAGTTGACATTGTCTCTATGTGGCGCTTATGCAAATTTTTCCCAAAAAGGGAGCGGTTTGTTTAGAGTTTGAGTGCACAATTGAATAAATCATAGCCGCTTTGGCGCTGTATAAAGGCATTCCTTTTGTAAAGTAGACATCTTAAATAAAAACGCAGTTCGTCCAAAAAAAAAATTTGGAAAATAATATAGTATTTTCTTTTCAGTAAATTACAACTTCAAATGTTGCTTAGAGTTAAGGACTTCTATAGCTATCGGATCTTACTGTAAAAATAATTTTCAATAATGGGCATCCGGAGCACTACCCAAGAGTGGAATATCCTGAAAGCACTTTTCCAAAAAAAATTATCAATTCGTCTTTTTAAGGTTCATAAGCGTCTAAATACTTATGGGATCCTGCTGGTTTTTTAAATACAAGGTAGGGACCCTATGTCTTTTGAAGTTTTAATTTATCCATCATACTATTCAAAGCACCCCGCTGCTGTAATTGTACCAAATTTCGACCAGATATACGGAAGATATTGCGCATCTTATGGTAAAATTTTGTGTCTCTAGCTATTATGCACTCACAGATCAACGTGTTCTTGAGGTTAGATGGACCTATATCTTTAGAGATATCAGAGATGCTAATCTTTGTGACAAAAATAATACATGTCCTGCCGTGCCTTCATATTGACACAGAGAATAAAAAAACATTGGCAATTTATAAATAAATTTTTCAAACTTCGCAGAGGGAAGCCTTTCTGAAACTTATTTTACGTATACCACGGCTAATGGCCAAGTTTGAGGGGGGCATTTATTTGGATGGAAAAATGGCTTAAATTTCAATTATTAGTGTCAGCGGCATTTACTTGATAAATGCCAGAGGTTCAAAGTGACAAGTACAACCACGGTTCCAACAAAAACAGCGAGAGTTAAGATTTAAAACACGATTTTCACATTTACTTTTAAATTTTTTATTTTACGTCATTCATAATGTAATTCAATTTTTGTCTGTCTATGTACTGAGTTGCAGGAGTGTGGTGCAACATATTGACAAGCATGTCTAGCAACTAAAATTGAATCACAGCCTGTGGGCTGTCTATGATTACCAAGCTTTCCTTGACTGAAGCCCACCCGCTGGCTGGTCTCGCCTGGTCTGGTCTTCTTGGCTGCCAAGTCGAAACGCCGATTCGATTAAGTTAAATCGAATTTTGGGTTTTGTCGATAAAAACATCAGCCAAGTCATTGTGCTGGGGCCGCCTCCTATGCTTGATTCTCTGTGCATTTGTCGCCATCTACGTCATTGCTGGCAATAGATGAGATTCAGGGTTCTGGGTTTGCTTCGAAAAACGAGCTTGTTTACTATACTTGGCAAAAACATTATTGATATCAGTAATGGCATATTTTTTGCTCAAGCGCATTTTAAAAACTCAGAAACACTTGCGTATCTTGGCACACCTATGTTATTTACGAACTTGTAAATGGCAGTCTTTTGATCCATAATTATTTATCATACTGCCATAAGTATTTGCAAGGTGTTGTGCATTAAAAATTGATTGGCCTTACATTTCAAGCAGCATCACTCACTCAATCCAATCATCACAAAAGCAATCAAAATCATTGACGATTAGACCCTAAAAAAATTCGACCTTGCTTAGGCATTCTCTCTAGCCTTACTTACAAGCTAAACTGTTGCTTCTGTTGTCCCCTCCCGAAGCCACATGGTCGTCTGCAACAAACCTACGACTCTAAGGTGTATCCAAATGCAATTACTGTCATTTTTAAAAGAACGAAGCATATAACATATGTAATATTTAGTCACTATTTGTATGTCCTTATCGGTATCTTGACCTAACTACCCTTATAAATGTCTACCTGATTGTCTGTCTACCTGTCGGCCCGAATAGTTGCCTCATAGCTACTGGGCATTAGTCAGGTATTAAGTTTGTTTGCTCTTTTAATGATTGGCTTGGACTTTCTTGCCCATCTCCCCTTAACAAGACATTCTCTGCATTGGTTCTACGTACCTGGTTATATCTCCTGTCATGGCTTACTATTACTTACAGTTGTTATCCTTGTTGTTGTTGATGTTGTTGTTCTGGCTATTCCTGTTGTAATGATGTTACTTATATTGTTAGTTGCATTTACTGAGTTGGATTGTGGTCTTCGGTTCGGACTCCTATTAAGTAGTGGCAATTAGTGTGTCGTTTGTGCTGCAGGTAAATGTGTTTAGTTTTGATTAGCTGAGTAATTGCCAATGCCAGGTGAGTGTAATACGGGTGTGAGTTTGGATGTGTGTTGTCCATTTACCCACAATGCTTATAAGACGCAGTGCGGCAGTAAGAAAGTCAACATGCAAGATGACGTTAAGATTATTATATTGTATGTAATACCAGGATTAAATCAAGTTTAATATTAGGAATAAGTTGAAGCTTTAAGAAACCCATCGGATATGCATTAATAATTATAGAGCTATAGATGAGCTTTTGATATCAAGACATCTATATACATATATGTTATGACTAGATTGTTATTGAAATATGCTGTTGACGTTTTGTGTATAGATTTCAGACTTCGATGTGCTATGCATTAAGTCAACTAAAGTTATTGAGGAGGTCCAAGTCCCACTTATTTACTTTGACAAGTTTTAAGCTATTTAATTTTTCAAACTGATAAGAAATTAAAGCATAAGATTAATAATAGGATTAAGGCTCTGGCTAGAGACTTGGCAATGTGATTTGGAGCATTGGCTACAAGTATGCTGTCAAAAACATCTTAATTTACCAGTGCAGTTAATCGATGCGTCGGAAATATATAGATGGATATTTAACGAATGGGATATTCTGCTTTTTGGTTTTGATTTTAGCAAGTCTGACCAGGATATTCTATATTGTAGTACTCTTTTGGCCAATCGAAAAAATGGGAGTTCCTATGTAGTGCTGCTTCTTGCATGTAAGTAACAAACAGAAGCAAATGTCGGAGACCCTTGAAAGTTAATGCATGATGAGTGTAACTAGAAAAATCTATATAGAAATGTCCGTCCGTATGTGCGACTTGACCTCAGAGATAGTAAGAGCTAGAGCAACCAAATCTTCCAATAGGGGGAAGATGTGGCGTTCGGAAAAATCGGTCTATTTTGTCATGTGGCACCGATCAGACAAAAATTATATTAAGGGTAAATTTCGTTTGTTTGATGATATCGTAACCAAACTAGGCGTTCAGAAAATTTTGGAGGTCCCAAGCCCTGTTACAAATTTGGCCAAAATTGTGTTACTATATCATACAGTCCCCCATAGGACCGATTGTTATAAAATTTATTCGGCATAATTTGCGTGTTTTTGAAAATGCCGTAAGCAAATTTAGCAATGAAAATCCATTCATTTATTTATTTGTTGGCATTGTACATGGTGATTTTGCATCATTCGGTCAGAGAATAGACCCATCTGCAACTCGCGGTCTACTCAAATGAATAAAAGAGAACGATTCGTCAAATAAGTAAAGTAAGCATATTTAACTGGAATCTTCCTTTTTTCATTAATCGCTTTTTAGAAGCTATTTTTTTTTCAATAATCTAAGTTCCTCTTTATATATTTAACCAGGGGGGCTTGGTCATCATTATTCAATTCAAATCATCCAAACTATAGTGTTTGCTAGAAAATGTCGTAATTCTGGTGTTTTGCCAGTAAGCAATGGCTCAGGTGGCGGAGTCAATAATGGCATTTTCACTTTGCCATTAATAATAATAATTCCCTGACTGACTATATTGTCGGAATTGGGCGAAACATGGGAATCTCTATTAAAAACTGTTCGACGACAACAGGGACCTACAGCTTATGGCCGAATCCGAACGGCGCACAGTGGGAGAAATGGCTGATTTAGCGGCGATTAATTAATAACTTCTGAATAATTGATGCTATTTTTGTACGGATATTTGTATTTTGTAGATAAATATGCCACAAATCAATATTAATATAGAAACAATTATTTGTTTTTTAAAATATTTATTTTTTTTTTGCTATCTGGCCGGTTTTGTCCGAATCTAAGACCAATTTTCACCAATTTTCATAAAATGTATTCTTTCAAAATGTTTAAGCAATGGATATATACATCTTCATAAAATTTGGTATGAATCGGACAACTAAATAATTTCAAAATAGACACCTGAAATCCATTTTGCCCGCGTATGCTCTTGTTAGAGAAATGGTCAATCTAGCAAAAATTTATTTATAAGTTTTGAAAAAAAATTTTTTTCAGAAAAAATAAATTTATTGTATAGATTAATATTATACAACTAACGACTAATATAAAATTAATGTTTTTTTTAATTAACCATTTTATTTATTTAGTTTCCGCATTTTCATCTCTACTCGGTATCTGATGAGGAATAATCTGATAATGCTTGCTCCAAATTTATTTAAAATAAGACTAATAACGTCTTTATCTAGCAGTTTGTCTTTTTTGGAAAAGGGAACTGAACCTTTTGATAGCATCGTAATTAATGGGTCCGATGAAATCAAAAGTGTATGTGCCAAATCTTCCATGGTGTATTCACGCGAATTTTTCGAGTGTGGTGTAAGCGAAATTTTCTGAGATCTTTATTTCTGACTTCAAGAGCTTCTTCCGACATCATTCCTATCGGAAGGGAAACATGTTTGATTATTTCTGCACCATGTATTAAAATTTTATGGACGAAGTAGGCATATAAAACCATGGATTCAAATCTACAAATATAGTTGCTGTTCGAAATGCATATTGTTGAAAGGCATCTGTACCAATTTCATATCCAGATGCTATTGTTCTTAAGATAACGCAAAATCGATAAATTAACGAAAAGCTCACTCCAGTTATTTCGGAAGCCAATTTCGGGTTTCATATTTTTCCAGAGTATTGTTGATCCTAGAAATTTTTGTAATGGTACCAAGCAGACCGCAAACAAATGTTTATCGATCACACATCATTAAAATTTTAGCGAGAAGTTGTGTGGCCACTACTTCCATCACAACCCCATTTGTATATAGCAGTTATCTTTTGAATGTTGTTATGTTCTGTATTTGGAAAATCTTGGGAGTGTGCATTAAATATTCTGGCTTCTGTGATTTGAGATACCTCAAATGAATGATCAGTAACTCTTAGACCATTAGGACCATTGGCACAGTTTTTTCGCAGACCGAAGAACATCATACGTAGGATCGGATTGAATTGCTAATTTAAGTTTTTGGGGCATCTGAGTTTAATAACGATACCATCTTAGACGCATTTCGCTTGCCAGAATTATACAAGCTGGTACTGGCCGCAGATACGAGCTCATCGCACGGAATGTCTTTAGCGATGCACAATGGGCCCGTGTGGCCAGATTTTGGCCAAAAGCCTTCCAGGCGAAATGTAAAATTTGGACAAAATTACAATTTAATATGATTTTACACATATTAAGGTACCCTGTGCAAAAAAAATATTAAATTTTAATTAGTGGTTTTTAAGTAATTAGCCATCAAAGTTGACATTTTTTGTTTTTTGAACTTTCGCGATAATTTGAAAAAAAAAAATTATTTTACCATGATACATGCAGCTAAGAAATCTCTATTCACTTTATTATTTATAAGTATTACTTCAGAAAAAAAAATAAAACTGAGCTTAAAAACTTTTCGGTTTTAAATATATTCGAGTAGTTATAAAGATTTTGTTGGTTTTTTTATCATTTGGCTAATTTGCTTTGAGGGTACCTCCGACTACCACTCGATATTTGATCGAACAAAATTTTATAAATTTCTTCACATGTTTTACAACAAAATGTAATTCCTCCCGATTTTCGGAAATTGAATTTTTACCCTAAAAGTTGAATTTTAAAAATTAGCCCCCAGGAAATTTTACTATTTTTTGAATTTCTCAGCTGCCTTAAAGTATGCTTCAATGACCATTTTTCAAAAGTTTTACTAAAACATAAAAAAATGTACAATTTGAAAATTTTATAGCATACTTACAAAGATGCACATCAAAAAATGTAAAAATTATAAATTTTGACGAAAAAACGTAAAAATTTATACATATATGGATATTTCAAATTTTTTTTCGGAAATTAAAAGAGCATGGAAATAAAATTTTAACAGTTAAAAACCAGATGGATTGGTGATGTCGTCTTTTTGAAATTTGCTTGGAAAGCTGAAACTGTTTGGGGCTATAACTCCATTTAATATTTTGGGTATAGGCAATTTTTTGAATGTATGTGGAGCTCATATCTACCTCTGTGTGAAATATGGTCCAATTTCAATTAACAGTTTTCTTTTTTTAATTAAGTTAATTATTTTTTTTTTTTAATTTTTTGCCAATTTTGGTCTAGATTATCTATATCTCAAAAAAATCTGAGGATGCTCAAAATAGTTCAATCCTGTAGGAACACGTGTGTAAAATTTCATCACTCTAAAAATCTTATTATGGAAATGACAGGGTTTTTGGCCAAAATATGAAAATCTGGGCCCACAGTGCGATCAGAAACTTTATTTTTTTGTGTTTTTTCTTGAGACACTGCAAAATCAATTTCGGGTCGTCCAGTCTAACCAGTCCGTGTTGTTTTTTTCAAACGTCTTACGAATTCGATGGTTCTCTTTCCATTTCAACGCTGATTTTTTGGTGAAATTATTTACCCTCGGCTATTTCAACGCCTTCACTGCTTCCATATTTGCTTTCGTCAATTATATTTTCATAGATATAAAAAAGGATAGATACCGAACCCAGCCGAACCACGAAAGTTCAGCTCTACAAAAGATTAGTTTATTAGTAAGCATTATACCTCTTAGTAGCACTACAATCAACTTCGAATTTTGGGACGAAACACAATCACAGGACACAATCACTCACTTTGCCATTGAAGAATCAAAATCCAGGGCGTTTCTCCAACAAACTTCAATGCGCCACAATGCCCATAAACAACGTCCATTGGACCAATGCGAACGAAAGAATGCGAGCTGCAATCAATTGTGGAATCGTACAGAAAATTTAAATCAACAGTTGAAGTATTTCTTATTGCACCTCGAAGATTATCTCGTTGTTGATCTGTGCGAAAAGCTCCACGATTTCTCATTGCCAACCGAGCCGTTTCACGGGCAGCTTCTCTTTACTCTTGTGTTTGAGAAACGCGTAGTCGGGCCGTACCAACGCGGCGCTCTTCTCGTGCTATTTCTTGTTCTTCTTCAGTGGATTGATTCGCAATGTTACGAATCTTAATTGCATTATGGCTTTTTTGAGAAAGATAGCTCTTCTTCGTCGCGGCGTTTTTAATTATAATACTTACACAATAAGATTTATTAATAACACTCGCACTAAGCAAAGAAATCGGCCGTTTTCACAAAAAAAAAATCACTGACAACATAAAACAAAAAGAAATTTATACATTCTATTTTGACAGTCGGTGTCATTTGTTTTCTATATTTTTGATTACTTTTCGATACAGTATTTTCTATGTGTTTGGATATCTTCTAATTAATACTTTTTATGTGAATTCTTCCGATATATTGATAGTTATTCTACTATTCGGGGCGGAGACAAATCCAACAAATCGTAGATCATCAAAGTCTGTACAACCGTTCTTGAGCTTTAAATGGTGTAACTAACACAACTTTGTTTTATATATTTAGCTAAATAATTTAAATTTTTTATTAAAACAAGCTTGCTTCTCTTTATGTCCTTTTTGTTTATTTCGTTTCATTTAATTTTTTTGCAGTGTACAATCGTCCTTTCATCTCAGTGCGCACACTCACCACAAATACTCATCGTTATGGTCGAAACAACTTCCGGATGCCACATGTTGTGTGCCTAAGTGGAAGCTGTGCCCAGAAAGCTCAATTTTGAATATTTTCGTTGCAGGAGCTGGCGGAGTCTGTAATAACGAAGCAACCTGCAACCTACAGCAACAAAGAAATTGTTGGTTTAAAATTTAAACCAAAATTATCCAGCTTTAAAACTATTTAAAGTTATTAAATTGGTGCAAAAAGTTAAATTGAAAAAAAGTTACAAACTCGTTGGCAAATGGAAGCTATTAGTTCATTTTTTTTATTTGTAATGCAGGGCTGACAAAGCAAGGGACGGGGAGATCCAGATCTGGGTGGCGTTAAATGTGCACAATTGAAGGCAATTGAGCGATTTTGAGTTTGCTCAGAGCGCGTTGCGGGTAGCATTTGCATAAATGTATTTAATATTCAAATTAGTTTCATGATATTTTAGCCATGCATTTATAGCAAGTTGAAAATTGACTTGGTTCCTGCAGCATAATAATAAGTGGAGTGTTTTTATGTCTTTGGGGATGGATGACAATGGTGATGTCCGCAATATTCTTTGTTGATAAGCCATTTAGACGCTCAGGAAATGGCGTATGACTCAAAGTAAAATGTAGGTCCATTTTGTAGGATTTGGATAGCTTCAAAACAAATTGTATTTTTACATTTTAAGCATTTTCGAATGCCATATTTTTACTATATGGTGATTTCCATATGCACTGTGTCTTATTAAAGTTTACTCATTTTGACATTCCAGTATTTAGGCAAGGCGATTTCCAGCGATCTGTAAAGCTTTGAAGATTCAAGTTTTGGGGAAAAGTGATACCTTTGATATCTGCCTCGCCTTACGAATTTTAGCTATTGGAATTTGGATAGTTTATCACATCTAACGATGTTTTCCAAATTTTTCAGAGCTTTAGTGAATTTGGGTAAAATAATGTTTTGGACCAATCGACATTCACATTGCACTACCCTGTAATAATTAAGGATTTTATAGATTTGATTATAAGATGTTGAACGATAATGGGCGATTGATTAATATCGACGCAGTATCGATTGATCCCTTCACCTGTCCTTATAACACCAATATCTAAAAGACTAAAGGTTTTTTCAAGGGACGCGACTTGATTTAAAATTTCAATAAAAAACGAAAGGTTTGGAATTTCTTAGAAAATTTACTATCGATCGAAAGTCCTATGAATGCCATTAGTGGTGGCCTTTAGTGCGAAACGTCCAATGATGACGATTTAGCATAATTGTCTCAGCTCTGGATATTTCGCGAAGACAGTAGATCTAGTGCTCCTTAATAGTATTCGGAACATTGACAAAGAAAAATATCCATTGGCTGAAATTGCATGACCGTGGCGGTCAATTAACATCGCTATGACGAGAAATAATGCCGCCGGGGAACTTTTCACGCAAAAGGTGGATGGTTTCGTGGCACGAGTGACGCGTCGTGCCATTCTACTGGTACACCGTATCCTCCTATATTCTCGATTTGGAGTCTCAAATCATCGTCGAAGATCGTTTACCGTAGACAGCAAGCTTTAGTCCGACTGCGGCCTCAAAAAAAATACTGCACGATGATGCGACCAACCCAAAGTCCGCACCGCACAGTGCGTATAATGGAGATTCCAATATCTCCTGAGGATTTTCGAATGGTGCTTTCGTTTGGGTGATGAGTGATATGGCCGCCCATGAAACGTTGTTGGACCGTGTATCTTTCTATGGCGAAATGGCAACATTTACTGAACACGTCTGTCAATCAGAAGTTGAAAAATTCACTGGATCGCCAGATAGGAGTTAAACACACTTTTCAAAAACTACAGCTACAAAAATGTATCTAAAAGAAGCCCAATATTTATCGAAAAGTTTAAAGTTAAGTTTTTCGATTAATGTTGGTATACTATATGATGCTGTTCCCCCCGTTGTAAAATGAATATCTATCCCTAACTTGTTATATATTGAAACATCATCGTGCTTTTGGAAACTTCAAAAGATATAGTTGAAAATGTATCAATTTCAGACACGCCTCCCTTTGCGCTATATATAAAATATATATTTATTTAACCGTGGTTCCGAGATGAAACAATGGGCCCTATAAAGAGATACAATTTTCAATATTCTAACTTTCCTAAAATTATTAGCTACAGCTTCTAAATATGTACAATGGCTAAAAAGCACCAATTCTCCTAGGGGAAACGGGGGAAGATATCGACATATGTAATTCAACAAAATTTTGTGGTCTCCGAAATTTAGGCGTTCAAACGGGCTACCCGATAATCATTTTTTTCTGCCTTTTACACGCATTTTACAAACCTAGTGTACCCTTCACCCTATGGTTACTGGGTATAAGTACATACAAGAAATACCATCACATTAGAAGAAGCTTTACATCTGACTACATAGACGTGCGTTGTGTAATAATATACCTATATATATTATGTAGTTATTATTTAATATGCCTTGCATTTTGACTCTTGCTTATGTATTTATTAATACTTTTTCAGACCATACTGCTAATTAAGCATTAAAACAAATAATTAACAAATTTATGTGTCTGGGAATCGAACCGACTTGAAGTTTTTAGGTCCTGCGAGGTCTGCGGCTTCTTTTTCTTTATGTTACATACATTTGCATTAACTTTGTATTCACCTGACATCTAGATACAGGGCATACCAAGCCTACCTTCCAATAGTCGTGCATCGTCTCGTCTGATTGAAATATTTTTATTTTTAATTCAAGTGACAAATAGTTTGCTCTCTCTGGCGTTAATGTGCAGAGTTTTGAGTAGGCAATGACAACTTTTGTTACAACTGTGGTTGTATGTTTTTACGTTTTACAGCGTGACAAACCCCCACGGCGCTTCTGAGAATTACCATCTTAAGTATTTTTATAGCTAATGGGTTTTTTAGCCTAATACAAAGTACATATATGTATGTACCGAGCATGCATGCAAATTTTGAAAATTTAATGTTTTCCTATAACGATTTGATTTTTCGCTTGGCCCTGCACTTCGTTTACTTTAGTACCAAGCTTCCGGTGCCACCTGTTATCAATTGATTTTTGCTATGGGCCATACCCACATCGATGTGGAGACTGTACTCTACGAAATTGTTGTTGTTTTTCATTATGTTCGTTGATGTTTAACCGGGGAGCACAGATATTGGTAAAAAAAAAAAGAAACCAATACTCCTCAACGTACGAAGACCAGCAACAGAAAGACAAAAGCCAAGGCGTAGGACAATGGGAGCACGCTGTGAAACAGTACTCTGGACAAATGGTCAAAGTGTGTTGCCTGCACATGTTGATTGACATGGAACCTCTCGTAGCAGGAGACTAAAAGCGGACAACATTGCGTATACATTATCTATGCGCTGCGTTGCGCAAGCCACATGGCCGACATAACACGCAATGGAGTAGCTGCGTTTCTTTGTGAGAGTGAATGTGAAATGAGTGTGAGTGTGTGTTGCTTTTGTTATTTTTGCAAAAATGGTTATTGCTATGTTGTTCAGACTTACGCTCAGTGTGTCGTGTGTCGTGTGCGTGCAGCTGCTTTAAGTTCCTGCCACTTTGGCTTCGTCGTTGTCGTTGTCTTGCCACATTAAACCAAAGTGTTATGCTGGGAGCCCTTCTGCCCGAACTTAGTAAGCCTTAACTTGTTTTGGGTGATTTTTAAGGTTTTGACCATTGTAAACATTTGCCTTGTGTCTTTTGTGTCAAGTTAAATTTCAACTTGAATTGGCCCAATGTGGTCTGCATTAACTCTTAATTTGCTTCAGTAGCCTCATAAAAATACCAACTATTTTTTTTTTTTAATTCTTATGCTGTTACGCTCCTAAGGGCAAACAAGTAAAGCACATGCCAAGGATCAAATATGTGTGGGCCAACTGCCAACGAAACGCACAAAAGTTTGCAACACTTTTTCCTTCAACAGATTATTTTCTATTTTCCACCATTTTTGTTCTCGAAGCAGGAGTTTAATTTTTATTATTTATATTACTTTTGTTTTAACGAATTGATTTAATGACTTAAACGGTTTTAGTTTAAATTATTTAATTTCATTAAAGATGCTTCAGTGTTATACCCTATACCAAAATGTCAGGAGTATATTAAGTTTGCGCAAATGTATGTAACATAGGGAAAGAAACGACGGCGACACCTCCCGCCAAGCTCCTAAATGGTTAGAAGGACAAAATATTATCCGTCTGAACGTCTTTACCTTGGAAAGTAGAATAGCTGGGATAACAACATTGGAAATTTGGAGAAAAGAAAATTTAGTTTTTCTTTTTTTTGTCATATCTCTTTCTACTAAAAAATTACTTAAAACGCTATACATTCTACAATTTAAAAGTTAAAGATATAGCTTGTTCACACATTAGCCTTAAGGCCTATATGCAAAATGCTAAAAAATTTCGCACGGAATGACAAAACCATATAAAAAAAAAACCTAAATGCGGATTTGTCATAGACCCCTTTAAATAAAAAAAATTTCAATTAATACGAAATGTAATTCTAAAAGGATTATAAATATAAGCAAAAGCTCAAGCTGCCTTTGTAGTTAATGGAAACGTAAGCTAGATTCCCGGGCTTGATCAATCCACAAAAGTGACCTTTGAACATGATGGTACAGGGTATCTCAAAGTCGACCTAAGCCGACTTTAACGTTCACCATATTTTTTGTTGTTGCTGTTCGTAATTGAATTAAATAATTTAGTGGTTGGTGTGCTTCCATCCCTTTTTAACGGGCAGCTGCATGCCTGAATATCCATATGGGCCATTCTTTTGAAAATCAATCAGAAAAATGGTCAACTGACCATTATAAAAAATAAACATTGATTACTATCACATTGTATTACAAAATCAAAAATAAGACAAGCAATATATGTATGAAGAAAATTATTGAATACCTTTTTTAGGATTTTTAATAAATACATTTTTCATGAAATTCACAATTATTTCAAATTTAAAAATTGGAAAAAGTATGATGTTTTATTTTTTGGGGATTATTTTTCATGTATTTTTTTCTGTATGGATTTAGTTTTGTTTTAATAGCATAGTTACAATAAAATAGTACAATTTTTAAATTTATTAAAAAGTTGCATGGGCTTTTGAAACCTGCTGCAGCAGTTTTTCCAAAAATTAATTAAATCTAAAAAACTCGAAGAATTTAAAAATATGATGATTTTCTGTTCTAAATCCATTCGGCTTGTAAAGGTATTGCGCCTGTGTGTGTGTGTGTGTATGCAGTTAAACTTTGTAATATGTAATATATAAAATTCAGAGCGCTCTATAAGTAATTGAAGCGAAATTGCATTAGTTGGAAAGATAGTCAGAGTAATGTTAAAAGCACTTGATTCATATTGGCTTTGCTATCTCTATCTAAAAACATTTAAAAATAAAAACATCGAGCTATGGTTTTTGTCAAAAAAAAATTTTAATTGGACGGTACTTTGTATTTACAGGAGACAGCAGGCCTATGTTATATTTTCTACTATATAACTATGTAAATAAATAAATAATTTACAAAAGAAATTTAACAAAAAATGAAAATGAAAAAAAAATAAAAAACAGCTTTTGATTTAATATTTTACTTTATTTTAATTGAATTGGTTGATCCTGTTGAAAAATTCCTTCTGAAATCTTACTTTACGATGCATCTTAAAAATAGTATATCATGCCATAACTCTATAAAACATGAAACGCGGCAATAAAATTATGCGAAACGTTATTATATTCAAGAGATATTAAATTGAGGTGCATGGGAAGAGCTGCAAACTTAATTAAGTTTTTATAGGAGTAACATTCTAAATACATGAAGCTGTCCGTTTTCAATTCTTCATTAAAACTCAGTAAGAAATCTTTTAAAAGCCAAAAAAAAAAGCCTCTTACCCTATGGACTGCAAAATAGATGCAGATGCAGAATGTAAATTATTATTTTTATTTTTACTTTTTTTATCAGGGTTATATTATGGTATACTTATTCTGAAAAATACGCTTTACAGATATAAATGAAAATAAATCGCTGTCGAACTTCTCGTTTTAGGGAAAGGTTCAACTGTGTATTGTTTGAATATAATTTTTACTAAGCTGTCAACAAATTTCAATTGCACAGTTAAAAGTTGTCCTTTAGGCTTAAATTATGGAAATGAATTTTCTGCTGCACAACATTTAAATCCGTCAAAACTCAAATGAGCCGTAAAAGTCTGCTGTCTGTCAGCTGGAACCTGCTCAACTCAGACGTTAATAAATAATTGTACACATATTATTATATATTATATGGTACACACATAGATCATATGTAAAGCGTAATTACAACAGCTGCTGAAAGCCAAAAAGTCAGATACGTACTGTATGTACTTATATACGAGTACATACACATGGTACATACACAGTACATGCTCAGGCAGTATGTGTTGTGGGTTTTAAAGCTGCTTAGCGTAATCATGACCATGCATCGTTTAAAATGCTTTTAAATTTAATTTTTATTAACACAGTACATTATGTATTGTGTGTACATATATCTTTTGGCTCTTGTTCTTGCCGCCTTTAAAGTTATCACAAATGCACAGACAACTTACATACCTACCGAAACTTTCCACAAACATTCATACTCGTCCTTACACTCGTATGATTCCAAGTTTTTATGGCTTTTGTCTTGTTGGGGCCTGTCGCCATTTGTTGTGCATCTTGTGAGGTTTGTTTTTTGTCGTTGGTAAATTTACATTTTCTTGGTAATTAAAGTGTGGGCCAGCTTCCAAGTAAATCTGCAAAGTCGTTTATATAATTATGTGTGTGTGCGTGTGCGGGTAATCAAAGATTTGAGGGAGCATGCAGATAGCATTTTGCGGCATAGACAAATGTATGCGAATAATTTTTGGGTCGTACAATATCCTGGCTGCTTGTTACTATTTTGGCAGATGTAATTTACAGCCAATTTAAAAGGCAAGGGTATTACAGATTTATGCCATGTACACAAGAAACAAAAGCGAAAGTGTCAGACCATAATTTTCGACTCGGGAGCAATTGAGATATATCCGTCTGTATATCTGTTTCAACACTAAGATGTCGTAAACTGTCGGAGCTGGGAACACCAAACCACGCTACACAGGTAAAGATTGTTAATTAGGATTAGGATTCTTGATATCGTTTTCCCGCGGCTTCACTATATTTATAAAAATATACTTTACATACCCATGTCCGTCTGTCCATCTGTCTGTCTGCCTGTCTGTCCTAGATATCAGAGATGGTATTATGCTGGTACAGTTCGTGGTTATAACGTATGCACCAACTTTCTTTTCGGAATACAGGGCCCAATATTTTTCGTAGAATTTTCTTTTAAGCGCATTTTCATTCGTTCTTGACATCGTCCATGTTTCCGAAGCATAAATCAGCACGGGTCTCACCAGTGTTTTCTAAATTTTAATCTTTGTTTTTCGGGTAAGTAGTTTACTCTTAAAATGAGGCATTCATCCGAAGTATACGCTCTGCGCAACTAATATCCGTTTATTTCTTCGGTTATATCATAATCGCTGTTTACAATTGCACCAAGGTATTTGAAGCTTTTAACAATTTCAAACTACTATACACAGCGTGGGACCCATTAATTGGATTCTCCTTTCAGAAGCAATCGGGAGTATATTGGTTTTATCAATATTTACTTAGCTTTAGGGCTGGGTTTTCCAAATCTATACATTTTCTTTTTAATTCTTCCAATGATCGTGCTATGATTGCTATATCGTCCGCAAACCCCAATGTCTGCGAAGATTTGTTGAAAACTGTTCCTTAAGTATTAAGTTAAGTATTTCTTTTTTCTCATGCAGTAGGTTTCCTTCTTTATCGGCACAACTTGTTGTTCTTAATTTGAATTGCACCATGCATTTTTGAGTTTTTTGTAGAACTGTTTGGTTTTGGATATATTCCTTAAATTTTCTATATCATGCATTTTCTCGTTTTCGTAGGATCGCAGCCTTCTATAATGTTCGATAGCTTGACTTGTCTTTTTATACCCTGTACCTACAGGTACAAAGAGTATACTTACTAGATTTGTGCAATGTATGCAACGGACAGAAGGAGGCGTGGCAGACCCCAAGTCCTTTATACCAAAATGCTTATCATAACCTCGGGTAGCGATTGAGACATGTCCGTCTTTCCGTCCGTCTGTATGAACACCTAGATTTCGGAGACTATAAGAGCTAGAGATACGAAATTTTACCAGCTGGTGTCCATATTTCCTGAGAAGATGAAGCTTGTTGAATCATGTCAATATCTTCCCCCGTTCCCTCGTAGTAGATTTTCGCGGTTTTTAGCCACACCGTTAAATATTTTCATTGGTGGTTACATGCATCTGTATGTCAAAAATTAACAAAATCGAACAAACACAACAAACGTTTTAGTCAAAAATGTACAAATTTCACCACTCCTTGCCAAGAAGCTGCGTCAATATTTGACTCTACGTAATTATGGTAACAAGTGACTTAGAATCACATTTTTTGGTAAGCTGATTCATGTGGCTCTAATGAAAAAATCGGTACAAATTTGCGGAACTGACAGGTGTAAATATATATATATATATATATAAATATCGTTTTGCACCAAAAAAAAATAATGTTCCAATTGGGAAGTTCTAGAAGGAATATGCAGGAACACAATTTTTCCGAGAAAAAATGTACAGGGTATCACTCTGTCGGGCACCGCCTCGACTTTATCACATTTTTTATATGCATAGTGCATAGAGTGTAAAAATCATGTAATTATAATATTATGGAAACGAACTTTTATACAATTCTTTACTATGTATTTCTTTTGCATAAAGCCTTATACATATGTATATACATTTTATTACCATTTGATTATTTGGATTGTTAAGCATTAGCTGGAGTGTCAATTATTATGCGAGTCTTTTTTTCAGCGGTGCACATAATTTATGTACATAAATTCGACGGAAATTGTTTATGGCCTTCTTATTGAATATGTGCCGATATAAATTATGTATCTATTGAGGAAATCAATATTTATAGTATTATGGAAATGCAATTAATATGAGAATAAGTAAGTAACGTAGTTAAAGTGAAAATAACTTATTTCCTTTAATCTAAACAAAAATTAATTCCTTTTTAATGTTTTTTATCAATAAATTTATTTTCATTTACCTCTTTAAACAGAGACTTTGAAGTATAATATTTTTATAATAATTTAAAAACTAATTTAAGTTAGGATTTTTAAGCAAATAAAAGGAATAGTCTTTGATAAAAATGATCTTTTCTATCATATTTTTATGAAAAACTAGTTTTGATGTTTCTTTGAAAAATAATAAATAAACACCATATAGTTATAAATTGAGTCGAAAGACTATGTTTTATTTAAAAAAATTTATTTAGAAATTTAACTTAGCAAAAATACCTACTTAACGTAATCAAGCTTATTAGTTTAGTTAGGGGAATGGTTCTGTAACACCCCCTCCCTTAGTCACGAACTTCTCCTGGAGTTCGATTATCTTTGATACAATTTACAACTTAATTTTTTTTTACAGATGATAACAAAATATTTATATTTTAACAATTTTAAACATTCTGTATAATTTTAATCATAATATTTTTACGTTGTGGTATTTATAAACTTATCTTTTAGCTTTTACTTTATAATATATTATTCTTTTTGTAAACTATTATGTTTTGGTTGTTACTTAATTTTTTCTCTTAATGTTAAAAAGTGTATGTGTTTTTCATGTTTCAAAACTTTTCTTATATTTTATTCTTATATTTCTCAAAAATGCTTTTCTCAACACCTTCTTAATTTGTATTTTTTGTTATTTAATTCTCTTATTTTTCAGTATTTTTATTATTAATATTATTATTTTTCTCTATAGTATTTGCCTTTTTATAATGTTTTTAATTATTTTATGTGTTTATATATTTATTCTTATTCTTCATCTACAGTTTTTCCATTTCTATATATTTTGCTCATTGGTTTATAATTTATATCACTTTTCCTAGTTCTGTCGATTTTAACAAAAATTTCCTCTCCATAATTTTCTGGTTTATCGATTCTATTTCTATTTTGTCGATCGATCGAATTTTCTTGTATATTTCTTAGGTCTCTCTGGGATTTCGGTTTTCTCAAATTTAAATTTTTCTTGGTGTCTATCATGCTTCGCTTGTTGACATATTTTACAATTATTAACAAATTTCGTAACTACTGTTTTTAGTTTTGGGTAATAATACATTTGTTTTAATTCCTTATAATTTTCATCAATTCCCCTATGATTTAATATGTTGTGCTCTTTTTCTATTATTTCGAAAATAATTTCTTCCTCTTCTATATCCCTTAATAGTCTCGTACTCTTTTGTATTTTTATATTTGAATTGCCAAAGCTTTTCACGTATATTTTCTGAAACTTGTTGAAATTATTTTCATCTGGACAATATAGCCCTATTTTTCCTTTTAAATCCAGATCTCTACCCATTCTTGTTACTTCGTTTTCATTGTCTAATAAATCTTCATGTATACATCTATTTGAGTTAAATATTTTTCTTGTTCTTACTTGTTTGTATTTATTTTCATTTGTTACAATTATTTGTGTATTAAAAAAGTTGGTTGGTTTTTCAGTTATAGGTATGTGGTCATTTAAGTCTTCTTTACCACTGTGAATTGCTGCACTTGTCGAAATTTTGTCATCATCATTCTCTATACTCTTGTTTTCTATACCTGTATCACTTTTCTCATCTTCTAACTCATTCAACTGTAATGACTTTATTTCTGTAATGGGTTTTGCTATTTTTATTTCTTCAATAACTT
Organism: Chymomyza fuscimana; assembly: GCA_949987675.1. NCBI lineage: Eukaryota > Metazoa > Arthropoda > Insecta > Diptera > Drosophilidae > Chymomyza > Chymomyza fuscimana. The sequence continues at coordinate 61,897,928 of OX465088.1, forward strand.
CAATTTTCTTAGGATTTGGTTTTTTTACATTTTCTGTAATAATACGTCCCAAATATTTATTTATTTATTTGAGGGGTACAACTACGTACAGTTGACATTATATTATAAAAAAGTACATATAATTTATTTAGAAAAGAAAATAGAGCGAGGGAATTGATATGATCTAATCCGCGTCTCTAGCCCGATGGGTGAACTTTTTAATGATATGCACCAACTCACATCAAGAACTGGCCAGAAACTTGGATTTACAATATTAAAGTTGAAAAAAGGAAGCAAGATAAAAATTAAACATTATATCGCAAAAAAAGCCAATGGATCACCATTGACCAAGTGGGTGACTCATAATATAGGATTGGTCAAGGATGCTCGAAGTGGCAAGTCAAGGTGACTTAAGATAGAAGAAGTGATAGATTGAATAGACCGTTCGAAAGAGAGGAAATTGTAAAAGTTATTATAGTTAGAGCATAAGACACGGAAAGGGTCTATTTCTTTTCTAAAAAACATGCACTTATCAATTTTTATCTTTAAGTTGTGCAATTTAAGTTTGCCAAAAATTTTATTAACGGAATCAACATGTTCTTCAATACTGGTGCTGAAAATAAGTATATCATCTAGATATACTACACAGATTATATTGATAAAGGGTTGAAGCACGTGGTTCATCATTCTTTGGAATGTTGCCGGTGCATGTAAAGTAGTAAAGTATTGTGCTTTACCTAATTTCTCGAACACGCTATCTACCTTAGGAATTGGAAATTTATCTTCAATTGTGATTTCATTTAGTTTTCTATAATTAATAAATAATCTATATTTTTCTTTTCTCGAATTGTCCATTTTTTTAGGGACCATCCATAATAGTGCATTATAAGCAGAGTTACTTTTTTGTATAATACCTTGAATCATCATCTCCTCTACTTGGTTTCCTATTTCTTCTTTTTGTATCTCAGGATATCTATAAATTTTTGAATAAGCTGGCCTAATATTTTCTGTAATTGTTTTATGCGTTTCTTTTACGCTTGTTAGGGTATCGCCTTCCTTAAAAAATAGTTCCTGATTCTCGTTTATAATTTTTTTCATTTGTCTTATTTCTTCTTCATTCATCGATTCGTGTATTAATTTTTGTGATATTAATTGAATAGTTTCATTATGTTCGAACAATTCTGCATTTTCTATATTGTTTAAATATTCCTCTTCGCTAACCATAGTTTCTCTATTCGTGCCTATAAAAATCGGTATGGCTACGTCTGATACCTTACGCAATTTGCTTCTATAAGATACTTCGGCTTCTATTGGATACAAAACATCGTTGCCTATTATACCGTCAAATGGTTTCTGAACTTGAAAATCCATTACTAAAAGTCTCATGGTGTATTTCTTTATTTTAAATTCGTCTGGCAAATAAGTTAGTATATATTTGTTAACATTTATTTTATTGTTTGCTGTAACTATAACTTTGCACTGTTCTAAATCTTTTCTTTTCTAAATCTTTTGAAAAAATTCCTCTTTTTATAATTGAAGCTTCAGCTCCTGTGTCAACTAACATTTTTAATTTTTTTCCCATAATATTTAATTCAACAATTGGTAATTTTTTTGTACAAATGTTTTTGACTGAAAAATTTTCTAAGTGAAGCTCGTCTATTTCCATTTGCTCGATTTTTGTTTGCCTAGATTTATTTTGGTCGTTCCTTTATCTTATCTGTCCCGTATTATGATCAAGTCCTCTTTGGAAACTTTGACTATTTTGGATTTGATAGTAACTTCTATCTTGGCACTCAATTCTATGTTGATAAACATTGTTGCTTTTATTTTTGAAATTATATCGGCCTCATCATTGTTGGTCTCATTTTGCGAATTTCTATAGCTTTGATAATAGTTACTATTTTGATGTTGATTTTGAAATTTATGTTCACCATAACGCCAGCCGTTGTTATTTTGTCTATTATTTTGATAATTGTTGTTATAATTTTGTTGGCTGTTTGAAAAACGATATTTGGTGTTTTCATAGTTTTTATTTTTATAATAATCGTATTCGTTATTTTGATACTCATTATTATTGTTTCTGTTATACATATTTTTATTATTGAAAACTTTACTTTTTGCCCAGTTATTTTCGTCTAGAATCTGATATGCTTCAGTAAGCGTTCTAATATTTCTTGCTATTAGTATGCTAGCTGCATTTATTGGTATTTTTTCCTTAAATATTCCTAAAATAACCTCTTCATTTGCCTCGGGTGTTCTGTCTACTTGTTTATTTCCTAAGTGATATTTATTGTTCATTCTAGTTAGGGCATACTGTAGGCATTCAAACATTTGCGTTATGTTTTGATATCTAATTTTCTCTGCTACTTCTTTTATTTGCAAAAATGATTCTGTTTCGCCAAAGTTTGCTATCTATATTTCCTTTATTTTTAACCATTCGTGCTGTTCCACACTATGTCGCAGTAATGCAACGTTTGCTTTACCTACTATTTTATCGCGTACTTGGTACATAACGAATTTGAAAGAGTTTGCCGAATTTGCTGCTAAATTATGTCTTAAAAATTCTATTTTTTCTATAAATCTAACAAGCTCTGCTCCGGACTCTCCGTTATAAGGGGTGATTTCTTTGACGAATTTAAGTGGGTCCACGATCATTTCTTTCCCAGTTTCCATTTTGCTTTTATTCGGTTGCGTTACTGATGGCTTTAACTGCAGTTGCTTTAATTCTTCTTGCTCTTTAGAGATCTTCAAGCTTATGCCTTTTAGTTGTACTTCAATATCTTCAATTTCTTTATCAAGTTGTTGTGTTCTTTTAATTTGCTTTGTTTCCATTTGTTTTTAAGCTCAAAATTTTTACCTTTTAGTCACTTTTTGTAACTCTCTTTGATTTCATTTGTTTTTTTGTTCAAAATTGGTACAGTTTCTACAGCCACTTATTGTAACTGTGAATCTTAAGAATTTTATTATGTAAATTTCTGCAACGTGCTAAAGAACATTTTATTTTCTTAGCTTTATTTAAACAATGTCTGTTAAAACTTGGTAGTGGTATTTGCTCCAAGAATGTATTTATGCAAAAAAAAAATGTTTTAAAGATATTCACTCTTTAGAAAAAAAATGTTGTTCCCTTAAGTCACTAAGGATATTCTTTCCTTGTATTTATAAGGTTGCACTAAGGATATTCACTCCTTCATTTTTTTGTACAGTGTCACAAAGGATGTTCACTCCTTTTTATGTGGTCGAATATTTTGAAAAACGAACTTTGTTCATTTATTTCTTCGCGGTTTTTTTTCCGACTGCGCCAGTTATAAATTGAGTCGAAAGACTATGTTTTATTTAAAAACATTTATTTAGAAATTTAACTTAGCAAAAATAACATGCTTTGCATGCGTTTAGTTTAATGCTTGCTTTACGACTGACTTAATGGTAATTTACATTTCTGTTCTTACTTCTTTTCTTTTTAGTTCTCTTTCAATTCTTAGTTACATTTATTACTTAACGTCACCTACTTAACGTGATCAAGCTTATTAGTTTAATTAGGGGAATGGTTCTTTAACAATATGGTGTTTTTATAAGTTATTCTCTATACCTAATAAAAAATTTTAATGGTTGTGTTATAAATACATATTTTTTTTTTTTTTTGTTCCTGTTTTACTCCTTTTCGGAGCTTAGGGCCTCTACAAGAGCTTTCCATCGAACTTTTTTTTTGCGCTGTTTGTTTAGCTGTAACCCATGTTATGTTTTGCTGCGCCAGTTCTTGAAGGTCCAGTCCAGTGCCATCCTAACAATGCTGCTTGGTTCATTTCTGAGAGCATGAGCTATCCATGTCCATTTACGTTTCCTGATTTGGAGGTGGATAGGGGACTCACAAGTGATGTGCCACAGTTCTGCATTTGATATTCTGCTTGGCCAGAATATCCCGCATATAATTTGCAGGCACTTGTTGCTGAAAGCCTGCACCTGTTGCACAATTTTTCCTGTGGTCAGTATGGACTTAACACATGCATTGAAGATTCGCAGTTTTGTGCGTCGGCTTAACTGCCCGTTTCTCCATATGCGGTATAGTCTCCCAAATGCTGATCGAGCTTTGGCGAGTCGGCTTGAAACGTCTGCATTAACACCACCCACCACTACTGGAGATAATGGTGCCAAGGTATGGGAAGCTGTCGACGAACTCGATTGGGTTCCCTTCTATGGTGATTGCTTTTGTTTTGGCTGCGTTAATCTTGAGCCCGACTCTGCTGGCCAGTTTCACGAGGTCATCTACTTTGGTCTGGATGTCACATAGTCTATGAGAGGTCAGACAGATATCGTCCGCGTAGTCCAAGTCTTCAAGGTATCTGGTGAAGCTTCACGTGACGCCACGCTTGGACTTGCATATCTCTCTCATAAACTCATCGACCACGATGTTGAAGAGTAGAGGCGATAGAGAATAGCCTTGCTTAACGCCGGTGTTCGTTTGGAAAGGTACACTTGTTCTTCCATTGTGCAGTACCGCCAGGTCGGCACCATCATACATCGCTTTTATTATTGCTATGATGTTGAGTGGTACTCCTTTCCTTGCAAGTGCTCGCCATATTTCCGCTCTGTCTACTGAGTCGAAAGCCTTCTTCTTCGGTAATTATGCGTAGTGTATTTGCTTGGTCTACGCAACTCCTGTGTGGTCTAAATCCTGCCTGTTCATCTCGAATTGATGGCTCAATTTTTTCCTGGAGGCGTTCGTTCAATAGTGTGGCTAGTATTTTGTAGCTCGTGTTGAGCAATGTTATTCCTCTCCAATTATTGCAGTCACTAAGGTGTCCTTGGCTAGCTTCACAATGATTCCGCTTTTCCAGGAATCTGGAACACGCTCGTTCTCCCATATGCAAGCGAAGTGTGGGTGCAACGTTTCCGCCATCAGCTGTGTGTCAACTTGGAGAAGTTCGGCTTGTATGTTATAAATACATATATATAATCAAAATGTTTATTTTATTTATTTTTATTTTATTTTTAATAGTTACAAATTAGCTTAAAAGCTAAAGGTAACTTTGTTCAAGCCCTGGCATCTTAGGCCTTCGGCTAAGAAATTTACATTTATATATTAAGTGATTAAATTAGATTAGGTGGTACAAATTGCTACGTTTTAAGAAGTCAATGATTTTGTTAATATTAGTAAAAGTTAGATTGTTTAAAAGATCTTTTGGTTGTACATTTTTAAATATCAAAGTTCTATTATTTAAGTGAGTAGTGCAGTCTTTTAAAATATGGTTTAGATTTAGTGGATGAGTGTTATAGAAAGGACATGTTGGAGGGGGTGTGTTGGGTTTCATGTAGTGGGAGTGAGTGAAATTGGTGTGGCCTAGTCGAAGACGTATTAATTTAATTTCGTTAGTGAGGACGTTTTTGGGAGTTGAGATAAAATTTGCGTGATATTTGATTTTGATGCGTTATTGGTTTGATACCAGTTTGATGTTTCTAAAAAGTTTTGATATTCTATGGAAATAAAAAGTTGTTTAATATACTTTTGGGTGTCTGATAGGTTTAGATTGGTTGAAACAATGAGAGGGAACTTACAAGCCATTTTTGCTGCCTTATCAGCAAACTCGTTGCCCATTATGCCTATATGTCCTGGAATCCATACTAGTTTGAATTTTTGTTGATATTTCTTGAGAAGGTTTCTAATTATGGAGGGGTAATAGGATGTGTTGTCGATATTTTTGATTGAATGTAAGGATGAAAGTGAATCTGAGCAGATCAAAAATTTTCCAGGTTGGGTTTTAAGTAGTTGTATAGCTTCAAATATTGCAATGATTTCTGATGAGTACACTGTAGAGAATTCTGGGAGGAGACCCAGTTTGGTTTTCTGAAGTAACAGCGTAGGAAGTTATGTGTTTGTTTTGGGAACCGTCAGTATAAATGCATTTAAAGGTATTGTATTTAGATTTAATTTTAAGAAATTCCTTTTTAAAAACTAGGGAAGGAGTTTCTGACTTATCATAAATACTTAGTGTGGTAATAATTAAGCACTTATCGAATTCCCATGGGGGGAAGTCATCTATCAGTGTTTTTTTGTGCGGCGTAATAGATGTGTCAAAACTTTGGTTAAGACTTATAATACGATCTATTGTGGATGTGAGTAGATATTGTTTACTATTTAGTTTATGTGATTTTAAAATTGTATGAATTGGAGAATCCCTTGAATTTGAAAGGGTTTTACCGAGTTTAGCCGTTTGAAAGTCCCTAGAGTTTTGAATATTACAAATATTGGATTCATATAAAATATTTTTAATTGGCGTCGTTCTAAATGCACCTAGGGCGCATCTCACAGCGGAGTGTAAAGTAGTGTCCAGTTTTTTTAAGGAGGAGTTGGCTGCGTAGCCATATATTGGTAAACCGAATTTCAGTTTGGAAATCATAAGTGCCTTGACCACTGAAATAAGGGTATGTGTGCTGCATGAGAATTTGGGGTTGGAGAGACATTTTATAATATTCAAAGTTTTAGAGAGGAATAAGTTTGGATTGTCAATGTGTTCGTTCCATTTATAGTTATGTTTTAAAGTAATTCCCAGTATTTTTAATGTTTTTGTTTCTGTTATATTTAATGCTCCTGTAGATACGGTGCAGTTGCATCGTTGTTTTCTACAGATATGAATATGTTTACATTTGGTTGTTGATAGTACTGCTCCTGAGTAGGAGCACCACTGATCAATTTCGTTAAATAGGTGGTCCAATTGTATATTTAAGTTTTTTTATTTCCCAATTTTAATTATTAAGTTGAAGTCATCTGCGTAGGCGCAGAGACTGATATTTTTATGCAAAGAGATAATGTTTGTCAGTTTGTTGTAGGCCATAATAAACAGTACCACTGATAACGGAGAACCTTGAGGAATTCCATTGCTCAGTGGTTGGCTATTTGAAAAGTGATTTTCAATTCTTACTATAATTTTTCTGTTCAACATAAAGTTTGTAATAATGTATGGACCGACTTTCCACAGCATTAATTGGTCAATGATTGTATGTACGCCAATTTTGTCAAAAGCCTTGGCAAAGTCAAGGGAGACAATGGATGTATGGCTTTTTCGAGATAAGGTTCTGGTTATTAGATGATCTACAAAAAGAAGGTTGTCCATAATAGATTTTCCTTTTCTGAAGCCAGTTTGATGGGTGTTTAAGAGATTACTTGAGGTGGTAAACCACCAGAGGCGTTTAGCAATTATTTTGTCCAAAAGTTTAGCAAACATGAGTTAAGTGATATGGGTCTGTAAGAGTCTATTTGTGTTCTATCTGAATTGGCCTTGTAAATCGGGGTTATTACACTCAATTTGTATGTTTGTGGAACAAAATTATTGAGGATACTATTATAAAATTCTAATAGTCTATGTTTAGCTTTTATGTTAAGGTTTTGTATCATGGGATACGAAACGCGATCAAGTCCTGGAGTATGGCCTTTAAGTGATGCAAGGGCTGATGAGAATTCTAGGAGTTTAATGTTTGCTTCGATGGATTGGGCTTTTTTACTTGGAATGTATGCTATGGCTTGGGCGAGGGATCTGTGTTTGTTATTAATAAAGCTTGTGTGGAATTTACTGTCTTTTGCTTTAGAAGACCAATTGTTGCATAATATCTGGGCTATTTCTGTCTTGTCTGCAATAAATTGGTCAGTAACAGGATTATGAATACTATGGAATTTTTTATTGTTGTGGAGTCCAAAAAATGTTCTTATATTATTCCATACTTTATCCGTTGGTGTTCTAGGGCTAATTTCACTTGTAAATTGCTCAATTGACCGTTTTTTAGATATTTTTAAGGATCTACGGAAAAGAGCATTTTGCTTTTTAAAATTTATTATATTTTCTATGCTGATATGTCTTTTAAGTTTATTCCAGGCTTTATTTTTTGCAATTTTAAGCCTATATAACTCGCTATTCCACCATGGAACACTAGCAGATTTGCTTGAAACAGAATGAGGGACAGATTGATTGGCACTATTTCAGACTATTTTGGTAATGTTTGCAGCTTCTTTATTAATGTTTGAACTAATTGGAATTTGGGAACTATAAAGGCAAGTCAATTGAGAAAATAAATTCCAATTGGCTGCTTTGCATCTGAAGTGGGGCCGTTTATTTCTATTAAGAGGCTCATTACTATTGAAAAGGGTGGTAATAATTGGTAGGTGGTCACTACCATGCATATCATTATCGGTGGTCCATGTTGCTTCAATGGCAAGTTCTGGTGTGCAGAAAGTTAGATCGATATGTGTAAAGGTATTATGAGTGCTGAAGGCTGAAGTGGGTTGGGCTACCGTCGTTAAGAAGGATGTATTGGGATTGGAGGATGAATTTTTTAAGGATGTTGCCGCGTTTGTTGTTTTTGGGAGAACCCCAATTATTGTGCCAGCTATTAAAATCGCCAGTAACTATTGTAGAAGTATTTTGACTAAATAATACGGATTCCAGGTTTGTGGCTATAAATTGTTTGTTGGGTTCAATATAGGCTGAAATTATATTTATTTTTCGTTTAGACTGTAATTCAATGCAAACAGCTTCGAAGTCATTGTTCAGAATGACTTCTCTGTGCTGGATGGAATTATGAACAAGAATACCAGTACCACCGTATGGTGATGCCGATGTCGTGAAATATAATGTAAAATTAATAGAAATTGGCAAAATCGAAGTAGGGGAAATATGCATTTCTTGAAGAGCGATTACATGTGGAATTTGTTCTTTAATTAGGCGTTGCAGTTCACTGTAGTTGTTATTGTAACCTTTTATTGTATTGTATAATTTTTAAAGACATTAAAATTGAGTAATTAGAGAGTTAAATAGTGGTAAGAAGAACAAAGTATTTGGATAGGTGCCTACTAAAAGTTGACACCAACTATAGTAATGTATGATGTAATCTCTACAGTTTTGTTATTGTTAATTTTATTTAATCATCGCTCATTGATTCAGTTTCTATCTCACTCGATTGTTTTTTAGTTCTATTTGAATTTGTTGGTTTCGAGTCAATTTTTTGTTTTTTAATTTTAGATTTAAGTTGATATTGGAGTCTTTTTGAAATGCTTCTTGGATAAATTTTAGTGTTTGTATTTGAGAGGGGATTGTGTTGGAGAGGGGGATTAGTTTGTGTATTAGTAGATGTACTATTATTAGGAAGGGTACTTATATTAGAATAATCAACTATGTTACGAGAATTGTTATTTTGTTGGTTGCTTGTGGCCGGGTGGGTTGTTGATTGTGTGTTTAGCTTGGTGATAGTAGAATAGAGGGGTCCAGTGATGTGGTGTCTTTCATTGTAAATGGTGATTGCTGTTTTGGCATCTACCTTCTGGAGTGTTTTAATGGCTTGGATTTCTTGTTGCTTAATAAAGATCGGGCATTTACGGTCGAGAGAGGAGTGGTCGCATGCTGATAGATTTTTGTCTCGGCAATTAATACAAATTTTATCTTCAACACATGTTTGGTTTTTATTTTCTTCAAGGTGATATTCTTGAGCGCAATTGTAGCAGGTTTTTTTGTTTTTACATAACTTGGCTATGTGACCAAAACGAAAGCAATTATTGCATCGCAGAGGTGATGGGATGTAGGGTCTGACGTTGACTTTTTCGTAACCGATCATTATGTAATCTGGTGTAATGTGAGTGTTGAAGGTAAGTACAATCAGTCCAGTTTCTTTAAGTTCACCTTCGATTTTTTTCATAATTTTTTTCACTCCTTTAACGTTTTGGTCTGACAATTCGCTTGCAATTGTTTCCTCACTGAGCATGCGGAGGTCATTGCAGTAAATTACTCCCTTTGATGAGTTCAGTGTATTATGTTCGGTTACACTCACGCTGAATGAACCAATCTGCTTCAGTTTCAGGATTTTGCTTGCTTGTAGAGAGTTTTTGGTTTTTACTAGGAGTTTTCCATCTCTTATTTTTTTGGCAAATTCAATGGGACCATTGCATGATCCGTCAATTGTCTTTTGAATTAAAAAAGGTGACAAATTGAATAGGGAGCCGTTGTCGTCACGAGAAATAATTAGAAATTTCGGGTCACTAAAATGTTTGTTTTTGTCGGGTGGGTCACCCATTTTAACAGTTTGTTGTTTTAAACACTTTTTATGTTTATTTTTATTCACGCAAGACACAATTTTATTTAACACGTGTTTTTGCTATCAAAGTCTGGGTTGCTATACTTTGCTAGAAGGTTCTTTCGAAGACAGGGCTGTTATATTTTGTCAGCGAAGTCTCAAAAATTTTGCACTGTCACTGCACTTTTTTATATTGATGTTTTGTGTTTTTGATATTTGTTTTGTTTAAATAATATATAAATACATAATCACTTGTATTCACTGTTCAATACGATATTGCCACAAAGGTGGACTTGTCCATAGATTTTATATATTATGCTTTAACTTTTTTTTTTATAAGCGCAGCAAAAATTGAACGACCGTTTGTGTCAGTGCTGCCAACTCGTTTGTGATAATCAAAATGTTAATTTTTAACAAGCAACAAAAAAATAATTCCATAATATTAATAGGGAGCCAAGTTATAGAGTACTAACCTTAAGATTAAAGACAGCCCGGAACGTTTCCAACCAAAAAAAACTACAACTGAAGTCCGGTATGCAGAAGCCGAAAACGCATCGGATCAAAATAACCCTATATATAAAAGCAGGGAAACGTTTGGCTGCAAGCTCGTTTGCTTGCTAGTCCGCAGTTACCGCAACCAAACAGTGCTGCCCATTTTTTAATGAAAATATAATCAGCTGATCTGTTAGTACCAAGTATACGCCAAAGTACTTTGCGCTCAAATATATCCATTTTTTTTTCATCAGCTTTCTTTAGGGCCCATGTCTCAGCTCCGTACGGAAGCTCATCGTCATTGTTTTATAGAAACATATTTTTGTTTTTTTGCTCAATAGGTTTGACCCTAAAGCCTTTTTGCATTTTGTATCGTAATTTGTACAATGTATGTATTTTTGTGGAATACCAAATATTTTTAAAATTTGCTATAACATATCCCTGATAATTGAATCAAACGCTTGCATAAAATCTATGAATAAATTATAAAAAGTAGCCTTATTGGGAAAATTTGTTAGTTTGTGGATTTGCAAGATATAAAACACGATTGGTAGCTTCCTATGATCCTTTGGATAATATTACGTTAAAGTCGCACCTCAGAGAAGATTTAGAGATAATTACTTACTCGACACTTAGAAGTTCAACGACAAGAGCCAGCTATGAACGCAGCAGAGAGAAGTGATATAGTTTAGGATTGCAGCCCAAAAACACTATACAACGAACTCTATGCATAGAAGAAAGATCAGAAAAAACCTAGAGTTTAGCATTGCAGAGCAGGAACATGCGTAGATCGGCGAGCAGACATGTCAGGCGAGAAGAGCAAGTAAGTAACACAGGCTAGGGCTGATCCAACACATAATTTAGGTGAGCAGGTAAGAGATACAATTAATAGGAGAATTGCAAGAATACAGTCACACCACGTTAATGAGAAATTGACATCTTCACTTTATTTCTTCCGAATCCGTTCCCTTCGTTGCAGCAGCAGAAGGCACATAGTGAATTGAAAAACTAAATGATATGTATTCAGCTCCTGGGTTAGAAAAGGACGTCCAGGCAAAAAAGGGAGTAGCTATTGCTCCAGGAGAGGGACAGCAACCTCTGGATATGATCTTAGATTGTGATTCAGAGGAAATGTCTTTTTCCACCATTTATACCGAGATGAAAAGAATGTGTACGAAGAGCTACACAAAAATAGTTAGGTCCGAGGTAAGAAACTTTAATAGAAGTCTGTAGAATAGATACATTTTTTTTCAATTATTGGAAATTGGAATTGATCAATATCAATATAAGAGACAATACACCGATTTGCTTGCGAAAGCTTAGTACCACTCAAGACATTACAGCTAGAACAGAACTTAATGAGAGTGAAATTGATTCTTCTATGAGCCCACCTAATCGCCCGTATTGATGTTTCAAAACGAGTCAACCAAACAAAACATGTGTGCACTATCAAAGAAAATGATCACGTTTCTGAGGAGCGTCGTAGTACGGTATATGGCAGGGGTACCCAAACGCTGCTCATGGAAGAGCAAACACCAATGCATACATATCAAAGAAAAACACTAACACATCTAAGGCAAACCTTTTTTTATATTAGTATGTGCACTGAAAAAAACAGTGAAAATCAGTGGGCCAACAACAGAGATCTCAATGAGTAAGAGAGAGAACTCGCGAAATTGTTCTTGTAATTTGCATTGGCATACGGAAAGGGCCGTGCATGTATACGCGCATTGCTGCCTATGCCTAAGAGCAATTACAAAAACAAAAGGAGCTAGGTGAGCCAGGGGCACCCCAGGTATATGGTAAACAACAATTGGTTTGCTTTGTCCTATGTCCTTCCGCCTCAAACAACAGGAGCTCTGGACAGTTGACTTGGCACCTAAGGACTTCTTTTTTACGCGACATTAAACAAAATTTTATAAGTGCAATTTTCCGGAATGAGAAGAGTGTAAAGTGTATTTTGGATCATGGAAAATATTTTGAAAAACAATAAAAATGTTTTCAATGAATTTGAAAGTCATTCTTGTTAAAAAAAAAAATTACATTAATTAAAGAGCAGCCAATATTTATAAGACAAAGTAACATGCACCCACGTAGACGTTAACAATCATCACCAAAACAAGACCAATTATTTGCGGACAACTTGATCCAAGCTATAGACAATATGCCACAAACACTTTGAGTTCCAAGTGAACTGTGAAGTGTTCTCTGCTTGTTCAAGAGTCAATAAACAGGAGCAGAAGTGAACAGTAATGCCAACAAGTATGGGGTAACTATTGTTGGAATCCGGAAGTTAAGTGTAGGAGTAGACATAAAGTAAAAACCTTGCCCACGCTTAAAAGTTGTCAGCCATTTTGTGAAGTGGCATTACAGGAGCTTAGTAACCATGTTTCGGCTAATCCGCGTACACGCCAACTGCGCGTCCTAGGCCCGTACTTTGTCTAAGAGCGGAAATTCCCTGTACTAATTATTGACAGCAACGGGAGACTAACAATTAGAACGTCACTTTGACCAAGTGAAGCAGGAGAGGACGACAGGACTAAAGTGTGGCGGCATACTAAAAAATTTGCCAAGCTTAATTTATTTGTTGTCGCCCTTGGAACTTTGAGAAATAACCTAATTAAACCATTGAGATTTGTTTCATCTGAATGAATGACTGAACACTTTGTCATTGGGGTTTTTGGGTGACGGGACGGACGACGTTTTCTATTTTGCATTTTAATTTCTTGTAAATACGAAAAGAATTTCTGTTGTTCTTTGCCTTTTATAATTTATGCAGACATTTGTGTTTCCTTCATTTCTTTTATGAGCAATTAGAAATTATTTTGATGTAAATTCTATGCATGACTTGGGCTGATTAAAAAACTCAAAAATTTATTTTCTGCTATTGAAGTATTATATTATACTTTAAGATTGTTTAAGATAAATACTTATGTGTATAAGTGTATAAGCTGCAACTGTTGCAAGTCTGATTGATTTATTCCAAGGCCTTTAGCCAAAAAAATTTCAAATAAAATAATATTTCCTTTTCTTGAAAAACTTTACCAATTGCAGAAAACAGAGAAAAACAAAACCATACCAATTAGACAGCCAATTAAGTTAAAACAGCCTAAAGGTATGCGCAACAAATAAACAAAGGAGCAATTGCCAAAGTGCCGAACACACTAAGTAAGGATGAAATTGCCCGGAAGTTTGGGAGAAACTGCCAAAAAGCTTAAAAGTATGCCAAAAAAAAAAGCAATAAGAGAAATGTAAGGAAACTGGAAAATATAAATTTAATTATATACAAGTGCCAATAAGCCAGCAGGGGCATAAAAGTGGAAGATACTCAAAAACGCTTCAAGTTCAATTCGATACAATTGATATACATTGTACGTACAACAAGGACTACATAAATATGTACGTTTGTTTAACTTTAGTTCGCCCGAAGCGAGAACATGATTTGGCAACCTAATACAATAAATACGAAAATGTTTTTAGAAATACTTTACATCAAAGTCGTATGAAAAATTTATAGAGGTCAGTCTGTGCCTAAAAGATTTTTGTTGTTTTTTTTTTTTGTTTTTTTTTGTATATAGTACTTTAATGCTACTTGGTCAACAGATGCTGTTTAATATTTACTCCCAGCTCCTTCATATATTTTATTTTTCTTTTTGTTATCGAAATCGAAACGAAAACGATTTCTTACACTTAACTGAAGCTAATTTTAAATTCAATGCACAAACAAAATGTTTGGCCAAATGGATTAAAAAAATAAAAAAAATTTCAACTAAAAGCTGCCAGCTGGCTGGCGTTTTTTCAGTATTCATCTCTACCCCTCTCTATGAACATCTCCATTTCTATCCACCTTTCTCATCTTAAGAGATTGCTCGGGTAGACCAAAAGCCGTCAAAAGTCAAACAACATCAATGGCTTGTTGTGCGCTTCCACAAAATGGAGCCGACATTTTTGAGTTAGTCAACAACAGCAGCAGCCCAAGAAAAAGGCCAAAACATTTGACTAAAGTTGCAGGTGTGTTTTGGATGGCAACCGGGTTTCTCGAACTACTGGCTATACAGTAAACACCTGGACACGCTAACTCTAAAGGTTTGTTTGTGCCGTATCTCAAGCATCACATATTCAGTGCACATTCAGCTGCTGATTAAATGCGTAGGAACGAACACAAGTCGATGCTATGGTAACCAGCCACGCCCTGGATAAGTATCACATAAGCAGCTATGTATGACTTATCAAATACTGGAGGCCAGTAGGAAATTGGCTTAGTCATACAGAACACTTATCCTGTTCAGCGACAGACCCCCCTCTCCGACATTCATAAATGTATAGCAGGAAGGTCGTCGTCGGCATCCCAGGCATTTGCCATTTAATTCGAGTCCTAGCCGGAACTTGAAAATAAATTTTTCACTCGAGAGTTGGGCATATAAAAACATAGAAACACACACATGTCTATATTCACAAAGGAAATAAATGTATGAAAAGCAATCGAAATTTATTTATTCTTATAAATGAAATTGAAACGGGTTTCGAATAGGTTGATTGTTAAATATATACATATGTGAGCTCTGGGAATACATATGGACAATGTGCGCTCATTGACACAGCAAACTAAAGGTTTGCAATTTATTCTCTCATATATAAGAAACGAAGTTAAATTTGAATTTCGAAATATTATATACGCCCTTTAAAGATCTGAGTATTGACCAACCAATACCTCTAGTATAACTAATAAGGAAAATGTGATACAATCACACTGCCGGGGATATCCTGTATCTTTTAACTCGAAAAAAATAATATATTTTTGCACATTCCTTCAAATAAATTTTCAATTGATTTTTTTTTTCCGTTAATTTTTACCGATTTTGATGAGGATCGAAAGTTAAAGTTAGTTTAATGTGCAAGTTAAGGTATCGGGTTACCCCGTTCGCGCTGCGCGCAAAAGCTTTCCCATGGATTCTGCTGACATTGTGTCTGGCCGAATCTAACTGCAAATTTCGGCTCCCACAACGTGACAACATTCCGTTGCAACGTGATCGAAAGTTGAAGTTATGCTTTTCGCTGGCAGGTAGAGTTAGTCTTAAGTGGATCACGAACTTGCAAGTCGCACATTAAGTAATAAAAATAAAATCAGAAAATGGAAAATAAAATAAAAGATATTTTTTTTTAATAAAGATGTAATGAAGTGTTTAATTGGGGGCTCAACCGATATGACTTTTACGCTAGCTAAATCCTGAAAAGAAAAAAGTAAGGATCGTGAGAGCATCCGCCACAAAAAAACAAGTATCTTTTAAAAAAGAGAAAGAATCCAAACAAATTATCACGATTTTAACACACAAAAAGAAAATCGCAAAAGAACCTAAAACTTGAACCTGAAAAACAGATGATTTAAAAATTTCCAATAAGTTAAAAGAAAAAACTTTGTGAAATTACGATTGCAACACCTGAAGAACTGCTATGCAAGAGCTTGTGACAAAATTCAATAAGAACAATTGACGTCATACGAGCAGAAAATTAGCAACCAGAACTGCCAATATCTCCAGATAAACTAAAATTGAACACGAAGGTGACCACGTTAAAATTCAACGAATCTATTTGCAACAATCACTACAAATAACAACTATAAATCAACATAACAACTATAAATCAACTTTAATTTATAATAACCACACCAGTTACCGCTCCATCAGCACCAGCCTCCACCAGTTCCAGATCTACATTTATCAACAAAAAATATTTTTAGTAAGTTCTATCATTGTTATAAGTGTTTTTTTTAAATTGTAAAGCTGGATCCTAATTTAGAGGAAGGATTAGAATTATTGCCAGGTGAAGTAGAATTTTTAGTCGATCGCTGCAACATGGCAAACGCAGAAACAGTGAGAGAGATAGTAGATGCTCAATTAGGGCCATTACAGGCGAGAATTGAGGAATTGACTAGGACTCTAGGACGACTGACGAATGCTGACGCAGTTGCCGAGTATGAGGCACAGACCATCAACGAAGCAATTCGTTGTGACGAGTCACTGGACGTTATCAAATCCTTGCCTAATTTCAATGGCACAAATTCGTATGTTAGCTGGCGTGAAGCTGCTAACAATACAATGAAACTATATACGAGAGGCAGCCGCAAACATTATGTGCACTAACCATTCTTAGAAATAAAATTACAGAGGACGCAAATGATATGTTAACAAACCACGGCACCGTTTTAAATTTTGAAGCTATCCTCAGCCGCCTAGATTTCGCTTTTGCGGACAAAAGGCCGCTTCATATCATAGAGCAGGAGTTAAGCGTAATGAGGCAGGGTGCGCAGAGCATAATCGAATACTATAATGATGTCAATAAAAAATTGACATCATTAATAAATAAGACTATAATGACACATGGGTCAAACTCAGAATTGACCAACGAGATTAACAAGAAAAACAGGCAATACGCCCTTCGAGTTTTTATAGCCGGACTGAACCCACCTTTGGCTAATATAATATTTTCTCTTTCTCCTACCGATTTACCAAATGCTTTAGCAAAGGCACAGGAGCTCGAATCAAACAACGTTAGAGCTACATTTGCCATGCAATTTAACCGCACTGGCAGTTCGAATAGATATTTCGAAAAATCGAACACGAATTTTTTAAGAGTAGGCAACAATAATCTTCAAAGGACATCGAATAATTTCCGCCAAACCGTGCCATTCCGCTCAAATCCAAAACCGGAACCTATGGAAGTAGGTAACTCTGCGAACGTGGTTCATAAACCACTTCAGTTCAATAGTTACAATAATTCATTCTACCAACCTCACGGCAATAATAATTTCCACAATAAATTCCACGGACAAAATACACAGCAGTATAGAAACACCTTTGGCCAGAAACCGAATTTCAATAATTTCCAACTGGCTGCTAAACGTCAACATCCCAGTGAACAAGTGAGCTATCAGCCACAATATAAAGCGCAGCGTATCAACAATATTCAAGAGGGGGCTTTTTTAGGCGAAGGTGCGGCCTCCCTTACATATTCCGAACATATTGGCTTATGGCAATGATTCTACGAAATTGAAGATCTTGGTTCCGTCCTTCTCGTCGGAATAAATTTATTGAAGAGGGCGAATGCCCTAATGAGTACAAAAGGACCATGGATGAAATAGAGCTTGAAGTACAAAAAAAAATTCTAAAGAACAGCACCGTATTGCCTTTCCTTCTCTATGATATAAAGCGGCTGAAAGACGCTCTAAAAAGAATTAGTCCTAGGAAGAAGCGATCGATTGATATCTTAGGGACAGCATGGAAATGGATAGCCGGGACGCTTGACCACGAGGACCACGCCATAGTTGTAGAAAAAATTAGCGGATTATTAGGTAACAACGAAGGACAAAAAATTATTAACAAAGACACTGTTGGGAGCTGCTGAGCTTTTTCAGCAACTTAAACGCACTACAGAATTTTTGATTTAAAGTACGCGTTTTATTTAGTTTAATTGTGCTTACTTTTATTTATTATTATGCCCGTGACCTTAGTTTTTATTTGTTTATATGTTTTTAGGTGATTGTATGTATTGTAATTTAATGTTGGATGTAACGTGTGTGTATAAATGTAATTTAGATTTAAGAACTTGGTGTTTCGCGGCTTTACTCAGCTATTGACTTTTTACAACTAACTTAAGTGACGACAGAAACATATGCTTATGCCTTGCGGCGAAGAGTAGATAGTAGAAATAGTGCAAAGAGAGGATTTACATTGAGTGAAAGATGAATGTACAAATTACGGGCTGGCCACGCAGGGCACATCATTTACAATAAATGTATTGTATATTTATGTTATTAAATAATTGATTAGGAATTGGCTGCTGCTCCGAACAGACACTATTGACAGAATTAACTTGCTGACAAACACGACTAACAACATTCTAAGGACGATACAGTCACTAGAAGAAGTAAGGAGAACAATAGAAGAATCAGTTGCCAATAAATTAAAAATCATTAAGGAAGAAATAGTCAATATTGAATACGCCCTGCAATGGGCGTAGGTGTCATCAATTCATTTTTGTTATCAGAAAAAGAAATAGAGGAAGCAAAAGCCTTCCTTGACTTAGAAGAATTCCCCTATAAAAATTTAGAAGAAGCTTTAGGGTTCGCTAGCATTAGAATAGCTACTGATGAAAATTCGTTAGTATATATTATTAGTTTACCAGCTATAAATCAGACTATTTGTGAAAAACAATTAATTAAACCCGTCAAAAAAAATAATACAATTTTAAAAATTAATTCTGAATATGTAATAAAGTGTAATAATGATATATTTGAAATTGAAAGAACATGTAATGAAGTTAATGCATTAACCATTTGCCATAAGGATAATTTACTAGTTTTAAGTAACTCGAATAGTATTCAGCGACTTCTTACCAGTAAAAATCATAACTTCACTGCGATAAATAATCAACACGTACCTTCAGTACAAGAACTTCACCAGGGAATAATCCTTTTAAATCAATTCGAAGGACTTATTGAAATTTCGAAAAACAAATCGTATCACCTTTTGGGAACATATCTAATCCAGTTTCACAATGAAACAATAACAATAAACAACAGAACATATATTTAAAAGGAACTTTCAACCTTTAAACCCATTCCAGCTGTATTGCAGTTATCAGCAAATATATCTCATGTCGAAGAAATTCTCTCTTTAGAAATGATGAAAGATCTTCAAATAAATAATGTCGATGAAATAAATTCAATTTCCACCAAAGGAAAATTGGTATTCTCATTTAATTTGGTCCTCTCTGTAATACTGTTTTTCGGCGTGTCTGTCGTATTTTCCAGACTAAGAACCAAATCTAATTCAAGTCTTAGCATTACCACTGTTCTTAACGAAGGACCAGAACCACAGGCGTTGGATCTCGAGAGACCTTCTTGCCACAAAAAAAGCTGTGAATTTCGCAGCGTCAATGACCTGCCAGTCTATTGACAATCGGGACGATTGTTCTTACGAGGAGGGGAGTTAAGGTATCGGGTTACCCCGTTCGCGCTGCGCGCAAAATCTTTCCCATGGATTCTGCTGACATTGTGTCTGGCCGAATCTAACTGCAAATTTCGGTTCCCACAACGTGACAACATTCCGTTGCAACGTGATCAAAAGTTGAAGTTATGCTTTTCGCTGGCAAGTAGAGTTAGTCTTAAGTGGATCGCGAACTTGCAAGTCGCACATTAAGTAATAAAAATAAACTCAGAAAATGGAAAATAAAATAAAAGATATTTTTTTTAAATAAAGATGTAGTGAAGTGTTTAATTTGCATATGTTGAGGGATATGGGAGAAAACACAGAACATCGATTGCCGGGGTAGGGGGGTCGCACCGATAAAATTTCGAAGTGGATTTGTTTGTTAGGGCCACAAGAATATTCTTACCGAAATTAGTTATTCTAGGAAATTTTTTACCATAATTACGTGAAGTCAAATATTGATAAACTTTATTGGCAAAGGGGGGTGAAATTAGTATATTTTTGACCATAACTTTCGTTGTATTTGTCCGAATTCGTTCATTTTTGACACACAGATGCATATAACGATTAAACGCATATCTCTGTTAAGTTTCAGATAAAAATATTAAACGGTGAAACTAAAAAGCGCGAAATTCTACTGGGGGGAACGAGGCAAATATTAATACGATTCAACAAACTTCACCTGCTCTGCGTCAAACCTCTGGATATGATCAAAATGAAAGGTCTTGGCAGAGCGGACATAAAACTCCTGGTAGCATACCTATCTGGGCACCACACAGTAAGATGCCATCTACAGAAAATGGGCTTATCGGATTCTTCAGAGTGTAGACTCTGTCTCGAAGACGATGAAACCAACAGACATATTCTCTGTGACTGCCCAGCTCTGGTGTGGGACAGAGTCTGTCACATGGGAAAGTAAAGGATCAGTCCATTTCATCTTAGGTTAACACCAACAAAAGACCCACTGCTATTTATACGGAATGCCCTATGCTCCACCTAGGAGCGACTACTCGTAAACGCATAATTAAGCTATACAGTAGTCTAGGAACAAATATATATATATTCATACGGAAGTAGATGCCATCTACAGAAAATGGGCTTATCGGATTCTTCAGAGTGTAGACTCTGTCTCGAAGACGATGAAACCAACAGACATATTCTCTGTGACTGCCCAGCTCTGGTGTGGGACAGAGTCTGTCACATGGGAAAGTAAGGGATCACTCCATTTCATCTTAGGTTAACACCAACAAAAGACCCACTGCTATTTATACGGAATGCCCTATGCTCCACCTAGGAGCGACTACTCGTAAACGCATAATTAAGCTATACAGTAGTCTAGGAACAAATATATATATATTCATACGGAAAGCGGAAAGTCTTTTGCATTAAAATATGGGTAAGGTACAAAAGATCTTCTGGTCACAGTGCCCCACCTCTTTGCAAAGAATCCATGCGAAGGAAAAAAAAAAAAAATTCATCTGTCGCAGGAAATGTACGTCTCAGCTGGTAAAATTTCGTGTCTTATGATCTCCGAAATCTAAGTGCTCATACAGACGGACGGACGGACAGACGGACATGGCTCAATTTTAAGCATTTTGGTTTGAATGACTTGGGGTCTTCCACGCCTCCTTCTGTCCGTTACATACATTGCACAAACCATTTGTACCTATAGGTACAGGGTATATAAATAAAGCTTGAATTAAGTAAGATGTTTGCATTATGGATTTCAATTTAAAAAAAAATCTCAATGAATTCCTGTTCTCTTCTAAGTTATTAACAGAGAACCCCATGCTCTACCTAGGGGCGACTGACAAAATATTCAAGTCAGGGAAATTTATGATTATTAACTTTAAAATCAAGACTTTTCGCGAGAATTTTCAATAATCCTATCTTAATTTTTGAGCGGCATTTTTATGAACACTTTAGTTAGACTGCTCCCTCTGAAGCTAACTATACAAATGTTAAGTAGGAAAAAAATAAATTCAAAAATTGTATTGTTTCCAACATTTCCTTTATACTTCTGTAGCCTGTGCCAGAAAGAAGAAAGTCTGCCAGATTAAATGTTGTTTATACCAAAATCAGCATCAAAATGCGAATTTACCCGTCGTTCATACGGGAGCACCTAAATCACGAAAAAATTAAGTTCTGGAAATACTCAGTTTTAAAAATATGTTTGTGTCTGACCCGGTTCTTCTAGGTCTTTGTAAGTTTATGTACAAAATTGATAAATTTCCGACCACCTTCCCCTTGAAATGCAAAAACTTCCCACTTTCATGCGTTACAAAAAATTCTAGCCACTAAATCTCTCTATGAATTTTAAATACAATATTTGTAATATGATAAAATTATATAATATATTTATTTAGTAATTAGTGGGGTGGACACAGTTGTCATGTTGGAAAACCGATATCTGCACCAAGGCTAAAAAGATAATGTATAGAATTTTTAAATTTAACTCACATTGTAGACATTTGAAATGTCTTCCATGTTCAAATCCATTGCTAACAAAAAAAAAAAAAATCAAATTGTATTAAATTTCAATAAAGTAAAAGCCAACTCAGCTGTCATTCCAACTTACTCGACTAGAGTTTTCCTGGCTTTTACTTATTTTGACTGTCCACTTGTCCACCTGCTGCAAACGCCAACACCTACTCCATTTCAATGACAGCTCAGACAAACCAGCGAGTAACAAGAATTTGCGACTAACATTTTAGGAATAGCCCACACCTTTAATCTTTTATCTGTAAAAATACAGCGTCTTGTGCCTTGTGGCTTCCATCTTCAAGAAGCGTTCTCAATGCCAGTCGGTGAAACTTTAAAATCCACAGTCGACGCTCAATTTTCCAACGAAACTTGAAACTTTGAGTGGGATGGGAGGTACCATACCTCCATATGGGAGGCAGGCACGTAATGACTTCAGACCAGACCACCACCAAAACCGATATCAGTAAAATATAACAACATAACTTTTGGAACTTTATTCGCGTCGATTGCAGTAGTTTATGTTGTTATTGTAGTTGTTGTTGTTGTTATGGAAAAGTTTCCCATGACTTTCGAAGTTTTGTCTTTGATTTGTCCAAATAAAATTTACCATCAGAATGCAAAAGTTAAATCTTGACTCTTGAACATGTTTGTCTGGGTTTATGGCTTTACTCAGAAGTAGCTATTTATCATGGGATACTTTAATGTTTCCCTGTCTTCCACTACGATATGTATTTACTCAGTAAACCTTTAATTATTTTCATGTACAATTTATGGAATCTGATGACAATGGTGATGGTCATCACAATTATTTGCTTATATCCAACAAGCTTGTATGGTCGTTAACCATTGATATGTTCTTGGTAATATATGGAGACATGATTAAGTCCGTGTAAAAGCAATTTCTCCTTTTTGCACTTCGTGGCTTAAACTGGGACCCAAATATCCGACTGCCGCCATATTCTGATATATATGTATATTATAAAGTTGCCTTCCTTAAATCATCGCAGAACATACCACGGCGTGTTATTCTTTCATAAGCTGTTACTCGGTCGTATCGATTCCAATGTCCTTCTTAGCTAAGTTACTTTTGTCATACCCATCCAGAGTAACTCGTAATTTTCGACCCTTAGCCTTACAATTTTGTAGATCTAATTATGCTTTGCACGATCCTTTCCGTGTCTTATGCTCTAAATATAATAACTTTTACAATTTCCTATCTTTCGAACGGTCTATCACTTCTTCTATATTGAGTCATCTTGACTTGGCATTTCGAGCATCCTTGACCAATCCTATATTAGGAGTCACCCACTTGGTCAACGGGGATCCATTGGCTCTTTTTGTGATATAATGTTTAATTTTTATCTTGCTTCCTTGCTTCAACTTTTATATTGTAAATCCAAGTGTCTGGCCAGTTCTTGATGTGAGTTGGTGCATATCATTAAAAAGTTCACCCATCGGGCTAGAGACGCGGATTAGTTCATATCTATACCCTCGCTCTATTTTGTTTTCTAAATGAATTATACTATTTTATATTTATATATATATATATATATTTATATATTATACTATAATAAGGTCAACTGAACTACCCTGTACCACCATATTGTGCAAATCCGATATATTGCGTACGAACTCCAAAAGATATTTCTTCGCCAAATTTGGTTACGATATTTTTATAAACAAACAAGAAAAACTAAAAAAAATTTTGCACCAAACACGGTTTTTTGACCGATCTGTCCTATGGGAGCTATATGATATAGTCAACCGATTTTGATTAAATTTAGTGTAGTGATTGTAAAGATTAATACATTAAATCTTTTATGCTTTATTACAAAGAAAAAGTTAATTTTTAGAGTCGGTGGGATACACTGAACCGACTTTTTCCAACAGAGTAGGGAATAGGAATGTTTTGTGATTATTAGGCTCACAAGCAGTTTTTAGTTTTTAGGGTATATTATATTTTTGCCTTGATTTCTTATATATTTCAACCGATCTTTATAAATTTTGAATTACTTAATAATTGAAATATAGCCGAATCGACAGTTCTGGTTATTTTTATATTTATGATCTCTGATATAAGGGTATTTAAAAAAAAAAAATTGGTCATCAAGCTAGCTAGAGACTGACCTCTTGATGTATTCTTTGCCAAGTATAAAGATGTGAACTTAAAAAAGTTTTACATTTATTGAAACCCTATATGGGAGCCATGGCTAACCTGCACAATCGTCCCCTACATAAGCGGATGTCCTGATGCTGTTCATTTGATTGATTCATTTCAACTAACTGGCAAATCCCACATACTATATAACGAGTATGTGTGAATGAGCACTGGTACATCGCTTGTACATAATGTCAAACCCAAATATTTGTTCATGTGCCGATGCGGATTTGCTTTGGTTTTTCTAATAAACAACAAAGACTGCGATGCTTTGCACTTGCTGTTCTATATACATATATGTATTATATTGTAGACATATGTACATATGTTGATTTGTTTGTTTTTATGTTTCTGCTATGGATCAACACACCCCCACAACCACACTCACCCAACTGAATGTTATTTATTAAACCGTATGCGTAGACTGTGGGCACTGTGGTTCGTCCTGTTCTGGAATTCGGTAGGACTCATTAATTATAATGTCAATAGATGGAGCTTTCTGTGGGTTTGGTTATTTGAACTCTGAATGAAATGTTGCTCAGCTAGCTAATGATAAGGTTCTTATAGAAGCTTAAAATATCCGTTTTGTTGTTGTTTTGAGTTATTTATATATGTATATAACAAATTTTGTATTTTAAATTTTTTTTATTATATTACTTTATTTTCTACTCATATCAGCTAAGCTTTTTTCTTCGAGAAATATATTTTCAAGCCAATTTGCATACATTAATTGTTTACAGAGATAAATTTGTGTATTAGACAAAATTCGCAAGAAAGCGAGTACTGATTTTTTGTTAGCTTTGAGTCCTAAATCAAGGCTACAAATAAAAGCGATATTTGCTATACCCACATTTTAATGATGACCTATACCAAAAGCTTTGAATTATGTATATTCTGTTGCAGCTGCGTTTGCTCTTTAGCATCATAAAACCAGCCATGTGTAATGCAAAGTCGGGCAATAAATAATAAATAAACTAAATAAAAAATTCTTACCACTTCTTGTAAATAATAAATACCTACTTATGTAAAGGCATTTGAATGTGACAGCTAACCGCTCGTATACGTGATGTATTTGCTATACTTGCATTACAAAATCGCGAATATAACCCAATTGTATTCGAAAGACAAAACGCGCACACGTACAAATCCTTGAAAAAGCCTGCTTAAGCCCCAACAAACACGACTTCATACACCCAGACAAACAGGCGAGTGGTAGGGAGGAACCCACATACACTTTTGTGTGTATCAATGGCTTATACAGAGTGTGCGACAAAGAGACATACTATAAATAACCCACTCGAACTCACCGGGGCACTCTCGTAAACTTAGCAGGGACACGTGAAATTGAAAATAAATACGCATGTGCATTTTCCAGCTTAACCCTTGATACTCCCAATGATATAAAACTTAAGTCTGCGCATTAGTGCCAGTTCCAGCCAAACTGTGAGGCATAAAATCACATGCTTGCAAAATTGATGATCAATTATTGCAGTGTTGTTAAATGCCAGTTGCATAGGCTATGAAGTCATAAGCCAGCCATTGCCATATGCCATTTTTCAATATATAAGTACATATTATTCTACAATTCATACTGTTATATATGGATCTGCAAAATTGTATATGGAATGGCAATGGAATAGCAGATATGTGTAGCGTTAAATTGCCACATAATGCGGCTGACTATATTAACTTACTCCGCACAACTGGCGTTTAATGAACATGGTATAAAAATTGCGTATACGCACAGTCAGCACAGTCGGGCACTGGCCATTTTAAGAGAAAATCGTTTTCGGGTATTAAAAATCAGTTTTTGATGCCCACAATGCCAAAACATAAAGGCCAATCGATAAAAAGCACGCACACACATACACACACAAAGACATATACATATCCATGCACCCCCTTTTTCAGTAAGTGTGTGTAAATGTGTTAGCATTTGGCATTTGTGGCATGTGGCGATACGGGCCGTTTCACTAGATATCCACTATGGGTAGTGTCAGTATGTGTATGCACTATGTGTGTACGAGTCTGTTTGTGTCGAGTGTTTGCGGTTAAATGCCTGTGGATTTGTGCTGTCGCTATAACTAACAAAATCTCTAGGCTATCACCAGCACGCACAAACTCACTTATACTCGAACACAAGTACATATGTATGTACACGTTCCTACTTGGTTCAAATGTCAATTGAAAGCTTAAAGCCCCTCTGATACGTTTCATAATCATGCAACTCACCTAACCGCATTTGGTCCTTGCATTCGCTTCTAGAGGCTATTAAGTCAAATTGGTTAAACCAAGTGGTCAGTCGGTCGGTCTGTCAATTGGTCGATCATCTATGTTCTTCAGTAGAGTTGTCTTAGATCCGTTGCGGTTGGGCTTCCTAGAGGGTTAAAGGATATAAGAGTGAAATGTTTAAAACCGACTTTAATAAACCCTGTACATTTCTTAAGTGTTCTTCTTGTTTGCCTCAACTTATAATTTTCTACAAAAAAAAGTTGGGTGGCCAACCAAAGTTCTTACCGACTTAGTACTTTGAATAGTTTTTGAGAAATTAGTGAAAAGCGGTTTTTTTTATTCTAATCCATAAGAATCTAAGTACATTGTTTGGGGGTGTAGCTTCATCATAAACAGTTTTAAAAATATACTTTTTTTACATGCTTCTATGCAAAAGGAATTAAAATTTGTTAATTTTTGCCTATATCCTGAAACTCCAAACCGATGCACTGTCCAGCAAATAAAAAGTTGTATCCAGACGAAAAATGAATTGTCTGTAAAGTTTAAAACAACTTTAAAAAGTACTTTGTGCATGAGCTTATTTACTTTTTAATTATTAAATTTGGCTTTGTGTTTGCATAAAATTTTGAAAACTAAATACAAACCCTAAGCCGAGTTTTGTTTTCGGCTTCTTTATGTATAGATTATGTTATTATCCCTAACTAAAATAGGAGGCAACTTATAAACACGCCCGTCCCAGGTGACAGTTTATATACTATCCAAAATACCATTCCAATGATGGGAACAGCCCTAGAAGTAATGCTATGAAAACTGTTCAATTATTATTTTTGAATAAACAAAACTCAATGCAAATTTTGAGATTCCCTTTGGCATTCGAAAAGCGGAATTACGACTTCACCCATTGCAAGTGTATCAACTAAAATAGGTATCAATTTTGCCACCTACCTAAACGAAAAATTCCAGTGGGACTAACTGCAATCTTTGTCACAATTTCCTCTTAGTTATTATATTTGCATTACCACGCGCAGATACGCATAATCAAGTTCAATCATAACACATACACACGCAACTAGAGTCACACTAGTACAATATGCAAACACACATATAAACGTCAGTATCAGTCAATTTGTAGGGGGCCGAAAAAACCTTCAAGGGCTCTTCGCGATTTGCCCAAGAAACTAAAGGTCTAAAACGAATTTCGAGTCGCCTACTTTTTCAAATTAAGTTTTTTAAAAAACATTGCAATTCAATTCAAATTATATTCAATTTAAGATTAAAAAATCGAATTTTTTTATTTAGAAATTTGTTTTAGACCTAGTATAGTTCCTTGGGAAAAGTTTCTTAGAATTACCCATAGAATCAAAATCGCAAAGAGCCTTTATATAACGTACACTTATCAAAATGGAACAGGGCTGCCAGGCCAAGTGCGCCATCTACATTCACTTGGTAGAATCTATCGTCCGTCGACCGCTCTCCTGAGTAACTTATTTAGTATGCAGTGCCCAACACTATATCAAACTGTTCATTGACCAACAACACTACAACGACAACAACGACCGTTAGGCTAACGGAGGCTTAAAGAGCACAAACAGTTATTGTATTCTGTATGGAGCCATTATTAAATTTCCGCCAACTAACTTCATTGGATGCTTTCATGGAAACTGTCTGTGTGTGTGCGTGTGAGTGAGTAAGTGTGTTATTCTGAAAATGGCATAAGTGTGTGTGTGTGTGGCTGTGTTGTGTGTGTGGGCTTGTGTGTGCATATACAATTTAATTCATTAACAATTTTCACACTTAGTAGTGAACCGGAGTACAAGAGTAGCGGAGCTAATCTCAAAGCGTTACACAATAGAGCAGGCAAAGACCAATAAAATATTTATAAATCAATCTTTGGAATGTTAAGTTGTGCCTATGCTTGCCACTTAGAACAAACAGTATGTGCTAGCCACCCCAGGTTCCACCTTCCTTAATCATTTCGGCGCATCCTGACTATCAATCACCTGTACTTTCCTTAATTTTCACAGTGTTGTTGATTGCAGCTTCTTATAAAAAGTTAAATGGATCGATCACCACACCTTTCCGACTAAATTGTCTAACTAAAGATCATAAAAATCGGTCTAGTCTTTCTTGAGTTATAAACGGTGTAACCTAACGACTTTGTTAGGTCATTAGGATATACAATTTTTAAACACCTACCTTAAATCTAGTGTAAACTCTTCCCAATGGGTACATAGTAAGTAATAACCCAATCCAACTCTATTCGTTACGGATTGTAAAAAGAAGTATAATTATATAATTAAAAAATAGGCGAAGGATAAGTGTATAATAACTTGTAAAAATTATATACTTATTTTGGATTAAAAAAACACGATTGGAAATTGTCAGAAAAATCTACTGTATAAACAGTTATATTTGTCCTGCTATAAAATCGTAGAAATTAAACCTTTTTTTTCTCCATCATAATTAAGGTTTTCTATTTCTCGCCATTTTTCCTTAGCATTAAATATTTGAGTCAAACTCCTTTATATTTATATACCTATTTATTGTGTAATTTCTCAGTTGAAAAGATAATATTTGTAAACTCTGAATTGTTATGTAAAGCTCGCTTTTATTGGCAAATAAAGAAAATTGTAATATAATATAATAAATCATAGAGATCGTATAGAGTATTTACAATAGTTACGCATCTTTTGAACCTATGCAAAGCATATATGTACTTCCATACTATACATACATATTAGAGTGTAAGATTACTCTCGGGTAAGGTCAGGAAAATCGTTCATTTTGTTTTTTTCTTTGCAGACAATTTGTTAAATAAACTCCGGTGCAATCAGGTATAAAATGGACCAACTGTTTGCACAGCTGCTCTCCTAATTGGCAATGTATTTAGAAACAAAACAGCATCCAGTTCAATCTACTAAAGCATCATTTACAACTGCAAAAAAGGGAAAAAGATTGTAATAGAAACTGTAGATTTTCAGGTCAACTGATTATTAACCTGATAGTTAGGCATTAATATAGGCTTCACATTTCGGATATCAATAATTTTCGATTTCTTTCATAAATTGATTTTCGTAAATTGCTATAAGCTTATAGCAATCAAATTCGATCTAAATGGGTATTTACACTTATTCCAGGGTAAATTTTCGATGATTTTTAGATCTTATAGAGGGAGTTGTTGCAGGTGTTCTATATTTTTGGTAGGTATTGATTATCCAATTAATATTTAGTCCGGGACTTAAGAGGAAAAGACATGACGGGTAGCTTGAACAAAACTTTGTATTTTCTACTCTTACCAGATATAGATGAATTTTGATTGATAATTTGTAATGTAGTTTATAACTTTTGATATTTTTATAAATATTACTTTACAGCGAAATTTCTTGTGCTGAACTTTATTCTACTCCTTTCAAGCAAGTATTGAAAAGCCAAAATGTCGCTTAATTGATTGATGAGATTACATAAAATGTTCAGTCGCGCTGCTCAAATTATGTTTTTTCCATTCCTCTTTAAACATTTTATCCTTTTTAAAATCAATTATTTGCGTAGTGCGATATAAGCTTGTAGCCAACTAAACATAAACTGATTTTGCGTTTTCTGCCACACAGCACCAAAGCCACGGCATACTAATGCTGGAGCAAGGTATACTTATTTAAGGTAGAGTAATGCTGCCGGCGTCGTCACCAATTTCACTGAGAGCAAGAAAAAGCGAGAGAGAGAGAACGCAAACATATTAAAATAATATGCGTGAAAACAACCCACCTCACGCGCAGTCAAGGTATACTTATTTAAGGTAGAGTAATGCTGCGTCGTCACCAATTTTACTGAGAGCAAGAAAAAGCGAGAGAGAGAGAACGCAAACATATTAAAATAATATGCGTGAAAACAACCCTCCTCACGCGCAGTCGCAACGAAACTAAAAATTGGTAACTTTCGTTGAGAGCCTTCGGCGGTAGTCTTGACGCGCAGTCGCAACGAAACTAAAAATTGGTAACTTTCGTTGAGAGCTTTCGGCGGGAGTATGCAACCTTAAATAAGTATACCTTGATGCTGGAGCGCTTGAGTTTTGTGAGAGTAAAAAAGCAAGCACGCTCTCTAAGCAAGAGCCGAAGTCATGCACAAGCAACTTCGTGTCTGCAAAGCGCAACAAGATCGTGGCAACGCCAGACAATTGTCTGAGAGAATTTCAGTACAAAAATCACGCACACATGCATGCGTGCATGTGAACCATAGGCCCATGGGATAGGGCCGTGCCGACCATTGGTACAAAGGGTTACTAGATTTGTACAATGTATGTAACGGGCAGAAGGAGGCGTGGCAGACCCCAAGTCCTTTATACCAAAATGCTTATCATAACCTCGGGTAGCGATTGGAACATGTCCGTCTTTCCGTCCGTCTGTATGAACACCTAGAATTCGGAGACTATAAGAGCTAGAGATATGAAACTTTACCAGCTGGTGCGCATATTTCCTGAGAAGATGAAGTTTGTTGAATCATGTCAATATCTTCCACCGTTCCGCAGTAGATTTACGCGGGTTTTAGCTACAACGTTTAATATTTGTATTTGAAACAGAGCGTATCGTTGTGGTTTCATGCATCTGTGTGTCAAAAATGAACTAAATCGGACAAATACAATAAAAGTTATAACCACAAATGTAAAAATTTCACCTCCCCTTGCCAATAAACTGTGAGCTGATTCACGTGGCTCTAATGAACAAATCCACATTCAAAATTGGTACAAATTTGCGGAACTTATAGGGATAAATATCGTTTTGCACCAAAAAAAAAAATCCAATTGGACAGTTCTTAGAAGAACTTTTTTCGAGAAAAAAGGTACAGGGTATTATACTGTCAGGCACCGCCTCGACTGTATAACATTTTTTTAATGTAGATTCAACTGCTATAATATGTGGCTCCCATAGAACCGATCGATATATTCATGCAAAGTTCACCATTTTAAATATTTCATGATCCAGCAAAAATTTAAAAAATCGAGCCAAGAGCGATCGAAATCAAAATTATTTCAAGCCTTAGCCACATTCTAGTGTTTTTCTTTTTTGATTTTATTCTACATACTATTCGTAAATTTAAAGAAATAATGTTCATATGAAATTCATTCCTGTAAATAAGATGCAATATACTTAAGAAGTTTTCGGAGCCTAATGAATCCTCATCGGACAATTCAGCTTCTAACACCTTCATCAAAAAGTTCCCGGAATCATCACCGTGTGGCGCTCTCAGTCACCCGATTTGATGTTTTTTTTTTTCTTCTTAAATTAAATCTGTCATTGGCATTCTATGAAATTTTCAGCTTGATTGCATGACATTTGTCAAAGTGACGCCGAATTGAGTACATCTGCGATTTTGCGTGTTTTCGATTTTTTACAATTTTAAAAATGTAATTGAATGTACAACAACGAGTTTGTATTAAATTTTGCGTTAAAAACTGTTTCAATGGTGCGACGACATTGGAAATGTTACAAAAGTGTTTCGGGAACGACACTCTGAACGTTTCAGAAGGTGGCGTGAGTCCGTCAACGATGATGAACGCAGAGGCAGGCCATCGATCTCGAAAACCGACGAAACCATCAAAAAAGATGGCGTACGTTAAAGTCGGGCGCGGACGACTTTGGGATACCCTGTACCACTGCTTGCAATCAAATCCGGTAAATTGCTTAAGAACACCAAAAGACATTTGATTGCCAAATTAGATTATGATACCTTCATAAACAACCAAAAACAGACGAATTTTTAATCAAAACCATTTTTTCGACCGATCGGCCCTATGGGAGCTATATGATATAGTCAACCGATTTTGATAAAATTTGGTACAGTGTTGAAGATCTCTAAAAAACTTCTGAATACCAAATTTGGTTACAATATCTTCACAAACAAACGAAACACAACCAATTTTGTAAAAAAAGCGTTTTTTTCGACCGATCGATCCTATGGGAGCTATATGATATAGTCAACCGATTTTGATCAAATTTGGTACAGTGCTTGGGAACTCTAAAAAACTTCTTAATGCCAAATGTGGTTACGGTATGTTCACAAATAAACGAAACACAACGAATTTTGTACAAAATACGATTTTTTGACCGATTGGTCCTATGGGAGCTATATGATATAGTCAACCGATTTTGATCAAATTTGGTATAGTGTTTGGGAACTCTAAAAAACTTCTTAATGCCAAATTTGGTTACAATATCTTCACAAACAAACGAAACACAACGAATTTTGTACAAAAAACAAATTTTCGACCGATCGATCCTATGGGACCTATACTTTAGGTAACTTTGGGGGGTCTCCGACTTCTCCTTCTGTACGTTACATACATTTTCGGCTTGCACAAACACAATATACCCTTTGTACCATACGGTACAGGGTATAAAAATTGACCATTAGAGAGGTAGCAGAGGAGTTGGGCATTGATTTGGATCCGTTCAAGACATTTAGGTTGAAGATTTGGGACTCAGACGTGTCGCTTCAAAGCTGTTGCCGAAAGACCTGATTTTCATGCACTGTGACCATTTGGCTAAAAACGGAACGA
This sequence comes from Chymomyza fuscimana, assembly GCA_949987675.1. Lineage (NCBI taxonomy): Eukaryota > Metazoa > Arthropoda > Insecta > Diptera > Drosophilidae > Chymomyza > Chymomyza fuscimana. The sequence continues at coordinate 61,930,860 of OX465088.1, forward strand.
ATACCGCCCAACAACCATCGAATTCACCTGAAAGGTGCAAAATTTGGGTCACATAATTTGGGTACGGCCCCTAAGATTATTTTTATACCCTGTACCGTATGGTACAAAGGGTATATTGTGTTTGTGCAAGCCGAAAATGTATGTAACGTACAGAAGGAGAAGTCGGAGACCCCCCAAAGTTACCTAAAGTATGATCAGAGTGACTAGAGAAGTCGATATACCCATGTCCGTCTGTCCGTCTGTCCGTATGAACGCCTAGATCTCAGAGATGGTAAGAGCTAGAGCAACCAAACTTTCAGATAAGATCCCTTATTAATCCATAGGAGACAAGTTTATTTTATTTTTTTGATATCGGGACTACATTATATAGCTCCCATAGGGGTGTTTCAGAGGACCTCGAAAAAAAGCAAAAGTTTTAGATGGATAATTCGTTTGTTTATGAAGATATCATAACCAAATTTGGCAATCGGTAGTTTTTTAGAAACCCCCAGCACTGTACCAAATTTTATCAAAATCGGTTGACTATATCATATAGGTCCCATAGGATCGATCGGTCGAAAATTTGTTTTTTGTACAAAATTCGTTGTGTTTCGTTTGTTTGTGAAGATATTGTAACCAAATTTGGCATTAAGAAGTTTTTTAGAGTTCCCAAACACTATACCAAATTTGATCAAAATCGGTTGACTATATCATATAGCTCCCATAGGACCAATCTGTCAAAAAATCGTGTTTTGTACAAAATTCGTTGTGTTTCGTTTATTTGTAAAGATATTGTAACCAAATTTGGCATTCAGAAGTTTTTTGGAGATGTTCAACACTGTACCAAATTTGATCAAAATCGGTTGACTATATTATATAGCTCCCATAGGGCCAATCGGTCAAAAAAACGATTTTTGTACAAAATTTGTTGTGTTTCGTTTGTTTGTGAAGATATTGTAACCAAATTTGGCATTCAGAAGTTTTTTAGAGATTTTCAACACTGTACCAAATTTTATCAAAATCGGTTGACTATATCATATAGCTTCCATAGGGCCAATCGGTCAAAAAAACGTTTTTTGCACAAAATTCGTTGTGTTTAAACAAACCAAACACATGAAGATATTGTAACCAAATTTGGCATTCCGAAGTTTTTTAGAGATTTTCAACACTGTACCAAATTTGATCAAAATCGGTTGACTATATCATATAGCTCCCATTGGAACGATCGGTCAAAAAAACATTTTTGGTTAAAAATTCGTCTGTTTTTGGTTGTTTATGAAGGTATCGTAATCTAATTTGGCAATCGAATGTCTTTTGGTGTTCTTAAACAATTTACTGGATTTGATTGCAAGCAGTGGTACAGGGTATCCCAAAGTCGTCCGCGCCCGACTTTAACGTACGCCATCTTTATTTATTATGTATTGTCTTGTTGTGTTTGTATGTTGCTTACAAGTTCTCATATGAATAGGTAGAACCAACTAATCCGCTTAGCTTTTAAGAGCGGCTTAGAAGCCTGTTAGCATTATACTAACATTATTACAACGAGTATAAAAGTAGATACAGTGGAACAGCTGGCCGTTGGCGTTTATTCGCTGTTTTCTCTGTTGAGCAGATTTCATAGAACTGCTCGGTTCATGTGAGCTGTTGTTTTTCGCATGTGTGCAAAGCGAATGGGAGAAATCCCCGAGTGCCGTCGTCTACACTGCTCTAACATGTTAAGTTGTTGTTGGCTGCTGTGTTCCGTATTTTGTTTTGGCTATGTTAGAGCAGTGCAGGTGATGGCGCTCGGGTTTTTCTTCCATTCACTTCGCACACAAGCAAAAAAAACAACAGCTCACATGACCCTTGACCCGAGCAGTGCCGCGAACTCTTGTCATCACTCGCTGAAATATTTTTCTTAACGGCCAGCTGTTCCACTCTTTCTACTTATATACTCTTAGCCGAAGGCCTAAGACTAGGGTCTGGGTTGAGGAAAAGTGGAGTTGAGAGTTGAAACACAGGGTTGTATTTCACCGTACATTTTGTTTTTGTAAAAGTCCTCAACTTTTCACTCCTCAAGTCAACACAAAGCGTGAACACAGAACCCAAGGGTTTAGTTTTTTTATCCGTTTTAGCGTTGCAAAAATCAGAATTTTGATGAAAACATTTTGAAAAGTCAATACATGCATCTGATTTAGAATTTTCCAAGGATCAAGAAAATAAAAATTTTATTCAATTCGGATGAATAGTTTAGTTGCCACAGCCGGTCAAAGTTGAATATACTCAACTATAAAAAAAATCGAAATTTTTGGAATAAAAGTTCATGTTTATGATTGTTTTGTAAAAAAACTATGCAACCAATTGCTATTTTCTTGATTTCTATAAAAAGGTATATGAAATTTGAACATAAAAGAGAAAAAATGACATCGTATCTTTTCTGGTTTTTTCAATACTTCCGTTTACCTGAACCACTATATTTGGACCACTTTTTCAACTTTGGAAGAACAGAAAAAAAAAATACATAGCACTACAATTTTTGTTATAACATAAATGCTTTTGTTATTAATTTATTTACCTGGTCAATAAAAATTGTCTGCCTGAATTTGCATATTTGGCTGTAAGGCCAGTAAAAGCCCAGAAACCCAACTCCAAAATATGCTGACGCAGGTATAAGAAGAAGAACACGCAGTAGATGCAGCTATAAATTTAGAGTTGTTTGCTTATATTTTTACTTACGATAAAATAAAGCATACCTGTGACATTTGAAAAAAGAAGGATTAATCATGCCAATTTTTTTTGGGTATTTACAGGTATTTCTAAAACATTTAATGTAAATACATTTTTACCTGTTAAGCGTTTTGTGGATATAGGGCTTAAACTTAGTATATATTTCCCTGAATACTTCTAAAATATCATAGTCTTATTTTGGCATTACAATAACACATATTGCAGTGAAAGTATCTTTAAATATAATTCGTAACCATTAATTTTATATGTGTAACGATGTCTTTGGAAAACTTTAATGTTTAAACTATTTGAGTTGTTCAGAAACTCCAAAAGCGCGAATGAATTCGTTTCGGCCATCAGAAAAGAACTTAACGTTGAGGAAGGAAATATAGAGAAGTTTGATACCTTAAAAGGCAAACTTAATCTAATTTACGCCCAAATAAAAAAAAAGTGGCAAGACTCTCATCGCTGCCGAGAAAATTTTATTGAGAAACACGAAAACTGACTAAAAGGACTTAGCTTCCTCTTCAGATCCACTAGTTGCATCCCTTAGACAAGTGAAATCCAATACAGAATTTACAAGTAGTTTTTCAAAAGAAATGTGAAGTCTTTTAGATATTCCTTGAAATGTAAATGTGGATGTTTATTTTACAAAAAACTACTGATAAGACACATTATGTAAGATAATATAATAAAAAAGCATTGTTAAATTAAATTTATTTACTGAAACATAAAATTATGAACAAAAAAATGTGGTACAGTCGAGGCGGTGCCCGACATTGGAATACCCAGTACCTTTTGTGTCAAAACAATTTTTCCTGCATATTCCATCTAAGAACTTTCCAATTGGAATTATTTTTTTTTTTGGTGCAAAACGATATTTATACCTATAAGTTCCGTAAATTTGTACCGATTTTGATGAAAATCGAAAGTTACGTCAAAGAAGCTATTTTAATTATATTGGGTACGTTTCAAGTTGATATGTTGAGGGGTGTGGGAGAAAACACGGTAAATCGATTGCTGGGGGTGGGGGGACCGCATCGATAAAATTTGGATGTGGATTTGATTTTACCAAAAATTGTGATTCTAGGTCACTTGTAGCCATAATTGCGTAGAGTCAAATATTGACGCAGTTTATTGGCAAGGGGAGGTGAAATTTGCACATTTTTGACTATAACTTTTGTTGTATTTGGACGATTTTGTTCATTTTTTACACATAGATGCATGTATCCACAACGCATCGCTCTGTTAAATTTCAAATGAAAATATTAAACGGTGTGGCTAAAACCGCGAAAATCTACAGCGGGGGAACGGGGAAAGATATTGACATGATTCAACAAACTTCATCTGCTTAGGAAATATGCGCACCAGCAGGTAAAGTTCCGTGTCTCTAGCTCTTATAGTCTCCGAGATCTAGGCGTTCATACGGACGGACAGACGGACAGACGGACGGACGGACGGACAGACATGGCTCAATCGCTACCCGAGGTTATGATAAGCATTTTGGTATAAAGGACTTGGGATCTGCCACGCCTCCTTCTGTCCGTTACATACATTGCACAAATCTAGTATACCCTTTGTACCTCTAGGTACAGGGTATAAAAACATATCATCAAAATTTCTTTATGAATGAAAAAATATGTACTTACATATTTTCAATGGGAAATGTTGCACAGGCAACAAAATCCAACTTCCGCAACATATTGCGCAGCTCTCGGATATCATATCACCATGTATGAGTACTTATTTTAAAGCCTGAAAATTTTTCTTTCAAATACAATTTAATTCATTAAAATATCTCAATTGGTTTAGAAAATATGATTTTTGCAACGCTTTTTCGGCTTCCGTGCCACTGTGCGACGCGTCGCGACGCAGCAAAAAGAAGGGTTATTTTTTTCGCCTATATGTATGTTCCCTCCTACCTTCTAAACTGCTAATCATAATTTGACAAATTTGACAAACATTTTAATGTTTTTAGTACTATTTATAGTAAAGTTCTGAGGACAGCCTTAGTCGTATGCCACCTAAGTGATCATTAGCTTTACGGCAAAGTGGCATATAAGCCATAATGCAAATTTTAAAGCCAGTCAGGTAATAAAATAGAAAATAAATAAAATGTGGGTTCTTCTGAGGGTTGGTCAACAAAGCACCCCTAGTTTAATATGCGTAATTAACTAAAAGATTTTTTCTTCGTCTTTAACCATACTGCATCTTCTTGCACAAATAACTTAGTAATTTCATTTCTTTCATACTACGGTATACGGTTGGTATAATTATTAATGTTAAAGCGTCTCATATTGATATGTTGTATATCATATTGTGTGTGAGTTCCTTATGACAACTGCTGTCGCTCTGCCCTCCCGTTGCCTTTGGGAATACAATATACAAACCGACCAAAGTTATAGACATTGACATCAATGCCATGGCTTGAAATGTGGGTTGGCTAATTGAAAGCGGGTGGCAACATTAGCGCTGGTCTCCACTCTTGTTTTGACCCTCAAAAGCTTTTGTTTTTGTGGCCTATAAAAACAAAAGGAAAAACTGAGCACTGATTGATTATGCCAAAGACTGTGTACAAGAATAAATGGTTAATCCTTCGCAGCTTTTTGTTTACTTGCCCTGAATGGCAGAAATTAATGTAATAAAGTGGCTGACTAGTTAGTTGGCTTAACAAATCAGTGCCACGCCCCTAATTAGGAAAAAACTATGAAAAGAAGTAATGGGTGAAGGGCCAAAGTTTAGACAATGATGAAATAAAGAAAAATCAATTATCAACTGAGAAATCATGGTTTATTGAATTACTGCAGAAGATATAGTACAACGAAAATATCTGAGGTTCAACATGATAATCGAATCTGAATCTTTATAACGTATTATATTATCCGAATAAATTCTTTCTTTTAATACACTTAACCATCGATACCGCCCAGTTAGAGACATTTTAATTATGAACCATAAATGGTTATGGTTAAGATCAAATGAAAACTTCGAAAATATCGGCTACGATATATCAATTATATATATCCATCCCTACAGGAAGCTAGAATCCCCAAGTTTGGTAGGAACTTTAATAAACAACGAAACGTCGACTTGCACAATTCACTACCCTGTGTGCCCTGTGATTTACATTTTTTTGTTATAACACTGTGAGAATTTAAAATGGCCTGGTAATTAAAATTGTTAAAACCAGATGGCATTAGCGACATGCCGGTTTTTAGTCTAGAACAGGAATGCACAAACAAATGCCGTTAGATGAGGAAGCGTAACTCGACTTTGACGTCTGGATGTATGTGTATGTATGTGTGTGTGTGTGTGTGTTTGTGTGTGTCGAGCGGAAGCTGCAGGTGCGATGGCTGCCGCCGCCATCATAAACAACAAAACATTGAATGGCAACGACGACGTAAATAAGGATGATGATGATGATGATGATAGGAACGATGACGACGATGATCATAGTGAAGTGTTGGTAAGGACCACGCTTCGTACGCTACATAAGTCTATTGAAAAGTGTTTTTCTTGTTGTCTATATATATGCTAAAGCAAAAGTTAAAGTATGCTTCTAAATTAACGAGATTATTATGTTGGCGTCGTCATGTTGACTTGTTTCCTTAGCGTGAATACGAAATTGGCTTACGAGCAACCTGTTAAATTTGTAATCAACTTGCACAGCTGTCGCTCTTCTCCATATATACGCTCTATGTATTGTATATACTCATATATATTGTCGTATTTTATTGCATTGAATCGTAATAACAACAAACAACAGTGCGTATGTGCAATTTCATTGTTTTACTTTAACCATAGTACATAAATTGTACAGGGCAGCAGCCTTATTCTTACAAATAAACAAAATATGAGCAAAGTTGACTCAAACTTTTTTTTTGTCAGAATGCTAACAAGATTTTAATATATATGACAAAATAGTTACCACATTCGTATACACATTAATTATGCATTAAATTGGGCAAAGGCCAAAACTAAGAATTCGACAGCTTTTCAAAAGTTATACTTACCTACATTCAATACACACTCATATATACTTTTTGGAACTAGTCCATAAATTCAACACATAAAAATAAAAATGAAACCCTAAAGCGTTCAACATGAATATTTCATTTTCTTGCCGGTCCATAAGGCAATAAATGGCAATCATGGGCGCCATTTTGTACGCGTCTAAAACGGATGTGAAAATGGCCGCTCCAGACCAACCAAGTGCTGACTACCTGCCTCTAGCATACATTTACGCCACATTATTTACTGCTCTATAATTTATGAAGTTCCATACACTTTTTGATAATTTAGGGCTAAGTAATATGGTCATGAGTTCAAGCGGCTTTAAAGCAACACCATTTAATGCATACTATAAGCCTTGAATGTTTCCTTATTCCCTTTTTCATTTGTTTTCCCTGTCGGAAAGTGGAAAAAATGTTTGCCAAACATTTTTGTCAGTTTTATGATTGATTTGTTGCGCAAATTTGCAGCTCCCCTCCAAGACAGTTTCACTAACTTATATGCAAAGTTTTGCAAAACGTGTCTGGACGTGTTAGCTACTTTCGTATATGATTTATGCATGACCTAGAAGGATGCCGTCTACTTCTAAAGGGTCAGCTAACGGTTGAAAAGAAAATAAAATCAATTGAAACAAATCGACGAAGTTAACTTTGAAGTTTGTAGCCGATTGAGCCTAAGCCTAATTTAAAGTAGAAAAGTGTACATTGATTAAATTCATAACATTTGATTATTGAACGTAAAATTAAACTTCTTTGGTTTGAAGAAAAATGAGAATATTTACATTTTACGTTTTATTGTTATGCAAAATTTATTCAGAATGGTTTATGTCTGTTTAAGATCTTAATACTTATACAATTTTCATACTTGACATTTTAAGCTCGCACTGACAGGGGAGCCACAGAAAACAATTTCTCTACAATTCCAATTCTAGGTGCCACAGACACCCTTTCGAGACGGATTTAAATCTGTACTTAATTTGATAAAATTCACCAATAAAACCTATTTTATTCAAAGAAACTTTTACTTTTTTAAAAAGTTTATTTAATTTCTGAGCTGTATCTCTATAATTTAATAAATCGAATGTTTTAATTAATGATTTTAATTTTCATAAAATCTATATTAAAATCGGTGATGCCACCTATTTGTGGAACTAAATAATAACATTTCGGAGTATTTAATTTGGCATATTAATATAAGTTTTTAAAGTTATTATTATTAGGACTAGGTGTAAGATGTACTGCGACCCAAGTGGATCTATTGTACCCCCTTCACGGCTCAGAGCTCTCCCAAAAGTCCTATTACCTGTATGTATTCCAGTATCCTGTTTGGACTTAGGGTAACAACGGTCTCCGGTGGGAGAACGTACATGCCCAGGAGCTTGTTTCTTTTACTGGCGAGTGCCATACAAGTACATAATAAATGTACTGAGGTTTCTTCCTCCATGCTGCAGAAGCGACATAGTCCACTGTCCGCTAGACCAATTTTGTTTAAGTGACTGCGGAGCCTACAATGTCCCGTCAAGAGGCCAGTCAGGATCCTCACGGTGTTTTTCCCGTGGGTTATCATACGTTCTTAAAGTTAAAAAATTATATTTTTAATTTTTGTGGCACCACAGTGAGTAACATATTAAAGATAAGATAGTCTCTCTAAAACTCATCGATTTTCTAATATGTTTAATTATCATCAGCTCTTTGGTACATTTCTAGAAATTATTTCCCTATTTTTACACCCTGTACTAAAGGTTTAAAAGTACAATCAGTTCGTTCAAATGTTTGTAAAAGGCAGAAGGAGGCGTGGCAGACCCCATAAAGGAAGTATATTTGGTGTGCCACAGAAATCTAAATAGATTTTGGGTACGGTTTGAAAACAAATGTCTATTAAATTCCGGAGGTGCCCCAGAAATCTCAGAGGTTTCATTTTTCTGACATTTGCTTCCGAATGTTTCCGCTTTTACGAGAATGACAGATAATAGTTGCTACTCTTCAAAAATAATTTTAGTACATTTTGGCACTAGTTTTATTAAATGTTTTTTAACAGTGTTCCGAGAAAGTTAATTCATTTTTGGATTAGTAGATAACTTGCAGCATATTTTGCAACTTTTCGCTTCCAATTTCTGATAAATAAGTTTAAATATTTATCCCGCCCAACACACGAGTTTGAGTGACAGCCGTACTAGCCCTCAACTGTCATCAGTTGTCAGTAGCATTGTGAATGGCAAAACAAATTTGTTAACATTCAACTTAGTTTTTCTTTTAATTTTAAAAGCATTTTAAAAGAAAGCACCTTAGTTGTAAAGCTTTTCTTTAAGCTAATCTCTATAAATTATATAAAAAAAACTAATGTATAAATATGATGATGAATAAATTAAATTAAAAGAAAGCACAGTGGTGCTAATGAAGTTCCTGGCGCCGCAAAATTAATAGCTTGAAAAGTATGGCACCTAGGTCGGCTGAAAAAATTTTTTTGTAAAAATGACTAATTTGACAAAAACTTAATTTTTGGGGTGAAATCAGTTGTTTTACGTTTTCGTCTAAATCAGTATTATTTTTGAAAAACCATGATTTGCTCTTTGATGTTATTAATAGGTCCGATGAAATTAACAAGCCATGAAACAAGTCTTTCATATTGTGTGCTCTTGTTTCCTTGCGTGTATGGTTTCGACGATAGTCTTTATTTGGCGCTTCAAGCCTCCTCGGACATCATTCCTATGGGTAGTAAGACGCTTTGAATTATATCTGTTTCATGGATAAGGGTTTTGTGTACGGACGGAGGCATGTAAAACCATGGGTATTGACGAAAATACATAAAGAGCTTCGGAATTTACTTCATACCCGCAAGCCATGGTACGCAAAATTATTCCCAGTCTTTTAATCAAATCATTAACTCCCGTTATTTTTGCAATTAATATGGGTTGTTGGAAAAACCTTCTGGCAGTATTTCCGCTATTTGCATTTCCTTAACCCACTACCGGAATATCAACCAAGAGCCCCATTTCATACAGCCATTCTTTGTAATGTTTTTGAAAATATAACAACGTTCTGTTACAGCTTCGCCATTTTTGATACAATTTCTTTGTAAAATTCGCCAATTGATTTTTAATTTTTTTGTGTTCATCATTTCCGTACTTTTTGTTTTCTGTGGTACTCCTGTATATATTATTGATCAGCATGAACAGCCGAGTCGATATAGCTATCCGAATGAATAAAAGGATCTCAGATTTTACCCAAAGGTCCCCATTATCGTCAGGCAGATCACAATACAAAAGATAAGGGTACCAAATATTTCATAGTTCTGCGCTACATTTTTAAGAATTGTGAAAAATGTTTTTTAGACCCCCTCCTGAACCAAAAAGAAGTAGAAAGTTTTTATAGCTTATGAAAACAGGTGTGAAGAACTAGTATATGGTCTTTCTTTTTATATTTATATATAAAAATATAAAAATTCTCTTGAATATCCAATCTAAACTTTATGTGTTTGCAATGACTTCTTAATTTGGTCTCAGACAAAAAATGAAACTGAACCGTGAAAATTTTCGTAGCATGATTACGACTTTCGATGTAGACTTCATTTGACTTTTTGTTCTAAAGTCCTACATTACGCCATTCTAGAACTTTCTTCTTCTTAACTGGCCTTTATAACTCAAACTCAAACTCAACCATTGCAATGGTGGCAAAAAAAACCAAAGTGCATTGTAGAACTTTGGTTTTTAGAATTCACTCGCAATGTTTTAACCATCTGCCATTTAAAGTCTACGAATTAAGAAAATATTTGCGAAAAACTGTGTTGTTCAAATGTTTAACAAAAAAAATAAAAACGTTTACGTACAAAAAAAAAAAGATCGCGTCCGTTAAAGTCGGGCGCGGACGACTTTGTGATACCCTGTACCACCACATTGCAATCAAATCCGGTATATTGCTTAAGATCTCTAAAAGATATTTATTTGCCAAATTTGGTTACGATATCTTTAGAAACAAACGAATTATACATCTTAAACTTTTGTTTTTTTTCGAGGTCCTCTGAAACAAAAAAATAAAATAAACTTGTCGTCTATGGAATAATAAGGGATCTAATCTGAAAGTTTGGTTGCTGTAGCTCTTACCATCTCTGAGATCTAGACGTTCATAGACAGACAGACGGACAATTAAAATTGTCAAAGCCCCCTTACAAATTTGGAAATTACTTTAAAAAGCTGCATAAAGTCCCATTGATTGTTATAGCATTTACGCTGAAAAGTATCTAGTATTACAAGTAGTAAAGTAAAAGTAAAGTTATTAAAGTATTACTCTGTCTCACATGTATCCTTATATAGATAATGGAAATATTTTTCAAAAAAGCTTTTGCAATATGAAACAGCACAGAAAGATTTATTGATAGCTACTAATGTATACAAGTTAGTATGTATACTTACGTATTTGATGTACATCATTTTTTATTTACTTTACCTATGTGCAAAAATGCAAACTGCATTGCAACGACTTCCTCTTCCTTTTGAGTCAGTCCATCCATCGTCTAGGTGTCCCACGCCCTGGTTTCGCTGGTTGACTCCTTGCTTGGCTGGCTGCTTACTGACGCACTTCTATATAAAATGCATTACACAAATTGTCGTTATACGAAGCGCTTGTTAAAAAATAAAAAATCATTGCAAAAACCACACACACTCACACACACAAAAAACTATTAGGGTTGTGTAGAAGGGTACCAGGGATTGAACTTGGCGCTCTGGGCCCTATGCAAAAAGATAGGAACAAACAAAAAAGCTCGCTGGCAACCTGGAAACCTGGCTTGTTGCCCGACAGCCCCGCTAGCATTTGGCCAAGGCTACCTCTCTCACACGCTGCACATACGCAAGATGTCAAGTAGGTAGCATCTGTCAGCGGAATTCAGTGCAACCCGGCCCGACATGCGGGCGACAGACCCGCGACATTTTGGCAACATGCGCTAAACTTTGTCTGCGTCATGTAGTTGTCTGGTTTTGTAGTTATCCCTTGGCTGGAATTGGCAAAACTATCTGACAAACATGACTGCCAAACAGACAAAATGGGTTAACATTTCAATCTCACATCATATACCAAGTGCGCTTACGCTCACACTTGAGCATTCTTGGATTACATGCCTCATTCAAAACTAATTTTATTTTGTATATGGCAAATATTTTTCAAATTACATCCGTTTGTAGCTTTTGGCAGCCATATTACATAGGTAAACAACTTCCGCTTTTCTGAATGTGAGTCAATTACAAAGTTTTACTCAAACTTCCGAGTAGCAAAGTTAAGCGCTTAAAAAATTATGAAATCATGGAACGTCGTCATTACTATTAAAAAATTAGAAAAAATAGTTTGACTATACATACATGAGTATTTACTTCTATATCTATTTATCACATTTTATGCATTTTTGCTGCTCTAACTTAAGGAGGTCTAATAAATTACAGCATTTCATTATGCCATACAGTTTTATACTTAGGTATATAGAGTAAAGTGCGAATACTGTCTAGGCCCAAACCAACGAACCATGGAGCTAGCCCAAAGCAAGGAATACCATTAGCTGATGCTTCTGTCTGTGTTAAGACAGCACACAGCAAGACAAAATCAACTAAAAGCCAACTGGCTAAGCATGGATATGGACCAAAAGATTTGAGCCAAAGTCACGTAAGGCGAATAAATTTTGTACGATGTTGGACGCCAAGGCGGAGCATCAAAGTAGCATAAATTTGTAACGGTAATTTAGTCTGAATGCCTGCTAAATACATACTACATACTACATACATACATATATACACATCATCTTTAATACAAGCAACTCTGTAGTATAGAATGTTCACGAAATAACCAAAATAAAAGATATGGCAGAAGACGGCAAGCAAAAGACAGTAGCAGCTGCCACGCCCCACTTCTATTTTACCGATTTGTTCAACTGTCCTCAAGCTTGGACTAATTTAAATGGCCCTACGTTGGGCGCCATTTTATGTGCTGCAAATTGAATTAAAGGCCGTACACAAAGTTTTTCATAAATTATTGTAAGAATATTTAGCGCGTAATTTGTGAAATGAAAATGAAAATTAATTTATAGCTCCATTATGGCTCTGATTTGGATTTATGCTATTGTCAGCTCTCTTCATTCCAAATTCAATCGTCCTTTTACGATCTCAATGGACGTAATGTAATGCCATAAGACAGCACTAAGTAAAAGCATAGAAATTTAACAGATATTTAATGTTTCTTATATTTATTTATTTTCTGGCAATTCACGAAATGTCCTTGTTCAACTAATCTAATTTGTTCACGAGTTTTATATTGTGCATGACAATGACACAAATAATACTAGCTGGATGGAACTTGTAGGATTTTTGAAAATGGCCACAAAGTACAGAAAGCAAATAATCACTGAATACTTTTGATACAAAATTAAATATTTTGTAATACCTATAACTAATAAACTACTGCAAGTGGACTCCAGTTTTTCAGGCAACTTGTCCCAACGATCCTGTATCTCGTGACGAGCGGGGAAGCAGGGTGTATTAAGACATTTTGACTGGCACTCTGGAAACCCACCAATAAACTAAGGATAACAAAAAGTACTGCATCTCAACTCCCCGACGGACGACGAATAGTTCTCAGCATATTTAACAAAAATGCAATTTTTTGTGGCTTTTGTTGATGTCCTTCAGGAAGATTTGCCTTCAGTCAGAATGACAGTCAAATTGACGCATTATTGTTGCCAATTGTTTATGCTATTTAAATTTATTATGCTACTTTTATGTTTCGCTTATTTTTATGGCAAAACTTTTGTTCCCGACATTTGTTCTTGAGGCAATTGGAAAAATTTGGTAGAAAAACTTGAGTTGGATAAGATTCAATAAAAGGAGCCAAATTTGCTGCAGTTCCTAGAGTTTTTTATTTGACTTACCATTTAAGCCATAAGCCAATATATCTGAATTCCTTTGGCACTAATTTTAAACCTCCACCCCTTCCTTAACAAACCCATTAGCCTTGATTAGCCAAATCGAATATTTAAATGAATAGCCAAATTAGTTGTCTTATAAATTGCTGGACCTGGTCCAATCATATGGCAGTAAATATAGCGTGCTGTGTTGATTTCACAACATTTAAAAAGATTTGTGGCTACACCTTGACTGCCGACGTGCGCCAAGTGCGCCGTGTGCCGGAAGTTTGCCAGCTTGAGTTGCCCAGGAAAAGTGAGTGCAAGGATGGCTGTAAAGGAGGCAAGTAACCATATTCAACTTGGGCAAATTGCCGAAAGCCATTAAGTTTGCGCGTCACTGCAACAACATCGAGACTTTTTCCAGCTGCTCCCGCCCACTGCAGCCCATAGGAAGGGCAACATCGTCCCAGAGCTTTTCGACTGCAATGACTTATTTTTATTAAATCCCATTTTTATTTGCCTTTTTAACGGCACGAAAGAGGGGCCCAGTAGTTGGCTCATATTCACTGCGATGTCTGTAAGACTTGCGGCTACTTTGCCGTAAATGTAATAACGATTTCATTTCCGCATTATTTTATAAGGACATTTCTTTTGCTACGTTTGGAGCAAATGCAGCGTATGCTAAATGTCTGAACGTTGCGTCACAGTTCTACAAGATGGCAATACAGAACTGAACCAAATAATCCTTGATCTTTGTCTTGTCTCATCCAGAAGTTGGTTCTAAGGCATCATTCGATGGGCCAAGAAAAGGCATCCGATAACGGTACAGTAAAAAATTGTGTACTGCACTTTATCTATATCCAAATTTCCACTGCTGTTACACCAGAGCAGCTCATAGAGAACACGCCATATGCTTCGATAAGGTCGCTCCAATGTTGCTCTCTCAAAACCAGCATCCTCGCTGTACTCTCTCAGATCTGTTCTGGCCATCAACTCTATTAAACTTTCGGTCTTTAAATAGCTAAATTCGTCGTCTATGCTTGTGTCCGAGCGCTCTGGAAAATCATAGACCATATAGTTGTTTGTCTGCAGCTCTTGTTCGAATTCCGAAGAAATCGTTTTAGGGGATGCAATTTTATAACTTCGGCTGTCCGTACCTACGCTGGGGTCATCGAACTCATCTATCCGAAAATCCATATCACGTCCTCCACAACTAAGTGCCCTCGAATTTTGTTTTATCTCGCGAAAATCGGTATAGCTGCTACACGTACTATAGCTATTGCTATCCGACCAACTATTTTCTTCAAAGTCCTCTGACTGAAACGACGGTTGTGTTCGGCACACTACCAAATGATTTCTTTTATGTCTGCCATGTACTTCCGGAACCAACATAAATGGCGACACAGTACGAAGGGATCGCGGCGAGAAGCGATTGGGCGCTGAACCAGCTGAGATTCTTGCAAAACCGATGGGACCTTGTGACACAGGGGAAGAGCAAGGAGCACTTGCTTCATGATCTGCATTTTTAGCGCTATCATCTTTTAAGTCCCGCACAGATGCTAAAGACGTGGCACTAGTATTGTAGCCATTTCTTTCGTACTGAGCGTGAGCATTTTCTGTTGCCATCTCTGCAATGATGGCCATCAGTAGTTTATGTTCAAGCACAGTTCTATCTTCAGTGGAAACATGGTCTGGTGTGATATTGTAATTACGGCACATAATGCCTAGCTCTGTATTGTTCAACGCCTTAAGTTCCTGGATAATAGGCATTTCGGTGCGTTTATGCTTCTATATTAAAATTTTTGAATTGGAATTTCGTCCGATAAACTTTTTTTTTGTTCTTACAACCAAACTGAAAAATTTTGTTAATATTCCGAAATTTATGTTAACTTTTGAGTTTTTGGGCTCAGTTTGTTAGAAAAAAAACCAAGTTTATATTCAAACAAATGTTTGGTTTGTTTTAAAAACTAAAGCTCAGTTGGAGGGTAATACGAAATGGGAACTATTTACCATAAACACTACAATAATAATTTAATCAATTGAACTGTAAGATGTCATCACACACAGGATCGCAACATAGAAATAAGTTCTTCTGATTTATCGGGCGTCAGCTTTTGGAGACTTTTTTTATCCGGTAACGTGGTATCTCGCCCCCTTTTTGAAAAAAATCCTTTCCTGGCAATGGAAACTGCATAAAAAACAAAGTTATTATATACAAAACATATTGCACTGATTCAAGGAAACTGGTTTTTGGAATTGCAGGTTCAATTATACCGATATTGAAACGTAAATACCAATAAGCAAAATGAAATAAATCTGACATTCTCTTCAAAAATTAATTTTGGAAAGAAAATCGGAAAACATTTGTTATGAACCAAATGTTAATATGGGACATTGCAATCATTTTCAACTAAAGACGTTCATTCTTAACTGTGATGAAGGACATAAATTTTAATTTAGCAGAAACTTAACAAATTATTAATAAATACATGTTGAACTATGTAATACATTTAAAAAAGAATAGGAGGTTTTTTTAGTAAGGCTCCTTCATTTTTGCCAATAACTTTCAAAGTTCCCAACCGATTCTTACCCAAAGATATATTTTAAAAAATGTGATATAGGAGTTACCCAACAGTGTAATACCCTGTACCTTTTTTCTCGAAAAAAATTGTATATTTGCACATTCATTTTAATAACTTTTCAACTCCCGAAATCTAGGTGTTCATACAGACTGATGAACGGAACCCGAGGTTATGATAAGCATTTTGGTATAAAGGACTTGGGGTCTGCCACGCCTCTTTCTGTCCGTTACATTGAACAAATCTAGTATACCCTTTTCACCTATCTATACAGGGAATACAAATGTAACCATTTGAGACCTGCGCTGCAGCAATATACTGCTTTCTTTTATTAACATATAAGCTGGAGTCACCAAATTTGGTATGTAGAAACATGTGAGCTTTATAAAAAACGAAACGTTCACTTTTTTTACAAATGAAGACAAAATTTGAGTTTCGATTGTTTTCTTTAGAAGGAGCTTTGCTTGAAGAAACTGCAGCACGATAAAATCGGGGTCGCTAAAGCTCTATGCTAATTGGTAACTTATATAAATTCCAGCCAGAATAATACCTAAACCTAAAAAGCTCGGCAGACTCAAATTAGAAATTATTACTGATTTAGTTCCATTCCGCGGCAGACACTCAAAAGCTCGTTGGTACGTGCCAAAGTCCGCATAAAGCTTTTTTATCATATACAAAAACCAAGTAGCTTTTTTTATGCTTTTATAACCCAGTGTTTTTTTCGTCATAATTTGTGGTGACTGGTGGTATATTATATAATTTATTATAATTATAAATTTATTTTATTGGTCCAATACATTTCTTCAAATCTATCGACTATGTTACAAATGAAGACGAAGCAAGCAACTATCCAACTGAATTTTGTAAGCCATCACACAGCAGCACAATTTACTGATAAAAATTGATTCGGTAGCCAATTTCTTTTGAAATCTGAACCTACCAAAACTTCGAAACCCATGGGCAGCGTGAAAAGGGACAAAGTTGAAATAGATGATTTTCTCAACGCCAATTGCACGTTTCTGGCCGTCCATATGAACGCATAGATTTCAAAGATGGTAAGAGCTAAAGCAACCAAGCTTTCGGATTATATCCCTTATTATATCACGCGAAAAAAGTTTATTTTAGTTTTTTCGATATCGGGGTTATATTGGCTAGCAAAAGTCATAATTTGAAAAAAATATGTTTTGGGTGAACCCTTGCCAAAATGAGCAAAACATTTTTTGAATAATATATAGAATGTGTCCAAACGAGCCTAGATTGTGGCAAAATAAATATAAAGAGTATACATATAAATATAAAAAAAATACCAAGAATCCCAACCAAGCCACGAATGCATTAGTTTCCTCGCTTAAATTTTTTTTTAAAACAATGTTCACCTAGTTAGTGGGCTAATGCATTTTTATACACTGTACCTATAGGTACAAAAGGGTAAAATATATTTGAGCAATATATGTAACGGACATAAGGAGGCGTGGCAGACGCCAAATCCTTTATACCAAAATGCTCGGGATTGAGCAGTGTCCGTTTGTCTGTCTGTCCGTCCGTCCGTCTGTATGAACACCTAGATTTCGGAGACTATGAGACCTAGAGACATGAAACTTTACCGGATGGTGCGCATATTTCCTGAGCCATTTGCTTTGGTTGGTTCCCCCCTTCGTAGAATTTCGCTCTTTTTAGCTACACCCATTAATATTTTTATCTGAAACTTAACAGAGCTATGCGTCATGATTACATACAACATAACAAAAGTTATGATCAAAAATGTATTAATTTCACCCCCCTTTGCCTATAAACGGCATCAATATTTGACTCTGTGTAATTATGGTAAATTATCTAGAATTTTGGTAAAAACATTCATATGATCCTAATAAATAAACCCACCCCCCGCAATCGATTTACCATGTTTTCTCCTCCAACTCTCAACATATGCACTTAAAACTTACCCAATATACTTTAAATAACTTCTTTGAAGTAAATTTCGATTTTCATCAAAATCGGTAGAAATTTGCGGAACTTACCGGTATATATATCTTACTGCAGAAAAAAAAATTCTAATTGGAAACTTCTCAGAAGGAATATGCAAAAATAAAATTTTTTTCGAGTTAAAAGGTACAGCGTATTACACTGTCACCGCCTCGACTGTATTACATTTTTTTTCTCTAGCTCATAGCATCTCTGAGATCTAGGCGTCCAAAAAGACAGACAGAGGGACGGATGGACATCGGTAAATCGACTTCATTGATCAGCCTGATCATATTTATGCAATGTACGTCTCCTTTAGTATGTTACATACATTTCCGATTTGCAAAACTTAATATACCCTTTGTACCATAAGGTTCAGGGTATAAATGAACTACAGTCACTAAATAGAATTTTGAATGCGTGAGTCAACAGTACGGCTTTTTTTTCTGTTATACGGCAGTGAGACGTGGCTGACCCCGCCAAGAATGTATCGCAGCTGCAGTGATTCGTCAACAAGTGCCTAAGGATTATATGCGGGATATTCTGGCCTAATTGGATATAAAACGCAGAACTATGGCACTGTACAAGTTCCTATCTGCACTGAGATAAGGTCACGCATTGTCAGGATGTCTCTGGAATGGAATCCGCAAGGAAGCAGACGAGTGGGAAGATTAATTGTCCTTATACAACATCAGCTGGGACACAGCAAAGAAAACTGCGCAAAGCAGAGTCCGGTGGAAAGTTCTTGTAAAAGCCCTAAGCTCCCTGGAGGAGTCTAATAAACTTTCTAAATACATATTGCTAAATTTGCTGACTTCTTCTTTTAAAATGAAATGTTTAGATCTTGGTGCATTTCAGCATTTGACACATACCATGGAGCGTCAACAATGTTTCTCAATGTTTTGGATTGGTACCGCTGCAGCACTTCAAGATTTGAGACGCTCGCCGTGCCCCATATTTCAATATGTCCAAATAGGTTTTAGAACGGCCTTATAAAGTCTAACTTTGTTCTCGAGGCGTAGTTGAGAATTTTGCACCAGTAACCAGTGCATTTTTGTATCTTAATTTTAAGCTGAGTGTGTTCATGGGAGTCTTCTATCTAGGTGCACTCCAATGTGTTTGACGATATCGCTTTGGGGAATTCCAGATCCGTATAGCCGAACCGATGGAATATCATCATTTAAAATACATTTTTTTCTTTTTTTTTAATATTCGTAAAGTTTTATTTGTAAACATACAATTTAAACTGATCGTCTACAAACGTTAAATATACTTATCGGTATTTTTTTAAATTTTATTTATTTGTGAAATTTTTTCAACTTGAATTTTCTGTTGCTATTAATAGGCTTGTATTATGGCTCAATAAAAGTGGATATTTTTATGTCTCAGTGATGTCACAGGCCTGTCATTAATGTGTATTGTAGTTAATATTATTAATTATTCAATAAATACTATTTTAATTTTGATTTAATTCAAATGGTTAAAGTTCCTGTATGCTGTACATACTCTAAATGGATTTTATTGTCTTTTGAAAAACTTGCTTGGTAGCTAGTAATATAATATAATTTCTATTTATAAATGTACTTAATGTTTTTGGTTCATGCCCTTTTTATTTTTTATATGTTATATATACTTAAGCTATTAAGTATTTACAAAGCTCAACTATGAACACGAACTTTAACTGCATCGCAATTAATTATACAATTTTTGTGAATTTTATATGCGAATTCGCCAATTTTTTGTTTTGGCAAAAAAGTTGCCATTTTTACTACAAAAAAAACTTGTAAAAATCTATTATTTTTAATTTTATACAAAAATTTGTTTTCTTCACCACGCTTTAGTTACTATACCAGAAATTTTTAGTTGATTGCTTCTTAAACATTGCTTATTTACTGAATTGTGTGTTAACAAATACTATTTTGAGTTTTTTTCTTTTAATTTCATAAACATTTCATTATTTTATCTTCTATATATTATTTTTGAATAAATCTCAACACTTGTTATTTAACCACTAATTACATATGAAAAGTTTTGTGCAAATTTAAACTCATTTAAATGTATGTAATTTGAAATAATTGCTTTATAAATTATTTACATAATGAATATTAATCTAATTTAGAAACTACATGGAAGAATACGCATTCGTCTTTTCTTCGGTTAGAAATAATGATTACAAATTGTTTTCCTCTGGATTATATTATTTTATAATAATTGCTGTTGTTGTGGTTCTGGTTGCTAGAATCGCAAACCCACACATTGAAATAAATTCGTGGCTGTTTAGTACTTGTACTCTGGCTCTAATTCTATAAGCTGCTGCAAATGTTATGAAATTTCATTTGGTTTAAATTTTATTTTGTGGATCTTGGCCGCTTGAGCCGCAAACAAAGTGAGGCCAGCTAACGATGCTTATAGACAATGTTGACGTCACAGTCATCGTCGTCATCGTCATCGCTATCGGTATCGTCGCGTGGCAGTATGTGGAACCAGGTCCACAACTTGGACATGTCCACTCATCGCTTGCGGTTATAGGCGCCAAGGGAAGACTGCCTTCATTCTTTCATCTCATGGCTATTCGGACCCAGCTCGAGCAGCTCATGTGGCTCGGCATTTAGCTGAATGTAAAATATATATAGACGCATTTAGTGAAGAAGTAATAATGAGATTTAATATTTTGAGCAACATACCCGATCAACGCTCGCAAGATCGTTCTTCGACAAGTGATTAACCAAAATGGTTCCCAAAGCATCGCACATTACATTGATGGTTGTACGGAAACGGTCACTAGAAGATGACGCATTAAACTTAAACTCTCTAGCTAATTAAAGATTATTACTTACAGCAACCAATCGACAGCTATGATCAAGGACACATCTTTTGGCTCCAGGCCTACAGTGTCCAACACCATGACCATGGTAACTAATCCTGCCTGAGGTATGCCAGCTGCACCAATCGAAGCAGCCGTAGCCGTTATGCTCACCGCCACAATGGTGCCAAAGGAGTAGCTCATCTCACGGTACTGGGCAATAAAAAGAGCTGCGACCGCCTCGTATAAAGCTGTGCCATCCATGTTGATGGTGGCGCCAACGGGTATGACGAATCGCGTAACACGTGGATCAATGCCCATATTGTCCAGACATTTGATTGTTAACGGCATTGTGGCTGAGCTGGAGCCTGTGCCAAAGGCAGTGGCCAGCACTTGACTGAGCTTAGCTATGAAGCGATAAGGTAGACGACGTGTTCCCAGGAAAAATATGACCGCAATTGTACCTGCAAATAAATATATGTGTTAGGAGATGATAATGTTTAGGCTTGTAAAGTCTTACCAAAGCCGTGCAGGAAAAGACCAATCATTACGGTTATGAAATACCAGCCGAGAGATTGTATAGTCGCAGCAATGGACTCCATCTCAATAATTTTGGCCGCTATTAAAAATGCAACGCCAAGTGGAGATATCCTAAAGAAGTAGTTTCGATAAGCTATTCTGGAGTATTATGGAGCACATAGAAATCGTTTACTAACCAAATAACCCAAGATGTTATAGTCATCATAGCCTCACTAAGAGTTGTGAAAAAGTCTTGCAGTAGCTGACCCTTTTCGCGCATCCGTCCAATGGTTGTACCAAGAATAACACTAAACATCACTAGACCAAGCACATTAGAACCTTCACGTTGGGCTGATTTGAAGTCCCATTCCTCCATAGGCACTATGTATTTTAGAAAGCACATATACATAGATGGATATTGTACAAAGAGTATGTCTTTTTAAAACTCACGTGCTGGTGTAATGCTGGTGTTTTCAAAGATCTCTGTACGATGCTGTAAGTGGTTAGTTATAAATAAAATTAACCAAGATCCATGTGTCAGATACAAATACTTAATACCAGTGTATAAAAATTTCCATCAAAGCCCACAATATAAAGCGACAGTAATCTAATTGTGCATATGAATATTCATTCTGATCCCCATCTACACACATACCCATATACGAGTACAAAACACTCGTATAATCTAAACTGCTAAGTATCTACACGTATCAACTACAGTGAGCTCCGTGTTTTGATTCAATTTGGCACTGAGCTGATAATGGATACACACATAGATACACACACACACATAATGATTTAAATTGAAACGTAAAAGTAAATGTTGTCTGTGTATCTGCAATTCCCCCAATGGTTTTGATGCTGGAATCCCTAAGCTCAACGTCTCATGTCAGATTTAGTTTTGCGACGCCATCCGTCGGCAACAATGTTTGCCCTTTGCGCAGAACTTCACCAAAAATCACAATTGAATAATTGTCTCTGCCCGGACTCAATACAAAGAGCAATTACGCAGTTGCAATAAACCAACAAACATGGCGTATGCGTAATACTATACATACATACATATATACAAAAAAAAAAAATTTTGAACAGTATTTGTTTTACATACCTGAAACATTGTTGATTGTATGATATTATCCGTAAACATGTTTCTGAATTAAAAGGATAATTAAGTTGGTAAATAAGTCCACAAACTTGTTTTCTATTTTTGTATTAACTACCGTACTAAATCCATTAAGGTATCGGGCGTCAACACTTTCGATGCCTTGTCTATTGTCTCTGTGCGGGTTTCCACAATTTTAGCACCCTGACCAGGTCTAATTGTTGTCACCAGACAAATGCCCAATATCACAGCAGATATAGTTGTGACAAAGTAGTACGTAATGGCTCTGTGGCAAATAAAAAGTTTGTTTATAACCATTGTTATAGAAAGTTTTAAACACACTTTACCTTGTTGCAATCTTGCTGGACATGCTCAAATCGAGGCCACCAATAGCGCTGGTTATGGATGACACCAACAGTGGCACAATGAGACATTTAAGCATGCTGTAAATATACAATTGGGTTGAAACATCTTCGAAAAACCTTTTAATAAGGATTTTTAACTTGCCGCAAAAAGATTTCACCGGGAAACGATATATACATAATTTCACGTTTCGTCCACTCTCCGGTGCTGTTCTTTATTATAAAGCCCACAAGACCGCCTACAAAGACACCAATAACGGTGGCCATTGTTAGCACATTTTCCTGCATGAAGCTTTTGAATTTGTTTCCATCTTGCTTGGGTCGCGTCATTTTGGATATAGTGTATTAGAGGTGCGTGGGATCAGGACCCAAGCGCACTTGCGGGTGCGTTGGTAACAAATATTCTCGATTGGCTAAGGCACAGCTAAGCCTGTTTCAAAAAAGTTATAGACACTGCAACTGTTAAAAAAAAAAAAGAAGAAAATTCTAATATTAATGAATCTAAATTTTTTTAATTTTTTTTAATAATATTTTTAAAAAAAGGATAAACAGCTTTGAGAAAGAAAAATATTGGTCCCAAGTCCATCACTACATCCGTTTGGTTATCTTCTAGATAGATCTATACAAACAAAGAAGAGTATCATAGATCATTCGGTTGACTTATAGGGGCAGCCATTACAGCTTAACCCAACCTTAGCACTGTCGCATTGTACTTCAAGGAGCAATTACACGGAATGTAGAAACAGAGCTTTCTACAGAAAACAGCGAACGCAACATAACTGGACGGCACAATATCGGAGGGAATATGGGGTAGGACTTCCCAATTGAGGTACATTTTAACGGGTTTTTGAGACGTGAGGCCGATCATTTTTCGTGCCTCTGCACGTATTTTGAACGACTTTATTGCATAAATTTATCAGAAGCCGTCGTAGAAGGGGAATGACTGGTCAGTCCTCGGTACATTATTTTCTTTAGGTAGTGAATCCGCATTTCATCACCCATCAAGAAAACCCTTCTTTTTGGCCGCTGATCTGATTGATCTCGACTTTCAACTTTTGGACTTCCTTCACGTGACTTTAAAGCGACGGGACTAATCACGGCACGTTGTTTCTTTGTGTCAAAGAACAAAATCAACACTCTCCACCATATAATATAATTATATGTACGTCAAAATTATTCAACACTTGTTACTGGAGCCATAATCAGCTGGAACTTAGTTGCACACATAATTGCTTTCATAAAGTGACACTCAAGTATGATTGAGTGTTGGCAATCGATCAGCATCAGACCACTCTCATGTAATGCGAGATCAACCCATTCAATTAAAAAAAAACTCTTAATACTCTTTACGATCAAAATATTACTACAAGTCAATAAGCTATAAAATATTGTTAAGCGATAATATTTTTGTAGAGCCATTTCGAGCAAATATTTGACACATTTTTAGCATTTCACATTTTTTCCCACTTTTACACCTACGTATTGAACCTTTTGAGTGACTCAGTCCTCTCTTTTTTCAGTTTTGGCGTGCCTTCCTTAAGTCTTCACATGACAACATACCGCAAAAGACTAAGCACCGAGCTTTTGGGTTGCTCGTGTGCGAAATACAACCCCTATTAAATTTACTGAAGCACAATCCATAGCATATTATTCCAGCATCCGTGCCCCTCTCTCGCATCATTCACCACGATTGTTAGCGTGGATATACTCGTTCAAATATTTACATACCAGCTGTGACTGGTTTCAGTGCCGGTGCCGTTTATCGAGTCCTGATGGTTATAGTATAATAGGTACAATGGTGTTACTTTTGACGCTTCAACAGCTTACAAAATATCGGAAGTCGGTTTGCACTGTTGGTTTGTTTTATGGGCTTTGTTTGTTACGGAAGGAAGTTGCCGAAAACGAGAGTTTTATCGAGACGCGTTTCTACTTTAGGGGTTGCCTGGATATACTTTTTCTTTTGTAAGCACAGAACAACCCAAGCTATTTAAAAAGTAATTAACACAAGATTTGGAGCTCTTTTGAAGCTACAAATAGTTTTAGATCAATTGTGCTTAAAATTATATAGCTCCATAAAATTCATTCAATTGACATTGCATTCAGCCGAATTGAGGAACAAGATCATCATGATAAGACATTTTTTGAAATTGGCTTAGCTTATAAATTTGCATAAATGCCAAAACTAATAAAAAAAAATGTGCAAGGGCAATGTGATCAATGTGCTTTGATCATAGTATGCAAGTGCTCAAATTGACTCCAATATCAGATGCTCTCGTTGAAGATGTCGTCCAATTAATCACACTTGCAATGAGCTATACAAGTACTATATTGTTCTACATTTCGGCGTAATGGCTTGATAAAACAATATCACACTCTTCATTGTCTTGTTAATTGAAACGCATCACAATTTAAACATGAATTTCTTTTCAACGCTTTTGTATTAGATGTTATCATTAAAAAAAGAGTTTTTTTTTTTAAATATAGCGGGAACTGGCATTCTTAGTAGTTTGATATATTTTGGATCCAGGATTCTATCTCTAAATGTTGTGTTTACATTCAATTTCTTAACATGACTCTCTTATTTATTTATTTCAAAAATTACCTTAATTTGTTTGTTAAATTCAATCGTACACTCTCGGACTAATTTCGTAAAAGTTGTTCGATCTCCCTTGATTTAACAAAAATCATCGTCTCATCACAAAGCGATTTTGATTGGACTTGGATTGAGCCATTTGGTGGTCAAGAATATGAGATGCTTCAAAAGACGATTTCATGTTTAAAATGCTTAGGAAGATTAAACAACATCCGATTGTAAGAATAACTCTCGGAAGAAACTCTTCAAAGCTAATACTCAAACGTTTCTTCTCGCCAAAAGCGAACTTGTGGTCAATAGATTATTGTCATTTCCGAATAGAAGAAAAGCATTTCTTTGAAAAAGAAGAAACTTTCCCACGACAATACAAGCTATAATAATAGCCCCTGTATTTTCCATAGTTTTACAAGCTTTCATCTGATTTTGACGCGTTATAAAGCATATGTTGATAACGATTACACAAGCCCACAAAATAAATAGGTTGTGTGAATAACCCTTATGGATTTTAAACCACTGAACCGACTCGCAGGTCCAAAAACAAAAACCTAGCATCCGAGGGTTCTGACATAATCTCAAAAACCCACTAAATGAGGTAGTTTGCAGGTTATCTCAGAATCCTGACGTTCTAGGGGTTCAGATTCAGTGAACCCAAAAATGTAAAGGTTTAGTGGTAAATAAAGAAACTTTCTTTCTAGATGATACACCCAACAGTTTTTGCAAAAACTAACACAAAAAAAGTATTATTTGCGCCAAATTCTGGATCGAAGATTGTGTGCGATTTTAGGATTAACGCATTGCACTTAAGACGTTACTAGATTTCGAAATGTTTTTAGCTACATTGATTTACTATTTCATTATTGTAGCCATTTAATCTTATATTTTTTACTTCCGTTACTAGAGAGCAATTTCCGTTCGTTTATTATTATTAAAAAAAATTTAACATTAAACAAATGTAATTCATTGTCATGGTCAAGCAAAATATCGAATTGTATTTTATTGCAAATGTTTCAATTGAACCATTTTAATTATTTTCCCCAAGTTGAACAAATTTATTGTGGACACAAACGGATCCTTTTTATTAATGATAGATCATGTACAAATTGATTACAACCGATCAATTTTCACAGCTTCCGCTTGGTGGTAATGAAAAGATTGCATTATAATGCAATCATATTTATTTCAGAATTCTATGTAGCGACTAGGTCTGACAATAACATATTGCAGTAACATTTTCCATAAATGACGTTTTTAATTATTTTTTTGCACCATAGGAAAACATTTTTGCGCTTAAACAATATGTAAACAAATTTATTTACACGGTCAAGTTTACAATCAGTACTTCGAGTTTTAACAGTATGTACATATGTACTATATATAACATTCACTCGGCTCGTGTCAAAGTCTCCCTATCTTACAAAAGCATAGCGATTTACTATATATACATACCTACTATTTTAAATGAATTTGTTT
This sequence comes from Chymomyza fuscimana, assembly GCA_949987675.1. Taxonomy (NCBI): domain Eukaryota; kingdom Metazoa; phylum Arthropoda; class Insecta; order Diptera; family Drosophilidae; genus Chymomyza; species Chymomyza fuscimana. Next base: position 61,957,828 of record OX465088.1, read on the forward strand.
GTAAATGGGATTTGAGCAGTCATAAAGACTTACAAAAATATGGAACTTTCGAAGTAAAACGATTCGATGCAGTACTTTGCAATTGAATACGCAGTAAAATATTATTTTCCAAATAGTTTTCAGAGTACGATGATTTTTGTGCACGACTATAGTACGACCCAATGATGTGAACGAATAAAATCTCGTATATTTCCTATCTTAAGTACCTACCTAAGTGAACTTCACAATTTAGGTGGCGAAAATTTCCCAGTTTTTATACCCTCTACCTTGTGGTACAAAAGGTATATTAAGTTTGAAGGAGACGTCGGAGACCCCTAAAAGTTTCCTAAAGTATAATCATGCGTCTGTATGTCTGTCAGTATGAACGCCTAGATCTCAGAGATGGTAAGAGCCAGAGCAACCAAACTTTCAGATTAGATCTTGTTATGTCAGGAGAGACAAGTTTATTTTTTTTTTTTATAGCTACCCTATGGGAGAGGTAAACAAATTTTTAGATGGTCGATTCATTTGTTTATAAGGATATCGTAACTAAATTTTGCACTCGGAATTTTTTTAGAGCTCCTAATCACTATACCAAATTTGAAAATCGGTTAACTATATTATATAGCTCACGTAGGACCGATCGGTCAAAAACACATTTTTTATCGTGACCAAATTTGGCGTTCCAAAATTGTTTGACTATATCATATAGCCATCGATAGCGTAGTGATAGCGTACTCGCTTAGTAACCAGATGTCGGTGGTTCGATTCCCTGCAGAGGCACTGGTTCATTTGCCTGCCACTGGCATCGCTAGCAAAAAGAAGCTATTTGCCCAAGAAAATCTATATTAATTCAATACACCGCCGTTCGGATTCGGCTATAAACTGTAGGTCCCTGTTCTCTTCCGAACAGTTATTAATAGAGATCCCCATGCTCCACCTAGGGGAGCTGTATAGGATATCTAATTACTACGAGTTAAAGTAACTATAAGTAATGTTTTTGTAAGCCTCTTGACTAGAATCACTTTTGCAGTGCAAGAGCTCTGATTTTTTATCTTTTTTTTTTTTTTTTTACCTACTATGGAATATACAAATGTACTTAAAAAAAGTGTGGAAATGAATATGTTGTACAAATATTTTAAAAAGAAACACTATAAAAAGTAGCAATGAAGAATTTCAAAAACTTGAAAACATTATTCATATATCCCTATAGACAATTTTAATTTAATTCTATAAAAAAATCGAAAGTAACTCAAGCGGACCGATGCTCAGATGCGGATTAATTTTTAAAATTAAAATTTTAATAGACAGACAGACCTGTTCTTTTTAGGTGCGATTGAAAAGATCGACAAAAGAAATCATGTCCAGGTCAGTCTCTCTATCCTTATTACCACAAGAGCTAGCAGCATTAAAATTTGGCATTAGGTACGACTTTTGATCGATTTTTTGACTTGTATTCCTTTTTTTTTGATAGATGTAGTTTCGCAGTTCACTTTCACATTTTTTAAGAAACAGCATCAAAACTTTTGATCCCATACATGGGTAAAAATACATATAATACATATTATTAAAAAAGAAGCATTACCAAAAGATGGCGTACGTTGAAGTTTGGCGCGGACACGGCATATTGCTTAATTAATCCACAAAACTTTTGATTGCATAAACCAGCGGTGGGCACGAAAAATAACGGAAAGAGCCCCACAACAACATCAAGAAAAAAGTCCTGTTACGGTCCCACAAGCAATTCTCGAGTAGGGCCATAAAACCATATAAAGTCGCTGCGAGTCGAGCTATGGCCCACATTGTGTGTAATTTGTTATTGTAAACTATTCGCGTGGCCGGCGACCTGCTTGTGCGATACACTGAACAAAATTTTGCAACACATTCAAAGACGCAGCGAAGTCATATGAGTTTATATGACAATTTTAAATTACCAAAAAAAAGAACTCGGTTTTACAGTTGCCAAAGTAACTATATTTCTGTGCTCAGTGTACTTGTGCGAAATTTTCGTCAGCGAGCATCCTCGAGTAGGGTCATAAAACTCGCACATTGTGTTTTTTTTTTTAATTCTCGTGTGCGTCTGACATAACGGAAAGAGCACTCGGAGCAAAAAGAGCCAAGGCGTTCCCACCGCTGCTTATAGGTATAAATATGGTTTTGCACCAAACAAAAAAATCAATTGGAAAGCTCTTAGAAGGAATATGCAGGAATAAAATTTTTTCGAGAAAAAAGGTACAGGGTATTGCACTGTCGGGCACCGCCTCGACTGTATTACTTTTTTTTTCTCTAGCTCATACCATCTCAGAGATCTACATATGCGACCATACAGACAGGCAGAGGGACGGATGGACATCGGTAAATCGACTTCTTTGGTCAGCCTGATCATACTTTATGTAATGTACGTCTCCTTCAGTATGTTACTTACATTTCCGACTTGCAAAACTTAATATACACTTTGTACCATAAGGTTCAGGGTGTAAAATAACTACAGTCACTAAATAGACTCGAGGAGCAATGAGAAATAAAATACACAAATTGTTTTTAATATTTAGGTTTACCCCCGTTCCCCGGAACATTTTTTGACTACTTACTCTCAAACCCTTCGTGCAGCAAGTTACAACTCGACACAGACCCTATCCAGAAGGTGCCAAGGGATTATAAGTTTGTGCAAATGTGTGTCTTTTTTCCGCCCTTTGGCGTGACAGCCCCAAAAAGTATATATATTCCTAGTCAGCATCAACAAGCTGCGACGATATAGCCATATCTGCGTCTCCGTCTGGCTATGTATTTGCATAACACGCGTGGATAGAGCACAAAATTCTGCCGCAGCCAAGTCGGCACAAACATAGTGTAAGTGTGACAATTTTCTCTCTCGTTTGAACTTGATTGTCGATCTTTCGCACTTGTGCGCTCTTGCTTACTGTGCTGCACACTCACAGAAAGAAATGTTTGATTGTATGAGTTTTGCCCACCAATGGCCTATATAGTTCAAATTTTCATGCCCTGTTCCCCCTTAAATGATTAACACCCACACTATAAAAGCTACCAGATCCACATTTATGCGCAATGTTGATAAGAATAATATGCCGCAACTTTTAAAATCGGATGAAATCTTCAAAAGTTATGGGTAAAAATGTGACACCCTTCCCTCATGTTGACTAATTCATAAAACTATATTTTCCTGTGTGGGGATAACGCCCGACAGCTCCCCGGTCTCCCGTTTTTTACTGTTTACTCGGAAAGCTTACAGGAAGTTAAAACTGGCCCATAGCTTCCTTTTTTCATAGCGCATCCGTAAATGCAAGTTTTATTAAATTCCGATGGATCTTAGACAATTATAGCTAAATATTACCAAATTTAAACACCGTTCCCTAAAAGATAATTCAAAAATAAGTTAACAAAATATATGATTTTTTTTTTGTGATATCTATCACCACTAGGTGTGTCACCTTCATGGAGTTTCCTGAAAACCGATGACTTTGCATAATCGCGGGGGAATTGGGGCAGGCACGATGAGCACTGTAGAAGAGTCTGTGAATATTACAGAGGGGCACCCTAGTTATACCCTGTACCAGTAGGTACAGGCTATACTAGATTTGTACAATTTATGTAACATTTTTTTTTAAGAAAAAACGTGCAGGATATTACATTGTCGGGCACGGCCAATCATCATATGAACTTAAGTATACAAATCCTTTTTACATGAGAGGAATACAGCCTCTTAATTTTTTCATTGTCTGCCTAGTACAGTAAGCGAAGAGTTTCAGCTAGAAAAAAATACTTGGTTGATGGAACTTTCAGGGATTGTTTGGGACCCTGTTCTAAGACTAAAGCCGAGTTTTCGTATTTGTCGGGGGGGCGTGGATTACTTTTAAGATTTTTGCAAATTATTCCAAAAACACCAAAAAACGTTTCCATTTTTGAACTTTGAGCGGTCATTGTAGTTTAACCAATTGACCTACGACCTTTATTTAGGTTTTATTTGATAGATAATTTTTTTCCGTCTGAAAACCATGACTCTAAGTTTGATAGAAGAACAAGACATCATGCAAAGAGTAGAGTACAGAGTATATTACATAGTAAATAACTTTTATTATCTTGAATGTCGTTAAAATGATATTAGAGTAATAGAGTAATAGTAAAAACTGGATGAATATGATATCCGAAAGGGTGTGTGTTCTTTTCCCATTATTTGGATTACTCTGTGAACAAACAAATCTTTCACTTAGAATATATTGTAGGCGTATTAAAATTCTATATATAACATGTAAGTATGTAAAAATATTCTGAAGTGCATGCTAATGCGCCCGTTAGATGCATGCTTAGAAATTTATATAACTGACTTAATTAAGAACTAGATACAATTTGTTTAATGCAAAACAAGTCTGTGTCTGTAGGCGAAGCTAACACCATTAGAGGTAAATATTTCAATGCCAATGTCATAAGCAAACTTAATTAATTTGCATTCGAGGAATTACAAGTAATATGAAATCTACGGGTATAGATCAGACGTCTTTCCTCCTTGCCTTGAGAGATGGAATAAATTATAAAGCTATCTAATGTTGTAAACCAGTTTAAACTGACCTAACCCTGGCTTAGCAAAAATGAGTAGCCATAAAAATTCATGCATGCACAGGGAGGGATAAAAGTAATATTAATAGTAATAATATAATATACTCGTATTTCTTATACCACTGCATAATCCTTTTTAGAGCAAAGTGCTCCGTTTTAATTTTATTTTTAATATAATAATTATTTACTTTTTATGGCAAATCTTGATCTAAAGCTCAGTAAAAAACGCTAAATAATGGCATTTCTTCGAAGCAGAGCAAAAAGTATATATAGTATAGTATAAGTATATAAAATACAGAATATATTTAATACCTACTTATATTTTCGTTTTAAAGATAATACTAATCTGTAATTAATCAAAAGTATTTTTGCATTCTCGATTATAACTTTATCTCCAAAATTATGTGCTATTTGTATTTCGTGCTCTTTTGTATCTTATTATTTTTAATAAACAACTGCAAGAATATTTTATGCATTTACGTAAATAAAGTTAAAGTTGATAAAAATTGGAATCTTAAAATGTTTTGAAAAGACTAGTAATGCATTGAATTCTTCACGACCATCTGACTGTGTGAAAAAAGTTTTATCAACTTATATTCTTTTGTGATTATGGAACAAAGAAGTTGTTTTTAATCGATAAAAATTTCATTAGTTTGTTGCATTTATTTATTTATAATTATAATTATAAAATTTAAATTTAAAACCAAGGTGTGCTGCTCGTCAAAGGTACAACCATTTATTTTTCCGAATAACAGCAAAAACATACATATGTATGTATCTGCAAAGTATACTTTAAAGTTTATAGTTAAGACATAGTGAGTTGGAAATATGTTGATGAAGCTGTTAGTATGTGACGACGTAAGAGACGCTGGAAATCCCCAAAGTTACCTTTAATGAGCTCAGGAAAACAAAAGAATTTTACATAGACATGTCTGTCCATCAATCCTTTTTTAATACACCCCTAAAACTTAGAGACTATCAGACGTAGAACAGCCAAACTGAAGATAATTTCAGAGCTCTATTTTTTCTACAATTTCAAAGTGAGTTGTTCGGGTTCAAACAGTCTACTGTGTCCGACTTTGACGTTCGCCATAGCAAAGGGCTCTTTTGAGTCTACTTAACAAATTGACAACAGATAAAATTTTTTCATTCTATATCTACTTCTTAAACTTAAAGTCTGAAGCGCCTTCTTCAACCTATTGATACAGTATATAAGGCTAATACATAACAACTGTTTATAAATTTTTCAGTCGCTATAATAAAATATTCTGAGCATCAACTATGTATTGGACAGACACCAAATTACAATAAATTATGTTCTTTCTTCGTAAAAACATTTGAGTTGAAATCGGTTGACTATATCATTTAGCTCCCATAGGACTGATCTTTCAAACAAACGATTTTTGCACAAAATTCGTTGTGTTTCGTTAGTTTGTGAAGATATGGTAACCAAATTTGTCATTCGGAAGTTTTTCAGAGTTTCCAAGTACTATGCCGAATTTGATCAAAATCGGTTGACTATATCATATAGCCCCAATAGGAACGATCGGTCAAAAAAACTTGTTTAGTTCAATATTCATTTTGTTTCGTGTGTTTATGAAGGTATCGTAACCAAATTTGGCAAATAAATATTATTTAGAGTTCTGAAGCAATATACCGGATTTGATTGCAATGTGGTGGTACAAGGTGTCCCAAAGTCGTCCGCGCCCCTCTATAACTTACGCCATCTTTTTATAAAGGTTTTGATATTGAATTAACAAACTTGTATCAATTATATAAGCACCGCCATCTCGATTACATTATGTACAACAGCTCTAATTTGAAAGTTCACGAACTTGCCATAAAATTCTGGCAGATCATTTCAACCTTTATGTGATTGAAAATAGTAAAATATTTTAATACTTGGCAAGAGGTTTTTACAAGCAAACGATTCATAAGCCGGGGGTGGGGTGGTGTGCTTTTTTCTTCGATTGGTGGAAAGCTATTAATCGTAGAAAAGTGATGGAGGACTCATTTTGTAGATAAATTAAGTTACTTTAATGAAATATATTGGTAAAATTTCCGAAAAAAACCTACCGGTTTTAAGATATTTGCAAATTATTCGAAATACACCTAAAACCATTTCCATTTTTGAACTTTCCCACGCCCCCACCCACAAATACAAAAACTCGGTTTCCAACTTAGAACAAGGTTCCAAACAATCCCTGAAAGTTTCATCAACTAAGTAATTTTTTCCAGTAGTCGTCGTTTTTGAGCCTTCTTTACTATACTAACCCCCAAATTAAATGAGGTCTTTTGTTGGTTATCTCAGAACATTGACGTGCTCGTGGTTTTTGAACCTTGTAATCATATTCGGCGACCCCAAAAACATATAAAAAATATCGTTAGAAACAATAAGTTGAAAAAAGTTTTATGAAGTTTTTGTAGGTTAGTTATCTGGTTATCTGGGAACCCGAGGGCGCTGGGTTTCTTTTGACCTCGAGTTCGGATTCACAGGCTACAAAGTTTACACCATTTTTTTTGCGGAATTGTTTTTAAGCCAAGCTTGCATCTGTTGCAATCAAGACTGGGTTAGTACTCTTATTAAAATTAAAATATTAAATACACGCACGATTTTACGGCCTTTTCATTAACAGCTGGATACAAAAACGTTTTTTATTTTTATTTTCTGAAGCAAAGTTCTCAAACTTGATCTGATACTTTTTCCAAAAATTGCCCTCTAATAGTATTGACTATACTAAAAAAAATGTTTTTTCATATCATATCTTTTGTATTAACTAGAGATGTTTATTAACGTCTTGGCACATGTTTAGAGAAAAACTACCATGACAAAATTTTTGCAGGCAAATGTAAGAAATTGCTCGGGTCTTAGTTGCTATTTGGCCAAATGATAAGTAGAAAGTTTGGCAATGCATTCAAAATAAAACCTATCCCCCTATAAACATAAACTAATGTATAATGTAATTCATAATTTAAACGCGACGAACTTATAATTTTAGAATTACTGACAAATCTGTAAATTTGCAGATTATTTTATTTGCAATTTTTTCACATGTTAACCAAGAAAATGCCTCTGTGGTTAGAACAAAAATAAAAATACATATGTACATTAAAATTAAGCCTCAATTATGCCCTTCACTATGATCATTTAGAGCACCAAAGTCGATATAGTTGTATATGTATATATCCGGTCTTGACTCTTTTTGAAAAGATAATTTAAGAAACGTTAAGCTACTTTTATTGGATGATTGCTACTAATTAAATAAAAGAAAACATTACATCCACCCACAAAAATGTCTCACTTTCTTAAAATAATCAAACTATTTTTATATGCAACAAAAAGCAATTTTTGTATACAATACTTACAATTTTGTGCCAAAAATATAATTTGCGTTGTATTGCAGCAAAAAAAAAAAAAAAAAATACAAACATTATCAAACCTAAAGAATACCCCAGGATGTCTGCCCTTCCCCGTCGATTCTCAGAGGCGTCTAGTCAAGTATTTCTATGCACTTGGCCAAGTCAAAAGCCGCGACTGCTGCGCTTCGGGCTTATCAGGCGCCAATAATCGAAATTTTCGCACGTTTGTCTCTTCTCTATTTCTGTGTGTCTCTCTTTCGCTGACAGTGAGTGAAAATCGATTTAAAACAATAACAGAACTGACATTGAGCTTCAAGTTTCGAATATGTAGTAACTTACCCGTTAGGTGAATTTTCTTTTGTTAAGGAAGAGAAACAGGAGAAACTTGTACAGGTAACTAACAAAATGGCAAAAGAAAGGAGAGCATATATATTTTTTTTTTATATACACTATGTATACTTTGTGCAACTGTTTCAATCCTGCTTCAACTAATAGTATTATTATTATAATTAGAAAATTTAGTTTTTTTAATATGTTTTTTTACAATTATTTTAATCCTTGTTGAGAAATTTGTGATTTTCATAAAACTTTTTTTTATAGTTTGTAAACTTAATATTTTGCGCATGTTTTTGTAATTTAAATTTTTTGCACTTACAATTCAATTTGATTTGCTGCTGAGTCAGCAATTTTTATTTTTAAGTATTTATAAATTTTTCGATTTTTAAATATTTAGTTTGTTACAAAAGCCACGGAAAGCGCGCCTAGCACGAGACACTGACGCTCGACGCGATCGCAGCGTTGGCGTTGGATTGACTAGGCGACAGACAGAGATCCAGCACCGCCGACTAAGTGACTGGCAGGTGGTCAAGCGTCAAACTACTTGCCTGCCGAGCTGACTTGGATGTCGGATGACGGAGACGCTTGGCACGGCGTATAGTGTGGAACACACAGCAGAGCAGAACTTGACTCGTCAGAATAGAACTAAAAACTAAATCGAAATGAAATTCGAAAAATATAACCAACTACCGTGCAAAATATCGCTGCGACAGCGGCTGAGAGCAGCGACGCACAGTGGCTCGGTTGACCATATCTGGTGGCAAAATATAAATTGCAATAATATGTAAAATGTATGGGTATCCACGTTCCTAAAAAAACATTGTATATATTTTTTTCGAGTGTCTGTTTTTGTGACCAGCTTCTTCTGTCAAATGGTTAGTGTCATGCTTAAAAATGCATAATAAAAGCGGGATTATGAATCAGTTGAAAAATTTCTTGAGTAGTTCAATTAGCGACTTTCAATCTGTCGATGCAAAATTTTTTTTTTTTTCGGTCTTTTCTTTAAATTTTATGATCACTTACATAGGTTTCATATAAGAAAAGTTATTCTGTGAATTTCGTTAAAAAATACATTATTTAAGAGAAGAAAAATATTTAGGGGAAAGGCTTGTAAGTTGACACACCATAGCTTTTTTTAGCTATATCTCGACATTGAATACACATAGGTATTAATGTGAATATACCGTTGGAAAGAAAAAAGAGCTATAATCTAAAATAAGCAAATCATTTGAAATTTATAAAAATAAGCATTTTACAGACAATTTTCAAAAGAGCTTGAAAACGACCACCAAAAAAAAATGGCTTGTAAGTTGTCACCCCTGCAAAAATCGCTGAAAATTTGAGAAAACGGAAATAAAAACGCATGATTGCTAAAATTTATGAAAATTTATTGATATTCAATTTAACTGAGCATCAAATTGAATTTAAAAAAACAAGAAAAAATTAACTTTCCAGAGAAGTTAAATTTGTGGTTTTTTGTGGTCGGTTTTTTTTTGGTCGACATACTAAAAATGAATTGTTACGGAAAATATTGAAAAAATATATCCGAAATATATCCGAAGAAAAATGCACTAAAAACAATTCAAATTAGTTTCAATGATAATTCCACACAATAAAACAGTCATATAAATAACATAGCAAAAAATTAAAATAGATGTGTGACAACTTACAAGCCAAAAGGTGTGACAACTTACATTTTTAAAGCCATTTTGGAATGCATTGAAAACAATTTGTCTCAAAACCTTTTTTGATTATGAAAGTTCATTGAATTTCAGTTTCAGCGCATACATGTTTGTATTTTGATTGGATCACTTTTTGAGCGCAATCAAAAATAATGTTTTTTATTTTGCGATTTCTTTAAAAACAATTTTTATATTTTGTGACACACACACTGTGTTTTTGAGTCTGTTGCATCAAAAACACATTAAAATTGTTTACTGCGTATGTATTTGCCATCGAAGACAGGTGGAATTTTGGTATTTTCATTGCTGGAACATCAAAATCGACCCGTTGTGCCAACTTTAAAGCTGTGTCAACTTACAAGCCTTTCCCCTAATAGTTTGTAAAAACCAATTCCAGATGAGAATATTTTTTTTTTCTTTTTTAGAGCCCGATTTTGTATAAATTTGCCATTTTAGTCTTTTTTAAAATTATTTTTGGCTTATAATTTCGTAAGGAAGTATTTACCGAGCTGCTTTACATTTTATTAAATATAACCTTAACGATTCTTCAAAAAAACGTGAGTCATGAGGATTTTTCAGAAATTTATTATCATCCAAGAAACAAATAATTAGATCATTAAAAGAACTTAGTCTGCTGAGCGCCACATATAGACCTTTTCCTAAGCAAATCTTGAATAATTTATGTATAAGGGACTTTAAATTTAAAAAAAAGTAAAGTGTTGAAAATTATTTTGATTGGATCTATCAAAAAGGCAAAGCCGCGTGTAAAATTCAGCAATATATGTTAAATTTTTGAAATGTGCTAACAAAGCCCTTTCATTTATGCTATCCTTCAAAATATGTAAAAAATGTAAGGAAACTTTATAGATTAGGTAGAGACTTGTAGGTATATATTATTGAAAACAACAACCGTGTTCTTTTCGGCTATCCAAATCTACGTACTTATGTCAAGTCGGAAAAATATCAAAACTTTCAAAATTCCAAAAAATGTAACCCCAAAAAAAGAAAAAAATATTACTTTTCTTTTTAAATTTGTTGAAAAGAATACAAATGTAATCCAATTCAGTACTAAACTGCCTTGCCTAAATCGCCTAATAGCAGACAATCCAAAGTTCGGACTAAAATTACTGGCTGTATCTCAAAATAGCTTACGTTCTCAGAACGTGTCATGCCAATCTGTTAATGACTTAAAGGTTTTCAACGAACCACTGTGCACGGGAAAAAGTGACAACGATGTGTGCTGGCAGCTTCCAAATCCGCGATTTGTATGTGTTTCTGTGGGTGTGTCTCTCAGTTTTTGTATGGGGATGGCGCTGCTTTCATTCATTAAACGCTACAGTCGCGTCGACGCGACTGCGGTTCGACCGCTACGATGCTTTTCAGATGCACGCCGTGCTGCTCCGCTTTGGGCAGCCCCGTCGCTGCTTGGGATATGATACGTAGCGTATACGACCCGATGCTATAGATGACGACGGCTTTTGTTACTACATAGGGCTCTGGTAGTGTCGCGTAATTGCCGTCTTGTTCTCTAGTCATTCGTTTCGTTTACTTAGTTTCGCTTTCTTTACGGACCTATGAAATTAAAATGAATTCATTATCAACGCATTTCTTTAGTCGTTATATTTTTTTCTCACTTCTCAAAGTAGTTCAATGTCGTGTTGTCATCTTTAGCCCATTTCCTCATTAGGATGGCATATTGTTTTCCTGATCACGGTGCAATTGTTAATGCAAGTGTTTTTGCACTATTTTGGTTCTGCTCTTTTACAATTAGCAGAGGAAGCTTTTTGTATTGCTATCTATGGAAGAGAATCCTAGATATTGTATGCTTATAATACTAAGCCCCCATATTGCATGTTAGCATTATAAAGGCATGTTCTCTATGGAGAAAACATAAAAAATATAAGATAGTAACTCGATTTGCGAAAACTACAATTTCTTGAGAAAGTCTGAACCTAACTATTATTAAGAGCACCTTAATTTATTTCAACCTCGCGCTTACAATTGGGTCAAGTTTCATTTTATTGAACAAATACATACCAGCAATATCTAAGCAAACTCACTTAACTACCCCAACAAATAAAAAAGCTGCATACTTTGCAAGAATCTCACGAGTCCACAGCAAGAATGCCGCGTACTCCCGATTTAACCAAATACGCCTCACACAGTTTTTAGTTGACCATTTCCGGTTTGCTGGCTTGTTTTTCATATACTCGTACAATAATAAAATCAAAAATAATAAAAATTCCGCATTGCTGGCTGCAATGCAGCAGCTGCCTTTGCCTTTGATCTGTATATCAAAAAAGCGATTTTGATTTGCTCTGGGGGTTAGTTTTTCCAACACCCCGACACACGCTGATGGGAAACATAGCTGGATGTCAGATCGCTAGTTAGTAACTAAGTGGCCTAGGTATAACTAAGTGTCGACTGCCTGCCTGCCAGCGCAGAGTAGTGTCATTTAGTTGACAGCACTTTGTCGTAGTCCCTTCAAAACGGAGGCCAACACTTGTTCGGACACCTTTTTAGAGCATATATGTAGTATACACATACAAATACGTTTAGGTAAATATATATGTTTTATGTTGATGTCCATAAATATTTGGACCGGAACTGTCGATCTTCATTTTTGACACTGGAAATTTGAGATATTCAAACAAACGCAGATGGTACGTATTTAAAATTGCCTATATATATAGTATAGGAACCCCTGCCAACAAATGTATATATATGTACATGTTCGTACATAAATTAACTTACTTACTCGTCATGATAATGAGGATGAGCCTTTTGGGGGTGAAATAGTGCTAAAGCTAAGTGTTCAAAATTCAACGGTGTTTAATTTAGGCACTGAATAAAAATTTGAATATCTATAAATACAATATCAGCACTCTATAAATATTTTATTTATTATGATAAGCGAATTTGCAATTAGGTTCAACGGCGTTGAAAACTTTTCGAATCAATTCAATTAACTGTATTTTATAAAATTGTTGTAAAAATAAATAATAAACCCACTTGTTGAACATGCATTGTAGTTCAGAATACAAATGTGGCGCACCTTACCTTTATGTTATAATAAACAATATTAACGTTGCAGCCGATCCGTGGGTAAAATGGATGTTAATTACAAGTCAACTAGCTAATGGCACTTTACAGAACACCTTAATTATAGCGCTACTATTAACAAGGTAGTGAGATTTGTTCGAATCAAATCTATTCAAATTATAAACAATATTCAAATCTGCTCAAGTTACAACACAGGCATATTTAACTTTTTTTGAAACTTTAAGCAATCAACGCCAAAAGTTTCGCGTATACTTTTATATATAAGTTTATTATTAGATAGTATTATATTATGTGTAAACGTATGCATTATGTATTGATTAAAAATTTCAAGATCACAAATAATATTTCATTTAACATTAAGCAATAAAATCCAGAACTATATTTATGCGTAGTTTTTTTCTGCTTTGCTCATTGGCTTTTTACAATTTCTGCAGTTTTTCGTTTTCTTTTTTGTTTTCTTTTTTACATGCGCTTTTAATGAATAGTTTTTTTTTTTTTTGTAGATATAAAACGCTTATTTAAGTTATAAAATTTCTTTTCATTTTGGCAACTAAAACTTATTTTAAAGTAAAGGCAACATGCATGCCACATGGCTGTATGTATTAAAAAAATGGCAACTAAAGTTGGTAATGCTGATAAACATTGAGATGGCAAAGACATTTGCTGCATTTTCTTAACAAAAAATGGTAGCAGCTTATGTGGAAAAAAAAAACAAATGTATCTTGCATAGAAAGACGCAGAATGTGGTTGTTTTGGGAAAAGGTCGATCGCCGAGTTGTTCGTTCTTAGTTCTGCCTTCTTCTGCAGCAGTCGCTGCTTCCAACCACTTTTAGCAGCTGCCGGACGTGATCAGCGCACATGTGTTGGTGTGTTTTTGTGTATGCGATCGACCCCTTTAGCACTACTGCTGATACATATAAAATATCATTTATTCAGCAGTTTTTGGACGTCGAAATAGCAAAATGTGTGGTTCCGGCTTATGGATCATGTAGTGGATCCAACCACGGGATTGCTGCACTCCAATAGCTCGCCACTCCGATTCGCTCATCAGGTGAGTTTTGGGCACCGCTTTGACAAGTTCCTTGGGCAAGACCACATGTCTAAAATGACAATGCATTTGCAATTAATACATAAGTACGAACATATGTACACACATATATAAATGCACAAACATATACACACACACACACACACATCTACACGCACATTGTTTCTTTTTGATATCGAAGTTCTTACCTGTACTCAAACTTCTCATCGTAATATTTATCCGAATAATAAATATCCTTGCTCATTTTGTCTTAAATATGGTATGTTTTGGAAACCTGCTATATGTATGTATGTATATATGTATCACCACCGATGCCGCCGTCCTACACAACGTGTACTGGAATGTGTCTTGCAAATTTGCTCGTTCCTCAGCTGACCTTGGCGTCCTTTTGTGCGCGTCAGTTTTGCGCGCCGATTTGGATTGTTTTTGTTAAATTAAAATCACACAAACTGTTGAAAACGTTATTGATTGACTTTGTTTTAAATAAAATTACATTATAAACTTATTTTAGTTTGTACTTAAAGCAGAGCGTTCGTTTTAATTCGTATATATTTTAAACCACAAAAAGTGACGCGGTCTGAACTAGTGATGGAATTTCGATTGAATGCGTGCTATGCCAACACTGTCCATAGCTATCGATGTGCGATAGTTGACGCAGTTTCTATCAAAGCAGACAGCTTTTGTACTGATGTTGTCATCGCGTTGTACAACACTAAAAAGCAACTTGAAATAGCATATCGCGCCCGCTCGCAAAAAAATCACGGAGCAATCCAAATAAAACACACATTTTTCAGGAAAATTATTCTTTTATTCACTAATCTCAGCCGTTTCAAGTTACTTATATTGTATATTAGCTCTTTCAGCATTATATATTTTACAATTTCTTTAAATCACCCTAACCTAAAACAAATATTGCATAGTGTATGTATATGTGTGTTTGTGGGCACATATTTACATTTGTATGTAAATACACATTTGTACGTACATATTTAAATGTACACATAAAGATAACCAACAAACTTGCATTACGCGCTAACTTTATAAAGTTTTGAGCAAAAAATTGACTCCATTTTCAAAATAAAAATATATAAAAATAAATTGTGTTTAAAAATTAAGCAACAATTTCCAAAATACCTACTTAACAGCTAATAAAAGGTATCAAAAATAGTTTGGCGATCTAACCAGTTGCCCAAAGGCATATAACAAAAAAAAAACCCGAGCAATTTCTGTTCGCATTTTAAGTAAGTGTTTCCAGTTTTTCACTTAATTCCTAACAAAAAAAGGCCTGTATTTGAATGTAGGTAGGATGGGTAACTTCCGGGACTTTGTGTTAGTCACACCTTTTAGTAGCCAGTTTCGGGCTCTTGTTTGAGCGTCATACGACATGGTTCTGGAAAGCAAAAAACATTTTATAATAAATATTTATTAATTTTTAACATAAATCATGATTTACCCATCATATAAGCCACGGGTGCACCAGTTGGACCATTGACATTTACAGCGCTTCCTCCTACTGTAACTCCTGCCGTCAAGAGCTCTGGTGCCCGTATTTTTAAGGGTGTACGACGCAGCAGCTCATCCGCACTACTGCCCTCACTGCGATTATATTCGTTCAGTGTTATATCCGCAGGATTGCGCATGCTTAGCGCAGCGTCGACCGGCGTCGCTGGCACTCTTTGGTAGGGATGCACACGTTGCGGGCTGTGCTGTTGTACTGGGCCGCGCCCATTGTAATGACGGGCAGTTGCTTCAATGAAGGCGGCGTCCTGAAGCAGCGTAGCGTGCTGGTTGCTGTTGTGCTCGGCTTTGGGGCTACCCGCTGCGCTACTAAGTGGCGGAGTTCCGGCGGGAGCAAGGGCAGCAACCGAAGGATCAGCTGCAGAGTCCGCTGAACCGGATGCATAGGGGCGGAAAGTCTCCTCCGCATTGTTGGCATCGATGAGCGCTTGAATATGCTGCACGTGCAGATCCAAACTGTGAGCTGAACCGCTCACCGTGGCCAGCGTCTCTAAGGTGGAACTGACGTGGTTGCTGTCCAAGTTACCATGCGTGGGACTGTGATAGTCATTTGGGTGATTGGGGGGCGATAGCGGTAGAGAGTTATCAGCCAGCTCACCTACAAGAAAAACAAAATATTATTTGAACTGGCCACGGAATCGATTGATTCGACTTACCACCCAGTAGCATTTCCTGTAAAAGCGAATCAATGTGTGCAACGCCAAATATTTTTGCAAACTGTATCTGCTCGATCATTTGCCATGTGATGGACTGCAACACTGGCAATATGAGCAATATTTCGCCAAAGCGTCCTCGCGACTCGTATTGACGATCTGATATGTAGTCCTCAAGATTGTTGAGTATCTGATGTCGCAAGGATTTAATGCGATGCGGCTCGTTTAACCCTTTGGCATCTGTAATAAAATTTATCAATAACTAAGATATCTTAGCAACGCTTTTTTAACTCACTTGGATCAAAGAACACTAGGGCCTTAATGCAAGCGAATTCCGTGTCGTCTATGCCGACATCCTTCATAACTACTACAAGCTCATCAATAATCCGCGCTCCAATGCGTGATATGTCTAAATTTGGCGACACATGGGGATCTGCAAAAATGTAAAACGTTAAGTACGTTGCAATTAAGTGGACCATTGAATACCCACCAGGACAGTGCCTTGTAATCACACAGTTGTTGCTAAGCAGCAAAACGTCCTTCAAATGCATTGATCGCCTTGATAACCCCAGCAGCAGATGCTCACCGGCGTGTGCCCGCAGCAAAGCTACTTGATCGTCTAGCTGTAGCTCGTTAAAGGCTGGTATTTGCTTTGCCCACTCGACCAGAGTGAGCAACTGCTGTTTCATTGACTCACATACATCGTTGATACTTGCAAACTGTTTTGTGGAGAGATCCTCATTGATGTTCGGCTCCATAGCGGCGCCAGCCTTCGACTGCCTTGACTCGTTCTCTGCCTTGACCAACGAGATGACAGATAGTCCATTGCCCGGATCAGGATCGTCGTTAGAAGTGCGTCGGCAGCTTATCCGATCGCGTTCATTTTGCACCGCCTCTTTTTTCATGCCAGCCTTAAAGCACTTTCGCAGACGGCAATACCGACACTGATTTCGCTTATCCTTGTCGACGACACAATTGCGGGAGAATCTAAGGAAATTAGAGCTATTTAACCATGTCTGCATCAATGAATTGCAATGTTGACACCTACCTGCAGGTATATTGATGATTCTTGCGTACACTCCGTCGAAAAAATCCCTTGCAGCCATCGCAACTAGAGGCTCCATAGTGCTTGCCTGTCGCTCTATCCCCGCAAATGGCGCAAACTGTTGGCGATTGTTGTTGTTGTTGCTGTGCAGATCCCACAGTGGCGCTGCTACTGTTGTTATTATTGTTGGGCGAGTAGATATTGTTGTTGTTGCCAAAATTCTCACTGCTCTGATTGCTACTATTGCTCATGCCCATGCCGACGCCGTTGGGGCTCAGCGCATGGCTGATAGGGCTGTGCGAGGAGCCGGGATGGGCCACGGACAGAGCGTCAGCGTGCAGAATGTGGCTCTCAGTCGAGTCTATAAAAAAGAGCGAGTAGAAAGAGTTCAAAATTTGCAAAATAAACTTTGATAATATTAAAGGGGGATTATTCAAAAGCCAGATACAAAAATTTGCTATTTTTTCGAAAAACGGACTATAACCGAGATTCTAGAATTGAAAATAGTTGCTGCACGAATGAAAAGTGTAAGATAATTTATAAGGTACTAAAGAAGTATCATATAATTTAAAATTAAAACAAATTTTTGAAGCAAATGTTTTCTCCAAAAGATTAACTAACGAGTGATAAAAAACCACGCTGGGGCTGGTATATACGGAATGGAAATATGAAAATAGGAACACACCGTCTCCATCACTTGTATTCACATTGCTGGTGCTGCTGCCGCGACGCCGCTTAATAACCCCCCGTCTGCCTGGTAAAATGCTATCATTAGCCCCCACCGTTGTGACCTTCATGCCACGCAACAATAAGCCCCCACTGCCACTGGAGTTTGACTTGCCACCGCGACTAAGATTTTTTACTCTACCGGACTTGCGCACCATTTTAGTGCAACTGAATATTGAAAACACAAAACGACGCAGTGGCGGCGGCGACAAAAATTCTAAACTGAGAGAAGAGACACAGACGTCAACCCTTTCCCGCTCCGTGTGCCACTGCGTGTCTCCAACGCCAACATTGGCATATCGTATGTTGTCTGTTACCGAGTTGCTGTACGTGTGTGTGTGTATTGGAGTGTGCTGTGTTTATGTGTGCGTTAATCAGCGCTTAAATCAATTCAAAGCGTGTGTGCAAGAGCGTAGCCAGGAATCCGTTGCCCCTACTCCCCATTATCAACAAAGATCTTCATATGGTTTGTTTCTTATCTTTTATAAATTCCTTTTTACTTCGTGTAATGTTAATATGTATGATGATTTGCCTTGTTAAAAAAGTTACTTTTCCTGACATTAACCTTAAGGTCGTTTTTTATTTAATTATTTATATACATATATGTATATATATTAAATTGTACAAATAAATAAAATACTTAAAAAAAAAAATGGATAGCTATGAAGTATAATAAAACAATACTTAGTACTTACAATATATCAAGCTATCCAAAATATTTTAAATAAAAATGTAATTTAGCGAACGCCCCTTTTGTGAAAAGTCGACTACGCTCTTGCCCATGTGTTTGCATATTGTTTGTAAAGCTCTTACTCTCAGAGAGTAAGATCGGCGCGTGTTGATCGCGTGAGCCCCAAGCTCAACTCGGAGCATATGCAACGCTCACACACACACACAAACACTTTACTTCGCAGGCTAAAGATAGAAATTTAGTTTGGAGACAACAGTAAAAGCATCTCATAAATACTATACTACATACATATGTAGGTATAAAGATAGATATATGTATATATGTGGGTACATTAAGGTATGCAAGTGTAGAAAAAGCCGGCTTTTATTTAACCTCTCGCTCTATCTGTACGAGAATAAAGAAATGAGAGGTCTTCCAAGTTGCAATGATGACTAGAAAAAAAGGTTAAAAACAAAAAATCTGCGTATGGCTTGCAGAAAGTATTTTAATATTTATATGTACCTATATGTTAATTTTTTAATAGATATAAACGTGTATGGTAGATTTATTTTTGTTAATGCAATATATAATTTTTCTATTCTAAGGGAATGCTTCAGGGAAGGCCATGCTGCCTATTCTGGATCCGCCCCCGATATATTTGCAGTTCAGCATTTATCCAACAGTTTGCGTAAATAGCTTTTAAATTTTCATCCTTCCAAAAAGAAATTAACTTTTCAAAAAGCTTTTATCGTTATTCTTAATGTTTAATAAAAAAAGGGGGAATTTATATATATTTTAATATATATTTTATGCCCGCATTCTCTTGCCCAAGTGTAAACAAACAAGTTTATGAATTTCTATGTAAAGTTACTGGTCGTTCCTAAGTTGTTGACGTTTTTCCATTTGTATTATTGCTAGCAAAAGAGCGCAGCGTATTTCTGCCAAGTCATCGTTAGACTTCATTTTTTATTTTGCCGTGTCACCATTAGTTTGAAAAAATAAAATATACATATTGCTTAAGCTAGTACTATTATATAGTATATAATGTTTTGTTTTTATTTTATATTCGCTTGGGCCGTAATCTTAGATTAAAAAGTTAGTCAAAGCACTTAGGATTTATTTTGCACAGGTTCACTCCCGGCCCAGCCCAACTATATTATTGGCCTAAATAAAAGATCCCATCGCCTGATAAGAGTGGAATTATTCGCGTACATTTTTGGTCGTCTAAATGCACGCTTGAGCCACTGTTATCATTAAATCAACAAATCAATATATCATAAGGCATATGGAACCTACCAATGAACAAATACTTGTATGCAGTTAACGCATTGTGCTAATTATCTGAATTAATAATTTTTTTTTAACTAAGGCGAGCCCCCAAAGAGATTAAAAAAAAGATTTAAACAAATCGGAGCGGTGAACGACTAGAGGATACCCTGCTTCATTGTACTGCGGACTAAGATCTACATGATTCTGCTTTTATCTGTGTACCGACAATTCGGATAACATAACTTGTTATGCCTATCTCTTATCAAATAATTTTGGTTACAAAAATTAAAATTGTTTAATTAATTTTAAAGTAGAAATTAATTCTATGTTACAAAAGAATTTATAGTCAGAGCGACTTTAGCCATCCGTCTGCACAAAGATTAAAAGGCATAATAGTTATGAAAGAAAAAAATAAAAATAAACAATTTTGTTCACTTGATTGACATTAAAATTTCTAAAAAATAATTTTCAATGATAAATAAAATATTTTTGTCCTTATGGGGCTATAACAAAATGGTGAAAATATTTATTTCGTATGTCTATGTTTAATAGAAATAATTCTGCTTAATTTAAACGTACCACGCAAATAAATACTAAATGGTTTTTTTTTCTTTCCGATACATATAATTTTGTATACACAAGAAAATAAAAAGAAGTAAACAGATGAAAGTATATTATTTATGTAGGATATTAAAAAAATATATGTATATGTCATATAAACAATTAAGCGTTTATAGGTTAGTTTAAAACTTGTGTTAGTCTTTTGACTGAACCCATTTGTTTTCGTTTAAAGGCCTATACGCAGCACGCAAAAAAATTAAAAACTTCATATAAAAAAAATGGTGGCGAAAAATTCCGATTAAAAATGTTTGACGATAGGTTGCAGACAACAAAACAAAACAGTGTTGTATTTTAATTTTAAAAATGCCTAACGTTAGATGGCGCCACTACTTTACTAGGTGTGGTAACACTAACAACAGCTGTTGCGCGTTGGCGCGAATTAATATACATACATATATGCACAATTTTTTTATTCGAAATGGCATATTATATTATTATATATGGCAATTCCATATGAAATTTTTCATGCTGCGTAGACACATTAAGGGGTGTCGATAAAAAATAGGACTTTGTCTTACTGTGCACACACTTTTAGAAATTTCCTCCCATGCACTTTTTCTCACCAGTGCATTAAAGTGCATTTTGTGTGTTATATCCCAAAACACTGGGTGAGCTTGTACTGCTTTTATAAGCGCTATTTTTTGTTCTCTTGGAAATAATTCACACCGTTGTCTTCTACCTGCCATTTCGAATAAAAAAATTGTGCATATACATATGTATGTATATTAATTCGCGCCAACGCGCAACAGCTGTTGTTAGTGTTACCACGTCTAGTAAAGAAGTGGCGCCATCTAACGTTTGACATTTTTAAAATTAAAATACAACACTGTTTTGTTTTGTTGTCTGCGACTAGGGTTGCCACCTGGCAATGTTGGGCCTAGGAAATGGTCGTCGGGCCGACGGGCCAATGAAAATTTTGACGGGCCGCCATGAGAACAAAGTAAATTCGAATTTAGTTGTCCCTTTTTCCAGCAATCGAGCGGATTATCAAAAAATCGCCGGGTTTAAAGCAATCAGCCGTGCTCCGGAAACCGAATCCGCATGTTTTATTCGGATTCGTTTTGAAACCGAATGTTTGGTGCTCCCGTTTCCACCAAACCGAATTTTTCATGTGCTTTGAAACCGAATGGTATGCAGCATGTGGAATTAAAACGAATCGCCAACATAGGATAAAAAAAGCACGCATTTTTTATTGAAATAATTTTTTAAATGTTCTTTGATATTCTTAGATTCTATTTATGCTAACTTTGAGTTGAATATTTATTGACATTTACCTTTAATTTTTTTTTTTCTGACTCAACCCAAAAATTTTTGCAATGTTTACAAATTTTTAACAAAAGGCAGTCAGCTGGTTACACCACAACATATGTGAATTTATCGATATAAATGAGGGAAATATACAAATATATCGAAAATAAAAAAGGAAATTATCGACAAAAAATTCGGATTCCGGAGCACGCAGTCAGCTGGTTACACCACAACATATGTGAATTTATCGATATAAATGAGGGAAATATACAAATGTATCGAAAATAAAAAAGGAAATTATCGACAAAAAATTCGGATTCCGGAGCACGCAAAACCGAATCCGAACAAAATTGTTCGGTTTGGATTTCTCGGTTTCCGGAGCACGGCTGAATATTTTATCAATGAGGGAGACGATGAAGTTGACAAAACAATTTGGAGCTTTGTGAAAGATCAAGATTAACGTTCCCAGAAGGCTATTTATACTTCGTTCATCATTTTATCCACCTCATGACCAAAAGTATAAAAATCTGGAAAAAGGAACAGTGATGAGTACACACATTCACAGTGTAATGACTGAATTGAGAGATGGGTTGCAAACCTCATTTGAAACAGCATCATCGATCGAAATTTGAGAGAGAGGCATTATTAGTTTACCATCGAGCTCTTACATATTTGGGAAAATGGTACGATTTTGAAAAATCTCCATTTCAACACTTTTCAGTGTTGAACCTTGGAAGACGAAATAGTAGACCGAAGACTATTTCTTCGAGCGGCTGAAGCGGTTGATCTTGATGTTGATATAAAATGGGTAAAAATTTTCGAAAGTTCTGACGGATGCCTACGTGGAAAAAGTTTTTTCAGTGATGAAAAATGTTTGGACCGATTTCAGGAATCGAATGAGTGTCGAACTGGTGAAGGCAGAGCTTCTGACGAAATTAAATTTCCATATGGGTTTCGAAAAATTTGCTCTTTTTTTGCATCGACCGGAACAAGAGCCACTTCTTCGAAAAGCGATGACAAATGAAAAATACATGTGTAAAAAAAAAATAGCTATGTGTTCATGCATGTTATTCATTTTGTAAAAGTACATCAAGTATGAAAAAATTTGACATTTTCAAATTTCCCGCTTTACACGGATAACATGATAACATGCCGGGCGAGAGAAGCGACCGAGGTGGTAACCCTATCTGCGACCCATCGTCAAACATTTTTAATCGGAATTTACCGCCACCATTTTTTTTATATGAAGTTTTCCATTCTTTTGCGTGCTGCGTATAGGGGTTTAATCACAAAAGTACAATAAATAACTTTTTACAATAAACATTCGTATATACGCTTATCAAATAGAAAAAATAAACAGTATGCTAAATTCTTTGTAAAGAGTTATGCAGTCAATGTTAAAAATTAGGTATCATAGATAGCTCTATATAATTTATGGACGAGGTTAAAACTTACTTTAAAGCATTGTAAACTACATATATGATAGTCTATTTCTTTAAGTGGTTTTCTGTTTTATAGGTGAAATACAAATTATCGACTGCAATAGATAACATTTATCAATCAATAGATATATAGCGCTAACATTAAAACACCGTTTCTTAACTTTTAACTTCAGAAGTCGCTTGTTTCCTGTTTTGTCATTTATAAACTAGGGGGCTCCACCCCCAGTGTGGTTCGATAGCCAACCTTCGTACGGTCTTCTTTATTCAATTCAGATCATCCAGACCATAATATCCCCTGTACATTTATTTATTTCCATAATGTTTATTCCATGAATTCTCCTTTTAAGTATTTCTAAACTCTGAATCTTTTTTGAGATGCGATCCTTGCATAGTTTTTACCTTTTACCTTTAGGCGCTGAAACTAATTGTCGCAAATCCCGAAACCCCTATTAGCTCTTGATGCTGATCAATGCCATATCTACTATATATATATGGGGTCTACCATACCATACCCTGTACATTTATTTATTTCCATAATGTTTATTCCATGAATTCTCCTTTTAAGTATTTCTAAACTCTGAATCTTTTTTGAGATGCGATCCTTGCATAGTTTTTACCTTTTACCTTTAGGCGCTGAAACTAATTGTCGCAAATCCCGAAACCCCTATTAGCTCTTGATGCTGATCAATGCCATATCTACTATATATATATGGAGTCTACCATACCATTAAATTTTTTTAAAAAAGCTTTATAATATGCAATAATTTAGTATATCTGATATAATATTGGGAAAAATAAAATAAATTTCGACTTGCAGCGCTGCAAAATGGTTTCAAAAAAACTTAAATTTTAATTGAAGTATTGTTATTGAAAAAGTATAATAATAATGAATCATCAATCAATAATGTCATGTGAGTCTAATAAACAAATAACTTTTTCTTTACAAACTTTGTTTAGAATTTCGCTTTTGAGATAAATATAATTATGAGCACACAATTGTGTTTACATTTGAATACATTTTTAAACTAAAGACTAAGTCACAATTTCAATCTCATCCCTCAAAAACAACTGCAGTACGAGTAATACGTCAACTGTACAGATGTTGTATATAATTTCAAATTTTGTTGCAAATAATTACGAGGAAAAATATACGTTGTCTAGCATAAGCTAATATGACCATCCCCTCCCCTGCGTTTCCCCTTCATGAATTGATGAATCAATCTCTAACAACTTTTATAGTCACTCTTATCGCCAGAGCTGGAATATTTCAATAACGTGCCCAAAGGCACTACTGATAGCAAAAGCTTCAACTGAGCTACAAAGCGCTCAATTTAAAATCGAAATGAATATGAAAAAAATGAAATGAAATGTTGCACACCAAATCGGCCTGACAATAAAAAGTGACTCAACGACAAAATCGAGCGATATCAAATAAGTATATAGCTAGCAATTCTCGCTGTATCTGAGCTGTTGTTGTTAGTATTATTGTTGTTGTTGTCGTTGTTTTCATTTTGTTGATTTGCCATTTAATTTTAAATTGCGTGTCAAAGATCAAATTGAAAAAAAAGAAACAATAACAACTAGACAGAAATAACAAAAATGCGTAAGAACAACTGGCGGCAAAACATTTTTGATCGCAAGGTAACCCCCATCTGTCTATGTGTCCAGAGTGTATGTCGTACACCTATCATTTAAGTAAAGACTACCATCGTTTGAATCAATATATATTTATATATAAACAACACATAAGCAGCTGCATGCACCCGCGCCGGTAGTTAATTAAAAGATACGAAATCTGAATCAAGATGAAGAAACATCTCAACTTTTAGACATCATCTAAGTCGCTATTAGGGATGCTCGATACCGAAAAAAAAGGTCGAATCGACGTATCGGTATTGACTTTATGACTTTTTTTTGGAGAAAGAATTAAACAAAATGGAGGCGATTGCTTGACAAAGAAACCAAAATTTTATGTTATTAATAAATTGAAATAGGGGTTATAAAATAAAACTACGAATGATATAAACTTTTTCTTATATGAATTTGTTTTCGCATAGTTAATTACAGCGGTGGGCACGCTGGCGCCAACCAGACCCACAACCCATGTGCCAGCTTGACTTAAAAATCGCATGGGCAACCATAAAGGGACTTTTTTGCAATAACTTATTATAATATTATACGCAGTCAGAAACACAAAATTTTTAATTAAAATCTGCTTGATAGCTCTACGAATTAAATCTTTTAGGTCTTCTATAAGTTTGAGTATTATCCGTTAAATTTAAGGCTAGATTATTACTATGGTCTAATAATCTTTCTAAGTACCTTGTTTGGAACAGAGCACTGAGCCCACATATGATTCCCAAAACTCCGGCCTTGTGAAAGGTTTGGCAGAATTAAAAACTTTTATATTGAGCATAAAAATTGCACTCAATTATGTTTAGCATAAGCTTTGGCTCATACCTTCATAGGTTGCACTTAAAGGCCCAAAAAATGTATTTTTTTTTTTTATATGAAGTTTTGACACTTCGTGCGGAATTTTTGCATGCTTCGTATGGGCCTTAAGACTCAAAAAATATGACTCAGCACTTTAACTCCGGTCAGCAAACTATAATATATATATAATAATTCCCTGACTGACAATTTTTTTTTGTCAGTCGCCCCTGGGCGGGACATGGGGATCTCTATTAATAACTGTTCAAAGAGAACAGGGACCTACAGTTTATAGCCGAATCCGAACGGCGGTGTCTTTAATTAATAGAGACTTTCTTTGGCAAATAGCGTCTTTGAGCTAGCGATGCCAGTGCTAGGCAAATGTACCAGTGCTACTGCGGGGATTCGAACCACCGACCTTCGGTTTGTAAAGCGAGTAAAGCGAGTACGCTACCACTACGCTACCGACGGCCAGCAAACTATAAAGTTGATTAAAAAATTACGCGCAACTTCTTTTTGTTATTTATTATTTATTAACCCAGGGGTGCAAAATAGTATCTCCTCGAAATATACCTATTGCTAAATTTGCTGTTATAAAGCGGCAAATATAAAAAGAAATTTAGCTCGATACCGATACTAAGCATATTGATATCGGATCGCCGATTAATCAAGAACCAAAATATCTGTATCGAATATTCAGTATCGACTTCGATATTCTCGATATTCAAAATACCGAATCGGTATCGCGCATCCCTACTCGCTATCGTACTCCTTACTTAACTAAGTTGTTATAAATATATCAAATTTTTAAAAGAGAGGCACATTTATGTAAAATTGAGTTTTATGCAAAAAATAATCAATGAGTTGAAAAAGAAAAGCAAGATGAAAAATAGCCGTGAATACAGAATATAATAGAAGCCAGCGAGCGTTCCAACACAAGAAACGGGAAGGATCAAGCAAAATTAAAACTAAAATATTAATTAAAAAATTAAAATAACGAGTTATTCAGGAATATTTGAAAAAAATTGGCTCGATAAGAGCTAAGAAATTGAAGAAGACAATTTTTATTGTTATCAAAGTAGGACCAGCGAAGCTGGTTATTATTCGCATACATAAGAACGCGAGAAGACGAGACTACATGAGAGAAATCATTAAGAAATAAAACTGCTGGTGCAACTACCTCTGCAATATTCACGGTGTGCTCTGCTATTTAATTATCTCATCGATTTCAAACTTGTTTGTATTTCGTCTACCTTGACACCACCGCACTATGGGACATACGACAACTTTGGCTGGCCAAAAAACCCATATTTTAAAAGTTTTTAAAATAAGGTTCTTATAACCGCCATGCATCAGAATAACATAAACCTGTAATGTTAAGCAATAACAATTTTAACAGAACGCGCCGCTGTTAAGTTATCAGTCAGCTGTAATAAATAAATAGAGCTACAAAATGATCCCAGCTCACTAATAAAATTTGTTGAATGTTCAATCATTTTTCGAATGTAATGTAAAGCGCCCTTTCGCGCACTTTTGCGAAAATTTCATTTTGGAGTGGTTTGCCACGTAGAAGTCAATGACGACGATTAGCTTTTTCAATTACTTTAAAGCGGCAATAACTGGCACCTGTTCTGAAGACGAAAAGGGAAATTTTAGCTGATATTTTCGAATTGGAAAAGAAATTTCAAACAATAATGTACAATGCGTAACCACATATTTCCAAAAGTGGTAGAACGACCTCAAAGAAAAGAAGCTGCAGATCTAGCAGTATCCAAGGGTTTCAATGTAAACTTGTTAATCCAAGTAGAGAGCGCAGCTGCGTGAAAGCAGGGACAGGCTAACCTTGCATATGTACACAAAATTCTTGTGAATTCATGTGATGTCAAAGAGAATATTGTTCTTCCAGTAGGCTACTTTGGAGAGGAGGGTGGTGAATCATCCAAGGCAATGCAGTCGATTAAATAATTATACTGATGTGTTCCAGAGAGCAATAGATACATCATATCCCATTATTTCATCAATAAACCTAGACAGACGTATCCAAATATAAAAAAAGTGTGTCTTCCTTCTGAAGCTTTGAATTTATTTGTTTATATTTCTGGACTTAAAAAAAAAGGCGCTGCCACGCCTATTTCTACCGAAAATGTATTTATTTGGTTAATATAAAACCAATAAAAAAAAGTAAACCAAAAAATGTTTTTTATTTTAAAGTCTATTGATTAATTGCACTAAAAGTGGTCGTTTGCCCCATAGTGCACCGTCGTAATGAACAACGATGGGAATTACTTTAGCCAATCTATGATATTTTGATCTCAGAAGGCCTTCTCTTGGCGAACAAAACTATCCCTGTACAAGACGTACCATGTTTGACAGGAAAGTACTCAGTAAGATTTTCGGCATTTTACATTCAGTAGTTAAGTTACAATTACATAAAAAGTAAAAAAACACATTTTTTTTAATAAGCAATAAATGAAATTGAAATTTTTATAAACATTTGTTTTTATCTATATGTTTTTATAATAAAAGTCGTTGGGGACACTTTTTTGTTCTTTAAAGAGGTAGACCCTTTGTTTGGAATGAAAAAGTGTGTGTAAACTTCGGGGATCTCAGGTAATCATGCCATCATGTCTGTCTTTAATTAGTTTTCATTAGTTTTACGACTAATAATTACTCGCATATCGCCTATGATTAAAATACTAAAAATGTCTCAATTAATTGGCTATATACGCAGCCGTGGACCAATCAAACACTCATACTAAACATAGACGTACTTGTAATATACACATATGTACTAAATATAAGCTTGCATAACGATAAAAGCAATCTCGCTTTATAAGAGCTTAGACAATCTATTGTATCTAAATACAATATCTAACTATCATAGTGCTTAACGGCAGCAAATAATATAATGGCGCCTTAAAATAAAAAAAAAAATAATCAAGTCAAGTGCAATTTTCATAAAGTTGAGAGCAATTGGTTGTTGTTGCAAATCCAAGTCTTAACTTTTAATTGGGAGCTAACGTGTTTCAGATACATTTGTATCTCTAAATAGCCGACATTGCAATTAAACAGTTTTTGCCTTGAACCGCGTGTCGTTATAAACAAGAAATAAAAAAAGACAGCAAATTATGATGCGAGCGACATTTAGAACTTGACTTGTATAAGCTTTGATATAGTCAGCCATAACTACTAAATCTCGCCAGATAAATTACTTGACTTTAGAGCTCCGATTATGATGTTTCTAGCTTGACTTGTATATTTCAAATTATAAAGAGAGTATATTATATTTGTCGTAGCGTTTGCAATCCGCAGAACCCAGAGAGTGACAAATATATAACACTACTTGCGAAAATGATTAAAAAAAAAAAAATTAACAAAGAAAGTACAGTTAAACCTATATAGCTTAACTTAACATTAATCTCATTTCGGCTATTCAGCATGATAAGCCTTATTTATTTCATGCACTCATCATGATTAGACATATTATTTAAAAGTCACCGTGACTTGTCCATTTCTATATTTAGACCTATCCCAATCTAACATTGTATGATTGAAGGCTACTCAGTAAGTAGCTCCCGGCTGTAGCTAATATGAATGTATGTATGTATATCTTATCGATCCTACGCAAATTTTTACGAATTCCAACTTAGAGTAGGCTAAGTGTCTTGTACTTATAGTAAAAGGTGTTCCCACTTTTTGATGAGTGTTATCAACTCGTTATTTAGTTTCACTTTTTATTAAAACTGAAGTATCGACTTTTAAAATGTAGAGAACTTTAATACCATCATCCCATACACACATGTTCATTAATATATGACTATTCTACAAATGTCTAGTATTTCCGGTTAAATAACCAACACTAAAGACCTGCTATTATTTAATAAGGTAGTAGATAAATAATTACAAGAAATTAAGTACAAATAACAGGTGATGTCGATTTTGATGATTCTACCTTGTAAATGTTAAAGTAACGAGATAAGCGAATAATTTTTATACTAGTATAAAGTTGTATATAGATATTTTTTTTGTTTTACTTTTACTGTACTCTCTGAGTTTAAAGCAATTATTTAAATCATTCATGTGTATAGCATTTGAAAATAATTTAATTTCTTTAAATCTATTAAGTGCTACTATTTAAAAAAAAATGCGATACAGTCGAGGCGGGGCCCGTCAGTTTAATACCGTGAACCTTTTTTCTTTAAAAATTTTATTCCTGCATATTCCTTCTAAGAATTTTCCAAATGGATTCTTTTTTTTTGGTGCCGAACGATATCCATACCTAAGTTCCGAAAATTTTAACCAATTTAGCTGAAAATCGAAATTTTCGTTATTTAAAGTTTCAAGTTCATATGTTGAGGAGTGTAGGGGAAAACGCTGTAAATGGATTAGGGGGGCGGGGGGCAGCATCGAAAAAATTTGGATGTGGGTTTGTTTATTAGGGCCATATGAATAATCTTACCAAAATTGGTGATTATAGGTAATTGTTTACCATAATTACGTAAAGTCAAATATTGATGCAGTTTATGGGCACATTTTTGACTATAACTTCTGATGTATTTGTCCGATTTTGTTCATTTTTGACACACAGATGCATGTAACCACGGCGCATAGCTCTGTTAAGTTTCAAATAAAAATATTAAACGGAGTAGCTAAAAAGGTCGAATCTCTAGTAGGGGGCACGGAGTAAGATATCGATAGGATTTAACAAACTTCATCTGCTCAGCAAATATGCGCAATAGCTGGTATAGTTTCATGTCTCTAAGTCTTATAGTCTCCGAAATTTAGGGGTTCATACATAATCGTTACCCGAGGTTATGATACGCATTTTGGTATAAAGGACTTGGGGTTACATGCATCTGTGGGTCAAAAATGAAGAAAAGAGGAAAAATGCAACAAATGTTATAGTCAAAAATGTAAAAATTTCACCTCCCCTTGCCAATGACCTCCATCAATCTTTGACTACACGTAATTATGGTAACAAGTGACCTAGAATTACAATTTTTGGTGAGCTGATTCATGTGGCTCTAATCCACATCCAAATTGTATCGATGCGGACCCCCCGCAATTGATTAGCCGTGTTTTCTCCTACACCCCTCAACATATCATCTTGAAACTTACCCCATATACTTAAAATAGTTTTTTAACGTAACTTTCAATTTTCACCAAAATCGGTACAAATTTACGGAACTTATAGGTAAAAATATTGTTTAGCACCAAAAAAAAAATTGTTCCAATTGGAAAGTTCTTAGAAGAAATACGCAGGAACAACATTTTTTTCGAGAAAAAAAAAACAGGGTACATTTTTAATAATAAGGTATATAAGTTTCGAGAGGATGACTTTAATAGTTTAGGTTTAAATTTTGGAATTATCCTTCGGCAGAACGGAGCCAATCTTCATACATTGACAAACTTCATATGCAAAATGGTAAAAACAAGGCAAACTGTTACGTCTAGCTCTTACGGCCTCCGAGATTTGGGCTTTTCACGTTGATTTATTGTATATCAATTCCTTCTCAAATATTAAACATTCTTTGAGCTATTGCCTGAATATAGCCCAACAAATAAGTGAAAGATATGAATTAGAGATTTAATTTTTTAGAAGTACATAGAACATGGGGCAAAAAACTTTTAAACTTATGATTGCCGAAAAGAACTTGGGCTTAAGGGAGCTATGGAAACAATGCAGAAATTTAACCAAATAATACGAAAGCAATGCGATCAACTACTACAATGTAATGGATGATTTTTTTACACTGCATTTTTATGTATTTCTACTTATGTATTCACGTACAGAATTAATAAATCAAAATCTACGGCAATATCTCAGAGAGTTGAGTCTTAAGTAAACAGATTCGTGCTGCCGTTGTCGCTTCTTTTCAACGTGAAGATTTTAATCTCTTCAAATTGTTTTGGTATAGTAACTAAATACTCTCGGCTCTGTAGTTACCAACTATTAGACTATTACTTTTTAACATCAAATGGTGAAAACAACTCTTCCAGTTACAGTTGGGAGGCCTACTCGTGTATCCATAGGCATAGCGTGCCAGACCATAAGTTTTTTATACGAAAAAGACTAATTGTAACATCGCGTAGCGATTTAGCTATGTTCGTCTGTTCGAACACCTAGATCTTCAATCAAATGATCCACCGTGTCTACTGGTTCCACTTAATAAGTGGGAGTGACACTGAAGAGCTGCGAAAAGTGGTTCCTCAGCACACAATCCGGCCGCGACAAACGTGGTGGCAGGCTCGTAATTGATTCAGAAAACCAGAGCCAAACTTGACCATCTAGTACAAAGCAACAAATTGTCCCTCAGACGCAGCAACATATCCGGAAATGAAGTAGCTGATAAACTGGCGTAAAAGGACCTGAACCCTTCTGTGGCATTGGCAGACACACCACCAAACAGCTGCTAAACGAAGAGCAACGATCCAAACGAAAAACAAGCTAAGCAAATCCTCGTTAAGATCTAAGAAAGTATCCCAATTGAGATATCCCTTACTACTGACTGTACAACGCACGCTTGTGAAAAACCTGAGTAATAGTGGCATCGGAAATTTCAGTTCGGGCAAAGAATATCGATGCACGATGTCACCCGACTAGAATTAGGCTAAATATATAAGTTTGTCTCGGATATTGGGCTAGTTGATCAGATCTATTGCTAGAAGGGAGCACAATATATCCTAACAGTCGCAGCTTTGCTAACAATATTTTTAATAACGTTTGCAGAGTTATCATCACGTGTTTTTATACCCTGTACTAGCACTGGAAGTAACATCGATGTTATATCGATGCATCGATGTTTTTTATTTTTTTCCGATCGTCGATATTTTTATTTCGATTTTCGATTATCGACCAAATCCTATTACGGACAAAATATGGCAATCAACGGCATCCACGTCGCAGACACTTTTCGATTTTTTAGAAAAAAACAAATCTCAAAAGATCCGAAATATGTAGTAGGGTTGAGTCAATTTTGACACTTCGCCAATATATTAATGTCGAATACTTAGATTCAAGCATGTGCCCGTTGAATTACTGGAAGGTAATACCTTTTAAAGTTTAGCAAGGCTGGCAACTGGCAATCTAGTGAGCGACAAGCGGAGTTCGCTTAAATCAATAAACGTTGACATGATATTATGTTACAACCATAATGAATGGATCTCAAATTAGTTTAAAGATTATGAGACTGCAATTCTGGCTGGAACAGAACATTTTTTTTGTTATAACTCACAGCTTCAGAAAAAAAGTGGTGTAAACTTTACATGTGACAGAGGCACCCCTTATGAACTTTGGGCAGCTGAATCCGAAGTCCAAAAAACCCCGATCCAAGGGTTCTTAACTAATATCCAAATTACCTCGATTTATGGAATTTTTTGGTGGTTATCCATAACCCATGTGTGAAGGAGTTTTCTGGACTTCCGAATCGGTTGCTCAAAATCCATAAGGGATGCCTCAGTCACCAGTTAAGTTTACTCCACTTTTTTTTGTGGCCTGTATTATCTTTTGCTTTCGTTGTATAACCTTTTGGATTGTTATTTATTATTTCTTTACTTACTTTTCTATTAAATGTAATTAATTTTGAAATGTATATTATGAAAATATAGTTATCTCTTGGTTTGTTTGTTAATTCCATTTTACTTTTTGAAAATACTTGTATAAACAAACCAACAGATGGCCCACTCTGAATTAATTTAAGCATTCCAAAAATGGCTGCCACATGTACTTCGATGTATCGAAGTTAAAAAAATATCGAAAACATCGATGTTGGCCAATAATGTTACCCTGTACCGTATGGTACAAAGGATATATTAAGTTTGTGCAAGCCGAAATTGTATGTAACATATAGAAGGAGTCGTCGGAGACCCAAAGTTACCTAAAGTATGATCAGGGTGACTAGGAAGTCGATATACCCATGTCTGTCTTTCCGTCTGTCTGTCTGTTTTAGATGGATAATTCGTTTGTTTATAAAGATATCGTAACCAAATTTGGCACTGGGAAGTTTTTTAGAGTTCCCTACCAATGTACCAAATTTTATCAAAATCGGTTGACTATGTCACATAGCTCCCGTAGGACCGATCGATAAAAAAAAAATTTTTAGGGCATAACTCGGTTGTTTATATAGATATCGAAACCAAATTTGTCAAAGAAATATCTTTTGGAGTTCGTAAGAAATATATCGGATTTGATTGCAATGTGGTGGTATACAGGGTATCCCAAAGTCGTCCGCGCCCGACTTTAACGTACGCCATTTTTTTTTTTTTTATCTCAAGAATCGATTCTGAGTTGCAAAGGGCCGTCTAGATTTTCACAATATATAAATATATGCTTGACCTCAATCGGAAACTGGAAAAACAAAACAAAATTTTATATTTTCCCTAGCCATCGGGAAATTCCCACAGGACCAAACTTGCCTAGCAATTAGAATCTACCTGACTTTGAGAAAAAATCCCTAAAAAGTTAAATTGTCTATAAGACGAACTTAAACCGATTTTTACAGGAAAATGAATGATCGAACCCAAATTATTAATAGTAAGTGTGTGGTTGCACTGGTTAGATTTTGCGCCACTCATATCTGGAAGAAATCATATTTACGGAAAAATAATCAAGAACATATTTTGACAAGGCATTGGCTAATTCTTGGAATCTTTCTTGCAATGCCCACTCGTATCAAAACCTTTTTTTTTAGTTTGTGTGAAGCTTTTGCAGATTTTGAAAAGACATAAAATATGGCGTCGGGATATTTTGGCTTTGTCTTGCATTAATTTGATCTGAAGACTATTATGGTTCGCGCTCATCTCCCGCCTCTTAATAACGTACCTACCTGTTTATCATAGTGTAGCCAAATCAACAACGCAAATACAACTGCCTAGTACTTTCTATTTTTATGTTTATTTGGACGAAATCTTATCACTAAAGCAAAACATTGTATGGGTATGTGCATAAAAATACTTTTGATAAGCACTGCAATAAAGTTAACTTTATTGCCTCATGCTAAAAGTCTGTAGCCTCCGGGGAGTTACACGTGAATTTTCTTATTATGATTGTACTTATTATGCATGGTATATGCAGTTTTTTCTACAACATGTAGTACATACTACATGTTTATTAAATTATAATTTGAATTATTACTTAAAAAACAAAAGGTATTTTTGAAGCTAGTAAACAAAGTACTAAAACAAATGGAGTTTGGCTTAAAGTAAAAGTGGCCTTGAAAAACAATCATATCATTGCAGCTAAGATGTGAACTCTTATCAATAAACATATTTATATGCATTAGAAATGTATCGCCTGATTTTGATTTTTATTTAAGTAACTTTTTTTTGATGACACAAACACGAGCCATAAATATGTCTTATCGGAAATTAGCAAAGCGAGCAAAAATACATTATGAAATAATAAGAGAATACCTACAGTATGAAATATTTTTTAAATTCATTGTATATACTAATGACCTCCACTTGGGGGACAACTCACCGATGATATGCAAAAGATTCTCCTCCAATGTAAATGCATCGTCATAACTTGAATTTGTTAGACTCTCAGTTTTCATAGCCAATAAACTTGGCAACATTGAGGCATACATTTAAGTAAGATTTTTACACGTTTCCTCTTCTCAAAAAATAGCCTACCAACAATTTTGGTAATGTTTTAAATAACAAATATTTGTATTACTTTTTCACTTGAATTTTGTAAATTTATTTTTTACAAATTTATTTTTTTTATTACGGAACACATTCTAAGGTAAATCAACCAAAAAAGCGAAGTTTAGGTCACACTTAAACATGCACTTAAGTTAGATATTAACACTAATTAATATTGGCAATAACAAAAAATTAGCTGCAACTGCATATTAGAATTGCTTCTTTGAAATAGAAAAGTTTAGAAAACACTCCTGTGAACAATTCTCTAAACGAAAGCTTAACAGCACATATGCAAATTTTCCAAGTATCTGTATCTGTTAGAGTAGCAACCGGCACTTTTGTCGTGGGGGTCCCGGTGTATCTGTGTGTATTATAACCGTCCAGTGCAAAACACTGACTAAACCTCAAATAATGTTCTCAACACGTACTAACTGTCTTAATAATATTTGTTGTAGATATAGAAGTCGACATCGGCGCAGAAGACGTCGACGCCGATGCCGACGTCTCAACCTCATCGCTGCCGCCGATCATCGTTCCTCGTATAAACGAGTGTCTAAGTATGTAGACATCGTCAGCTCCCGCGTCGCAACAGCGTCGTTGGACGAGCACTACAGCTATAACCATATAAACTTTTATAAATAATATTATTATTATTATTATTTTTATTATTATTTCTATGTGTGCACTTGCATACACCGATGCGTCCGATCCATTCCGATCCGATCGTCTTGGCAAATTTGTTAACAATTTACGCTGATTACGACTCGGTTAGAGCATGCGCAAAGAGCTTGGAACCCACCTATCGACCAATCGACAGATCGATCGGCAAACAGACCGAACCACATTGACTTGTTGTTATCAAGTTAGGTTAATCATTGTTTGCCATATATTCCTATATAATTCTAATTGTTTAATGATATACGTACATGCTCACTTTGTATACATATTACAGTATACAAAATATTAAGCAAGCATTTGTTTTTTTCAAAGACGCAGATTTATGCAACAATTTGTAAACTGTTTACTGAGAATTGGGAAGTTTTTTTAGTTTAAAACTCCTTCAAAATGTTGTTTGTAAAAACTTATTGCACCCAAACTACACGTATAACTTTTCGAACAATATGAATTGGAATTCTGTTTCTTACGATAGCTTGCTTACCGTATACCAAAATTGTGGTCTTTAAACTCGGTAAAGTGGTACAATCACAACAAACAAATAAATAAATAAACCATTTTCGATCATATTCGGCGTAGTGCTTAGGGCCGCCAAAAAACTTTTGATTGCCAAATTTGTTTACGATGTCTTCATAAAAAAACGATTTATCCCTCTAAAATTTTTGTATTTCTTCGAGGTGATCTGTAAAAACTCTTGGTAGTTTCGGGAGTATATAACCCCGATATCGAAAAATAAAATAAACTTGTGTCCTCTAAGATTAGCTGCTCTAGCTCTTATCGTCTCTAAGATACGGACATGTCTATATCGACTTTTCTAGGGAACAACGAAAAAAAGTGCTATAAAAGGAAACAGTAGCTAAGCTGACAAGAAAGCTGACACTGCGAAATCCATGTCAGAATATGACTTGATCAACTAACTCCTCGGCTCCTATAATTTAAAAAGGTTCAAGGGAATCTCACCAATGATGCAGAATTCTCTTGGCATACTATCGAAGTGCTTACGGCTTATGACAGATTTAAGAGGCACCTGATCAAGTTGTTACCTTATACCTACTAAACATTGTAAATATAAATAAAATTAACTAGAACTTTAGAAAATATTGTGGAGCAAATAGCATCTCTATAGATATCCCTATTCGCTCAGCAAGTAAACTAAATGACTGCGTTCTAAAGCGTATTAAATATGTCGTTAAAAATACTAAATCCCAAAACTTACTGAAAGTTAACTTTAACTCACATAGACTTATGTACATAAACAAGTACATATATGCATATTATATATACATATATGTACAGTCTCAACGCATTTTTATTTATATTTGTTGATCTACTCACTTTCAGCTTGGCAAACATACATATATCGTATACAAACGACAACAATTCTTATCAAACTGGAGCTACTCTTCACTGCGTCGCGTCTTATTTTCAGTCTTGCACATATATACTCTAGTATATAGTATTGTATATACATATATAAATAGTATTAGGTCGTCCATGTTCTTGTTGCTACTATGGGTGTTGATACTGAGGAGACAATACAGGGGCGGCCGCTGAGTAAGCTGTCAAAGACGATCCGTTATCAGTCGCAGCAAAGCATAATATATAGTAATAGTAAAGACAAATAAAAAGCAAATTGCTAGACTTACGGAGTGAAAGATTAAGATACTTTTGCCGACTGCCCAACGCAGACTGGTTGAGCCGGAAAGCCTTTGTGCGCAAAAGCAATTGGGAATGGTCTTGGCAACAACTATGTAACACTGTTCGATACTGTATGCATTTAATTATGAGAGACACAACAGCAACTTATTTACGCCTACATTTTTAAAATTAAAATATTTAAAAAAAGGATTGGATGTTTCCAGAAATGTTCAAGTTCGTGCCCGCCTAGGAGGAACCTCAAAAAACCACCTAATTGTATATCTACATTTGGTTCGCTTATGACATGTGCTTTACAAGTAGAGTATATTATAGTCGGACTGACCCAACAGTAGCCGAACTACTTTTTTTTTCTTTAATTCGGACTGCGCTATGCTCGACGTGTTGATTGATACTTGTGATTCAATTGACAATAATTTTTATACTCGATGTGTAAGTGTATGTGTGCTGGGTGACTGTCATTCTAAGCTCATGCCCATGTCCATGTTCATGCACAATCGCAGCTACCGCCGTTGATTGTACTTTAACCGGAGCCCCATGCGCCGGAATTTTCGTGACGAAACAGAACATGACAATTTTTTTTTGTTTCTGTAATACATTCTTATTTGGCGTCATAGATTGTTAGATCTGCATGGTGCATGTATGTACGAAGAATCTGGCATTACCTATTGCATAAAATCAAAAGTTTCATTTTATTTTTTAAGTAATACAATTGATAACAACCTCTAAAGAAATTTTTGTATTAAAAGCGCAGAAAAATTATAATATTTACACAATCTTGTCAACAGAATGTAGTGAATACCCAAAAAGAAAATACATCTTTGCAATGAACAACTGATGATGATTGCGTACGATTGACGTCATGCAAACCTCTTAAAGCTATCCGAAGCGAAGGATATTTTAAGAGGTGTGCGTGACATAGACCTATTTATCTTATCGTTTTTTAAGTCACATTTACATCTTTTTGGAAAATATTTTGTATGTAGCTATTATCGATAGCGTAGTAGTAGCGTACTCGCTTTTTGTAACCCGATGATCGGTGGTTCGATTCCCCGTAGAGGCACTGGTACCAAGAAAATCTCTATTAATTCAAGTCACCGCCGTTCGGATTCGGCTATAAACTGTAGGTCCCTGTTCTCTTCGAACAGCTATAAATAGAGATCCCCATGCTCCCCCTAGGGGCGACTGACTGAATAGTCAAGTAAGGGAATTATTACATTATCTTCGAAAGATTTTCGTTTTCAAATGGATTACGGACATGGAAACGGTTCATCATTAACAAATTTTTCATTTTGTCCTCAGAACTAGCTTCAGAAAATTTTGGTTTCTACTTTGATTATCCTGCTTATTTATTTATTTGTGGCTAAATATATACAGCTAAACCTGTAATACACTACAAATAAAGATTAATACCTTATATAATACAATTTAAAGAAAACAATAAGAGGTTTAAAACATTTTACTCCCGACAAAGACCATAAAAAAGAACAAAAGCTTCATAGCTTCGTATGCAAATTTTGAAACGGTTGGGATCGAAATACCGGGAAGGATGATACGGGATGTTTGACCTAATCCTTTTCAAAAGGAATGAAAAGTCAAAAACAGCAGCAATAAGCTTCTCTATGAACGAGTTTCCGAATGAGGCCCACCTTGACCTTAGATATGGTACTAGATTTGCAAAAGACGACTCTAAGAGCGAAAAGTAGAAATTGCTTTTGAACCGATTTAATTTGTTCAACAAACGTTCGGATCCAAAACCTCTAAAGGCCCATACGCAGCATGCAAAAATTTCGCACGGAATGACAAAACTTCATATAAAAAATAGTGGGATTTTATATGAAAAAAGTCGCACTATTTTTTTTATATGAAATTATAACAGTGGAATGGTTTTAACCTAAAGCCAAGAGAAGCCCAATAAAAGTAAATTTAGAGTCTAGAGGAAACACAAGATCTTTGAATAATATTACACTACTAAGAGGGTTGCTATTTTACCCAATTTGTATAATCAGGTACTGCGGAGATATGTTTAACATCGTCGGCATACAAACATCAGAACGGCAAATCGATTATAAATAAGTCAGACCAGAGTGGTACGAGGTGACTACCCTGTAGGACGCTTGAGGTTATCAGTAGAATATCTATTAATACTAAAAGCCGAGAACTAAAAGATTTGTATTTATTGATTTCCCTTAAAGAGGCCCATGTTAATAAAATGCGAAACGAACGATTTGAATACGTAAACGTAGATTTCAGTGTGCAGAGGAAATTTTTTTGGATGAAAATTTCGTACAAGTACACTGTGCACAGAAATATAGTTAATTTGGCAACTAAAAGACCAAGTGATTTTTTTGGGTAATTAAAATTGTCATATAAACTCATATGAACTTTTTTTCAGTGTACACGCACAAGCAGATCGCTGGCGACGCGCCGAATTTACAAAAAAAAAATACACACAGTGTGGGCCCCATCGCTCGACTCGCAGCAACTTACAAAAAAAAAATACCCACAGTGTGCGAGTTTTATGGCCCTACTCGAGAATTGCTTCTGGAACCGAAACAGGACTTTTTTTGTTGATGTTGTTCTAGGGCTCTTTCCGTTATTTTTCGTGCCCACCGCTGGTAATGATAAATCGATATGGATAGAAACCAAAAACTTTACCAAAGGTAAGTGGTATATAATGTTAAGCTGGAAGACACGCCTAGATATCAGAGATGGTAGGAGTTAGAGTATCGTATTATATGCATTATTATACCACAAGAGACAAGTTCATTTTATTTTTTTGGTATCGGCATTATGTTATATAGCTGCCATGGGGTGTTTCGGATCACCTCGAAAAAAA
Source organism: Chymomyza fuscimana (assembly GCA_949987675.1). Classification (NCBI taxonomy): domain Eukaryota; kingdom Metazoa; phylum Arthropoda; class Insecta; order Diptera; family Drosophilidae; genus Chymomyza; species Chymomyza fuscimana. The sequence continues at coordinate 61,998,305 of OX465088.1, forward strand.
ACCAAAAGTTTAAGATGGAAAATTCGTTTGTTTATGAAGATATCGATACCAAATTTGGGAACCAAAACTTTTTAGTACTTATGCAACATACCGAATTAGATTGCAATGTGATGGTACAGGGTATCTCAAAGTCGTCCACGAATGACTGTAATGTACGCCATCCTACCTATAATATATTAAAAATATGGGATTAATTATGACTAAGACGTATGTGATGTGTCCTTTTCAAAGCTTTAATTTTTGAGAAATTTTTGATGTGTTGCCTTGCGATGGAAGCGTACTACATATTTATATATGGCTAGAGCTACGGAATTTTGTCGATCTCTCGTAGGACAATTTCGCCGATCGTTAATTTTTTTCTTTAACAATTGCCTATTCCTCTAGTCCCCATTGAACCCTTGAAAAGATCATCAAGATGCTATCAAAAAATACAAAACTGCGTCAAAATAATAAATAATAATTAAAGGTAAGCCACTGTCGGTCCCGCCTAATGTATATTATTTTAAACTGACCCCTAAAGTGTCGTTGCTTAAGAATCCAAAGGAATTGATATTTTAAGACTTAAAAATGGAAATATAAGAAATATGAAATTAAAAGAAATCTTGACTTGATTTTCTGATCTGCATGAATTTTACTTTTGTCGTCAACCCACTGAATGACTGACGGAATGCCATATGGGGTTCTGATTGCATTAATTGCAATTACAAAATACGCGATTGTTGTGTGTACATACATCCATTACATATGTATGAATGTACTCATATCTGAACAAAATGACGCATATGTTTTGGTTTGAAACTGAACACAACCGTGAACCAACTCCGAATGAATCACTCGGAAAAAGACAAAGGCACTATAGGGTCGGCTCGACTAGCGTACTACACTCTCTACTGTTGTACAGTTGTCGTCTGAATGCTACTTATCTGAGATACACTTGTACATATGTACATGCATATGTGCTTGGAAGCATTTCCTACGTTCAAACAACACACACACACAATCACACACAACAGATATACAAGTGTGGGTAGATCTGGGCGTGGTGTGTGGAAAAGTATGACAAACATATTGCCAAAGATACTCGGTGCAGTAAGAAAATGCTAAATGAAATGCATGTCATGTTTGAGTTGCCTGTCGCTGTTCCCGGGAGGAGGAGACAGATACGTCATATGTTGTGGGTCTCGCTTGCAATTTCCAAGGAATTATGAAAATAAGCCAGGCCAAAGCGTGCATAGAGACACTTTTTTTTTTTTAAAGTGAAAATTGTGCGAAAATTATTATTTTATTTGCATACTTTTTTATATAGTACTTACTCAAACAAAGTTTATTTTTGCACATGGTGCACATACGATACATACTCGTACTCGCACATTCGTATATTTATATCTAGTATATAGAGAAGCCCATGTGATTTGCATGTGTTGTTTGTCATCAGGCTCATGATCATGATCACGATCATTATTGCCATTGTCATTGTGATGACGATTATGATATGCATAATAATAATAATGATGAATGCAATTTACTATTTACACTTCATTTAGCAGCGACAACTTTAAGTGAAATGTGTCCACAGCCGTTGAGTGTTTTTTTTTTTTTTTGAATCTGTGAGATACTTTTTGTTGTGCTCAACTATTGTAGAAGCCTGAGGATAAACAACAAAATGCTTAAAGCAAGCTAATGTAATTGAGTACGCTGACCAAATACTGCCTAATTGAAAGATTGGCTTAAGGAACGAAAAGATTTAGTTAGACAACAACATTTTCATTTAATTTTTTCGTTTTTATATTTTAGTTTATAATTAATTTTAATTAAAAACAGTTGAGCTTACGAAATATTTTTTGTAAAATTGTCAACGCTTCCTTGTTTATTAGTCTTACAATTATAAGTAAAACAAAGCACAATTTTGATGCAATTTGTAGTGAATTTTATTTTTCATTTGGCAAATACGCAGATTTTGGTGACATTTTGTCTCTATGATCTTAAAGTTTTGTGTATTCATACGGACAGGCCGACGAGGCTATGATAATCGCTATAGTATCAAGAATATCGTAAATTATTATGCCGTTGACCCAATAGGTTTATAATATAAAAAGAAAATTCTGGTTTATTATGAAACCTAAATTAGATTTTTTATTATTTTTATCCTCATTAAATTTTTTATTAATTAGGGCCTTTTGCGTTAACAATTTTTATAATCATTTAAAATAAAGCAGTATTGAAAAGTCAAGGAACAACACTTTGATGACAACATCAGACTTATCTTTATTTAAGCATTCAATGAAATATCATGCATTATAAAACCCTATCAAGACCTCTAATGAATTATCACATGTTTGTTTAGCTTTTGAAATATGTTTAACGGAAGCCTAGAAATAAAATATTATTTTTATCATATTTCTTATAGGCAAATTTGTCTAGTTATCTAGATAGAGCAGATAGACCAAATTTTTAATTATAATTCCCAAATCCTCAATGAAACTAAGAACTGCGATTTTCCCATATTTAAATAACACAAAAACACAAATCAATTGAGGCGAACTGGCGATAACCCCCATATCATATCAGTGCCACAAGCTGTCTGTCTAGTAGTTTTTCACTCAATTGCCGTCTATTTTTGTATATACCTATATATTGTACGAGTATACACATATGTACATACATTTCTGTAGGTCGACCCGTTCAACAAATCGGTCATCATTTCCAGTGGATTGAGCTAGTTGCTATAGCATTTCGCATAGTTATCCGATGACAATTATCGCCAAAGTATACGAATATCTATATCGTCGCATTTCAATTCTTCCTGGGGCCCTCCGACTACTAGCTAGCTGCTAAATCAAATTAAGTAAGTACGAGTCGCCCCAGTCTCTGGTGTAAATTGCTTTCCTCATGTCATAAGCTAAGGTGACATGAAAAAGCCAGCGCCCCTGGCTGGCTGGTCGTCAACATTTATCTATAAATATTCAACAATTAAAAATCAGCTAGTTCGAGTCTCGGGCCCGGCTTTGCTTGAGACTTAAGTGGCAGCGGTTGTTTGTATTGCCCAGTTTTTTAACCGCTTATATTTGCTATTGCGCATGTTTAACCCTTTCGGGTTAAGTTAAACATTACGCTTACGTTTTAAGTATTTCATTTTATATTTTTTCGCTTTTTATGTGTTTGCGTTTTTTTCATTATTCTCTTGTTTTTCTTAGCTATAGCTACAGCTACAGTTCTTGACCGACTTGCGTGTTCCTTAAAATTTCCTAACCTCTACCAGTGCATATTTATTTCGCTATAATATTGGTAACACTATGAATAAGTTCCACCTCTACATTTGGGAAGCCCAGAATTTTTTCCAAAATAATGTAGAACTCCGTTCTTTTTCAAAAGTCCCAACTGCAAATGTCGTACAAATCTGTAATATCCCTCATGCATCAATATTGTCACTCTGTTTAGAGTATTTTGTCTATTGTCTATCCTATATAACTATTTTGTATTATAGAATTCAACTTAGAAAGATTAAATATTTTGCTTAATTATTTTTATCCTTAATTAAACATTTTTCCGTTCCCAAAGAATTAATATTGTTGCATAGTGTAAAAAACAACTTAATAATTGGCTTACCTAATCAATATACAAATTGTAAACATTTATAACGATTGCACGGTTATCAACATGGCCTATGAAGGAAGGAAAATAATTCCCATATACATACATAATGTTCTCCCGACATTAAAAATTGCTTACTCGAATATTTCGATTGATAAATGTCAAGTAACCGACACGTGGCACGTGCAAGAAATTTCTTAATCAAATTTTAAGATTAAAATTATAAGCAGCCAGATTCAGGGCGTCGATGTTTATATGCCCTAGACAGGGAGATCGCTCGTTTCGTCAACTTGATCTTTTTGATTTGTATAGGGTCTTGAGGTAACAATATTCAAACTTGAACATCTTTTAAAAATGCTACGGCAGACGAACTATAATACATGCTCCAACACCTTACAATAAACAGCTGTGTAATATAAAGTTTTCTTATTCCTGAATTCTAAACCAAAAGGCCAAACTTTTAATCCGCATTTATGGATTAATTGAATTATTCTGCCTTTTTGGCCCCCGGAACTTTAAATTCAATTTGTTTTCTGCACTTACCATGCTCATGCAATTCCTGCTCCATTTCCTCAACTTTATTTATTTTCATTAGCTGCTGTCCATCGGGTATAGTCAAATCTTGGGGATGCTTCATTATAGCACACTATACTTTATCGCATTCTTCAAGTTTGTAACTGTAAGTTAAGAATATTGGTTACCATTTTATAAATATAAAGACTGAAACATTTTATTGTTTTTACGATTAGAACTGTAAGCTGATTAGCTTAGTTATCATCTATAAATCTATACCATAATACTCAGCTCTTGTAACATGGCAGAAGAAACACCCATTACGCAAGGCCCCCTAGAGTTGTATTGTGTTATTATATTATTGCTGATATGTGGACACACATGCAATGCATGCCACATATGTTCGAGTATATTGCGCTGTATATAACCTTAAAAACCCTCATTAAAATACACAAACAGAGTAAGTATATGGCCATAAACCAAAACATTAATATGCTACACTTGATAACGTGGTATCTTCAAAGCTAAACAAAGAGAAATTTAGTTTATGGCCTAGCTATATAAACGATAACACATCCACACAAAAAAGTCTCAGGATCTGGGGTTTGCTGCGTTTGCTGCAAACAAAATCAACATCAGAATGGAACTAGCGCGTCTAGAATTTATCCGAACATCCCAAAAACATTAAAAAAATTAAGATTTTCAGGATTAAATTATGTTATACTGCAAATTGCACACGGATACTTTATTTTTTAACCATTATTATGGCTTTTTCTATATGCTTCTTATTTGAGTATGTTATTGGTTAAACCCAGTAATAATATCTCTGAAAAGCAAAAACCAGCATTACTGGCTTATCATCTTGGCTTATCTTAATTGGCTCTAAGACTGCTTCCACTCTGAACGGCCTGCTAGGACATACCACATTACCCCATGGGTAAGAGCATATTAAGTTAGTTAGTACAAAGGTTTTATTTACATATAAATGAGACTAAAGGGCTTCTCCCACTCATGTACGGCTTTCGAGAAATCTCGAAATCTTATTAATGTTCCCTGACATTTGTCCGACCCCAAGATAAACCTGTACCAACAAAGTTCACCGCTCGAATTCGCTTCTGATAATTGCCGAATTCCGATGTTGAAAGCTTTTTTAGTAGACCACGTGTAGACAATTCCTTGCGGTAAGTATCCCAAAAAAAATGCATTTTGACAAGAGCTTCTTCACAAATAGGTAAAAAAAGAGTTTTAAAGGATCTCCTAGGCAAAGGGGTTTTAACTTCCAAAGTTGCCACCAGATTTCAAAATTTGTATCGACGGATGGGTAATAAAAAGGGAAAAGTATATGGCGAGCTTAAACTTGTTATATAGAAAGGTTTCGGAGTCAATATTAAAATACTGTCGGCCGACTAGGGGTTGGTATCTCCTACAAAGACGTGGACATATCGACTCGGCTGTTTATCTTGATCAAGTTCGACACAAAACTTCAAAACCCCTCCTGGTAAAATCCTGGATCCGTCAATAATTTGCACCTTTGATACAGGGTCTCATAAAACGAAAAAAAAATCCAGTCACATTTTATAAGAAGATACATCTTAAATCGGTAGAGAATGTGTCCGAAAACTACAAAATTTAATCCTTTTTTCTCGAAAAAAAAGGTACATTTCTTCTATGCTTATAAATTCGTCAATTTTAACCGATTTTGATGAAAATCGAAAGTTACGTCAAAGAAGTTATTTATGGGGTAAGTTTCAAGTTCATATGTTGAGGCGTGTGGGAGAAAACACGGTAAATCGATTGGGGGAGTGGGGGTCGCATCGATAAAATTTGGATATGGATTTATTCATTAGGGCCACAGGAATAATCTTACCAAAATTGTAGATTCTAGGTAATTTTTTACCATAACTACGTAGAGTTCAATATTGATGCAGTTTTTTTAGGCAAAGGGGGGTAAAATTGGTACATTTTTATACCCTGTACCTATAGGTACAAAGGGTATACTAGATTTGTGCAATGTATGTAACGGACAGAAGGAGGCGTGGCAGACCCCAAGTCCTTTATACCAAAATGCTTATCATAACCTCGGGTATCGATTGAACCATGTCCGTCTGTCCGTCCGTCCGTCCGTATGAACACCTAGATTTCGGAGACTATAAGAGCTAGAGATACGAAACCTTACCAACTAGTGCGCATATTTCCTGAGAAGATGAAGTTTGTTGAATCATGTCGATATCTTCCCCCGTTCCCCCGCAGTAGAGTTTCGCGGTTTTTAGCCACACTGTTTAATATTTTCACCTGAAATTTAACAGAGCGATGCGTTGTGGTTACATGAATCTGTGTGTAAAAAATGAACAAAATCGGACAAATACAAATGACAAATCCACATCCAAATTTTATAGCTGCGGTCCACCCACCCCCCGCAATCGATTTACCGTGTTTTCTCCCACACCCCTCAACATACCAACTTGAAACTTACCTCATATACTTTAAATAAATTCTTTGACGTAACATTCGAGTTTCATCAAAATCGATAAAAATTTAGGGAACTTATACGTATAAACATCGAATTATACCAAAAAAAAAAAATTCCAATTGGAAAGTTAGAAGGAATATGCAGGAAAAATTTTTTCGAGACAAAAGGTACAGGGTATTCCACTGTCGGGCACCGCCTCGACTGTACCACATTTTTGACTATAACTTTTGTTGTATTTGTCCGATTTTGATAATTTTTCACACATGCGTTGGAACCACGACGCATCACTCTATTAATTGATGAAAATATTAACGGTGTAGCTAAAAATCACGGAAGTGTAGTCAGGGGAACGGGTGAAGATATTGACATAATTCAACAAACTTCATCTTCTGAGGATATAAAAGCTGGTAAAGTTTCGTATCTCTAGCTCTTATAGTCTCCGAAATCTAAGTGTTCATACAGGCGGATGGACGGTCCGACGGACTTGGCTCAATCGACACCCAAGGTTATGATAAGCATTTTGGTACAAAGGACTTGGGGTCTGCCACGCCTCCTTCTATCTGTTACATACATTGCACCAATCTAGTATACCCTACCTATAGGTACAGGGAATAAACAGTTTAGAACTTCTTTAGTTTTAAATGGTGTGAATAACAACCCTTCGATTAACCAGTAGTTTGTGACCGATCTTGCAAACGTATATTAATAAATTTGCGCAAATGTGTGTAACTGGATCCACCAACCATATAATTTACGTATATATAGAGAAAACGAATTTATTTTGTCTTCGTGCTGATCTATGTAAAGTGTTGTGCACCTGTTCTTATCTTCTTACTAGGACATTCAATCTTAGCCTACGTCTACGAAGTGTTTCACGTTCCAGCTCTGCAAACCCAAAACTCTAAGTTTACTCTGAGCTGTGTACTATGCATAGTGTTCCTTGCTTGCTATTCTCACCTAACATATTCAACCTGTGTGTTCCGCGATCTACGTTGTATCACGCTTCTGCTCTGCAGTCCTTAACTCTAAATTTTCCCTGAGCTTTCTTCTTTGCATAGAATTCCTTACTTCAACCTGTCTGCACTGCGATCTACGCAATATATCGCGCTCCTGCTCTGCAGTCCTAAACTATGAGTTTCCTCTGATCTGTCTTCTAAGCATGCAATCTACAATCGTAAACTCTATGTCTTCTCTGTGCTGCGTTCTGCATCCCGCCACGAAGCTATGAATGCAATGGTTCGGGTGGCGGAGTCAATAATGACAATTTCACTTTCTCGTTCTTCTTCAGTGGATAGATTCGCAATGTTCCGAATCCTAATTGATTACGGCTTTGTTGAGAAAGATTCGATCTTCTTCGTCGATAAGATTTAATAATAACACTCACACTAAACAGACAAATCGACGGTTAACCATTATATTCTATATTTACACATTCTGTTTTGACGGTGTTGTCATTTGTTCTCTATATTTCTGTTTACATTTCGATTCCAGTATTTTCTGTGTGGTAAGATATCTTTCTTGATTATTTCTTTTAGTGTAATTTTTTTTAATAGTTATTCTGCTATTCGGGAAGAAAACGAATCCAACAAATCATAGATCATCAAAATCTGTCCAGCCGTTCTTGAAGTATATACATATATATATTCTTGATTTGCATCAACAGCCGAGTCTGTCTGTCCGTATGAGAAAAAGAATCTTAGAGACTATAACAGCTATGGAGCTGAAATTTTACCAAAAGATGCGCATAATAGTCACGCAGATGAAAATTTTCGATTTATGTCGATATCTGGTTCTGTTAACCAGGGTGAAGACGAATCCACCAAATCATAGATCATCAAAATCTCTCCAGCTGCTGTTGAGTTATAAATGGTGTAACTAACACAACTTTGATTTATATACCATAGATAGATAGATTTACAAGCTTTTTTTAAGAAATGTGTCAAAAAAATTATTTTTTCACAATTGAAAGTGTATTTTGAATATATACATACATAACTATTTTTATGCTTTTATTTTTGTTGTACATAGTACATACACATGTACATAACTGTTGATGTTTTTATTGTTAGTTTTTTGAGATAATTGAAATCTGTAATTGTGAAAATTTTTTGAATTCTCTAATCTAGTGTAATCTAGTCATGATCATAAGATGCACACAGCACTTAACTAGATAAGGTTAAAAGGATAATTTATGATCGTGGTATATTTGTATTTGCTTCATAAAGGGTACTGCCATTTTGGAATAATGCATGATATATATATATTTTTTTTTTTTGACTTATGCTCTACAAAATTTATAAATAATAATTTTTGCAAAATGCTTATTTTTAGATCTATTTGACCAGCTTAAAACAAATGTTCTCAGTTTTAGAATCAGAGCTTACGATTTTTTTCTGTTGTTTGTTGCTCCGGTCTTTATCAGTCTGTTGAGAGCGTACAGAGACACTTGTTGCTGTTATTGACCGCATGAATGAAAGCGAAGTAGACCAAAAGAATGCCACACACTTGTTGATTTTTTTTTATATATACGTATGTATGTATATACTTATATGCGCATTCAAATATAAATATATGTATATAAGTATACTTATATATGTATGTTGAATGAACAGACTCATTTATTTATACAAATGTATTTATAACGTTGTTTCTGCTTATTATTAAACTCTCTGGCGCTTACTTGGCATTTAAATTGTTTTCCACTATTTTGATTTGTTTTGTTTTGCATTTGCTTTAATTATTGTTTTATTGTACTTATTTAAAAGGTTTGCATCGTTTTTAGCATTTCGCTATTATTGAAATATTTTATCTTGTCGTTTAATTAAACTACTGGCATATACATATGTACATTACCCATAAAGTGATTTTTCCAGTTGGAGCTGCTGCATATTAATTTTAACTAACTATTTTTAAGCTTTTATTTTTGTTGTACATAGTACATATATATGTACATAACTGTTGATGTTATTATTTTTATGTACGGCATGGCTTTCGTCTTACGCGCGCACAAAAATGCTCCAAACAGAGCTCAACTACGTCTGTCTGACAATAGCGGCAACAAAAATGCAAGAGCGCCCGCCTCTCTTCTTCGCACTTCTAACTTATCAATGCTTTCTGATTTGCGCTCTCTTCTACACAAATACACTTGCTAGGCGCTCACACATGCACACACACTCTTTCACTCAGACACATTTCGCTGTTACGTAGTTGTTTTTGCAAAAATTAAATAAAATTTTTAACCTTTTCGTTTATTAACAATTGCATAAAAGATACATCTTTTCAGGTGCAAAAACATGCATACATACATATATGTACATATGTAAACACTTTGTTTTAATTTGTGTTCAGCTTTATCGCCATAGTGCACAGTTTGCGGGTGGGGGGCCGGACTGTTACTAGTACTGAGTGGGGTCTGCATAGGCTCTAGACTAGTTGAAGAATGTGCGCGACAAGCAAACTACACACAGTTGATTGAACCCAATCTACATAAGTAAGTATATATGTACATATGTATGTACATATTTATGTATGCCGCACAGTTACACTCATTCAGCTATGCGAGAAGCTGACGACGAACGACAGACATTTCGACGGTCAAAAGCTAACCAAACAACCGTATGGTTTCGCGACTAAATTCAAAGTGGCAGAATTGAGCAGGAGCAGCCCCATGTACACATGGACATATGTACATACATATATACATAGTTCACACAATATATGCATGCATATATACCTATGCTTACATATGTACTGCATGATGTAAAAGACATAGTTTGTGGAAACAATTATAAAAATGCAAATGAAAATAAAAGTTTTTACAAGTTGTCTTCCCTAGTATTAAGTATTAGAAAATAGAATGAGAAAGAAGAGATTGTGAGCAACGGAATATTGCGCTCATATATTGTGTCGGTGTTTGTGCACCACTTGTCACGTCATATCATGGCTGATCAATGGTAAAGGTTACCAGCCCGCTGAAAATTGATCATTGTTTTGATTTTTGAGTAGTGCTTTATTTCAGTTTAACGTATATACCTATCTGGCAGCACTTGCATTGCGATAAGTATTGTAAAATGGTTAACACGTTTCATAGCAGTCAACTTTTGGTTGGATACGCATAAATATGAAATTTAAAAATGATTTAAAGAGCAAAGCAAGTTCCATAGGATATTGCCTACTTTGTAGTTGTAAATAATGAATTGTATTGAATTGAAATGGTAAACATTTTTTGGTTCAAGATGTACATTAAAAAAAAGATACCCCAAAATAGCTCTATGTTAATCTATAATAAACTTTACTTTTTATTTGTCGTGCACCGAATCATTACACGATTATAATTTTGAATAATAAAAAAAGATGGCGTACGTTAAATTCGGGCGACTTTGAGATACCCTTTACCTTTTAATCCGGTATATTACTTAAGAACTCCAAAAGATATTTGATTGCCAAATTTGGTTACGATACGGTCCTCTGAAACTCCTCTATTGGAGCTATATAATATAGCCCCGATATCAAAAAAATTAAACAAACTTGTCTCCTATGGAATAATAAGAGATCTAATCTGAAAGTTTGGTTGCTCTAGCTCTTACCATCTGTGAGATCTAGGCGTTCATACAGACACACAGGCAGGCGAACATGGGTATATCGACTTCTCTAGTCACCCTGATCATACTTTGAGTAACTTTTGGGGGTTCCGACGTCTCCTTCTATGTTACATACATTTATGCACATCATTAATTTATCATATCTTATTCTAATTTACTTTATAAATTGAATTGCATTTATGCCCTAAATCTTAGGATATTGAACCGTGCTCGCTGCATAATGTCAATGTTTGATCTGCTTGCGTTGCCCCATAACTCGGAGCCATAGGTCCAAATAGGTTTCGGCACGGAGTTATACAGAAGGACTTTATAGTCCAGGTTAAGGGGAGAGCGAGCTTTTATAAGCCATTGAAGGCTACTTCCCTTAGTTTCAGATGCGTCTTTTTGGCTTCTATGTGCTTTCGCCATGTGAGCCGAACGGTAACGGCTCTACAAGACTGTTACGTGACAAAGATGAGAGCACAAATGAATAGGTGGCAGGGTTTGGCTAAAACATTTGTTGTAGACGGGCAGCAAATGCATTCGCTCTTTCTGCGTCGCTGTGGAGCCATGTGCCAGTGGGACTCTTTAATAGCATGGTTGTTTCGATTGGAGGGATAGATTTCGATGGGCTCTTCACAGTGGATGCTTTGCGCTTGCTTGCGCTTAGCTCCTTTCAGACCTTTATGGCTTCTACTAGTACAGACATAAGAGTGTCTGATGAACGGTCGATGTCGTCGTTAGTAGTCAGTGTAGTAGTTGGTTCGATATGTGAACAAATGTATTTTTTATTCTTCAGCCAGCTTGTCCCGTTTGTGATGTTATATGGGCGTTCGAAAATCTCCGGGTTGTGCAGGAGATTATAAAGGACCGGAGAGTAACCCCCCGATAAGTCTGGTAGAGCTTGGGCTGTTACCATGTTTCGTGAACAAAGAATTAATCAAACCTTTTCCCAATAAACTGCCTTTAGCATAAACAACTTATGGACTACCAGTCTACTTGAGTCTGTTACGTACTTTGTACAATTCTCTAAAGTAATCTAAAAATCTATAAAAAAAAAGTGTAAAAATATTAACCAAGCTTTAAACGAATTACCAAAATAGTTAATTTCCTTTTTAATTTTATTATGGATTTCCAACGCTCTCAAATATATATATATATGGCTTACGAGATTCGGTTGAAATAAGTGTCTTAACAATTTTGTCTTGAAAAGGTATACATAGTGCCTTAGCCTTCTTCTTTAAAGACGGCTCAAAGTTCGACAAACAAGTTAATGTCTACTCAGAACAGCTCATAAAAATGGTTCAAGCAGTCCGGATTAATGCAGAATGTTCACAGCGTAGGTCCTTGAAATAAGTGTAACACTTTCATGCTTAGTTCTCTTCATTATCGCGGGTCAGGTCACATAAATATTAACAAATCGGCTATACAATATAGTATAGACTGTCAAAAGTGATATTAGTAACAAACTGTCGCAAATTTTTACTTGGGATGACCGATATGGGTGTATGGTTACTGAGATATATATTCCCAACACAAAAGATACATCTTTTAGTTTCTTCAAAAATTAATAAAATAAAATAAATAGAGCCTATTGCCAATATGTTAGAAAAATTGGTTTATTGAGATATTTTTGCAACGAAAACTGTTACAGTGGGTCACTACAGATAGTTTTGATTTCAAATTAAATAAATTTAGGCTGTAATGTTCTGCAGCGATTTGATATGAATTAATATAAAATAAAAAAAGAGTTATTACTAAAATGTACATGATTATATACTTGTATTTACACTTAATTAAGCACATGTTCTTATTATGTATTTTTAATAAATAATTAATCATAATTTGTTGAAATGCGCATTCTCTGGGCGACGACATTTTTCTTGTTGGTTACATTTTAATATTATTTTACAATATATATTGATATTCAAATTTCGTAAAAGCAAAGTGTCACGCATATCAAATTAATACAAAATATGTTTAAATAACTGAAGTTTTAGATTTCTTAAATAAAAGTATCGATAGTTAGATTATTATAGTTAAGTTTATCATATTAATTATAAGACATAGTTAAGTAGAGTTTTAAGGTCAAGGTGTGCAATTGCACTAAAAAACTTATTTAGTAACGTATGTATTTAAAATTGTCACAAGGTGGAACTTCAAACAGGTACAAATTAGCAACGTTCCCGATTATTATACGCCTGCACCTTGGCAATCGTGCAGTCGAGCGCAGCTTGGATATCGTTGAACACTGGAACGCCTTGCCGCTTGGCCAAGTCAATTAAATAAGCGCGTCCACGATTGTAGTCCTTGATTGCCGCCACTGTTAGCTATTGTGTAATTCAGAACGCATTAAATTAGCAAAGGTAGCTATATAAATTTTTAAAATCGCTTACCTTCTCACCACCTATAACGCAATCATCGGGAAGCATTTGCACGGCTAGCACCACATTGTACATCAGGCCTATGCTATGGGCAGCCAGCGTCATGGGCGCCAACGAGCGAGTTTCATTTGTTATAACAAAAAGCAACACACGGCTGGAATCCAGCAATGCTGGATTGTATAGGTTCTGGCGTACTGCCATCGGCGGCAGAGACCAGCTGAGCGATTCCTCTGCTACTGTCAGCTCCTCTTGCTCCTCCAGCTGCAGCTGAGTGCCACGGCACTTGCGACGTGTGCGCACAAATGATCGCTGCTGCTGCTCGTGCATTTTATCAGCATCGCTGCTAGGTTGCTCCTGCGTTTGTCCGTGTGACCCCTGCTGTAAACTCTCGTGCAGCGCTGGCATGTGAAATGACACGCCTTTTGCTTGAAGGTATGGCACGGCCAGTTGCTGACGCCATTTTGTACGCAATACACAGCTTCCGCCCAGATAGACGTCACGCAAATCCAGTCCATTAGTACCAAACCATAGGACATCCCCGGCACTGGCTATGGAACTGCTGCTTGAAAACACCGAGTCATTAGAGTCACTCTCTTCCTCTTCGCCAGCGGCTGATGTGATTGCAGTTCCTGCCGTTGCGTTGCTAGCGTGCTGGTTCACATTAGTTTCTATTGTTTTGGTGGTGATTATTTCTGTTGTCTCTATCGATTCGACGTTTAGCAGTATTTGAGGCTGTGTTTTTTTACCTAAAGCCGCTGTTGTGGCCACACGTTTGTGGAGCGGTTCTAGTTGTGGCTGGGGCGATGATGTGCCGCTGTCCCTGCTACGACTGATCAGTTCGGAGAGACTTGGACGCTCTAGATCTTGGCCAATACCGCTGCTACTGTTAGAGGGTACACTAGCGTTGCTTGAAGTGCGCGAAATATTTTTGCTTGCCGAGTAGTAGATATCCACATCGGGAGCTACAAGAAAACAATCAATCAATATAAGTTAGTGTAGTTGTAGTTTATGAAAAACAGGTTATAACGTACCATTTGTAAAATAGACTTGTGGTGGCGGCACATTAGTGCCCTTAATAGGCGAGATGCAACCACTCTCATGTATCTCTTGTTGTAGTACAGATAAATACGCCGAAATTACGCAAAATAGATCGAAATCGATAAGCTCTTGGTTTGGCATGGTTGAGACTGTGTCACATGACTGTTGCATGTGCTCCTCGCCTGTTTTTGTACTGCGCCTTTGTAACAGTTTTAATGATTCGCGTTGGTTTATTATTATCTTAGTTAAATTGTCTAAATTTACTAAACTCTGAGCATAACCTAGGAATAAGAGAGCACGTTTACATTCTTCTACACTTAGAACTTCGCTTTGGGGATTGACGCGATCGAAGGCGCCTCGTACAGTGCTGTAAAACGAAAGATTTTATACAAAAGATAATTAGTTAAGCATTAGAATTAAAAACTCGGTTTTTGCGTACTTACTCTAATATAGAAGAAATTTTGGACGGTGGATCCCTGATACCAGAAAGTATTTCCTTTGTGCGCTGCAAACCGGATGGTATATTATCCAGCACAGGCAAGCCGCGGCGGGAGACCAGCTCCTTAAGTATCATCTGATTGCGACTTAAATCGAGGTATTCTCTGTAAAAAAAATTTAAATATCACTCTTTGCTAACTTATTTAAAAGATATTTGAGATTGAAACTTACTTCTGTGAAATAGGTTCGTTTAATATCCTCTGATTTGGTTTATACGGATGCAAAACCAACACCAGCTGCTTGCAGTTTTGACCCGCTATGTGTGCCGCCTCAATGGCACCAGCAGATGCGCGTGTTTCCGAATCCATAACAAAGAATAGTACACGGGCCTTTTCCTTGGCACGATGCTCGAGTTCAATGAGATCGGGCGTCCAATCGGAAACTTGCTATATTTACAATATATAAAGTCGTTGATTAATTGTCGAAATCATTACACAAGCTTAATTGTAACTTACAGGATTATAAAACGAAATACCTAGCTCCTTGAGTGCGGGTATGGCCACATCCGCACGCCATGTTGTTGGATTGCAGGAACCGCCGAGAAATACTTCGACAGGCTCATTATTGGCATTCTTTTTCTTCTTCTTATTGTCATCGACACTGCTAAAGGATTTTGTACTACGCAGCTCTGATCCAAAATTTTCATGCTTTTTGTTGTAATGCGTGGACGAATTAGAATTGGACGTTGACGCTGCGTTGGATGTTGTAGCGGACTGTATGTGATGGGTTTTATTGGATGTTTGTTCGTTTGCAGCATCATCTTGCTGCTGTAGTAGAGAGCTCGGGTGTTGATGGTAATTTGTTGCATTCGATATCGTTGAAGCGCTAAAAGTTAAACAGAATAGGTATAAGCCAACGAATCTCAATGCAATATTAATACACAACTTACCGGAAACGCTTTAGATCCGCAGCCAGTACACAAAACTGTCCAAATGTTAGGCCATTAGCTTGTCCATTGCCTTTTCGAGCTACTTTTTTGGCCGTTTGCAACATTTCGCTAACTGTAAGATATCAAAGTTGGTCAGGTCAGATCGAAATAGATTTAAGGCATCATTTTATTCACTTTGCTTTTGGCTGGGGTGAAAGCTCAGCTCGTGAAAGAGCTCCTGAGTATGCTCATCGGGGACTACATTGCATCGAGCCTTGGCGCGCCATGCATTAAGAACCTCTCTGTAAGTAGAAAAATAAGTATAAGATAGAGAACTGAGGAAATATATATAACTATAAACCAAGTTAGCCATATTTAGACATGCATATTCAAATCTATAAAAGTCTATACAGGATCAAAAAAGGCTATTCGACACTTGTCTTAACCTTTATTTACTTTTATGGTACTGTGCAAAAGTTTCCATAAAAGTAAACACAAATCGTACTACTCAAGTAAATGGCAATGATCTCTGGGAGCACGCATTCGGAAACAATTTGCTAGTTGGACACATTTTTGTTAGCTTAATTTTCAATATCTAAGCTTAAAGCTGTATCGTTGGATTCAAGGCACGTTCTGTAGAGTCACACATGTTTAATATCATGTACATATAGAAAAGTAAAATCAGTTTACTTGAACTTTGATGTTGCTGCCACATGTGCATCATCCAATGCAGAAGCTTTCGCGTTTCCTGCCACAACATGGCGGCAATGATTGAGCCATGGCGAATATAAGAAAGATAGCAAGAACAATGAGAACCAAGGAAATTGCATCATTGTTCTAGGTCTATATAAAATATTGCGCATACGTAACGTAAAATATATTTTTCAGATATACTAAAATATTTATGAACATATATATAACGCTTGACTCGGATATTCCACGACGCAGTTAGTTGATTTTCATTTCGTTACTATTTATTGTACATATTCCATATGCATATATTATAGTACTTTGCAAATTGAGAAACGCAAAAAAAAACATGAAATCATACACACAAATTTGTAATACAATTTCGTAAACAAAAAAACAAATATATCAAAATTGTTATTGTCATGGACAATATGTATAATTTGAGCTTATGAAGAACACATATATTTATTGTAATAAATTCACGATCAATTTTTCAGCGCTTTCATTTGTGCTAATTGAGTTTCAAATTGCGACTGAATTTCAATTTTTGGACGGCTCGCAACAGCATTTAGCTCCATGACATCTTATCAGTTGGAAAACGAACGTTTATAAAGCAAAATTGATGATAGAGAATCATTCCCTAAAAACAAAGTCAAACAGCTTATCAATAGCTTTAGCTTTGTAGGGTCATTATGGTAACCAGACTTTAGATTCATAAGACTGTGGAAGCACGGACTTTGGCATTCTGCATAAAAGAAAAGTTTTATTAATCGAATAGACAGATAGAATATGTTTCCGAACTGTTTTAAGAATGATCGATTTAAAATCTTTTATATGAGTTCGATATGCTTTGGAAAAAATTTAAGTGACTTAAACGAAGCATGTTGATTCGCGGCAGTATCTGTGGCTTCAAAAGAAACAAGAAAAACAACATATTAAAACTTTAAAAAATCTTTAGGTTTTGACTTGGTTGCACTGCCAACTGGCAGATTATGTCATTGCCTGAAAGCAACTAGTTGTACTTAACAATTCTTGCGGATTGTGTGAAATGCCATTTACATGAATCTATCACCGAGATACTTATGCAGCCCACCTAAGTTGCCAACGAAGACGCACGCCCACATTGATCTGGCCAAGTGTTTATAGCTGGTGCCGCACTAAATTTGGCATAGATCTATAAGATTTCGTTTTCTTTTTTTGATTCTATTTTGGGGCTGCATGTTTGTGTAGGCGCAAGTATTATAAATTGCGCCATATTTGTATATGGAATTTTTATGGTCCACAAATGCGTAGCGAATGCTTTGTTTGTTAAATAAAAAAGAAACTTGGCAAAAGGCAAGAGGAAATAGTTTAGGCCTGATGATGCTCAAGATGATGATGATGACGATGGCATCAATGCAAGTATCTGGCAACATGTTGCCAGACGCATGTTGAAATTATTTCCGGTTGCAACAAGCCACAATTAGCGTTAAAGAGCTCTAGCAACTTCTTTAGTTTGCTTTGACATGTTGTGATTCATTGGAGATGATGAAATTCTTTGCCGGATTCTTAGAACTTGACATGGTTGTGGTAAACAAGTTTTGTGGGTTGGGTTAGGTTAGACTGAGCAACGCATTCATACGTTAAATTTTATTCATGACTGAGCAGAGCAATAAACAGCTACAGTCTAGTAGTCAAATAGGTTAAAAATGAGAACAGTTTAGAAGAGATGCTTAAGACGCAGAGAATCGTATCTGTAATATCATTTATGATTAACTCTTGGGAGCTACTGATAATAAGAACAGTACACAGATAAGCGCAAGACAAAGACACAATAAAGCAATTCAATATACTTGAGGTTTACATCTTTGATCTGAGAGAATTAAGCAAACTTTGGTGAGACATGGCAGAGCAAAAAAACGCAAACAGATAGCTACTATATGTTGTAACAATTTTTACAGCACCTTACAATTTAATGTGTATTAAACTACTTTTCGTAGTGAATTAAGTTGTATAAAATTTTACCAATTGCACATTTACGAAAATTTTCCATTCCAGTTGATAACAGTCGACTCAAGTTTAAATACGGAATTAACTTATAAATTTTATTTTCCGGTAATTTAAATGCCACTGCATATAGCAGTTGAGTTATCTTTACATTAATTCGGATTCGAAAAATTTAATATTGCCTGGAAATAATTTTATTAACCCTACACACTGACATTCAATGAGTAATAAACAATTTCCAAAGACAATTAAAAACAAAAGGCAAATGTACATTGAACTTAAAATGACGTTGGAGCAACGAGATGCTCACACATTCAAACCGATAAATGTTGTATGTCACTTTTGCACGCTTTGCAAACAAAACAATATAAACACTAATTCAATCACAAAGTTAACATTATATATATATACTATATTTGCATGTATCAGCTTGTAAATTATGGCACACGCAACACTTATGCGAAACGACAATATTTGTGTAGAAAAAAAGAAGCGGTCGCCGACAGTGGGATACCCTTTGACAACAAAAATTATAATTCCAAACTTTGTAGCTCTAGCACTTGCAAGTTTTAACAGAATTGCTTAAGCCTTGAAGTTCCTCTACAGCTAAATGTCTATAAATTTGTGATGTTCATAATAATTTTTTTTTTTTTTTTTTGTATTTTCATAAATGATTTTTTTTGCATTCTGCGTATAGGCCTTTAAACGAAAATTTTTTTAAAAAGTGAATTTTCACCGCAAAGGTTTCTCTAGAACCATTCTATGAATTAAGAAATTTTCATTTAGTGCTGTAACAGCTGATTTCTTACACCTTAAAAAATCGATTTTTTTTTTCGGAAAAATTATTTTAAATTAATCAAATCTTTCGTTCGCAATCAGCGTCGGAATATAAATGAAATAAAAAGTTTTTGTTTTTTGAATTCATGTTTTATTGAAAAATTCAATAAAACATCTTTAAGCTTCAATAATTAGATACGCCAAGAATTTTTTTGAATAAACGGTTCTGCCTTTGCGAAAAAAAAAAAATTGAAATCAGGATAACCCATTAAATACAATACACAATCCTAGAAAAACCTAAAAAATATGGCTACAGGGTATAACAACAGTACACAAGTAAATTTAAGACAAGCTTTGAGATACAAATAGACTTGTACATATATGTTTATAAACATGTGTTGTATTGGTTGGCGGCAGCAAGAGAAACAAATAAATAACAAAAAGTTGGGTTCTTGTGGCGCCCAAGTTACAGGTAACAGGTAGCCATAAGGCCATGTAAACAAGAGCGTAGCCAGCTTTTCACAAAAGAGGGGTCAAACAACATTTTTCTAATTTTTTTTATTCTACATCGAAACATATACTAATATGAAAATCTTCGATGAAGGGTTACCGAAAGGTGGGCAACGGCCTTAACCCCCCTGTCTTCACGCTAGCAAATAAATGTAGCTATAGTTAATTGCAGCTGCGCAGGGACGCCAACGCTGCGACGTAGAGTCGGCAACAACGACTGCGACTCGTTTCAATAAAGTATCAACGCACACACACACACAAAAACAAATCCAAAAACAAAATACATACAGAGCAATAATCGATGATGAGGTCATAACTAATAATAAAAATGACTTGAAGGCAAGCAAAGAGCACAAGAGAGCATACGTAGCGTGTTTTGAGTAGCAAAGAGCGCAATTGAGCAGAAGACGGAAATTAAATTGTAAGAGCTTTGAATTGCGAGCGAGCGGTGTGCGTGTGTGTGAGTGTGATAAACAGCTGTTTTCTGAATGGGCAAATGTTTTGGGCCTGGCTGCATAACAGGGCCAGCTGTACACTTGAAAAAATTATGTTGTATTCCGTATTTTATTGTAGTTGTTATTTGCAACAACTTAATCGACAGCAATCAGAAGCTTAATAAAGTTTATTTATAAGTCAAGAACTGACGTCATTTTACAACCTTTGAACTTTTATATTTAAATGCGTACCATGATGTCGTAGACTTAACAACTACTAGCCTAATTATGGGATCCATTTTTTAACGCAAATTCATATAATAAAATGTAATAATAATTAAATTTTACCTACATATGTATCTAATATAAAGTGTAAAATCTAAACAATAATAATACTAATAGTGAGTAAATGGATCACATATTGCCAATGCCCTTTTATGTACCAGTTAGCCTGATAAATTGACCGAAAATAATTAAAAAATATTTTGTGATCTGCTGGCCTCTAAAATGACGGTATCTTCAAACTACCATCAATTTATCAGACAAACGAAACTTACAGCTCAGATATCTGATTGATTATTTGTTTGTTTATTTTAAGCGGTGTTTTAATATCGCTGGCCCCTTTCAACTGCCGCCAGCTCCTACTCAATAGATTATTTTTAGACTGACTGCAAAACCAAACCATGTTGAACCAACAAACAATGGGTTTTAGCTTTCACAAAGCAGTTAGACCGAAACATAGAGATAGATGCCCATTAAGAATTTCTACGTCGGCTGCTTTGTGGTTAACATCATCATCTTTCATTCATTTTGCTTCGAAACAATGTCGTTGTCCTATAACATGTTCGACAGTTCCTCGGTTTGGGAAATGTTTGTTTCTTTTTTGGTTTATTTGTGACATCAACATTTATTTTTAAGTTACATACATTTGTTTTTTTTTTTCTTTCACTCTTTTAAAACTTTTATTTTTGGCTATTACTTAGCTGCCCATTTTTGTATTTATTTATTTCGTGCGCTTTGTATGCCAAGGTACGGCTATGATATCATTTGGAAGTCATTTGCTTTGTGTCGATTAACATATGGAGTATATTTCTTGAATTTTATTAACTTTGTCGCTGTATGTTACCTCAATTTCTACAAATTTGGTTTTTATTATGAGGTTTGCGGTCTCGTGCGCGAGTCGGTAGTTTCTGATGGAATTTTAGCGATTTGTCATTTTGCAATCTTTCTTTGTGCTCGGGTTGCTTTAAGCTGTCAATCAAAATAACAATTGCGATTTTAGATATCTTTGTGCTAATCTTATCTAATCTACATAATTGACTTTATGGTTGCTAGAACTACATATAAGTGCTTAGTAAGGTTTGTTATGTCAGTGGGTAGCCGGACTATGTAATATTTTGGATTTTTTAAGCACAAGCCCGTAGTTTTTGAAAATATATGCTGAACGTAAAAATTTTAAAGCCGCGCCTATGGTAGTGTTCACCATTGTTTAGTTCATTTTTTAACACTTTTTACCTCTTAAAAAAACGGATTTTGATCATATTAAATCGAAAAATTTAATTAATTTAGAATTTCAATGTGCACCAATTTCTTTTGTTTATTTTATTCAGTGACTGAATGTTTCCAAAATTTTCCTTTTTTTTTATTTAAGTTAATTTAGTAAACTAAATTATATTATATAAAATTAATTTATGAATTCTGTCAGAGGTCTAGTTACTCGTTGCCCTACTTTTTTGTTAGTTATAGTATTTTTTTAGTTTTAGTTTCTTAGTTTTTTTTTTTTTTTAAGTTTATTGTTCACATTTTTTTTCTTCAAAATAAAATTTTTCATAAACAAATGTTTACACGACACAATTTTTGACATCTTAGTAAATTGTACATATGTACCTATATATAACTGCTGTATAAATATTATGATGAATAAAGAATAATTAATTTATTAATTAGGTATAATATTTATAATAAGTAAAATAAATAAATAATTTATGAATTAAAATTTTACATACTGTAACTCGATGGTGTCAAACTACCGCTAGGATGCGTAAATAAAAAATGTTGCAACTTTCATTACATTAGCCAAGGCAGAAATACTTTTTAACCCCAACGAATTTGAGCTGCGAATGCAGTTTTTAAGGATTCGCAGAAATCTGCGACCATGAAGATGGATGGACAAAAACAAACACAAACCGCAAATGCTCGAACACCACAACCGCTCTTAGAACGTCCACATGGGCAACTGAAAGCAGCTGCTACAAGTTAACAATGGCAACGCTTTTCCTTTAGCTACAATCACAACAACAACAACAGCTATAACGACAACAACATAAACGAAAATAGAACTTAACTTCGTCAAGCCGCAGTTTGTATACCCTTCACAATTTAAACATGCTCAGTTGACTAACCCACATTCATAACCTATTGATTGTTATATTTGTGTGGTGAAAAATTTAATTTTTTAAATTGTGCTTAAAAGATATAAATATCTGCCTTCTCAAAAGTTATATTTGTATGTTGTATAATTCTTAGTAATATCTGTTATGGGAGTTATAAGACATAAGGGGTGCCCACTTTGTCGGGCATATATGCTTAAGGTTAGGTTAGGGGCGGCTGCTGGTTTAAAACCATCACACTTAGGCCTGGGTCGGCCCTTTGTGACATAAATGCTTAGTGAAGTCTACAAAAAAAAAAAAACAAAAGAGTATTTATGCCCCACCCAGCTACACAAAAGTGTATTGCAAAAAGCACAAATATCGATGAGACCGCCAAAAGTATATTTTTTTTAAAAATATAATTGAACTTGTAATTTCCTTGCAGTAAACTTTACCATACATTTCAAATGACAGTTGTAAAAAGCTGATAGTTGTTACTGACGTTGTTAGTTTTGCATTTTTATACCCTGTACCTATAGGTACAAAGGGTATACTAGATTTGTGCAATGTATGTAACGGACAGAAGGAGGCGTGGCAGACCCCAAGTCCTTTATACCAAAATGCTTATCATAACCTCGGGTAGCGATTGAGCCATGTCCGTCCGTCCGTATGAACGCCTAGATCTCGGAGACTATAAGAGCTAGAGACACGGAACTTTACCTGCTGGTGCGCATATTTCCTAAGCAGATGAAGTTTGTTGAATCATGTCAATATCTTTCCCCGTTCCCCCGCTGTAGATTTTCGCGGTTTTTAGCCACACCGTTTAATATTTTCATTTGAAATTTAACGATGCGTTGTGGATACATGCATCTATGTGTAAAAAATGAACAAAATCGGACAAATACAGAAAAAGTTATAGTCAAAAATGTACAAATTTCACTGCCCCTTGCCCATAAAGTGCATCAATATTTGACTCCTCGTAATTATGGTTACAAGTGACCTAAAATCACAATTTTTGGTAAGCTGATTCATGTGGCTCTAATGAACAGATCCACATCCAAATTTTATCGATGCGGTCCCACCACCCCCCGCAATCGATTTAGCGTGTTTTCTCCCACACCCCTCAACATACCAACTTGAAACTTACCCCATATACTTTAAATAACTTCTTTGACGTAACATTCGAGTTTCATCAAAATCGGTAAAAATTTAGGGAACTTATAAGTATGAATATCGAATTTCACCAAAAAAAAAAAAAATTCCAATTGGAAAGTTCGTAGAAGGAATATGCAGGAAAAATTGTTTGCGAGACAAAAGGTACAGGGTATTCCACTGTCGGGCACCGCCTCGACTGTACCACATTTTTACCTTTATGCCTCGTTGTTGGAGTTGCTCACGTCGTAACTCGGGTATTCTTGCCTCTATGCATTTATGCTCGACAAAGTGAACACCCCCAAACTGTTCTTAAATATTTGTGCAAAGATTCGTTAAAATTGGTTTTTAACACGTTGGGGGTTCGCTTATAGGTCATCATTTTAGAAAGTATCCTAGATGGTTTTCAAATATCGTAGCAAGATTGATATTTTAAGTAGGTTAAGAAATAGTTACACACTGCCAGTACAACAAAGTTGATTAATATATTACTATGATAATTTAATTGCTCACGAATTTTGATGTCATGGAAATTTAAATGACCGTACATAATATGCACAATTTATAATACATATTTGATATTTATAGCTATTACAAGGCAGACTCTCAGTAGCAGACTATTCCCTGAACGGTACGGTTCATTTATTTAATATTGTGTTAAATTACTAATTAAGCGAGGCATTCAACCGGGCAGTGAATGAAACATGTACATATATACATATATATCATCGAATTGGGCAGGGTAGTAGGAGAGTGAAAAACGCGCGCTAAATATTGTTGATGTTTCGGTCTGTTGCTGCCAGTTGATGATGTCATGAATTATCGTTTTCTGATTGAAAGTATCGATAATAACACACACACACACATACACATTTACACACAGCAGTACACTCACTTCGGGCACTGTCGGTTCAGAACAAAGCCAAAAACACGTCAAGCCTACAGACTGTCAGAAACTGTCAATCGCTATATCAATATATGATTGTATGCGTAAAGCAACTTATAAATGAAGTTGTCATCGCCACATTCGGCTGCTGTTACTCCCATGCATAGACCGCCGAACCTGGGTCTCGTACCATACACATATGTATGTATTTATGTGTGTACATTCATATGAATATAAGTAAACATTTTGTACTCTCATTGTTCGACTATGTGTATGCTTATGAGGTCAACATTTCAAAAATAAATAGGTTACATGGGCTAGACAGCCATCCAAACAGCCTATCCAATAATTTCTTGCTATCTAGCTCTATACCTAAGGGAAAATTATTAAGCAGTATAGCTTTAGAAATGACGGACATATACTAACCCCGATTGTGATAAGTATTATCTTTGCATCGCAGATTAGTTTGAAAAACGAGATTTAATTTCGACAAAAAGGAAACACGCCACATTCTACACAATATTTTATTCTGAAATGAATTACTCAATTTCAGCTGACATCAATGATACAAAAAAAGTGATAATAAATCTTTTAATATTATTCTACCAAAAATATGTATTCCAAATAAATAAATATAATATTTGCAGTTTTAGGATTCGTACGCATCTTTAAGTTTAAAATGCTCGCAATATAGTATTACGCTCATTTTAAAACATCGGTCATACTACATATAATTCTGAAACATTTTGTTTATAAACTTCTTGCTTGCTATTTTGTTTGCTAAATTTATACATATTTTTGTTATTTTTTCGGTATTTATTTGTTTTTTTTTCTTTTTGTGTTTTATAGCCGCATATTTGCTTTGTAAATTATGAGGTTGCCTCAGTAGTCGCTCGACCCTCAAAATTCACACTTTCTTCGACTTTGGAGCTTATTTTTAGAATTATGCGCATAATTGAAGCGACGGGTGCAAACAAAATTTACAAAATGCAAAAATTTTAAAACCAACCTCCATTGTTATTGTATTCTTGTTATTCTAGCCTATAAAGATAATGGCACTGAAAATTAGACCATGAAAATGAACTGCAAATGAGCATAAACAATCTACACTTATAAGGCATATACTTAACAAAATGAGTACATATTTTATGAAGAATTTTGCCCATACCAAATTGATTGTGATATTAAAGTTTTCATTGATAAATAAACACATAAGTATATGCTTTTTATCGTTGATATCGCAAATGTTATTGTCGGGCTGTGCCGACTTTGAAAAACCCTGTAGCATCATATTATTGTACACCTAAGAATAATAAATTAAAAATATTTGTCTTGACTGGGAGTCGATCAATCCATGCTCTTTAGACGACATTAACCTTTGAGACCAACACTAAGATATATTTTTTTAAAAACACTTGAGAACTCTTTAAAGAGGCAGTGTGTACTGTTATTTTTAGATTATAATTATTTTGTTTGTTAAATATAAGCTTTTTATTGAATTACGCTAATAAACGATAAAAAAAAAAAAAAAAAAAACCAACACTACAAACTTAGCTCTTGCCACTAAGACGACTCTGACTTGAGCCTACAAAATACAATTTTACGATTACCTCCAATATTTTATAAATTGCACATATAAGGAGTTCAAATCTCAAGGTAGGTTACCTTAGCTCTTTAAGTTTCAAAGATCAAGCCGTTCTTACACATGTTCTTTTCCGATCTAAATATATACCTATTCTCAAGGTACAGAATAAAAACCTGAAAAAAGTTCTTCATAACTACTTTTTTGTTTGGTTCGGATTTTACTCTTTTAGTTTTCGCTCAACAATGCTTATATACATATATGTATCAACAATGTGCAAACTTAATACGGCCCACTACTATTGTACAAATAATATTAAACTAAACAAACTAATTAACTAAGAATAAAAAATGATTAATTTATTTAATTGGATATTCTTAATTTGTCATCCCTATTTATTAGAAAACAATTTGTGGTTCCTCACTAAAAGCTTTGCTTGAAACGCTCTCAAAAGCTTTCGAGTGCGAAAAAAATGTGTTTATTTAATAGATTTTCATAGGAATTAATGGAAATTTAGAAAATGTTTATTAAAAGCAATGACGATGACACAACAAAAATGATTCTGTTATTACCTGGCTACAGTAAAGCTTATACCGTATAGGTCTACAATTATATTAAAAAAGTATTTTGATAAATGACGCACTGCATTAAAAATAAATGGAAAATGGCAGATATGGTTAAGCTTGGGAAATTATTTCTATAGTATAATCAAATCGACAATAATGCTAGTATAAATGCGCTTAATGGTATTCCGCCCACGATTCAAAGATTTTTATGTTTGCACTTCTAAGCAACAACAAAGTTTAATGTTTAATTAACTCGACAGCTTATGCGCTCTTTAAAATACTTTATTTCTTAATAAATGGATTTTTTTTATTATATCTCAAGAAAGTTATAAATAAAGCAATATATACAATTCCATACCATAAAAAAATATAATTGACAAAGAATGCGGCATTTTTTAAATTAAAGTGCTTTTAATAAAGCTATAAAACTGGGTAATAAGCGCGCGGTCCCTTGTCTGCGGTCAATGCTTGATTTATAGTTGCATGGATGATATGGAACTGCTGTGACGACAAAGACCCGACAATCACAATGGACAATTGAATTAAGCAAACATTTAAGCAAAAGAAATAAAAAACAAATCAATTTTTTTTTTTTAATTTAGTATTGTGGGGGACTCGTTAATTTAAATTTTATAGCCAAGCGCTGTGATTTAGAGTCTTCAATTTGTGGATTTTTAATACTCTGCATCCACTCGCACATTGTCTTTCTACTATACTGTATCATTTGTCTCATCAAACCAATGTTATTCCGAAACACGGATCACTTTCTAAACTCAAAATATTCAATTTAAGCAGTAAATTGCTGAAAATAATCAATACGAATAGCATCTGATATTGATCTGTTTTCAACAATACCACTTGAACCAAATTCTAAGTGCATCTTTCTTACTAGCACCCAGAAGTGTTAATATCGACTGATAAAGTTTCAACTATTATATAAAGACATAAAGATATGAATTAAATAAAGAATATTATTTTGTCGTATTTTCGCGACTTAAGCGTTCTCCTTGCTTTATTGGGCAATCTTCTGCCGTGTTTTAAAGAAACAAATTTGAAAACAATTGCAAATTACTTAAATATGTATAATAGATTTTGTATGACCTTAAACATATTGCGGCACTTGAGTAAATGGTTATAAAAACGTGGACTAATCAAGCACTTCAAATGTGTGTTACGCTTTTGTAAGAAGGTCAACAAAGTCATAGCACACAGAGAGCAAAATGAAACTAACCTTAAAGCTTCTGACTTTTGAATACTCTGAAGTTGAATTTTGGTGAGTTCAATTCTCATGTTTTATTATATCAAAACTCTGAGTTTTGTTCGCATAGAAAGAGACATTGAGACTAAATGTAAATAAAAGCAGACCACAGAACAAGATTCGCCAAAATATATATAAGGCCTTTGGGATCCCTGGGAATAATTTAAAGTTCCCTGTTTCCACAGGGCAAAGGGTATTTAGGTGTGTATAATGCATGTAACAGTCACCATTGTTACCATTGACGTGACCAGAACCTTGGTTTTCGCTCCGCAGACCATAATAAGAGCAAGAAACAGCCAATTTTGTCAAATCATACTTATTGATCAAATGAAGCTTGTCGATTTATATTGATGTTTAATACCGTCTAAAACCATATGGTCGCTGCTTATTGTACATCGAAGAATACTAAGCTGTGTAAAGCTATTAGGATCGGATGAAAACTTCATACTTCCCCTCTCCTATAAACTGCACTATAAGATTCTACATTTTGAGGTCTTATGATCAACAAGTGTGTGCAGGGTATCCTTCTTTCGAGTAATAATGTTCACTTAGCGGTCCTGAAAACTGTCTGCCAATTTGTAATTTTATATATGATTTTATTAAATGCAAATTAAGATGAACAAGGCGAGGCTCAGCTGCTTACAAATTAAATATTAGAATGCCTTTGTAATTTCAATCTCAACAATTTGAATTCAATTTAATTTGCAATAAAATTACGGTGCACGCGCTACATTGCAAAAATGAAGAGAACCCCGAAAGATCAAGTTCATTGAATTTTCAGACACAAGAACAATGACAAAAAGTCTTTGCACTGTGGGAAAAACAAAAGCGTTCGAAACGACGCTCGCCTTGCCATTTAATTGAGCATTTTTTTAAGAGTATTTTAAGCAAGAAATAAAAATATATATTTGTAGATTTTAAAATAACGATGACAAAATCACTTGCTGAATTTTTGTGCAACGTAACGCGCAAAATAAAATACATATTTACAATTATATGTATGTATATAGAAAACAAATGAAAAATATTTAGCAGATTTTGATATTTAAAAGATTTTGGCGAAGTCTAATGGAAGATAATTATGTGTCTAGTATAGTATATTCCACTTAAATTAAGTTAGTTAGTAACAACCACCAACAGCCACAGAAAAAGCCAAAATCAAAAATAAAATAAAAACATACCCAAAAAATATTTGCGTTATCTGTGCAGGCGTCTGGCAGACATTATGAACATTTAAGGTTCGCGGCCGCGGATACAGCACCGTAGCACTATTTGCAAACATCTGGAGTCCAGTGTCGGGCTGGATGGCCGAGGTGGAGTGACTGCGAAGCGTGTTGTAGACACGAAAATGGGTTGTCGCCGCCGAAGAGCGCAGCTCAACAGCCGTTGTGGTCTCTTCAAGCTCGGCAAGATCGTCCACGAGCATGGGCTGGCTGTTGGGCGGCGTCGGGGGTGCATCAGGTTCAAGAGATGGCGACAGTGGAGAATTCAATGTTGTCTTCATACCGTTACTGTTGGCTGTGCTGCGCAATTTATGGGTAGCATTGTTGCTGTTGTTGTTATTATTGTTGTTGTTGTTGTTGTTATGGTTAAGTTTCTTCGGACGTTGAAAGTTAAGTTTGCTATTTCGATTACTTGTATTCATGTTGGTGTTGTTGTTGTTGCCAATAGTTTGCGCTGTTGTTGCTGTTGTTGTAGGTATGTTGTTGTTGTAACGTTGTTGTAGGCGCATTTTAGTGGATTTGGAGCAGCTTGTGCAGATTTTACTCATTAATATTTTATTTAAATTTCAATTATGATTTTTCATTATTTATTTTAGGGTTTTTTTTTTTATCTATGTGTATCTCTTCTTTTATCTCGCTTATAATTTGCATAACTTGCCTTGATATATTTCCGTCTATCGCGCCAAAGACAACATTTTATAGACCGCAACAGAAGCTGCTTTCACTTTCAACTAAACAATTTAAGTGTCATGGGTAAACCAAAAAAAAAAAAGGAAAGAAAATAAACAATGTGTTTTTGGTTGTTTTTTAAAAAAAAAGAGAAACAATTCAACAGCTTGCAACGCAAAATATAAATACTTTAGCTATATAAGTGTCTTGTATTGGTTTTTGTTTGATAAAGCGTAGTGCCATCAAGAACAAATGTGTTTTTTTTTTTTTTATTTATTTTAAATTTTATTGCCACTTTTATGTTTGTGTGAAAATTCTTTTATCTAGTATGTACGTACATATGTTTTGCTGATTTGCTACATTTGTATTTGAGCGCGTAAAAAATTGATTTCACGCATTTATAGTCGTAAGAGCGCCAAAGAGTACATAAATACACAAAAGAAACGATTTTCTATATACACATTTCTCTATATACATATATGTATAGTATTTATATGCTATTTTATAAATTTAGAAATGATTTTATACCACAGCGAACCGAAACGGAAGTCGCGCACAAAAGCACACACGACGTATACGCAATGATGTGAACACGACGAGCCGAAATCAACGAATGAAATGCGCTGCTTGGTGCTGCGCGCAGAAGTACCTCGGCTCCTAGGCCGATCATCTGGCAGAGAGCGAGCGTAAGAGAGTAATTCTATGCAAACATCTCTCTGCGCACGCTCATATTCAATCATGAGCAATCAACTTGCGAGAGCATATGCTTTTGTTGTTGTTCTTGTTGTAGATTCCAAACAAACATTCAACCGAATGATTTCTTACCTACCTACCATATGCTTTGAAATGTTTTGAGTAAAGATCAGAAATTTGTAATCAATATTTGGAATTAAAAATTGCGGAAATACTAGAAGCGCAAAAACAATGCAAGGTAAAACTATAAAAGCCCGCCGTATACTATGTATCCAAGAATTCTGTTACCGATCCCAAAATAGAAACAGCTTATAATAATATAGGTATGGATTTATATGGTTACTATTAAATATTGTTAAATTTTTTAAACAACCCTACAAATTAATATTTCCTATCATCATCCATCCAACTAACTTTCTCTTTTATTTATACAGTGGCACAAAAAATTGTTCGACTTTCTATGACATTTACACAAGTGTCATGATATGCAAATAAACATACCAGACAAAGCCAGTTATTAACAAATATTTTGGCATATCCATTTGTTTATATCATTGGAACTATGCATGAGTAACTGGTTCGTTTTATTGCCTTCCTTTCGTTATTCATGGCTATAAAATGTGATTTTTGATTGTAATTGGCTAAAATGACTAATGGTCAATTAGATAAGTTATCTGATAAGACTTGAAAATAAAATACTCGTACATCGCCAAACTACTATAAGGTAAAACATAACTCATTAGTGGAACCCGTAGAAAATAATGAATCTTTAGTTACTGTTCCCAAAAACTGCAAATCTTTTATGTTGTGATTGCCAACATCTGTTTGTAGGTGTTGCGTGGCCTAAAATCAAGTAAAATGAATTGCCAAATATATATGACAAACCACCATATGCTGGCTTTAGCTCCACAAATTTATTGGCATTAGACGATAAAGTATAGGCGCGCGCGTGGAGGTGAAGGAAACAAAAAATAGAAAATCTATATAGGTACGTATATCTAAAGAAATATATTTTTGAAAAAAAATAAAAAAATTGTGGGTATATATAAGATGGCAAAAAACAAAAAGAGGGCGTTGCTACAAACTATAATGTATGTCAGGGTTTGCTCTTGGCACTTGTTTTGGTTTGGTTCGTAGTGGACGAAAGCACAAAAAGATTTGCTCACTTTTGTTTATGTCGTGGGATTTGGCCAATATTCATACTTGATGGTCTCATAAATGTATTCGCCATATATGAGCATTTCAAGATGATGGCATGTGGGAGGTGCGAGTCTTTTTGTACTTTGGTACATTTAACAAAGAGTTGTTGAGAACTGTAGAATAAGATACTGTTTGGCCCAAAAGCATATTTATTTACGATATTTTTATAGCCTGTACCTATAGGTACAAAGGGTATATTAGATTTGTCATTGAAGGGGTCTTAGCAAAGTTTCTTTAGTGATACTCTTATTTGGACCACAATATTGCTCGAATGGACTGCAGACTTATAGTTATTTAATTGCCGATTTGAAAGCCATAATATGTATATGGCTTAGTACTGCTCACATGCATATTTATTTTTTGTACTTTATTTACTAAATAGTTTGCATACAACATACACATTATGTACACATACATATAAATAACGTATGTGGTAGCTTTTTAGCTGATAAGAGTGCGGCGATTAGTTTATGCGCACATGCGACTATTCAATCAAGCATCAGAGATACATACATATATATATATGCAATACATAAAAGTATGAATCAGTGGGATACACAGTGGGATACACTGTATCAATTTTCCATAAAAAAAGCAGAGATAAGGATCTTGAGCGTATCCAACAAAAATGGTTACGGTGGGATCTTTTATGAAAAAGTCAACGTTTCGTTGTTGATTAAGCTCACATGGGTCTACATGGTATAAAAAACTATAGATACAGAGTAAAAATTAATTATATAGCAACGATAAGCACAAAAATGTTGGATAACAAAGCGTAGATAAAATACAAAATAATTTGACAACAAATACTGCGACCGGCAGAGAAATAAATACCATTTGCATACGCGGCGTATGTGTGATATTTACTTAAAGCCACAAAAAGAGTTCATGCTCTTGTTTGTGTGTTTTGTATCGCAAACAAAAACGACCTTCGGTTTTGTGGCTTGGCGTTATTATTTATGCATCTTATTTCCGTTTTGTACAAATTTGTTTACTTTGGCTTGTTCAATTTATTGCTGTTTAAGTTTAATGTATTAAATTGTTTTTCCACAATGGTCTTATAATTAATCTATATATTTCGATTTTCTTTCCGTCTCCGAGTTTCTTTATTCAATGTGCAATAGGCACGCGTCGACAACTGGCTTTGTTTACATATGAAGCGATTGACGGGCAATGCGGCGATTGCCCACAAAGGTGTAGCCACGCGGGAGACGTGGAGGGACCATTGACGTTTGTGTTCTCGAGTTCTTTATCTGCCTAACTTTTACAGCCAGAATTGTTTAGGAGTCAATATATTATTAATTTAATTCACCATTGGTTGGAAGCTTTATGTACAAAAATTATTTGGCTGGCCCCCTGTTTTGGGAAGCGGGCTGCGTACCCGAGCGCACGCACACACACACGATAGAATAGTATTCTCTCTCTCTCTCCCTTAACTCTTGCGCGCTCTGTTAAGATATTTCCTTTTTATTTTATATAAACACACAAGTTAACGTAAACAAACATTCATTGTAATTGTTGTTAGCCATTCTCAGTATTTTTATGTTATTGCAAAAATATTTATTCAATTATTTAATATGACAGCGTCTTACTTTGTTTTTATTTACACTTAAAGTTGTCATCATGTTTCTAAAAATTTGTACCTATAACCTGCACCTCCAAAGATATAGGCAATAAGGAATTAATCAATTTCAAAGCCCATTTCCTTTGAACTATGGATACATAGACAGATATAAGCGAGACACAAAACCAAAAAAGAAAAATCTTACGAACTTCCTCTGAAGGAAGGGAGGAAGGTATCTCTTGGGTTGGCAACGCATTAACTTTTTCTTAATACAGTTTATCACTTTGCTTTTAAACTTTCTGTTGAAATATTCCATTTTAAAATGTTAACCGCAAATATTTATTGTTGGTAAAGCGCACACAAGTCATGTTGTTAAGATTACTTATACAACGTGGTGTAAGGCCTAAAATATAAAAATATTATATTTAACTATTAAAACTGTTGCATTCTGATTTGAGATGCAATGTTATACTCTAAAAAAATTTCGAAGTATTCAGCTTTTGAGAATCTTTTAAAATATATTACATAAATCTTTTTGTATTTTTTAAAACGGTTTGAAAATTTGGTCTCAGCTAAAGAATGGAATGCAGCCGTCAACAATTTACTGCCATGATTTATCACAATTTCTAAATTGGACTTTATCGACTAAAGGGCTACAATCGGCTTCTTTAGATTTTTGGTGCCAAAGCCTCACATTGCGCCACTGTAAAACGCTGATTTTCAGAATCCGTGCACGAAAAATCGTCATGTGGCGTATTGCGAGATTGAGGCACTCCTGGGCATTAGTTCCACCAGCATACTGGTGGATTTAAACTGCGCGCGTAAAACGAATCGGTTCAATTTCAATCGGTATGTACTTTAGGGTGGCCATTTTTGCAACATCTCACGATTTTACTAACGCCACCCCCTAAAAAGTTTCCTTTTTAAAAAAAATTTAAAAACGATCTGAATGTATTTGATGGTCGCGAGAATAGGTCAAAGGTCATAAAAAATGTTCATATGAATGCATAAATAGCGACCAAACCGTAAGTTTGACAAAAACATGTTCCAAATATAATCAATGGGTAATTCTACAGTCGAGAAAAAAATTATCCAAATCAGTTTAGTATAAACAGAGATATTTGCTGTTAAGTAAAGGCACGTTTTTTTTTTTAATTTCGAAAAATGTTTTTTTCAAAATATCTCGAATCCCGTTTCAGAAACAAATTTTTGACTGCATTTTTGGTTTTAGCATATCACTTTACTACAGAAACGATTCAAAAATGTTAAGGATACCAAATTTTTTTTTTTATTTGTAAACTGGTGTAATTAGTCAATTTAATCAATTTTAGAGCTTACCAAATTTATTTAGGCCGACTCTATATTTTTTTAAAATTATGTTTTGGTAGATATGAGACTTTTTGAACCATAATTTGTTTGATTGGAAATAAGTTTTTAAAGTTTATGTAGAACAATACAGTCAAAAACGGAAAAAGTGCAAGTTATGACCTTTGACCTATTCCCGCGACCATCAAATACATTCGGATCGTTTTTAAATTTTACAGGCGCTATATGCAGGTAAAAAGGATTTTTTTTAGGGGGTGGCGGTTTTGATATCGACGGTTTAAAAATCCTCCATAGCAGCGGCGGCCACCCTAATGTACATTTAATATGGCGAAAATAACTTGATAAAAAGTTCAAGTTTTAGCAAATAAAACCGCTGTGCTTGGATTTATGCCTATGAGCCTGAAATTAAACAACCATCGACAGTATAGATTTTCCAAAATGCACAAAATCCAACGAACGTTGTTCGCGGACGAAGCACTTCAAATCAATTACGATGCTTGTTTCTTCGGAATAACCGGTCACTTAGGTAGATCAATTCTGAATAGTCAACAACCATTTTTTTTTGCCAAAATTTATTCACTGAAATAAGGTAACGAAGTGCCGAGGACGACTCATTTTTCAAGTCATTCAAGAGTGGAAAAAGTATTTCGAAACTTAGTTTAAGAGCATAAAAAAGTGTAGTGATCTTCGTGGAGAATATTTTGGCAAAAAATAAAGCCATTTGCCGGCTCAAATTATTATGATTTCTTTGATAGGCATAAAATATAAATAGTGGCCATTGTCAGCGGTGGACACGCCTTGGCTCTTTTTGCTCCGAGTGCTCTTTCCGTTATAACTTACAAAAAAAAATACACTACTCGAGGATGCTTGGGCGACCGTAACGGGGCTTTTTATTTGTGCTCGCTGACTAAAATTTCGCACAAGTACACTGAGCACAGAAATATAGTTACTTTGGCAAATGTAAGACCAAGGAATTTTTTTGATAAATCCAAATTGTCATATAAACTCATATGACTTTTCCGTTTCTTTCAATGTGTTGCAAAATTTTGTTCAGTGTACACACACAAGCAGATCGACAGCGACGCGCCGAGTTTACAAAAGCAAAACAGTGGGCGAGTTTTATGGCCCTACTCGAGAATTGCTTGTGGGACCGTAACTGGACTTTTTTCTTGATGTTGTTGTAGGGCTCTTTCCGTTATTTTTCGTGCCCACCGCTGGCCATTGTAATACAAAAAAGTAGTCATGAATGCCTTCACAAAATACGCCTGTACCAGCATTCATGTCCACCTCGTTTCGAGAAAATTTATATCTACCTGAAAATAAAAAAAAGTAACATTTTTGCTTTATTACTTGCTATTTGATTCCTATACTTCCTGTCAAGGACCATACTTCCGCTTAACGGGGTATACGCAGAATAGATCCCGAATGGGATATCCCAAATGGGATTTTTTTATATGTTTTTGTCATTCCGTGAGAAATTTTTTTGCATTCTGCGTATAGGCCTTAAGAAAAGTCAAACAATTTGACTGACACTCCTAACAAAGCACTGTTGTTACCTTGAATGGGGGCACAGTAGGTAGTGTACCAGAAATCTCTTTTAACCAAATTAGTCGGTGCAATAGAGACATTTTTGACTGTCATATTTTAAGTGTTTTTAAGTACAAAATTAATCAAATTAGTTTTGGAGTTGGCCCTAATAAGTGTATCTTGGGAACATTGTATAAAAAGTAGCACATCTCCAAGTAAACAATTCCCCAGGTTTCATCCTCTACAAGCGAACGATTCTTCTGGCAAATAAGTAAACAAACTTTGATTTTTTTCTTAATTTAAATGAAAAACAGTTAAAACATTTGAAATTATGCACACACACACACACGCAAAAGAAATAAAAAAAGAGGAAAATACGAATCTAACGGGCGCCAAGCAAAGAGCTGTCTTAGGTCATTGACCAAAAAAGAAATGATAGTCAAAGAGAGAGCGCCCAATTGCTCTCTGGCGAAGCATAGTGGAGCACGTTTTTTAAGGTAAAACAAAAAAAACAATGACTCTTTTAGCTTTTAGTTTGTGTATTTGTGTGGGCAGAGAAGCGTTTCTCTTTGAGGGTAGTTGTTTGACTTATTAGTTGGCTCTCTTGTTTTATTGTTGTTTTTTTTTGGCAATGGCAGCAACAAAAACGATGGCAATGGGCAATGGGCACCGCCGAAGCACACCAATTTACTTTTTGGTTCAGAGCTTTTGTTTTGTCGTTTGGTAGTGGGACAAAAGCGGCGCACTTACGTCATTCATAAAAATAAAAACGCAGCGTAAAGAGCAAAAGAGCGCGCTGCTCACTGCGTTATCTCTTTGTTGTTGTTGTTTTTGTTGTTCTTGTTGCTGCTACTGATTTTGTTATTGTTAAATCTAACTTTTTGTGTATTTGCAATGCTAATTACCTGAAGAATATTTTAACCATTTTGTGCATTATTTCAACTCTGGTTTTATATTTTGCTGATGCCACTGTTTTAACCTTTTTTATTTCCTTTCGAATCAATTTAAAGGGCACTACATTGCGGCCAGTATTACAATGCTCTTTGTATCGGTTCACTGACTCTCACATTGATATTACATTATTAATCAAATTTATTTTAAACGCTTTTGGCTTTTGGCACGCAACTTTGTAATGTTAACGTTTATTTTCTATTGTTTTTTACATTTTTATTACCAAAGTTGAATTGTTTGCACGCTAATGCTCAAACACTATTGATGAGACAGTGATGATAGTTTTGCTTCCATAAAGTTATCGATTTTTTATATCTAACCATCGATAACATTTCGATATTTTTTGTTTAAACACTCGTAATCGGTCTTCTAACTCTAAAATTGTAAATAAGTATTTGTGAAAAGTTTATTTATTGACAAATTTTAACAACGGTATAGATTCTTGTAATCCGCTAAATTAAAACATTGGGTCTAGGTAAATTGAAACCCAAAAGCCTTATTTAAATGTGTGCAGACATCACAAATCAGCAAATTCGATCCAAGTATTACTCTGCTTGTAAAAATATACTCAAAAAAATGTTTATTATAAATACTTTTGGTACTTGAATTCCAAGAATTTAAGTTTACTCTTTGTTGACTCTGCTTTACTTTGCATTTATTAATTAACCATGGTAACCATTAGGTAACCATGTTTTTTTTCTACGGTCTCCTCTCGTGCGTTTAATGCATCGGTTTCTGGTCAAGAAGTTCGCATACGGATACAAATGGTGGAATTACCAAGAGATTGCAAAACAGAAGGTTCGTTCAGCAACTGGCCTAAAGCAGAGTCACTACTTTCTACTTGGTCGAGCTTGTGATATTTATAATCCAATATTGTGGCACTAGTTTTGACACATTAAAGTAAAGCATCCCAGCAAATCCAGCTAGCTAATTTCCTTATCAACATGGGGGGTACTCGTTTCCCTGCAAGTCAGTAAAAAAAAATTAATAATTTGTGGATCAAGACTTTTATTTCATATGGACGGTTTGACCAAGCGTTATTTACCATTAAGCGCTTCGTCATACTATGCGCTGCTTTTTGAAGCTTGGGTTTTGGGACCAACTTGTCATCATAATGAACTTATTGTGCTGTTCATACCTGGCTTCCAAATAATTGCGATAGGAGCCAGAAACCTCCTCCACCTCAACCTCAACAGCTTTAACCAAAAAGTAAATAAAGCAAAAGTTAATATTATAGGGACCTGACATGATGTCTATCGCGCACATATTTACAATGGATTTCTGCAAACCTTTTAAATAAGCACTTACTAGATATTTCGCCGATTTTGCCATCAAACTGGATGCATAAATGGATTTATTAGGAGTTCCAGGAGGACCGGTGTACTTTATGTGGTTTGTGCCTTGCTAATACGTGAACGCATATATAGTGTGCTCTTATGAATATTCGTTGAAAACTTTGCAAAAATGAATTTTCGATGTACAAAATATAAAGAAGCCATAAGGTCTGAGATATATACTCTTATTTAGTTCTTGAAGTTACGCATATATTCTAGGTGTATTTTGTAAAATTTTCGCATGCCTGATTATGGAATAAATAGAGATCTAATTTTATCGTGTTTCGACGCTTCTTTTTATAAGCGAATAGATTTATGAAATATTTTACGTAGCCAAACAATCGCATTCCAAAGTCCAAAGTACCTTGGGTTATTGAGAGAGGTGATCACCCATCATGGCCATTGACCATTTTGGTTTCGCGTCTAAGATAAAACAAATTATTGTGTTTATAAATTAGCCATATATTTAAAAAAAAACACTATTTACCCGAAGATACACTGCTCATCCTAAATGCAAATGGTGCCATCATCAGATCAGGGATCAGTAATAACACGCGGCTATTTATGTTTTCGTTTCTTGTATGATAGCTGCTCTGTATAGATTTACCAAGTTAGTTAAGTTCATAGTTTATTAGCTTAGAATATACCCATGGCCAGCTCCGAAACGTTAGTGTTCCAGAAGATATCGTGCCAGAAACCACTGTACCGCTTGCTGCTGCCTGCCTGCATTTTGTGAGTATTGATTTGTATAACAATGATTATATGCGGCCTGGGGAGTAAAATTAAAATAGTGCATTTTCATTTTTTTGCATGTCATATGTCATATCTCATATCAAACCACATTTTCTGGCCACTTATAAGAAAATTCAAGGTCAACAAGAAAACCGAAAACGTTTAAAGTCTTAGCAAAAAAATTGTAAATCGTGTTTCAATTTTTGCAGTCATTTATTGCCATTTTCGTTTTTGCATTTATAATAATTAAAGTTAATTATAAAAATTAAAGCGGTTTGTTGATTATATTTTCATGAATTTTCTTTTGATATCTTTGATATCAAATTTGCAAAACAAACGCACGCACAGAATACAGAAGAAGAATGAAAAATGAAAAAAAAAAACAAAATTCTCTCCCAGTCAAGTTTCAGCAAGGGAAATTCTCTCGCCGTCAAGTTTCAGCAAGGGAAATTCTCTCCCCGTCAAGTTTCAGCAAGGGAAATTTGTTTTTGTTTTGTCTGGCAGCACCAGCAATAAGTGCTGTAGCAGCTAGCTATGTGTATGTGCTGATTGTGGTGAGTTTTCTAAACTTAAAAATAACGAATTTTTATTGTAATTGATCTAAATATTTGAAATAGGTTTTAATGCGACGATGCATAGTAAATTCATAATGCATTTTATCTATATAATTATAGAACGTTCAAATAAAATCGGCTTAACTAAAAATCTCTTAATAGCGTTTTATTCAGCCGTGTTCCCAATGAATGGTGTTCCGGATTTCGATTCCGACAAGAGCTCCAGCTGTCGAAATGAAAAGTATTTTGCTTTGCTTAGTTAAATAAACGCATTAATGTCACTAAAATTAATTTTGTATTATTTTTCAATGTTTTGAGAAAATTTAGATGTACTCAGTTGAACAAATCCAAGTTTATTTGCATTAAATATATTTATTGCAAAATTTATCTATTAAAATTGTGTGTACACGCAAAACCAAAACGAGTGGAATGAAAAGTAAGGTGTTCCGGATTTAGACTCGTTTCGTCTTCGAAAAGTTATGTGTTGTCGTGTTGCACAAATAAATTCGAAGATAATTTTATAAATGGATGGCTTAAAATATGTATATAAAATAAATTGTACAAAATTTGTAAATAAGGAAAAAATATTTCTCTTTTAGCAATCTTCTTTTTAGTTGGCAAAAAGAAAAAATAAATTATTTAGTTAATTGTTCGAAAACTTGTGACAACTCTGCAATGTCAACTTATCGATAGACACATTTAAACAAACAACAATGAGCCGCTTTTTTTGTCGTTATTTTTAATAATAAATTTTTGAAGGGCGTGAGCATTATTTTGCATGCCAACACAATCCGAACGTTGCCAAATACTCGTAAATTTGCAACCATTGACTTTGTCAAC
Organism: Chymomyza fuscimana; assembly: GCA_949987675.1. NCBI lineage: Eukaryota > Metazoa > Arthropoda > Insecta > Diptera > Drosophilidae > Chymomyza > Chymomyza fuscimana. The sequence goes on from OX465088.1 coordinate 62,039,070, forward strand.
TACGGCTGTAAGAAATATTTGTACCTGTTCAAGCAATGACTTGGAAGGCATCTGCTTGCATCAGATTGGTATAATTAACAGCATGGCCTAAGCATTTGTGAAATGCTTATGGTAAAAAAACGTTACAGGAAAAATGAGGATATAGCAGAGAAGTAACTGAAGGCGACTCTGAAGCTGCTGCTCAAAATAGTTTGTTGAATAAAATAAAATAAACAATTTATAAAGTTTGAAAATCTGTGTGTTATACTTATAAAATTAAAATGCGAACTACAAGCATCTTAATTTTTTACTACATTTCCATTTTTAAAAGAATTTTTAACAACACAGCTGTTTCTGGTCTGAATGAAAACGATTCGAAATCGATTCGAACTCAGTTAGGGTATTCACGCTTTGTGTTGACTTGAGGACTTGAGGACTGGTTGAAAAAGTCAACAGGCCAAAGCGTGAATCCCTCCTGTTGACTTTATGAGTTGACTTTTCTTCTTCTTTCCTGTTTTTGTTTACATTTGTAAATTGGTACAAATTGCATTAAAATTCAAAAGGTTGAATTAAAAATGCCAAGGCGAATAGTAAAATCTTTACTTACAGAATTTGTAGCTAAAGTAGTTATGGATTACTCAGATTTTTATTATTTTATTGCTGCGAAAATGAAATAATTGCAGAAAAACCGTATTTGACTTTGTGCTTGTTCTTCCATGTGTTTGTTTACATTCGTAAATTGGTACAAATTGCATTAAAATTAAAAAACTTGAATTAAAAATGCAGATTAAGAACATAAAATCTACTTTAATAGAACCTGCAGCTAAAGTAGCTATGGATTACACAGATTTTTATTATTTTGTTGCTGCAAAAACGAAACAATTGTAGAAAAACCATATTTGAGTTTGTGCTGCTTCTTCCCTGTGTTTGTTTATTTTTATAAATTGCTGCAAATAATCATTAAAATAAAAATGCCAAGACTGAGCGTAAAGTCTACTTTGATTGAAACTGTTGCTAAAGTGGCTTTGGCTGAAATTAATTTTATTAAAGGTTCGTCTGCTAAAACAAATTCCTTGCAGAAATACTTAGTTTTTGTTTATTACTAGGGGGTTGCGGGAGGACATGAATGCTATAATACTCTCGCGGCAGGGCGACCACATCCCTAAGTCAATTGACTGGCGCCAGAACGTGCTCAGTGCCTTGGGCGACAAGCGTGTTGTTCAAATGCTGAGGGTAACTCCCCAACAGTTCCATCATATATTAAGCCTATTACATCTATTTTTACTCTTTTATTTGCGTAAACTCCAACAACAAGTAATCATGTCTAATTCAATTAATTTCGCACAAAAAAGGCGCAACCATTTGTTACTTGCGTTAATGCAATTCGATTATTTTAAATTTGGCGCTTACTTTTTTCCAACGAGTATACGGCAACTCGTTGCTTTTCATACCACGAAATGGCAAATGCATTAGTGCTGAAAAGGCAGCGAATTACCACATTGTACAACACTTTCTCAAAAACTCAACAGGAAAAAGTAGACTAGGGTCTGGGTTGAGGAAAAGTTGAGTTGAAAATCGAAACGCAGGGTTGATTTACATCATGTATTTGTTTTTGTAAAAGTCCTCAACTTTTCAACTCCTCAACTCAACACAAAGCGTGAATACCCTAAGTGCATACAAAATTAATGCCCAGGAAGGATTTCCAGATTGACGATTTTCGATATTTGTTCAGATAACAACGCACTGTAAAGAAGAAGATATCGATAGTCTCGTTGTTGATAAACAAATGGCGGGTTTTCATATTTCAAAACTTGGAATCTCTTACATACTTGTACGTAGTGTAACATGCAGTTCAAAATGGTTAGCAATGTTGAGCTTTTCGGTACATACAGCTTATGGTCCAGGGCTACGGGGCTACAGGGTATATGCAGTGTGGAGCTTTTAGTGATCGTTCTTCTTGATTACTCCACGATTGTTCCATTCCATTAAGTAATTACTTCTTATACCTGTATATTGGACGTTTCGCCCACATTATTATTTTGCTTGCTTTAATTAAAATTACCTGCCAAATTAATGGACGTCGCATGTCTTAATTACAGGAGCAACAACCAACGACCAACAACAATGGGAACTAGCAGGTACGCTCATTACACCTAGTGTACTCCTACTGACAGAACATGCGAGTGCTCCTGACGATGTGTCGCCATCTTGCACATTTTCTTTGTTTATTGGCACTCAAAGACCCCATACTCGTGCATGAGTTCTTATTTTGTATGCAACACATCTTAATGAATATGCAACAATAGCTCCAACAGGCCACACCAGTTGCACCTCCAGCTGCAAATGGTTCCATTTGTGAAGTAGCGCAAAGAAGTCACACTCCGCGCCAACTCCTACTTAGCAGAATGATGCAGATCTTGACGCATACTTAGCTAATTATAATTTTAGAAGAGTCTTCGGGTAGGGTCGACAAATTTACATATCGAAATAAATTCAGGAATGTGTTATAGAATAAAAATTCGTACAAAATCAAAGACCAAATCTGTGGACATTTGACAAAACAACTTATCTCTAAAATACTTAATAATTTTACAGGAGAGCGAAAAAACACGTTAAATGTTGGCGAAAACATTTTGTGTACAAATTTATGGGAATGTTAAGAGCTAATATAATAAAGTAATATTTAAAGCTTATTTTACGCCTGATTTCTTTACTGTGGCCATAATCGTTTTTAAAAAAAATCAAAAAAACTAAAATAAGTTGTTTTGTCAAAAGGATTTTAATTTAAAAAATCAACCTGTCTCGAATAAGTTCTTTTGCCAAACTGTTTGAGGAAAAAGTAGAAATAAGTTCTTTTGTCAAAAAGCACTTTAAACATATTTTCAATTGAAAACGTAATATTATTAAGAAGTTTGTAATATTGACATTGACAACTTAAAGAACACAAAATATTTTAATTCAGGTTAATCAAGTAGAAGGGAATTAAGAGAAAAACACTTCAGCACATATAATAAAATATAATAAGACTTAAAGTAATCATTAGGAAATAATATTTTTAATCTTCTGAGTCTGTGTCTATTAAGATATGAGTCGATTTCGATTTGATGTTCACCTTCATTTTGTAAAAGCTGTGAAATTCCGGATTGATAAATGGTAGCATATCCAACAAATCCTTCTTTTTGTTCGATGATATTTTCAAAGGAGCTGAGTAACATGATTTTAAGGGGATGTAGGCTGGTTTTTGTCGTCGTGGACTGATGTTTATTTCTTTAAAGCACTCCTCCGGTTGAAATGATAACTTGTATTGTAGTATATTTGGCTTACACTTTTCATACCGCATTCGGGGATTTGACGACTTTAAAATTGTGTCAGTTTTTTTGCTTGAACTTCAATTAAGCTTGATAAATATTGGCGGCGCTTGGAGTATTCTCCTAAGTCCCAGTATTTTTGGAAGAGTTATTTTTGTTGTTCAAAATTAATTTTTGCGTGGCATTGTTGTCTGCATTCTTTTAGCTTTTTCGTTTCTTTAGCAGGAACTTTTTTATTTTTGTATGTCACGTATTCTTTTCCACAATTTTTATTTTGTTTCGTGATCCTTTTCATTGTTGAGGATGTCGTGGGAGTTTCAAGCACCTGAAATTCGTCTTCTTGTGTTGTGTCCCAATCATTAATATTTGATTCCAAAATTGAAGCCACAGCTCTAACACTCTCAGCAGTTGAATTTAAAAATGATTCATCAGTGGGAATAAAGTCTGCATCGTCGTAGTCAGTTTCATGGAATATGTCTTCATCTTCTTCTCCGTTTTCATATGTACTCAGTTTACCTGAACTCGAACTCGGCTTTTTATCGTGAAGTGGAGCAAATTTAGTCAACATGTCCTCACTTATGCCAGCGTCAAGAGAAGTGACCGTTTCATTTGGGAGCGATTCTAAAACTGCCCTGTCCACATTATGACATTTCTTTTTTTCACAATTTCTTTCAGCACTTATGGCTGATAATCTTTTGTTCGCATAATTTGGCAGTTTTTGGGCCAAAGCCACTAGTTTTCTTCCTCTATCCATCAAATATTTGCGATAGGAGTGCTATGGAAGCTCAACAAAAAAACTTATTTTTCTTATTTTTTATAAACGCACTTGACAAAAGCACTTAAGTATAGATGAAACAGTATTTTTTTAATTTTTAATTTTCACAAAAGAACTTATCTCCACACAAGATGTTTTGTCACATTGAATGCTCAAAGCCAACTGATTGAGAAATAAACTTATTTCTAATTGAGTTACCCATTTTTCAACTTTTGCATTCGACAAAAGAACTTCTTTCGAAATAAGTTGTTTTGTCAAAAGCGTTTTTGGAAAAAATTAGAAGCTTAAAGTGAAATAAGTTCTTTTTTTAAATGGACGTTATATTGATTTTTTGAAAGAAGGCCAACTTAGTTGAGTTAAGTTGATTTGTCATACGCAATTGAAAAAAAAAACGAGATAAGTTGATTTGAACGCCTAGAAAGACACCGATAAGAAATATCGGGTTTCAAAAGTTATATTTATAACAAAAATCATGGAAAATTTTCTTATCTCGAGATAAGTTGTTTCGTCAAATGTTCACAGAAATGCATATTAAGAATTTTTCCCAAAATGTAAACTTTTGTTGATTTCGTCCACAAGAAAAAAAGTCATCAACAGGAAGTTTCGGGAGGAAAACAAATCGTGTCATTAAAACTTCTTATTAGTATAGGTTGGCTCCCAAGGTTAATCAAGATAAGCTTTCAGTTTTTAGGTGTCCATAATTAACCAGTTCCGACTTCTGAAACTGATGTTTAAGTTTACTCCTACACAGAAGTAACCAAGTATGACTCTCTAAAAGCAATCCATTATTAGAGTAAGCAAAGCTTGCCAAGCATTGGATTGTAGATTATTTATGCAATAGGGTTATGTTGACAGTTCTTATCTGTCAACTGGCTTGTCTATATGACGTTTGTAATCAGTATTCATTGCCAATTTCATCATGAATGGACTTATGCCTGTGTGATCTCCATGATTAAACTTCAAGTTGATCTTTTTTTTATCGAAAAATTGTGTTTAGTATTTGGTCTATAAACAGCTAGATCGAATCGCGTTTCTTTAAAAATATGGTAGGAATGGGTGTTACTGTCAATGTAGCTCCCTACAGTTGCCAAAAATTCTTGTTGGTTTCAACAGGATCCACGGAATAAACATTTAATAGAAATTGTTTCTCAACATAAGATGGGCATGATCAAACTAACAACTTAACAAACCAACTTAGGTAAAGATTTTCCTCAGTATATTGATTATTATGTGTCTTATTGGAGTTCTAATGAGGTAGTGACTCGCGAATATAGCCGCGAATATAGCCTCTCCTACTCAACTGTCAACCTTACCTTCCCGTGGTGAACTATGTCACCTTAACACCACGCACTGAGGAAATACAGCTGCTCACCCAGTCCTTACTGGGAGCCTGCCTGGAGACTTAAGTTGGCGTACCCAAAACCTGGCAAGCGGTCATAGTGTTGACGCCCCTATGTCGCTTAAATCTTTCAAGTCATGCACCCAACACAACAGCCTTGGATATCAAATGACCCCAACTGTAGAAAGATAAGAGGAGACTACTCCATATTATATAAAAGGCTGCGCAATAGCATGATAAGTTCCAAAATATAACGATTCTATCAATCTACGCACCTACGGAAGCTGCAAGCGAAGAAGAAAAAGACGTATTTTACTGCATGACGTTATCAGCGGAATGCAGTAAATTCTCGAGACACAACATGACACTTGGAGACTTTAATGCCAAAATTGGTAAAGAGGACTTTACGAAGCAAGTGGCGGGCTCTTTTTCGCTGCACGACGCAACAACTGAAAATGGACTACGTGTGGTGAGTCTCGCAACTGAGAACAATCTGTGGGTTAGTAGCACGGCTTTTCGACACAAGCGAATACACAAACAAACATGGAAGATTCCTGGAACCAGGAGACGCAATCAAATTGACCATGTTTTGGTGGACAGAAGACATGCAACCTCAGTTCTTGATATAAGATCCTGCAGGGGTGCTTGCAATGGGTCAGACCATTATCTTATTAAAATTATGTAAAATAAGGCAGCGAATAGCAACTGTCCAATCCCAGGAAAGATTTAAAAGAGAAAAATGGAACATCGCTGAGCTCGCCGCAAAAGAAGATGTATAAAACAACTACCAGCCTATAGATTATATAAGCAAATCGGATCTCGTAGATCGCGGCACGACTATGTGAACAAACGAAGCACTGCACGTCGTACGTTGAAGAAGAAAGAAGCGAGAATACATCAACGCAAAAGTTCTAGAAATCGAAACGAACGCCATGAACAACCCGATGAAATTCTATCGCCAACTAAAGAAGGCCCGATTCAATAATTGCCTTGCAGAAGACGGAGCCATCCTACAAACAGAAGAGGAAGTGTTGCAAAGATGGCGAGATCATTTTTGTACTACGCTGAACATTACCCTAACCACCGCTATCACCGCTAATTGGAAACCTATACACAGTGTCGAAAACAACATCCTAGTACCAACATGTGAAGAAACACTTGCAGCCCTGCACAAGCTCCGATATAATAAAGTCAGTGGCGAAGACTCTATAACAGCCGAACTTTTTCAAGATGGAGGTCCTGGCCTGCATGAATATCTGCACGGCCTCGTGGTGGAAATTTGGAATACCGAAGTGATTCTATCGGGATGGCAAAGCTGTGTTATTTTCCCCGCTCAAAAAAAGGGGGATAAAAGAGTATGTTGCAACTATCGCGCACAGGATCGGGCGGTTTGGAGAGGCATTGTGATGGAAGCTTTGACCCACCAAGGCTTGTAATGAAAAATAGAGAGAGATGTGTCTTATTAAAAAAAAGGCAATAGATAGATTTCAAAAACTGGCTAAATCGAAGAAACCATTATTGAGCACTATTAAATTAAAAAAAAAGATGATTGTTTATTTCTTGTCTGACTTAAGCTTCTGAAGAGGAAATGGATCAAGTTTTCGTATTCAAATAAAGATTGCACATATGCAATTTATTGCCATAATTCACAATAGTAGTTTAAAAATTAACATGGTCTCCAGTTCTGAAATTACCTATATACATACCTGTTAGTACTTAACTTTATAGCTCACTTTTTTAATCATTGTCGATAAACATGAGTTTGGAAGACAGCTTAAATCTCGCTCACCAATCTGGCTTATCTAAAATTCAGGAACAATTAATTAAAGCTTGTTAACTAATATAACCAATAATCTACCCAATGTACAATATTCTCTTAGTACATGACTTAATTGGATTAATTCCATTTTATAGAAAAAAGTTTTCAAAACTAGTAATCAGTCAGATAGGGTAAATTAAAATCCTTACAATACTATATAAATGAATTAGGGATATCACAAATGCAAAATTAAAGTTAACCCTAACAAGCCAATGGAAGGAAATTCTGCTCTCTTCCTGTTGGATTATTAAATATTTGCGATTAATTAATTCAATGGTTTGATAACAAACTAACGTACTTATGTCACGAAAATACGCTTTGATAAAAAACTCACTTTTAATAAACTTACTCGATTATCCCCACCATGGATATGATATATACAGGGCATAAAAGCCTCAAATATGCCGAAATATAATTATAAAACTAATATTAAATTCACCTAATTGAAATACTATCTTAAGCAATATACTTACTTTCAAAATCTAATTTCGTGAGTATTTTATTTTAAGTATTTTAAGTATTTTATTATAATTTAAATGGCATAGTTAAAAAAAATCATATATGTACAATGGCATATGAGGCAACCTGAGACCTTGACTGACCACATATGGAATCTCTCATATGCTTCGTTAACATCAGATGACCGACCGTAGTCAATCTTTTCATTTTCCCGAGGTCAAAAATTTGTATTTGCAATTAAATTTGTTTGCATTAAGAATGGGACTACAGAAGGAAGCTTCTCCAAATGGGCCTCAAGCCCTAAATTATTGTAACATTAAGTTGGCTAAATTAAATTATTTAAGCATTTTGGATTTTGTTTATTTTAAGGGTGCTTGGTGCGACGTCTAGCTCCGGGGCTTGTTACTTTTCTTTTGACCCATTGCTTTGTTGGTTTTAAGCCATAAAAATAACTTTACGTAGATGGTACAAATTGGGTGGCTGACTGCACTTCCGGGAGACTGCGCCCATATGTTTCATGTGCAATTAAATTTTGTGGTTCAGTGGTTTTTATTTTGGCCTACAAAGCTAAGTTTGATTTTTAATATCATATACAATTGTCAAATGGGAAATGAGTTGAATATTTAAAGTTATTCTAAAAAGAAAATGTCTGCATGTTGCGACACTTTTGAATTTGGCTACATTTTGTCTTCAAGCAAAATCAATCAATTTGATTTTAATTTTGGCTTTGAATATAACATCTAATTCGATATATGTAGATCGTGAATAAGAAGGGCGTCGAGTAGCTTGGTAAGCCGTATTATTACAGTTTGTTCACTTGTTCAACTTTTTAATTCTGGTATTTTCAAAGAATTTGTAACTCACACCTATATGAAGAAGAGAGTTAACGAGTTTACGCAAAGTAATTCTCCTCCAGGCAGCAATATTGCTCCTGTTTGTGGATTGGCAAGCTCTCTTCGTTCTTTAACAAGGTAGTCCACCATTTCGATACCGTCGATGTCATCTCCAAGGCCAAGTCTTAGGTAGTCGTACAGTAAAGCAGAATAATCAGAATTTCAATAATCAGTAGCTAGTATAAGGGTTAATTTTTATACCCTGTACCTATAGGTACAAAGGGTATACTAGATTTGTGCAATGTATGTAACGGACAGAAGGAGGCGTGGCAGACCCCAAGTCCTTTATACCAAAATGCTAATCATAACCTCGCGTAGCGATTGAGCCATGTCCGTCTGTCCGTCTGTATGAACACCTAGATCTCGGAGACTATAAGAGCTAGAGATACGAAACTTTACCAGCTGGTGCGCATATTTCCTGAGAAGATGAAGTTTGTTGAATCATGTCAATATCTTCCCCCGTTCCCCCACAATAGATTTTCGCGGTTTTAGCCACACCGTTTAATATTTTTATCTCAAACTTAACATAGCGATGTGTCGTGATTACATGCACCTGTGTGTCAAAAATGAGAAAAAATCGGACAAATACAACAGAAGTTATAGTCAAAAATGTACTAATTTCACCTCCCTTGCCAATAAACTCAATCATTATTTGACTTTACCTAATTATGGTTAAAAAATTACCTACAATCACCAATTTTGGTAAGATTATTCATGTGGCCCTAAATAACAAATGCACATCCAAATTTTATCGATACGGCCCCCCGCCCCCCGCAATGGATTTACCGTGTGTTCTCCCACACCCATCAACATATCAACTTGAAACTTACCCCATATACTTTAAATAACTTCTTTGACGTAACAACATCAAAATCGGTAAAAATGTACGGAACTTATAGGTATAAATCTCGAATTTCATAAAAAAAAAAAAAAAAATCCAATTGGAAAGTCCTTAGAAGGAATATGCAGGAATAAAATTGTTTGCGAGACAAAAGGTACAGGGTATTACACTGTCGGGCACCGTCTCGACTGTATCACCTTTTTTTTTAAGCTGCATGCTTTAGGCTAACAACTAAAGCTACAGGTAGGAGGACAGCCATAGCTTTTAAGTCTGAACCATTTTAAAAAGCCTGCCAATTTAGAGTCAAATAATTTTTGTGACTTAAAAAGGTGTTTTAAGTGGCCCAATATTTCCTCCACCAAACCGATTTAATAAATTATGTGAACTATTTGGCCAAGATATCACGTTCCCCAAAGACGACTCTTACGACTCTAGGACAAAGTGAAAGGGGTGATCAGAAGCTTAGTGTTTGGTAGATTAATCTCCTTCATCCCTTATTTAAAATCAACTCCATCTCTTTGAATTGAATTTGGCTGAGCATGAAAAAGATTTTCTCCAAACCCGAGAAACATACTGATAACCAAATCAAACATTTAACACGCAGATCAGCACACATGCCACAACAAATATTTACCACGTTCTAGACTCATGGCACAACATATCCGCTTCAAGGTGGTCAGATATACGGCAGACGCTTATCTCCATCTTGACTGAAGCCCGCCTTAGTGTGCCACAATTACCAACCCCCTCGCTTAAGTTGGCCAAACGGCGTCTACTAAAACTTGAAACTTATGTCTGTGGCACGCGTCGAGAACGGCGTCGCTTGCAGCGTCCTCCTCGTGGACAACGGCACGTGACCTTAACATGAAGATCAACCCAAACACGCTCTCGAACACTTACTTAGGCACACATAGAGAACGTGGATTGCAGTTCCTTTTTAAATGTAAATCGAATTAAATTGATTTGCAGTTCCACTGAGCTGACTCGCCCACTCCCTGTCCTCGGGGCAACCTCGCTGGGCTTGGAGTTACTTAAATTTGTGTAGTGTGTCAATTGGTACGCCCCCTCCCCACTCAAGGGTGTTGTTGTCGTAGGAAGGCGGCCAACATGTCATTCAAAATGTATCCGTTGGATAGATGGATGGATGTTTGTTTATTCAAAGCTTTCTTCTCCGCCCATGGAATTTGTTTAAACATTTGACAATATTTATTGAGCCGCCCCTCGCTGACATCGTATTCCTGCATTGCTGCCACGAAACTTAATGCAGCCCCCCTCGTAATTTGATTCGATTTGAGCATCGCTTGACACGTTGGACACGTTTCTGCCTAATGGAGTTGCTCGAGTAGCGTGAATTTCAATTAAATTAAATCAAAATGTTGCATTTTTTATTATGCCCATTAGCATGATGATTATCATGGAAGGGTTCTTGAAGTGGCGTTCTTCGTTAGTTAGTTAAATTAAGTTAGCTTGGGCAGCCGCATTGACATACATACGTCCTATCCGCATCCGGATCCTCATCTTAATAAGCATAAAGAAGTGTCCGTTCGCCTGGGTGCCTAACACTTAACACTGCTATGGATGGATGGATGAATGGATGGGTGGAAAGAGGCCTGAGGCTGCCACTTAAGCTACACACCCATTCATACTCCGGCACGTGACAAGCTCATCTTATTCTTGCACTTTGGCTACATTATGAAACATATTTACGTCTTTTGTGATATTTTTATTTTGTATTTTTCAATTTATGGTTCGTTTTATCAAGTTTTAATTTTCAATGGCATTACCAATAAGAGAATAATAAAATTAACCGAAGTTAGTAGAGAGTAGTCCAATGCTTGGCGTAAAAAGGAAATCTCTTACTATAGTATATCCTTTCTTTTAAAACTGTCCAAGGTTTTAGGCGAGACGAAACTTTGTCGAACCAAGCAAGGTGTTACCAGAGTCCTTTTGGACTATTTGATCTTGATCTTTGCTCTTCTTCCATGTTGTGCATTTGAGACTACAAGGCAGAGGGGCTAGTGCCACTAGAAAACAAATATTTTGTTTTTTTTTAAATAATTACTCTTCTGTGATTGAAGTTTATGGATTTATTAGAGCGTTAGCGTATGAATAAATTTATTAGTAACTCCAGCTCGAGAAATACCATACTTAGTATTTTGGTTTTCGAAATCATATTTCACAGCTTTAAGACTAAGCGACCATCTTATACAGGGTGGGCCAAGGCGTAAAAGTGGTAAAAGTAGGCGTACTATGAAAATGGTCGTTCTGTGAAAAAAGCATTTCGTGCATTATGCATTACGCACAGTATTATGGAATTTAAATCGGCCTTCCGAGCCCGGAAGCAAGAAAATAATTGATCGGCTCGAGTCTACTGGATCACTGGCCGGCACCACACCATATTTGCATGCATAATATTGCTGCAGTTGATATCAGTGTCGACGAGTCGACGGGAACATTGTCGCGCTATCGTTTGCACGAATTACACCTTGCAAGGATCTGCATTTACATGCCTACAAGATTTAAATGACGCAACAATTTAAGCCCACGGACCATTGTCGGACTAAAATTGCAGCCATTGGACCCGTTTTACTGGGAAAAGTCATCGAAAATTAAGATTTTGGTATATACACTTGCCCAATTTTGTTGAAAAATATACGAATGAAATGCAATCAACAAACAACACAACAGATGTCCCACCCTATATCTCATATTTGACATTGAACTCTTGAGTAAACGACTACCTAAATGTTTTTGACCATAAGTAAGCCTCTCTAGAGGTTAATCTGACAAAATATGCGAACTACTATAAATTGTTGACCAATTTTGTGTTTTTTTATTATGAGAAAATATTATATATGGAATATACTTTTACTTAAAAAACATTAACTCGAAATTGCGTAATCTTTGGGAATCGAAATATAACAAAAACACAGAAATTTTCTTTATATCTAAAATTTGTCTCATTACTTATGAAGACGATGACTTGAGTGATTCCGTCACCTACAGTTCGTGTATACTCTGTTTAGCAATAAAATTTAAAACATCCTGCCTGTCCGTTCACCTGACTTAACTCCAATGAAGCATAGCTGTCAATAGTACCGAGTACATATGTACAATCTGACATGGGACTGACATTTATTGGCCTTCAGCTAAAACCAGCGTACAAAACTTTTTAACCAAAATCTTGACACAGGACTTGAGGCATATGTTCAAGAAAAGCACATTTGAAAGTGGTATCCAGCAGATAGAACATATGAAAAATAAAACATGAACAACCCATGTTTAACCACGCGTCCTGTGCACATGGAAGCGCATGGGGGGATACGGGGAGCAGACGCATGCCATTGCGGCAAAAGTTTGGCGGCAGGCGGATGTCAAGCCAAGCGCCGCGATTTGTAACTTGCCACCGTTGGATTCGTTGGGTAAATATTTTCAAGTCAATATTGCAAAAGTAAACAAGCTGTATGGAGAAGGTCGGATGGAGTGTTGTACATAGTGGGAGTGGTTTTTTAAGTGGTGCTGCTGAAGCAGCTGCTGCATCAGTTTTAAGTTTCCCATGCCTCATGCCGCATGTCGCAAGTCGCATGCTTATGCCCCGTGACCCCTTCCTCGTGCCACATGCGTTGGCGTCAACTTGTCCGAACACTTTGGCTTACAAATTGAGTTGCTTTTGTTGTTGTTGTTGCGCAAATATTTGAAGTGTTTCAGATTTCTCGAAAAAACGCAAAACCATTTTTTAAAGTGTTTTACAGTCTCAGTTTTTAACCCCTACGCGTCGAAAAGTGTTGCCAACTCGCTCAATGATTTTTTGCGTGGCGGTTTTTTGTGTTTCAAGTTTTATTGCCACCACACCGCACCGCACCGCAACTGCATCTGTCTAAGTCCGGGAGTGGCAGTGGGTATGGGGCAGCGAGGCATGCCACGGTTTCAAGTACGCACTTCAAAATACAAAAATTTCACCGCATTTCGCGTTATTAACACGTAGGTGCAGCTGGGCGGGTTCTTGTGGGCTGAGGCTTGTGGTTCTCTGGTTTTCTGGTTCTCCGAGCTTGGGTTTTAAGCCAACAGTTGGTGGACTACCATTTGTGCCATGGTGACACTGTGTAATAAGGAGTTTTCATGGCCTCTTGAACGCTCACGCTTACCAAGCGAGGACATTTTAATTGAGAGTGTTGCAAGAAGGACGAACCATCTAGGGACGCCGCGACGTTGATGCAACGAGAACTTGCGGTACTTGGGCAGCTGCGTCGAGTGCGGTCTATGTCCTCATCTCTATAACGGCTCGTTGACTTGATTTTGTTCCTAGCCCTGTTGGCTGGGTTGTTGCTTACTTGACTGCGTTTTCTTTTTCAGCACAGGTGTTGATGGATAAAATGCATAAAGTGTCAACTTGCCCAAAGATGCTTTGCTCGGTGGCAGTTTCGAGGATTTACTGATATATTTATTTATCTTATATCTTATAGAGTAGTAGTTTTTTTTAGTACCAAATTTGTGTCCTTAACCTTCAAATCGGACAATGATATGAACAACATATCAAAAAAGCAGTGCCGGAATTAGAAATAAAAGTTATTTCCTGCATACGGAAAAATTCCAACTTTATCAGTACAATTCCTCTCTGATAGAATGCAGTCTCCAATTGCACTTTTTTTTTTTAATTTGCATAATTTAAACCAATTTGACTTTTTATTTATTTATTGGCAATCAAACTATGTAATAACAAATGATGCTATAGTCCAATACTTGAGAAAACTCAATCACTACACACTAAAAATATGTCCATGTCGGATATGGGTAATATAATTTATAATATATAATTTAAAAAAAGATTAAACAAAAAAATTTGAAAAAACGACAATTTTTAATTTGACTATAATTTTGTGAAATGTGATTAATTAAATTTTAAGCGCATCAGTTCAGTGCGAAAAACCAAAAATATGAAAAATAAAAATCGGTAACTCCTATAAATGAGGAAATTATTCTTATTTTAGTGATTTGTTGTTACTAATGTAATACGTTTTTATGTTGGCTGATTTTGATCAAAAAGTGGAAAATATGGGTCACGTAGTTTGGGTATGGCCCCTTAGGACCGCGACTCAAGATATTCACGGTCGAAGGTCTCTGCCATCATTAAAAAATAAATTTTAAAAAAATTATTTTTTTTATACAAAATTGTATTTGGTTGATATTCATTAACCTATTAAGCAAGGCATACTCTATACGGTATGTCGTACATTATGCACCCAAACGATGCGGCAAAATGGGCAACGTAGCTTAAAATTTGTTGCATAAACGTTTGCGTCGACAATTTCAGCTTTGACGAGACCGATATACTCAAATAATAATTCAACAAACTTCAAAATTTTTGATTTTTCGTAGGACCATCATGCGACTTCATACGACGCATATATGTACATTAGGGTGGGTCAATTTTTTTCGGTATAAGGGCTCACTCGGATTTTGATTCTTTGGGTAATTCTAAGCAAATTTGCCCAAGAAACTATGGTTCTAAAATGAATTTCGAGTCGCCCACTTTTTCAAAATTTTCAAGAAAAAAAACCGAAAAAAATCAAAAACCAACACTAAAGCGCCCTCTGGCGGCACCCAAAATTAAAAATAGATGTCAATAATGAATTCCTCGACCCCAAAAACCCCCAAATTCACATTTGGCTAGAGAAAAATATCGGTTTTAGGCCTTTTCAATGAATTTCTAAGTCGATTTTTGAATATGTCGAAACAAACCTATTTTGAAAAAGTGGGCAAATTTGGTTAGAATTATCCAAAGAATCAAAATCCGAGTGAGCCCTATAAGATTTTTTCGGCCCCATACAAATTGACCCGCCCTAATGTACATACATATTTTTCAATGGGAAATGTTGCACAGGCAACAAAACCCAACTTCCACAAAATATTGCGCAGCCCTCAGATATTGTATCACGATGCATGGGTACTTATTTTAAAGCCTGAACATTTCAACACAATTTAATTCATTAAAATATCTTCCACGAAAAAGCCGAAATTTTGAACTCAAGGAAGATACTCACTAGGGTGGCCATTTGCAACATCTCACGATTTTACTAACGCCACCCCCTAAAAAGTTTCCTTTTTACCTGCATATAGCGCCTGTAAAATTTAAAAACGATCCGAATGTATTTGATGGGTCCGGCAATAGGTCAAAGGTCATAAAAAAGTTTCATATGAATGCATAAATAGCGACCAAATCGTAAGTTTGACAAAAACATGTTCCAAATAAAATCAATGGGTAATTCAATTATCTACAGTCGAGAAAAAAAATTATCGAAATCAGTTTAGTATAACCAGAGATACTTACTGTTAAGTAAAGGCACTTTTTTTTTTTTAATTTCGAAAAATGGTTTTTTCAAAATATCTCGAAGCCCGTTTCATGAAAAAAAATTTTGACTGCATTTTCGGTTTTAGCATGTCATTTTACTACAGAAACGATTCAAAAATGTTAAGGATACAAAAAATTTTTTTTATTTGTAAACTGGTGTAATTAGTCAATTTAATCAATTTTAGAACTTACGAAATTTATTTAGGCCGACTCTATATTTTTTTAAAATTATGTTTTGATAGATATGAGACCTTTTGAACCATAATTTGTCTGATTGGTAATAAGATATTAAAGTTTATGTAGAACAATACAGTCAAAAACGGAAAAAGTGCAAGTTATGACCTTTGACCTATTGCCGGACCCATCAAATACATTCGGATCGTTTTTAAATTTTACAGGCGCTATATGCAGGTAAAAAGGAAACTTTTTAGGGGGTGGCGTTATTGATATCGACGGTTTAAAAATCCTCCATACCAGCGGCGGCCACCCTAATACTCACTGTGCTGAAGCTTGGCATATTTAATAAGAAAGGCATATAGAAAAAATAAAAAAGCCCTAAAAACCAGTCTGAAACAAAAAAATTTTGGTTTTCATCTCTTTTTCTACATTAATCCAGCTTTATTTTGCATTAATATAAAACAATTGTTTAAATTAAAAAAGTTCTTATAAAAGTAAGTTGTGTACCAACAATAGAAAAATAAATCAAATACTAAAATTCAGATGAATTAGAGGACTGACTGCTCAAAAGTACTACGGATGGGCAGGAAAATGTCGGTAAGTAATTTGAGTCTTGCGTCTATATTCTATTATACTAAACAAGTTTTTTCACATATTCTTAGATTTTTTGACTTTCACTTTCTGTCAAAATTTTGTGCCACTGTGCATTCTAGAGGTAGAAACAATTTGTTCTTAAAATGAGCCAGAAAAATCTTGTCCAGTCGAAAACTAAGATTGTGTTCATGATTGTATATTTTCTTACGCATTGTTTTAAAGTTGTAGATTCTTATTTAAAGATTTTTTTATCGGTTTCAAATCATAATTAATTTATAAATCAACATTTTTGGACTTTTTAAAAAAAATCGTAAGTCAAGAACGGCAACTTGTGCTACTTTCGTGACCATTTGGTCATAAATTTATGACTGTTGTTTTTTTTATTAGAGAAGTTTTGTGATAACACACGGACTTACTTGATTGCCCTTGTGTTCGAAATCCGTAAAAACCAAACCTTAAACACCATTGGAAGCTCAGCCGTAGTCTGGGTAACGCCTACAGAAAACCACAGCAGCAGCCGCAGCCATCATCACCATCATCATCATTATTATCATCAACAGGCGCGTATATCCATGAATGAATCTGTCATATTATTTCGGCAATGATGTTGACAACAACAACAATAACAATGACTACAGGGACGTTGCCATCGAGTTTATAGTAAAAATCCCCCAGTGTGCAATATTTATCATGTCACATAATATTTTTCTGGCATTTGCACGTCACAACGTCACAGCACAACAACCCCAGGCATCCATCCACCTTCCCCGGCCAGCGCTCCCCTGTTAAGCAGCTGATAACTTTTTACACACACATAAACAGGGGCGTAGTGAGTTCTCAAAAAGTGGGGTACGAAATACATTGTTCGAGTAAAACAATGCTGTCAAAGTCAAAAATACCAATTCATGAAAAATTCAATTAAGAGCCGATTGCCTTTCTTTTAAGAACTGTAACTTAAATGATAAAGGGGGATATTTTTTAGATAGCTTACCTATACCTTAAAAGAATTTTTTAATTCGCACAAAAAGTGAAAATTTTTCCATTTTCTACATAAACATAAAGTCTGGGTCTATTATGATGATTAGTGTGGCTCAGCAATCCTGTTGTCTGCGCCTATGCACCTACATACACACATACATAGACACACGACAAGGCAACAGAAATCACAACCCCTTCTGGTTAAATTATGTGGGCGGGGGGTTGACAGCAAGCCAGTCAGCCAGCCAGCCATCAATTGCAGTCATCAACGGCGGGATCTAATAGCCACCACCAACAACAAAGTCTGTGGCAGAAGCAGAAGCAGCTGCCAGGACGTCTGGCTGTCTGATATCCTGGGCAGGACTACAGCGATGCTTTCGTTTCCCCCTTTTCGTTTTTTTTTTTTTTTTTGTTGTTCATTGAATTTTCTGCTGATTTCATTTCGACTTCTTTTGCTCCGCTGGGAACAACTTTTAGTCGTCATTATGAGGCTGAGTTCTGAGTTTTGCTGAGGACGTTGAGTGGTATGGTATGGTTGTTGTTTTTGTCATCGGGATGTTGTGTTGGCTGCTTCTGTTTTTGCTGTAAATATTTTTGGCAATTGTCGGTGTTGTTGTTGTTGTTATTGCCAGGCAAATTAATGATGTCTTCCTAGCAGCTAAAGGGAAAATTCCTCCAACGGCAATTGCTTATAAATTAAACGACTTGTTGTTGTTGTAGCTTTGTACCCTGTTTTTATCATACTATTTAGCCTAATATATTAACACTTTCGTCGACTGGTGGGAAGCCCTTACACTTTATTCTGGTACGTGTGTGTCCTTGGGGTGGGTGACTCTGTTGTTGTTGTTGTTGCTTGACATTAATGTTGATGAAGACGTTAAATTTGAATTTGAATGTTAGCTGTTTGCATTTCATTAAAATTATTAAACTTAGATTGCGAACTGCTTAAATTGTATGCTTTAATTCCTCGGTGAATTATAATTCATTGAAGTGCCTAAAGCCATTGATTCGTAAAATATTATACCATAGAATAGGGCAAGGAATGAAATTTCACTTTTAATTTACGTTTTATTTAATTTTTGGCTGAATTCTGCATTTTCAGTAAAAATGTTTATGGGCAAGGTGTTCGTGGAAAATATTTTGTGTCTAACACCTGAAAGCATACTAGTAGGATAATTCATGAAAACGACTTTATATCCGGCTATCTGCCTGTCCGCCCGTATGTACGTTTCCGACATTGACAGATTCTCTTCTTTTTTTCCCCACATTTGTCAAGTTACAATCTTAAAACTCAATATTTTTAATTGACACTAATATTTTAAAAATCAATCGAGAATTGATCACCTTTTCTATTTTTTAGGGATACGATAGCTAGACTGCTTTGCAAGACATTTTCAAATCTCCACCATGATCTCCAGGTGGTGTACATCGTAAGGCAAAGTTGCAGATTAGTTTAACTTATTATTCTTATTTTTTGGCTGCTCCTCAGGTCAAGTTCTACCCTCCACGTAGGGATCTCTAGAAACGTTGGCAACTAGCAACTAGCTAGATAATTGGCGACTTCATCGCTAAGGTTGAAAGAGAATGTATCTTTGATGGCACAGTCAGTAAACACAGCCTACATGTCACCATGTCCGACAACGCAGTAAGGCTGATTGATTCATTAGTAGAAACAGATAAGGCGACCTGGATATCTCGACGAACACGAAACCAAATCGTTCATGTTTTAAACAAAGGAAGTCATACATCTAATGTGTGAGATGTTCGCGCAATCCGAGGAGTCAACATTGACTCGGACCATTAGCTTGCTGCAGCCAAGGTGCTTGACCTCCGATCATGAAAGCATAAGCTCACAGTGGAGAAATATCTCGCAATTTCTCCCTACCTCTAGCAAAGAGGTGATAGGCTTCTGCCGCCGGCAGCAAAAGATTTTGAGCTGGGGCCATCAGTAAAGAAGAAAACGGGAGTCTGGTGACGAATAACAAAATACCAACGACACAAAATATGTCCAAACATTTTCAATCGCAAATGATGTGGTTGACATACCACCCCCCGTTTATGACGATGTCAAATAAGCAATATCGAGGTTGAAGAACGTTCAAGCAGCAGGAGCTGACGGCCATCCAGCCCAGTTGTTTAAGACTAATGGCGAAGAGTTGATTAGATGCAAGCATCATCTCTTGTGCAAAATATCGTCGGAAGAAAGCGTGCCTGTCGATTGGATTCTAAGTGTACTCTGCCCCATCAACAAAAAATGTGATACCACAATATGCGCCAACTAGCGCGTAATCATCCTTTTATCCATTGAAGGTTCTAGAAAACGGAACGTGTAATAAACTGAAACTGATTGGGCCTTATGATAAGACTATTAGTGTGGCTTCAGAAGAAAAGCAAATCAACACTCACCATCTTTTTGTCGATTTCAAATCTGCTTTCGACACGCGTAGTTCGCAAAGCTAGTTCGGCTTTCGAAAGACAAATCCGTCGACGCATCTTTGGACCGATTAATGTTGATGGTGAATTCCAAATTCGAAACAACCGCGAGCTGTATGAGCTATACGGAGACACAGACCTAGTCAGGCGCTTACAATTAAAACGACTGCGCTGGCATGGATGAGAAGGCCACAGCACATGAAGAAAGCCGCCCTCAGGGACGCTTTATATAAAAAAGTGGAAGTTCCGGAGGATAGTCGGGATGTCCCGAATGTCAAAGGCCCACATATTTATTTTTTTTTCGACAACGGCAAAGCAATAGGAGTGGAACGTAAAGTTTATGATCACTTAACGGAGCTAGAATAAATTGTTTTGTGGCTTATGATCACGGTTATCCTCTGGTCTAAACAGTTTATTGAATTGACGAATATTCAATGGTTTGTGCACAATAATTAAAATTTCAAACAATTTTAGTTTTTTGAAGATATTTGTTTTATTGATATTTAAATTATTATTTACTTTTTACATGTGGAGTAGTTTCAATTAAGATATGTAATCAAGCATTAGAAAAAACAAGAGAAAAAAATAAAAAGTTGACATGGGTGCAAGTTTTAAAGCATATAGTATTCCTAGAAAACAAATTGGATTTCTTTACTAGTAGGGTGAACGGTTTTTGGGGACACAAATTAACACACAAGTTTTATAAACTTTTACCAAATAAATTCATAAGCTTCATCACATCACGTCGTTAATTTGAACATTATTAGTCAGCTCAACTCAGCTGTGGTTTTGTACGTTGTGTGCACTGAGAGAAATAAATAATTAAAAGCGTTGATTTGACACTTGTTCCAGCGATATGCATTTAAATATTGGTAATGAGCGCCTTTTATTAATTCAAAAACGAAGCAATGGCCTAAAAATTTCATTCAATTTTCTGCACTCCAAACATAAATGAATCAACATTTTCAATAATAAAAAATAAAAAAAAAATAGTCTATATAATCACCACAATATAAAAACTGTCACTAACAACAATAGTAAGATGCAAATAATAATAACGATTAATATGAAAACACAAAAACTACCCACACCTCAGGAGGAGCATAAGCGAGTCCGAAAAGAGGTAAACAAGGGTTTGGGATAAGAAGAAAAAGAATGAAAATACAAAAACATTTTGCAACAACTCATTTGCATAGTGTATAAGTCACTGACACACTCTCATTTTTCGGCCGTTCTCTTTTTGCGCAGCTCTTGATCTACACTAAGGAGTGAGAAATAAAGAGCGTGCAATCCTAAAAGTATGCAACAGACGATTACCATAGTAGTCAGAACATCCTTGTACTGTCCACTATTCAAAAAATCTTAGTGAACTCAATTTCCAAAGTTTTTATCCGTTAATGACGCGATGTTAGGACTGTTACTTTTCGAAAAAAAAAAGATTTTAATATAAAAATGTGGCGTTAACTGCTAACGAATTGAGCGGCCATACCAGAATTGTATTGGGTACGGGAATAAAAAATTCGTTCAAATCGGAACATCCTTGTACTGTCCACTATTCAAAAAATCTTAGTGAACTCAATTTCCAAAGTTTTTATCCGTTAATGACGCGATGTTAGGACTGTTACTTTTCGAAAAAAAAAAAGATTTTAATATAAAAATGTGGCGTTAACTGCTAACGAATTGAGCGGCCATACCAGAATTGTATTGGGTACGGGAATAAAAAATTCGTTCAAATCGGATGGGAAGTTCATAAGTTATAGCCGAAAATAAAATTTAAGCCCCTTTGCCTAGAGGAACCTCTAAATATAAGTTATTTCTAAAACTATAATTTTTGGAAGGGTCTAAAAGCGTTTTATTAAACATTTGTCTTTGTGCAGCTGTGAATCTGATATTGTCAAATTTATAGAAATTAACGAAGGTGCAGGGTATATTATATTCCAGGTATCCCGAAATTAATGTAGAAGGTTGGTGTGTAAAGCATGCAGATATAATTTTTTTTTTGGAAAGCTAAGGGTCATTTCCGAAGTAATTTGCTGCGTAGAATCCGTATCCGCTTGAACTTTTAAATTAAAGGGTAATAGTGGTTCTAAAAGATGTAACTGGAATGACAGACCACAAAATTTTTTTGTACCTCATAAGTAGGAAAAAAAAACACCGTTTTTCGGATACATAACCTCAAATATCTCAAAATCCTGACGTGATGGGCCAATTCTGAAACCGGATTCGGATTCTGACCCTCAGCTTTCCAACAACTAAACCATGTTGGTCTGTCTTATTTTTTACGTTTCTTATGATTTTGAAGGAACAAACTTTTCTGCCCTTTTTTTTTTTAGAACAATTCACACTGGAAATTCTATCAAAAATATTTAATCTCAAGTCCCGAAATCGCCCGCAAGGATTACACCTTGCTAGGACCTTTTTGCGTCGAATTTTGCATGCGGAAGATTCAAATGACGCAACAATTGAAGCCCAGGGATCCATTATAAGCGTCGCTTTTTCGTTCAGTGGATGGGAAAACAGCCAGATGAGTTTTCGTCAAAAAAAATGTCATCGAAAATTACGATGTTCGCATACGGGCCTGTAGAGTCAGCCGGTATGCAACCGGCTCGCTTGTTGCAAGCCTGTCTGTAGTTGTCTTTTTTTCTTATTACTTATTATTATATTTATAGTACAAAATTGTAGTATTATTATAATTAAATTAAAATATGATTATCAAATGCTAGAGCGTGTAAAATAAGTCAAGGTCAAATGCATATCTTTTGCTAAAAATATCATTTTCACTACTAAACGTCTTCATGTATTTAACCTACACACACACATAGACGTGAATAATATGTATTTACAAACAAAATCAAAAATACTTTTGTTTTTATATAAAAACTCTCAACATCATTCAGAAGCATTCGACCATGTCTCATTGCCAATCAAATAATGAGAGTCTAGCAATGCCGCCTAGCCAAGAATTGCCTAAACATTCAAACTTTTACTACAAGTACAGACTGAATTTGTATTCGTGAGAGTATCTGTGTTTGAGTGTTTGTATCTGTGTGCATGGATCGAATAACGCGCAGAATCGCTCTTTTGTCGTTAGATGCTTGTGTATTATATGTATATGTATACAAATGTATGTATATAGAAACTTTTTATATACACATAGTTGGCTTTTTCAAAAGCAGACAACAGCACAAAAAAAAGGAAAAAAAAATAAGGTTCAACGTAATACGCTCTTTGGGAAAAGTGGGGAAACGATGACGTTGAAAGAAAATAAACAACAAAAACAACAACGACAGCTCCAACGCGTACAAAATGAATAGGAAAAACTTTTTGCAACACTTTGGGGGCAAGTACTAGTCAATGACATTGAAGAGTCCCCTCTATTGTGTGTGTGAGTACGAGTAAGGATGTCTGCGTGTGTGTATCTGAACAACAATTTGGCGACGTGTGTGTGTGTGTGTGCTGGGGAGGGAGGAAGGGAGGCTGAAGTACATGAATCTTTTGGATGACATAGCATTGACAAACAGCTTGCATATTTTGCAACAAATTTAAATAATTGACAATTTAAGTTTGTTTGTATGTATGTCAACTTGAAGTTGTTTGTATCTGTATCTGTGCAATCTATATTCCAAGTTAAAGTTTAAAGTTTTGAGAGTTTATTTTAAAGGTTTTTCATCATGCCAATTCGACTTGGTCAGGTACAAGTGTCCAATATGTAAAACATTTAAAGTGAGAATTTTTTAAAGTGTTTTTATTATAAAAATAAATTCAGATAACTTTAATGTGGGCCATCCAAAAATTAGCCAACCTGACATACTAGTGTTGGTAAATGTTTGAGAAAAAAAATTAAAAAGGAGAAGGTCCGTTTTTTGAAAACTTATGTTCAAAGTATGGTGTTATTACATTGTGTAGTTTGTTTATAGCTCATGCAAAAGAATTGGTTATGGTTATGTGACACAGTACTTTCGTGTGAAAAAAAAAATACCGAAAATGTTAATGGATGACCGGATGGATTTCAAAGTAAATGTATTTTGCCATCGATCAAGCTTGTTAAAATCTGAAAATTTCCAAAGTTTCTAAATTATTTTTCCTAGACTAATCTTAAATTAGAGCCATTTTGAATAGCCATTTAAATAATCGTACTTTAGTTTGAGAGATGCCATTGACATTACTTTATCTCTAAACAACAACAATAATAACACGCCATTTTCTTGGGACATTTTTTGGCAAATCAAAATTCGGAAAAAATTGAGATAATTCCATTCTGTATATACCAAAAGTTCGCAAATCCTATTTCCTTAACTATGTTCAAATTAGAACAATATGGTATTTTCTACTTAAGCAACGTAAAAAATTGTAATTTTTTGGTAAGGGTCATGACGTAAATTACAATTTCTGTGGGATTTGATCAGAGAAAATTTTTCCCTTTTTTTAAAGTTTAATTACGGAAATAGTTGGATTTACCGAGCAATTTTATAACTTATTATTCCACGTAGAAACTCAGTTTTTGTGTAACACACATGTGGGACTTTTAAAAACAATTCGTACAATTTTTTCCTACGTTTCTTTGCGTCAATAAAATCTTTTTCTTGAACATACCTACATTTTCTCGACTTATAAATGCGAAATTTGACGCAAAAAAACCTTTTTGGGAAGTTGGGTGCAGGGTACCCCAATGTCGGACACCGCCACGTCTGATACACATTCTTTTTTTTGGCAAAAAATAGAATCCCTCCTATGAATCGATTTCTCTACAATTATTATTATAAATAGTAAACTGTAGAGGATACTCCGTCGTAAATTAATAAGCTCAAGTACTCCCCCACAACTCATCTCATCGATGAAATGGATGCAGCACATTCCACAGACAGGCACTATGCCGTCTAATTTAATTCTCATGTTTAACAAGTTAGTGAGACTAGCCACTTTAGTTTTCAATCAAAATCTAATGTGTAATCTAAGGCTCTAAAGCCTGAATTAAATATTTTAAATAGGCCAGCCACGGATTGCATGTCATAGTTATCCGAAAAAAAGAACTCCTCTTCAAAAGTCAAACATTTCAAGCCCTTTAAAGTTACTAACTTTCCCACAATTACTCAAAATTTGTCTAATTTTACGCTAATCTCGGGCAGGAAAATAAAAATTCCCCGTCTTAATTTGGTAGCGCCCCAATGCCAAATAAAAAGCCCCAAACTCTTTAAACTTTTGAACCAAATCGCATTCAATTCCAATAACGTTTTGCTCCTGCCCGTTTGTCTGTCTCCTGTTTTGTTTGTTTATTTGTTGCGTCTGCTTTTATGGCACCGGAAATGGCTGCGCCAAAAAAAAAAAAAATGAATACCATTTTCTTTTGTTCTTATTGGAGCACGCTCTGAAAATACCAATACAAATGGTAAAAAAAGAAGCAATCCCCGATGAAGTTCCAGCGGGGTTGCAACCATTTTCAAGAGTTTCGTTTTGCTGTTGTTCCTGATGTTGTTGCTACTGTTTGTTGAGTCCTTGAGGTTTTTTCTTAAACATGCGCACTAAACGCTAATAGTTTGTCTCCCTTGCGCCCCAAACAACCCCAAGCAACCCCGAAACATATTTACCGCACTCCATTTTGTTTGAGCAACGGAAAAAAGAGCGCCAAACTTTGGGTGCGTTTGTTGGCAGCCAACTTTCAAGTTTACACTTGTGACCGGGGGACCGGGAAGGTCAAATTTTTTACAGCGTTCAGTTGGCGAGTCAAACGATTTTTATACAAACATTGCACACTCATATGTATAGTATCTACTATAAAAATTAATTCCGCCTCATAAAAAAAATAACCATCAATGCCTGGACAGCGAAACAGTTATTGGAAATGCCATTTTCGTATTCAGGACAAGGGCAGAATGGGAAGAAACGGTCTATATGGCATGTTCCATGGGCAAGGGGCTATTCTGCTATGGAACACATACCCACAAGATTGATTCATAGTTTGGTCAAAGGTCTATGGACAGAATTATCCACGCGTCTGTCTGAACATTGCACTAAAACACGAATAACTTACACACACACACAATCCCCCAAAAAAAGGACACGTGCTATCTACAATGTTTTTTTATGCGCATACAGGGGCAGCTTGATAAAACAGATTTTTTTTTCGTCAAATAAGCATGTTTTTTTTTGCTCGATACATTTTGTCAAACATTTTTGCAATTTTTTTATTTGTTCTCATAGACCCCATAAAAGGCGTTTGGTTCAGTTTTAAATTCTTTATTAAACCCAAATTTCTTGGGTTTGGAAAAAGAAAATAGTCGCTAGCGGCCAGACCTGAGGAGTATGGTGGATGGGATACTAATTCGAAGCCCATTTTATAAAACTCTCCATGGTAACTACTACCATAATCGCGGTACCCATCGCACAGATACCTTTGCCCTTTCCAATTATTATTGCAAGATGTGATGTATTCCTGAGCTACAGATTAGGAGGTTTAATAATTTCCACCACATCAGTTTTCTCTGTTTTTCGCAATCGCTTTTGCCAGAAGCCTTAATTTCTCCGTGCAGCGACCGGTGCCATATTGTTCTTGGCCGCTCTCGCTCTCTGCTACCTTGCGGGTTCCAGTGCAAAGTTGTTTTGGAAATTAGCCTGCTGGTTTGCGTAAGGGTATTTGGGGCGCCGAGTTTGGATCGACACTCACTCCTACTCGTCATTGCTCATAAGCTCTGAATTCAAGATAGTCCTTGGCCACCTCAGTATTTGTCTCTGGCAGCGATTTATAAACACCTAAAGTTTACCTGCCAAGCATCCAGCCATTAACCAGGTTTCGCAACACTAGAATAATACGGGCTTCACGTTTGAATTTTATTTTATACACATATGTTATGTATAGTATATATATACATACATGCATATCTTCTATATACATATATAAAAATGATGATCGTTTGTCCTTTATAGCCTCAAGAACTTTCCACTATATTCAAACCAAAGTGTGTGTGTTCCTTATGATGTGTGGAAGGTACTTAGCATAGTTTTGTTAAATTCCGGTAGGTGCTCATGGGGCATTTGAAAGGTTTTGGAATACTACTGTGATCAAATTGAAAGGTAGAAAGGAAATTTTGAATTTAAACTTCCAGGGTTTTTCCAATCGATAATTTGTTTCTTTCTGTAACTTGGTAGCACTAAGGACAATATTCAACAATGTTTTAGATACGTTTCGTTTGTGAGGTGCCATCTCACACGGCACTGGTTCTTCGTGAGCATTTCGCCAAAAATTCAACAAATATCGTTCCGCAACCTGCCTATTCATCTCATTTGGCTCCGTGTGACTTCTGGCTATTCAGCAAACTCAAGAGACCACTCCGGGGGCACCGTTTTGACTCGATTGAGATAATTAAAGCTGAATCGCAGAAGGCTATGAAGGCCATTCCGAAGGAGGACTTTGCCAAGTGCTATACAGGAAAATTCGTTGTCATAAGTGTAGTGCAGCGAAAGGGGATTACTTTCAAGAGAATGAAATAGATTTAGATAAATAAATAAAGATATCTATTAATAATTTCCCTGACTGGCTATTTTGTCAGTCGCTCCTTGGCGGAGCATGGGGATCTCTATTAATAACTGTTCGAAGAAAACAGAGACCTACAGTTTATAGCCGAATCCGAACGGCGGTGTCTTGAATTAATAGAGATTTTCTTGGGCAAATAGCGTTTTTGATGCCAATGCTTGGCAAATGCACCAATGCTCCTGCGGGGAATCGAAGCACCGAACATCGGGTTGCAAAGCGAGCACTCTGTCATTACGCTAACGATAGCCACCTAACTAAAAGTTAGTCTAACTTGTCTCGATACAAAATGTATACCATATCATATATTACAACGTCAGAAGATTGTTTAAAAAAATCATACTTTCGGATAAGCGTCTTGCCGAATTGATCTCCTATTCTATAAAATTACTTATAGATTACAAATTTACTAGTGGGCTAAATATCATTATGAAAACGTTAGCTGGACAGGTTTTTAAAAATAAGTGTGCGTAGTTTTTAGCCCATATCTTTATTACGCTCCCATTGCAAATGTAGATCAACCCATACGTGTAGGAGGTGAAAATCATCGGTAACAGGCCCACTTTCCAGTAAATTAAAAAATTTTATTGGAGTTCTATTCGAGTATTTAATGCTTAAGGAAAAGAATAACAGGAAAAACATTAATTAGGGTGAATAAACTTTATTAAGTCATTCCTTTATAATTCGTATACCCTGTACCTATAATTATATGACTATAAGAGCTAGAGGCCCAGCTTGAACAGTTGGTGCGTATAGTCCCTTAGAAGATGAAGTTTGTTATATTATATCAACATCTTACCTCGAAACTTAACCGAGCTATACGTCATTAAAATTACAAATGTAATAATTCCCCCCACTCAATGGATTTACCTTGTTTTTCCTATATCTCATACCTAGTGTGACCATTCGTGTTCGCTTCGGGACACCGGGACAACCTTAAAATGTCC
The DNA here is from genome assembly GCA_949987675.1 of Chymomyza fuscimana. Lineage (NCBI taxonomy): Eukaryota > Metazoa > Arthropoda > Insecta > Diptera > Drosophilidae > Chymomyza > Chymomyza fuscimana. Next base: position 62,067,486 of record OX465088.1, read on the forward strand.
CGTTTTGGAGCCAAATTTTATGTGATGAATTTTTTATTTTATCTCAAAATAAAAAATCATCATAAAACTCACTCTATCTGCTTTTCAAAACTATAGGACTGCAATTTTAAGCGTTTCATAACTATAAGAAAATTAAGTGCAAGGATGGCTTGAATATGTTTATACCCTGTACCTATAGGTACAAAGGGTATACTAGATTTGTGCAATGTATGTAACGGACAGAAGGAGGCGTGGCAGACCCCAAGTCCTTTATACCAAAATGCTTATCATAACCTCGGGTAGCGATTGAGCCATGTCCGTCCGTCCGTCCGTCCGTCTGTCCGTCCGTATGAACGCCTAGATCTCGGAGACTATAAGAGCTAGAGACACAAAACTTTACCAGCTGGTGCGCATATTTCCTAAGCAGATGAAGTTTGTTGAATCATGTCAATATCTTTCCCCGTTCCCCCGCTGTAGATTTTCGCTGGTTTTAGCCACACCGTTTAATATTTTCATTTGAAATTTAACAGAGCGATGCGTTGTGGATACATGCATCTGTGTGTAAAAAATGAACAAAATCGGACAAATACAGAAAAAGTTATTGTCAAAAATGTACAAATTTCACTGCCCCTTGCCCATAAAGTGCATCAATATTTGACTCCTCGTAATTATGGTTACAAGTGACCTAGAATTTTTGGTAAGCTGATTCATGTGGCTCTAATGAACAAATCCACATCCAAATTTTATCGATGCGGTCCCACCACCCCCCGCAATCGATTTACCGTGTTTTCTCCCACACCCCTCAACATACCATGAAACTTACCCCATATACTTTAAATAACTTCTTTGACGTAACATTCGAGTTTCATCAAAATCGCTAAAAATTTAGGGAACTTATAGGTATAAATATCGAATTTCACCCAAAAAAAAAAATTCCAATTGGAAAGTTCGTAGAAGGAATATGCAGGAAAAATTGTTTGCGAGACAAAAGGTACAGGGTATTCCACTGTCGGGCACCGCCTCGACTGTACCACATTTTTTATTTTAATTTTGTATCACTTTTTGATAGTTTTATGATAAAATGCCGCAAGGTATGACTTTTAGTTTAGAGGAGAGAGACCGTATTACATAAACATAAATATATTTGGAGTTTCTTTAAAAACATTGAGAAATAAGTAAAAAATAAAGTGAATGAAAAAACACAGGCTTTCTTTTCTGACTGTAAGAATGTGTAAGAATGTTTTCGCGTGTTTATCTACTTGAATTGAGGCGTTGTCCTGTTAAAATATTAGGGTTTCGCCGTATTTTTACAATGGAATGGTATCAAACTGCTCGCAAAGACATGTTAGTATTCTCCGCTGCTGCTCATTCAAGATGAGTTTAATGGAAGGTCGTGGGTGTGAAAGGCTTTATATGCGGCCCGCACAAAAAGCAAGCCGCTTCTGAAATTTCGCCAGAAAAAATTTTGTGAATCCTTTGGCAAATCCCTCAAATAGTAATTATATCCACCAGGACTACTCGAACTCCATGTTTTCTCATTGGAAAATATATGTATATGTATATATATATATCAAAAATGGTGTTTCTAGGTCACTTTCTACCGTAATTACGAAGAGTCAAATATTGATGCAGTTTATTGGCAAGGGGAGGTGAAATTTGTACATTTTTGGCTATAACTTTTGTTGTATTTGTCCGATTGTAAAGTTTCGTAACTGTAGCTGTCATAGTCTCCGAAATCTAGGTGTTCATACAGACGGACGGACGGACAGACAGACGGACATGGCTCAATCGCTACCCGAGGTTATGATAAGCATTTTGGTATAACTGACTTGGGGTCTGCCACGTCTCCTTCTGTTCGTTACATATATTGTACAAATCTAGTATACCCTTTGTACATATAGGTACAGGGTATAAAAAATTACTTACTTATTACTTACTAATAATCTTTTCTTATTCTTTTATTTTTTTTTCAATGTTTTTAAAGAAATCACAAACATAATGTTATCGGTTTATATGTTTTCCATAAATTTGGACCATTCTTAGCCCCATGTCGTTTTTGGCTATAATGCGGTCTCTCTTCTCTAAACTAAAAGTTATACCTTGCGGCTTTTTATCATAAAACGATCAAAAAGTGATTCAAAATTAAAATAAAATATATTAATGCCATCCTTTCACTTTATTTCCTTATAAAAGACTACTGTCCTGAAACGCTTGAAATTGCAGAAAAAGTCGCATGTCAAATCGTGTGAAGCAATAATGCAAAGGTCTAACGGTAAATCGAAAGGTCCAATAAAAGACAGTTGTTGCTTTGCTGGAACACATCCACAAGAGCTAGAGCAAATTAACTTTCAGGTAAGATCCCTTATTATTATTATTAATATTATTATTATTATCATACTTTCAATCACCGCCTCCACTGTATCCAATATTAGTTTTATTATTTTTAAAAAACCTATTAACATTTAGAATTGTGATTTGTGTTACTACTTTGAAATTGGTTTATCTTCTACCTCAACTCTACCTTCTCCTTCTTAGACCACACCTGCAAACTTCCCCGAGAGCCACAAAATATCTGCTGCTTACCATAACCATAACCATTACATAAATAAACATTCAAACTATCCATAACAAACAAGCAACTGCCAATAGCTGTGTATTTTCTCATGGCAAATTATTGAAGATTAACAATCATTAAATTTATTACATTCACATAAACGCACAATGCAACGATTCAACCCTCGGGCCAAAGGCAATGGGCAAACCTAACGAACATCATTTGTATTATGCATATAAGGGGGGGGAGACCCAATGATTCCGGACCGTGGCGTATTGAGGGTCGTTCGCTTGGTCATTGCAGCAATCTGTCATTTTTGCTTTAATTGCGGTTAATGCCAGCGAGGCGACATTGGGAATCAAATTAATCAAAGACAGCCTATGTAAAGTTGCCTAGTCACATTGAAGGAAATCTATTTTCCATATGTGAGGGACAGCAGGGTCTGGCTTTGACAATGAGTCAATGTGTCGCCATGTGTTCCAGGTCTAATGCGGGCACACAACACGCCCAAATAGTGGTAAATATTTTTCCTAATTTCTTTCTCAAAAATCTTTTCCTTTTTATGGCAATGGTTATGTCTAATTATGCGTAATTATTTGACCAGGGTCTCTGCTCTGAACTTGACCTTTTGATTTGTCCCCGTCCTCCATTCTGTGTCATTTTGTGCTCATTTAAATATGCGGGCTATGAATCCACAATAGTTGCATAGTCTGCCCAGTTGAAGGAATTCATTTATTTGTGTATGGATTGGTTTTTTGTTTACCGTTACTTTCTTCACATCCGTTTTCTCAATTTCGATGTGTACAGTTGTTATACGATATCTGTATGCGTAAGTGCCGCAATTTTTATGGCTCTTGATTTTATTATGGTTTATTTTATTTTATGCCATATTTTTCTTGGTACGGGGATATTGATATTTGACAGTTATTGTGGTTTTGCGGAAACGCCCAATTTTTTCCAATTTGTTTTTTTTTCTGAGCAGCGTTTATTTATAACATTTTTATGTGGGCGTTATAGCGACCCTTAAAAGACATGCGACATGAATCGTGTTTTTTTTTTGCAATAATTTTGGGTTTCCTGAGATTAGTTTTAAATTTCAATATGGAGAAGATCTAAACGTTAGATTGAGCCAAATTTAAGAAAATAAGTAAATAAATATCCATTCTCAAAAAAAAAACCAGCATAAATCTGTCAAGGAATGCTACTTGAATAAGATAAAAGTGACCACCAATTGGAGGTTGAAAGAAAGCGCAAAGAAAAGCCCCATGTGCCTTATTTGTTTTCATGCTCCCCAAAACGATTTCTTTTCCTAATCACTCGGTAACAGAGACCCACTAAAATTGTATTTATCAGTGGAAAAGGCAGCAAGAGCAAAACAAATGGAGAAAAGTAATATAAAAAAACGCATCTAATTGTAAGAGATAAAAAACAGACAACAAGAAACTTTGGCCAGTCCGAATTTCTCGTTAATTTTGTTTTTCGGACCACATCCCAAAAGCAAAAAAAGGACCAGAAGATAAATGGCAGGCAAAATGTTCCCTGTTTGCTTAGCCTGCAATACTTTTTTGGGCCAGCGGGATGAAGATGTGCGTGAGCGGACTTTTGCCGACAACTGTAGCATACTTTCAAGTGCATTTCATCTATGTATGCCAACAGCTTGTCGAGTGGTTTCTCATGTTTTTGTAGCAAGTATTTGGACTATCGATGTCGCCATAAGTTGCTGCTCTCTACTTTTTAGATCCTGCCGGCCGCCTGCTGCAATTTCTCTGCCCATATTTGACCGACCAAGTGCAAAATGTCAAGTTTTTACTTGGTATGAGGGTTGCCGGCTAGTATTGGTTATATATTGTACATACAAATATCCTATACGTAGTATGTACTTTGGGGTTTGTTTTTTGTTGCTGCTCGTTTGGGTAACAACTCTTTGATGTATGCAAATTTTTGTAGCTTATCTTTTGCCGTGCTCTGTGTTTTAATCGAAAATCCAACCCTGAGTCCTGGACGGCGACATTGGAACGCACGTTAAGCCTCCTGTAAATATGTTGCAAAATCCGCTTTGCACGCCGACAAAGTCATTGTAAATCGTTAGATTTAAAGTTGATTATTTTTGTGCTTTATATCCATGTCGGGGGCGTCTGGGGCTGTTTGTTATCGACGATCTATTGACAGGTGGCACAGCGTTCTATAGTTTTAAGCTGTGGCACAAACAATTGGTTGGGTGTTGCTCTAGACTGTTTTAAATGGTAACATAATTTAATGTGCTCTCAGTTGTGGAAATCTATCAATATAGCAAGTTTATTGATTAAGTACTTTTTCTTTAAACTCGGAATCGTACTTATTAAGTACAGCATATGGGGTTCAAAGTTGCTTCCGTCAACTAATTGGTCATATAGACTTGTGGTCGGATGATCCCTTTGCTACGCTAAAGTTTCCATAACAACCTGTTAACGCTTCGCTGGACTGTCAAGTTGCAAATAATCTTGCAGCAATTATCAACAACATACTTTTTAATAAGCTGATTTGGTGGTTGCAACAATAATTCCGTCATAAAAAAGTTTCAAGAATCCTTTGTTATCGTTAATCGTTAACCAAATGTAAACTACATCCTCGGTATGTATGCATCGTGAATTGCACCACCACCCGCCAGACCTGGTGACATTTTGCGGTTAAATAATTTACCCTTGATGGCTGGTAAGGCAACCGACCCAAAATTTATAATTGTCAAGAGAATCGGAGAGAGAATCAGAGATGGGTAGAAAGCAGTTTGAGTTGGTTTTGATTTATAGAATTTAATAAATATTCACAGATTTTAATCGCTTGTAATTACGAGAAAAAGAGAAACAGAAGGTAGGAGGTTTTTTATTTTTGACATTATTATGTCCGAGGTGCTTTTCCAATTAAAATTAAGCAGTCTGAAGCGCGACAGGTGGTGTCATTCAAGAGTGGCTTCCTTTTGCTCCTTTTTGGAGCATTTGTCTGATTGGATTTTCCAGCCATTTCTTTCCCCAATTCAATTTGGCACGTAGCAAACGAATTTTTTTTTATATATATTTTTTATTTCATTACGTCTACAATATATGTATTTTTTAACATGTCCTTTTTGTATTATTGTCCTGGACTCAATTTTTATTGAGCTGCTCAGCTCATGGTATTTATTTTACAAAGCCTCTTGCTGGGCCAACAAAAACAGGAGCTGCAGCCACAGATTGATTTTATTATTACTTTTTATTTCCTTGGAGACAAACTACCCTCCCACGGGTTACACTTTTTGTGCAACTTCAAAGAAATTTTGTCGTTCAAGTATCCTGATCCGGAATGTCTGTGTGTGCGTTGGCGTATACGTGTTTGTTGGTCGCTGGCTTATGCGACAAAAATTTCCCATTTATGCACCGTATGGCTTCACCTACATTTTTTTTTTTTTTTTTTTTGTAATAGGCCTTAATTTCATGTCCAAAAAATGTAAGGAACGGCGTTGGTACTTTTGTGGCTGCAGTGCATGCATCAGGATAACCTGTACGCCATACTCAGAAGGAGATCTAAAGTATACCAACAATGTTAATTGTACCCTGTACGCGTAGGGTCACGGTGTATTTAGATTTGCGCAATTTATGCAATGGCGTGGCACTTCATAAATTGTGAATACCGTCCGTCAGTCCGCCTGCCACAAAATCACATAGCTCTTGAAGACTAAAATAAGTAAAGAGTACAATGAATCTGAAATTATTACGAAAAACTGAAACTACAGATTTATAATTGAAGTTTTTAATTTCATTATAAGTTAGGTATAATTTTGCATTATTTATTTATTTTAGATTTGATTAAATACTATACAATTTTTTGACAAAATTTGCTCCTAAACAACAATAGTTTACAAATTTTAAAAATTTTTGGTATCCTCAACATGTTTTATTCATTACCATAGTAAAATGACGTGCTAAAACCGAAAATGCAGTCCAAAAATTTTTTCATGGAATGGATTTCGAGATATTTTGAAAAAAAACTTTTTTGAAAATAAAAAAAAAATGGGTTTATTTAAAAGCAAATATCTCTGGTTGTGCCAAACTGATTTTGATAATTTTTTTAATAACCTGTAGATAATTGAATTACACAACGATTACATTTGAAATATAGTTTTGTATTATCAAATTTACGGTTTGGATTCTATTTATGCATTCATTTGAAATTTGTCGTAATTTTTTGCAAAGTTTTAAAAAAATTCTATTAGGAAAGTAAATTTAAAAATTTAAAAAAATGTTTTCATGCAGTTTTTTTTGTGGCTCGTAAAGTTCGATCGATTATGAAAAAAATGAGTAGTTGTTTATCAAAATGGGAGAAAGAATGTGTAAACAACAGGAATTTTTGTAATGTAAGGAATTTTTGTGATACATATATATTTGCGACTTTTGGTTACGATATTTTCAGAAACAAACGAATTAAAAACGAATTTCGCACAAAAAAATATATTTTGACCGATCGGCCCTGTGATTTATAGAACCGATTTTATCAAATTTGATACAGTGCTTGGGAGCAATAAAAACGTTTTTTTGACCTATCTGTCTTATGGGAGCTATGTGATATAGTCAACCGATTGTGATCAAATTTGGTTCAGTGCTTTGGAACTCTAAAAAACTATCAAACAACAAATTTGGTTACAATATATTCATAAACAAACGAATTGTCCATCTAAAACTTTGGGGTTGGAGAAAAATTTACTTTTTGTACTTTTTAAAAAAATTCCCGTTGCTTCCATAATTTTTTTTCGATGTTGACAAACAAACACTAACTTTTTTCGTAATCGATCGAACTTTACGAGCCATAAATAAAATTGGATGAAAATTTTTTTAAATAATTAAATTTACGTTCGAAATAGAATTTATCTTATAACTTTGCTAAAAATGTTTTTTTCAAAATATCTCGAAATCCGTTCCATGAAAAAATTTTTTGACTTCATTTTCGGTTTTAGCCTTCCATTTTACTACGGAAACGAGTAAAACATGTTGAGGATACATTTTGCTGTAAACTAGTGTAATTAGTTAAAACAAACTTTCATATTTTTATTTTTTTTTTATTAGACAAAATATGTATACAAATTTTAATTATTTATTAATTAATTATAACTATTACTATTGTTATTATTAATGTTTTTTAGATTGATGGCTGGGTTGTCCTTGAAATGTAAGACTTTTTTTAGAATTGGTCAAAATTATTGATTCTGCCATAGTACAAAATTTGTTTTTATATTTTAAGAAGACGTTGCATTTGTCATTTACTAACCATGATCCGTTGTTATTTTCGTTGCCACACACAAGAAAATAGCAAATAAATATATCAGAAATAAAAATTTTTTAAATTTATATTTTTAATAAATGTTGAAAAATGTTGTAATTTGTTCAACGAACGCGCACTTTATCAAAGATTATATAGCCTTTTACGCCGGATATGCATTTGCGGCCCAATTCCCGATAAATTTGATGTTTAAAGATGGCGTTCGTTAAAGTCAGGCACGGACGACTTTGGGATACCCTGTACCTCCACATTGCAAAAAGATATTTATTTGTCAAATTTGGTTACGATATTTTCATAAACAAGCGAAAAACAGACGAATTTTGCACCAAAAACGTTTTTCGACCGATCCGTCATATTGGGGCTATTTGATATAGGCAAACCGATTTTGATCAAATTTGGTACAGTGCTCGGCAACTATAAAAAACTTTCGAATGTGAGGTTTGATTACGATATCTTCATAAACAAACGAAATACAACGAATTTTGTACAAAAAACGTTTTTTTGACCCATTGGACCTATGGGGGCTATGCGATATAGGAAACCGATTGGGATCAAATTTGGTAAAGTGCTTGGGACATATAAAGAACTTCCGAGTGCCAAATTTGGTTACGATATCTTTATAAACAAACGAGTTATCCATCTAAAACTTTTTGTTTTTTTCGAAGGGATCTAATCTGAAAGATTGATTGCTCTAGCTCTTACCATCTCTGAGATCTAGGCGTTCATACGGACGGACAGACAGACAGACAGACGCACATCGGTATATCGACTTCGTTAGTCACTCTGATCATACTTTAGGTAGCTTTGGGGGGTCTCCGACGTTTCCTTCTGTATGTTACATACATTTTCGGCTTGCACAAACTTAATATACCCTTTGTACCATACGGTACAGGGTATAAAAAGCAACAAGAAGAAGTAAGGAATAGTGCTTTCACCAGTCGCCACTTGTTAATTCCAAAATCGAACTACTATTTAACAAAACTATTTAACTAACTTAAAGCATATATAAAACGAAACAAATTGAAATTTAAACATTTAAATAATTATTATAAATTACCTTTATATCTATAATATACCTACTTTATATCAATCTTAAAGATTATGAAAACTTCAAAAACATGCTTATAAACTATCTAAAAACTACAATGTTTATACGGCTTAAAACGATGGGTAAAGATGCGTGATGTTGCAATACTAAATACAGTAGCAACATCCATCTGTGAAAGGATTGTTTATTGTATCTGTTCTTCTGACAGTTTTCTTCTTTACTTAATATATATTTATACATAATTCTTTTATTTTATGCTAATGTAGTACCTCCAGGATGATCACCAAAAGAACCCCTCCATAGGCTGTTTTGCTAGCCGATTATAGGAGCCCAAGGGATAATTAGATTGACAGATTGACAGCCATCGAAATGCCCAAGGACCAACTAGCCAATCGCTAGCCGTTAAACAGCATCGTGTGATAGTCCAAACTCTTAACGATTTTGAAATCAAAGAAAGTGGCAATAGAATTTTTCTGGACAGTTTACAGGCATCCGGAATACTGGCAAAAATGAACACAACGCTGTCGGCAAAGAGTTTTCTATTTTGGGCGTATCTCCCGGAATTTGAGAATTGGGCCAGATGTGGAAATTTCGGACGTAATTTTTATCTATGATGAGCTAATACCACAGATATATAAATATCGACTAACGTATGGGGGAACTTCATCAAAACCGCTGCAAAAGGAATCTACTCTTTGTGGCAAATGGATATACGGTCCCTAGATCAAATCGCCTACCTCGATATGTGCATTACAGATCTGGTTTGCTGCTCTTATGCCATACTGCTATAGATTGGAAATCGTACAGAATAAGACAGTCCGCCATATTTCTGCTTCTGAATATGTCTGTATTTGACTTGCATCGTGACTCCATTTTGAGTTCCGTAGAAAACCAGATCTCGCTGCTATCCAGCACATACAATGTTAGGCTGATAGCTCATTTTAACTGATATGCAAAGAAACTTCAGGAGATATTTCAATAATCTCCTGCCAACTTTCTCTCGAAGACTGATTAACTATGAATACCCTATACAAATATGATCCAAATTACTCGGCCTTGACCAATTAATACAAAGACTAAAATTACGTTTGAAGCCACCCGGGAGACTTTAAAAAATTGTATACAAATAAGAAAAAAAATTTAAATAATTTTTTTTTTTTGGGTTTTTTTAATTTACAATTTATTCGTGGATAATAAGTAAATGATTTGACATAAATAATTTACATAACAGGATTGACTGAGATTCAACAAAACCAGCCAATATACAAAACATATTACATTAGTTTTTTTTTTTTTTTTTTTTTTTTTAATTATATTTATTTACAATCTATCCTTTAGACAATAAGTAAATGTTTTGGAAATTATAAATTAACAGGAGAAATAGTTAAACTCCAATGAGTAATAACTATTGCTTTTTTAAGTGCTGTAAGCTCAATTTGAATATGGCATCTCTAAGACATGATTGCGTTTTAATCTTCGTATTGTATCGCTATCATCCAAGAGGCCTATTGCCAAAACATTCGAATGATTATGTAGCCTTTCCACGTAACTAGTGCTTAGTCTTCGTATTTCGTCCTTAACGTATGGAATATCTAGGTCTTTATGAATTTGCTCATTGGATACAAACCATGGGGCGTCAACAATAAGTCTTAAATTCTTGGACTGATACCGTTGAATGATTTCAATGTTTGAGTGACTTGCTGTGCCCCATAATTGGATACCATAAGTCCATATAGGCTTCAAGATGGCTTTGTATATTACATTAGTTACAACAAAAATATTATTTTCCAATTGGAAACTGCTTGATACAGCAACCAAGCAGTTTTTAGTCAAATACTAAACTTTCCAAACTGGCCTAATACTGTGCGTAATGCAGAAAATGTTTTTTTTTCACAGAACGACCATTTTCATAGCACGCCTGTACCTCTTTATGTCGAAGAGCATTCACTTTAGACGGATATGTTCCAATTATGCGTGATTAACAATTTTCTGGGTCTCAGGTACTATCGTTCCTACAAACACCACAGTTCCATGTGCTTGCATATATCACATACATAAGTTATATATCATATTTTTCTTATGTGACTCAACAGTTGCCCATTTTGTTATATTATGGTTGACGTGTCGGTATGCAACGCTGCGTTCAACAGATTCTCAATAATGGTACCAAGCCGAGATATTGGCATTACAAATATGGCAAAGCGTCGCAAATAAATCGCCAGCTAATACAAAAGCACCGAACAGCTTTGTGGGTGACAGCCTCAATCACGTTTCGTTCTCCCAATGTCGTAACTGGCTATGTGTAAATTTGGATCTGTGCTGGGTGATTCATGGACGGGAGTTGAGTTACGTGACTGTCGGATTGAAGGCTGTTGCTGTTCGAAGAGTTTCCAAAATTATTATTATAGTTTGTATTGGCATACAAATCTCTCACGGAAAATATCTTAAGATTTAAAAATTTGTACAGCCCACAAAGAAGCTGATTTTTGGACAGCAAACCCAATCAAGCAGTGCGAAAACGAATCCACTTCAGAGACAAACAAAAACAATCAAGTGTTCTTTGTTTTTAATTGGTTTATTAAGTTTTTATTTTCTAAATTTATAAATAGTTTATAATTTTGGGCTCTTGATTTTCAACACAAATCTTATGCAGTTTTGTTACACTGCTCATTGGTCCAGAAACATAAAATCGAAATCTTAATTTAATATAAAATTTAGTTTATTATTAATTTTAATACAGCTCCGAAATTTTGGCAGCTCTTCTTCGATCAGTTGCAAATTGGATAAAAAAGACTCTTTGCTAACTTTGCCATATTTCTTTTTAAATCTTAATTTTCAACAATTATTTTCAATAATACTACTACTACTTATATTCTTGACTCCTAAGTGGTGCATAGAGCCTCAAAAATTAACTTAAACCTATATTTGGTACGAGCATTAACAGTGACAATTGTACGCCTCCCTATTCTGGCTGGCGCCCCGGGACGTCTAGAACCTTGTGGGTTGCGCATAATTCTTCTTAGACACCGCTGCTGGACAGACTTTACGTTTGAGTTGAATATGCGAAGTTTCGTTTTGGTGGTAAGTTGATTAGAACTCCATATGGAATCCAATTGTGCGAACGCAGATCTCGCTTTGCAAATGCATGATTTGACGTCCTCGTCCGCACCGCTACGTTACCACACTGCCCAGATACGCAAAGGTTCGAATGCTTTCCATCTTTTCATTCTTTACTGTAATGTCGGGGTACATAGTGGCGCCGTATCCGCTGCACATAATTTTCGTTTTTGATGTATTAATTTCTAGTCCAACTTTACGGGAGCAATTGTTAATTCTTTTGGGATTGTCCTGAAGATCGGAGCGCTTATGACATTATAAACATAGATCATCTGCGTATGCAAGATCTTCCAACTGTACCAAAATATCTTTATTGATAAAAAATCGCAATGCATCCACTGTTTCACTCTGAATATAATAAATATGACTTATACACGGAGACACAAATACAAAAATAAAAAAAATTTGTCCCTTATATCCATGTACAGAACATTTTTTTTCTCTTCTACCGGAGAATGAGGCTTTACAACTTTAGCTCGAGCTTGGCAAAAGGGATTTTTAGGAAGAGAGGCCAATCAAAATGCTGTCACTTAGAAAAACCTTTTGGATTACACTAGTTTCCGACTAATTTTTTTTGACTATGTTAATCACAGGCTCCCTATTTTCAAGCTCGGGCATCTTAGAGATATGATAATGTCTTCTGCTTCCAAAATTGTTCATGTATCTTCTGGTGATCCGCAAGGGAGTCACCTAAATCCTCTGTTTTTCACACTTTTTATAAATGATCTGCTCGTGTTCTGATTTTTGCTGACGATGCTAAACTTTTACTTCAGGATGTTTTAAACTCTCCTCATAACTGGGAAGCTCTTGATCGTTTAAAGTTAAATCACTCTAAGTGTATGTTTATAACGCATCATCGATATAAGCCTCGCTTGGTTGATTACATACTTTATCAATGGAACTGGTTTCTTTATTCACAGATTTGGGTGTTACTTTGGCCCCAAAATATGCTTCAATTCTTATGTCTTTATAGTTGCCAATACAGCCATATTTAAAGGAATGTTACCATCCATACACGACCAAGGTTCTTTATTCTGCTCTTGTCTGTTGTTATGAGTACTGTTCCAAATAGAATCATTCATTTATTGAATCTGTGCAGAAACCATTTCTTCTTTAAACTGTATGCGTAAATTTCACCTAATTAATCTTTTTTCATTAGGAAATCGAGGATTGTCCCTAATGCAGTTTTTTCCATAAATTAATAATGGGCAACTTATATTTAACGTTCCTAGATGCTCTTCTACAAATGCTGTACCTTTATCTCTTAAGAGATGAAATACCAACTACGCTTTCAGAGTTTTATGTGCGACTTATAATAATTCAAATTATATACTCCTAATTGAACTTTCTCCTTCCTGCTTGTTGAAAGTTGTTTTGAGCCACCTTACATCAACTTTACATCTTCGAACACTTTGCCTGTGGGTGGGGGCATAGCTGGCCCGCTGGCAAATAAAATTCTCCCAACGGGTTGGTAGCAAAGTACCTATTATTAATTTTATTATAATTACATTAATACAAATCGCTTGTAATAATCTAATATAAGTACTTTAGGTAAAACTTATTTTAATTAATTTGACATAATTCAGCTGTGCTAAATAAAATAAAATTATCCAATTTCAGGATAAGCCAATTCAAAATATTACAAGTATGAAACTAGAGGTGGGATACTATCGATAGTGCCACCACTCCATAGTTTAGACTTCGATAGTAGAAACTATCGATACTATCGAACAAAGTACCATAGAGGAAGTGAGTAAAATTCTATTACATACTTACGAAAAGAGTATTTGAGAATTTTTAACAGAAACGTTTTACTCATGACATTGTAAAAAGAGATCCTTTTAAAATTACATCTTAAAAAACCAAAAACTGTCCATTCAACAATTAACAATCATAAAAAAATTATCTTTCAAGTAGCTTGTTTTTGTGACAGAAGACCAACATGTCGACATTTCTAGGTATCAGTCGGATCCTTATATCCAAAACTATAAGGCCACTTCTACTGAGCATCCATCCTCTCACTTTCAGTAGAAGTGGCAGAAGTGCATACACATTTGTTCCCTGAAAGTAGAACAATTTTTAGTTACATTTTTTAATTGTTTATAATGTGGAATGTCAAATATTGCTGCTACCTAATTTTTAGAGATCGTTTTTTCTGTTTTTTGCAACACGAATTTTATGAAATTCGAAATTTCGGAAGCCAATGTCGTCTACTATCCGGAAATGCTGAACGTCTGTGGCAATCATTAAGGCTTATGCTGCAATGATTTTTGGTTTTTATGCGAAGAATTTTTATAAAAATTTGGGTTACTTTAATAATTTTGTATGGTCAAAAAGGTTCGACCTGATACCACTGGTTTTGTATTAGTTTTGACATGTCGCCAATTTTTTGTCCGTTGACTTGTCAAAAAAGTTTTTTACATACAAAAGTATACTATCGATATATCGAACAAAACCATCGATAATATCCGTAAATTGAAACTATCGACAGTGCCATCGATAGTATGCCACCTATAATATAATATATAAATAGAAATACGAAAACAGGATATGAACGATGCTTGGCAAAGGGTAATGGATCTCTCAAGTTTCTTTCTAAAACAAAGATTAGCTCAAAGCAAGATAAAACCATTGTTACCAATCACTTGAACTTTAATAACCACAATGTCTTAAAATTAGTTTTAATAATAAATATTTTTATAATTAATATTGTTTCCCCAGATAAAGGCAGCGACACTGATAACACTAGTTTACAGCAAAATGTATACTCAATATATATGTATTTGGAAAAAAAAATTTTCGAAATAAAAAAAAAAGTGTATCTACTTAAAAGCAAATATCTCTGGTTGTACTAAACTGATTTTGATTACAAAATTGTAGATAATGGAATTACCCAACGATTATACCTGAAACATATTTTTGTCAAATCTACGGCTTGGAAGCTATTTATATACTTCTTCGTAATTTTTAGCAAAGTTTTGAAAAAAAATCCTATTTCGAAAGTAAATTTAAAAATTGAAAAATTTTTCATGGCTCGTAAAGTTTGATTGATTGCGAAAAAAATTTATCACAATCGGAAAAAAATGTGTAAATAACAGGAATTTTTGTAAAAAGTGAAAAATGTCAATTTGTTTTAAAAACCAAAAGTTTTAGATGAATAATTTGTTGGTTTATAAAGATATCGTTACCTCTGAAAGACAGGTGTTGGGACGCAGTTATCGGTCGCCATTGCCTCAGTCAGTGAAAAACAGGAGCCACCACTAGAAGGTTGAGGATGACATTTGTTCAGAGAGGTTTTAAGGGTCACATCATGCACTTTGGCCCATGTTGAGGATACCAAAATTTTTTAAAATTTGTAAAGTAGTGTAATCGTCGTAACACTTCCTTAGATAATGCAGAAAATGAAAATCACATTTTGTTAAAATTAAACATAATGATAGACAATTAGAAGCTGGTTTAATATGGTTTTCATCGAATTGTTTGTACTAACTGTAAGTAGAAATATAAATTATCATAAATATGTAGGTATAAGTTAGATATAACTACATTATAGGTAATTACATCATTAATAATGAAAAGAGAAGTCATTTAATTAAGGGGGTAGGAGTGGTAGTGCTCGGATCGGTTTGAAATTTATTTCACTTCCTATATATTACATTAATACAATTAACCATACCAAATTTTAAGTTATAAACTTAATTTAAAACTTAAAAAAAAAAATTTTGCCAAAAATTTGTATTTCTTTCCCAACATGCACTGTACTCAAACCAGACCATAAGATGTTTGTAAGATAAATATCCATATTATACAATAATATTAATATATAGTCAAACTGTAGTAATTTCATATCCCTTTGCCTATCAACTGCATCGAAATTAGGGTACATGAAAGCATTGTTCATAAGCAAACGAAATAAGAACCTAAAACTTTTGGTTTTTCGGAGGTTCACTGAAACACTACTATGGAAGCTATACTATATAATATATCACCAAAAAACTTAATACCATAAGGTACAGGGTATAAAAAACCCATGCCCTCAATCGATTCACTGCCTGTACTCCATTACTCCTCGACGGATGGTCTTTAAAGCAGCCAATTTTTGATAGATCGAAAAATCTGTCAAAATTTACAGAAGTTTAAGGAATGAAGTTCCTTTTGAAAACAAAAAAGACAGAAACTATGACCAACTTGTCATTTCAAAGTATGCGTTTTTTGGGAATAAGGGTATTCCACTGTCGACTGTAGCACACTTTTTATTCGATTTTATGACTTTCACACCACACGCAGACAGCTAAACTGTGAAAAGATTCTAAATTTTGTCGACTTCCGATGCTTTTTGGGGTCTGCCTCACTTGTGTCCGGCACATACATCGCCTAAATCTTAAATACCATTGACCCTATAGATACAGGGTATACAATCATTTCGGCGTTAATTTAAACCAAATGGCAACAACAGCGGTGAACAGGATATGGCCGCAATGCAATGGCAATTGAAATTATTGTTGCCACAGCCTAGTCCGCAACAAAAAAAAAAAAAAAAGAAATCCGACGGATGCAATTCCTACAAAATGATAATTTATGATAATGATGCTTCCGCATCGCAGCAACAATAACGACATCAGCAACAAACAACAACAATACAAAAAGGAGCATAAAAATCAATGCAAAAATTTGCTATACATAAATTGTGCCTGGAAGGATTCGCGGGTTGGGGACTTGAACGGTCCGAATGGGAGTTTTGTATTTTTCGGTTATGCTCTAGCATTGCTGGCCTCGTATATTTATTGATAATTTCCGTAATTTCCAACAACGTCCAACAACGCGACGGAATTTGACAAAACAAAAACGGAAGTTATGCCATTTGGTGCACGCCTGCGAATGGACGTGGACACTGACTACTTATATAGTTGGTTCATGGGGAGGGGGCGTTGGGCGTTGAAAGCCAAATTAGAGTGGTTCCTCCCAGACTCCTTCTGTTTGCCCTACCAATTGTAACCATGATCTGTGTTGTTGTAAGTCGCTCTAATGGCTGCCTGTCTGTCTGTCTGTTTGTATCTTCGTATGTGCAATTGTTTTGACTGCGCGTATTTATGGGCTACGCTCGAGAAGTAACAACAACAATAGCCAGTGAAGCATGGTCATCATTATCATAAACATTTACAACAAAAGGATGCGACCTCATGCCTACTATGTAGCTTCAATTGATAGAAGGCGGGGGGCGTGCTAGAGAGGGTGTGCGCACGTGTATGATTGTTTATTTTCGCATTCTAATGACCTTGAAAATTAGTTCCTGCTCAGCCTATAAATCTTTATAGACGGAGTCTCTCAATAGTTTGCATGCTTTTGCAGTTGCTGCTCTTGGCTGTGAAAAATAAATACCGCCATTACATTTATTTATCTTTTATTGCATATTAATTGTTCAAATTACATCCATTCGCACTAACAATATGCATACCTACATATACTTATATACACGTATATTGTATATATGTACATACATATATTTGGTGTTGCATTGTTTGGGAAAATTAATGCATTAAATAAATGCAATTTATATAATTGTTCACCATATGGCAGGGCCAAAGCATGTGACATATGGATACGAACAGCTCGTATCCGTTTTGGTTTGACCTCCGGCCATGAAGATCCATTAAGGCCAAATAGTGTGAACGAGCAGTTGTGGTCATTTAAATTCAACATATTTAAGTTTAAAATGGTTAAATAAGTTGGTAAAATACATGGCAGCTGTTTAATTAGCAAATAACTCAGATATACTGAACGTTTGTAGATAATTGGGAAATATTAAACCCGTTTTTAATGCACTTTGAAAAGTTGGTTGTACATGATTTCCTGTTAAAAATTTTGGTGCGAGGATTCGCTTGGGATAATTAACAAAAAAAATATTAAAATCAATATCAATCAAAATACTATTTAAGCATTTAAAATCATAGTTTTTTTTAAGTATAAGCTAACTTGACATAAATAAATAGACGGTATAAAAATTGATAAATATATCAGAAAAAAATGTGGTATAGTCGAGGCGGTGCCCGACAGTGTAATACCCTGTAACTTTTTATACCCTTTACCGTATGGTACAAGGGGTATATTAAGTTTGTGCAAGCCGAAAATGTATGTAACATACAGAAGGAGACGTCGGAAACCCCCCAAAGTTACTTAAAGTATGATCAGGGTGACTAGAGAAGCCGATATACCCATGTCCGTCTGTCCGTCTGTCTGTATGAACGCGTAGATCTCAGAGATGGTAAGAGCTAGAGCATCCAAATTTTCAGAATAGATGCGCTATGATGTCAGGGGAGACAAGTTTATTTTATTTTTTTGATATCGGGGTTATATTATATAGCTCCAACACCCCTATTTCAGAGGACCTCGAAGAAAACCAAAAGTTTTAGATGGATAATTCGGTTGTTTGTGAAGATATCGTAACCAAATTTAGCAATCAATAGTTTTTTATAGTTCCCAAGCACTGTACCAAATTTGATCAAAATCAGTTGACTATATCATATAGCTCCCATAGGACCAATCGGTCAAAAAAACGTATTTTGAACAAAATTCGTTGTGTTTCGTTTGTTTGGAGTTTGTAAGCAATATATCGGACTTGATTGTAATGTGGTGGTACAGGGTATCCCAAAGTCGTCCGCGCCCGACTTTGACGTACGCCATCTTTGACTATAACTTTTGTTGTATTTGTCCGATTTCGTTAATTTTTGATACACAGATGTATGTTACTACGACGCATCGCTCTGTTAAGTTTCAGATGAAAATATTAAACGGTGTTTCTAAAAACCGTTAAAATCTGCTACGGGGGAACGGGGAAGAATATTGACATGATTCAACAAACTTCATCTTCTGAGGAAATATGCGCATCAGCTGGTAAAGTTTCGTATCTCTAGCTCTTATAGTCTCCGAGATCTAGGTGTTTATACAGACGGACGGACGGACGGACATGGCTCAATCGCTATAGGTTATGATAATCATTTTGGTATAAAGGACTTGGGGTCTGCCACGCCTCTTTCTGTCCATTACATATGTTGCACAAATCTAGTATACCCTATACCTATAGGTACAGGTATAAAAATCTAAAAACAAGTATGTATTACAAAAAGTGATTAAAAAAATTATTCGGAAATAATAAAGTAAAAATGTGACAAAAAATTTGCTTTCATGAGTCGACTCTAAAAGTTTTGAGCCAAATATTCTACCACCTAGCCACCCTTATATACTTTTTAGTCTACTCGATCCTCTCACGCATACACCTACAGCATACCTCGTTTCGTTACGTGAAGCGCTTTCTGTTGAAAATTATCATTTTCAAAACGAGATACATTTCACTAAGCTTTTAAAAATTATTTTTGGTCTTAGCTAATTCAACTAAGTTCCAATTTTTATTTTCGACTTAAAAATATAAATTAAAATTGACCAATAATTATTATATTAAAATTTGAGAATATAATGCGCCGCTTGGCTAAAAAGTTATTTAAATTCAATTTTTATTTAGAATTTTTAAATTGAATTGCGGGGTAACTCTTCATTCGTGATTTTTGAAAAAAAAAAAAAAAATTATGTTGAACTATTATTTTATAATTTTAATTTTTAAGTAAAAAAAATATGAGAATTTTAGTGAAAAAAGTTTTATAAGAAAAAACAAGAAAGTAATGAAAAAGTAATAAATAATAGTTTTTCATCATATTTATTTTTGGAATAACGATCCCTTAAAAAAATAACTAAGTTCTGGGTTTAAAAAAAGTCAAACATAAAATATCCGTCTTTTTTATCTAAAGTTTTTTTAATGTCGACAGAAAAAATTTAAATATACAAGTCCTTCAAAAGATCTGCGACTTTGATAAAAATAACGCGTTATTGAAATCTTCTGTTCTCTCTTCGCTACCCGGAAAATATTCTCAATGTGCCATTTTATGATATTTAGAAATAAAAACTCAGACGCCAGTCCATCAATGTCAAAACCGACAAGTTTGTAACGATACGTTGAGGGTGTCGTCCTATCCAAGGAATATGTATTGGAAAGATACATTTTTGGACAGTTTGTAGGGGAATTTACTGTCTGGGTTTAAGCCACAAAATTCTCCTACAGAAGAACGGGTTCAGATATCAACATGAGTCGATCAAATGCTCTTTTTTGAGCGCGGATAATTGGTTCCCCAATTTATGACAGTTTTTACTGCAAAAGGAATTCGAAAAATGGTAGAAAGGCTCGGACTTTTAGAGACTGGTAGTAATTGGTGCCAAGAGAAGAAATTGTTTTTTGCTCCACCAACTGAACTATAATGTGCAATATAAATAAATACTATAAAATTTTACTATGGGTACGTTTGAATATAAGAGCACATTTGTTATCAAAATACAATGTTTTTTTATAATGCGTTTTCAGATTGATCAAAAATCTAGTATAAATATTATGCGTCCTACCAAGTTTCAGCACTTTAGCCCAATGACCCACATACCATATACATTTTAAATATGCCTTCAAATTTTTGTAATTTATAGGTGTTATCATTGTGTCCATTTTGTTGAATTTTTGGAATCCAGTCAAACAATTGGGCATCGCCTCGACTGTATAACATATTCTTACATGCGAAGGGTTGAGGGTTCGATACAAAGTGCATTTTAGGAAAACCCAACTAAAATATAGTTATTGAAAGCGCATGTGAAGACCTTAATTAGGGTTTCTTTTCAACAATTATTCATGCATGAGTACCTTTTGATGTGGTCGAAGAACTTCAGCTTCAAAGTTTAAAAAGCGATTGGCAAATCTCTTCGTACAAGAAGCTACAAAAATAAATTTAACAAAAAAGCAAAACCGCTCAACTTCATTGAGATGAGCTACTCATTTGCAAGAATTTAAAGTGCACTTTGTAGTTCTATGTGAAAATTCAAATACTTTTGCTTATCTGAACGCGGGCACACTCTGCTACTTACGCAGATTCACACACTTACACACGACTTGGCGTCTAACAAACACACATAGCACCAAGGACGTAGACAATTTCTGCCAAAAGGGGCTCCAAATAAAATAAGAATACACGTTTATAGAAGACCGTAGACCAGGAAAATCAGATGGGACTATAGTATCTTTGTAACTTGCGATTACATCCTAAGTAATACTTTCTGATCGATTCCGAAAATTGGAAAGCTTTCATTAGTTAGAAGATGATATGGCATTTAATAGACTTTTTCCGATGTCGGTGGAATAACGGCCTTCACACGCCCGGCTACGCCCTTGGACAACACATAAATACACAAACATAAAAAGTGCTGCAAAATGGCGCAGCAAATAGAGCTGAAGTTATAACCAAGCTGCAAGTGCGCAAGACTTCCGCTTTAGGAGCAAGTTAGGATGGCAGGGAGCGTGATACAAACAGCAAGGCTTCAACTTATTTGCGCACCAAACTTTCACCAGGATAATGCGCCAGCAGAAATGCAAAAAAAGAGAGAAAAAACGAGTGTTAAGGATAAAGTTATGCTGATTTTCAGTCGGTAGCAGAGCACGCCAACCAAACAACAATAAAATAATATAATTTTTTTGTTTGTGAAGTTGCGCGAACGTGTTGCAAGCCGGGCGCATGGGGAAGCCCTTTTTTTTTCTTTAGATTGAGTTTGCTAGAGAAGCCATAGTTCGCGGTGCGGGGTGGTGCTGTAGTCGGGGCCATCAAGCCGTGATTCGCGCTCCCATAAACTTTGAAGAAATATCGAAAGTTTTGCGCTGTGAGCTCAGCCAAGAGACACACAAAGGCTACAAAACTTATAACGAGAAAACTTTGGCACTTGGTAAATGCGTGATAAAGAAACAAACAGAACAGAGCGGTGCAAAGAGGAGCAGCTCCTAGCAGTGGGGAACAGTGGCCAAAATAGTGAAGATGTGGGCGCGTTGATAGAGGCCGAAAAGAGGAAATTTAACATTAAAATTGGGACGTATCATGAAAAGACTGAGTTTTTTTTTAAATGGTGCACCCTAAATACCCTTAATCTTGTCTAACTTGTCTTTTTACCAAGTTTTAGATAAAAATGGAATGAAAGTTAAAACATTGATTCTTTTATATGCGCGACCGTGGCAAGTTAATTTATAAATTTTGTTTTGTCAAAAATCTCCATAAAAAGAATTCTGTTGGTGTTTGGTCGGTCAATTGACATTTCCATGACGCAATATTTTGCGATTTTCGAAGAACGCTTGCAACGCATTCAAGTTAGCACGCGGAGTGAGGCAAATTGCACCGTCTTTTTGGAAATAAACATCATCCAAGTCAATTCCATTCAATTGGGGGCGAAAAAAAACAGGTAACATAGAATGGTAACGTCCGAATTTATGGTAACGGTGCCTTCTGCCTCATTCCCGAAAAAAGAAGGGCTTATGATGGCCTTAGGGTATAATGAACACCATACAGTCACTTTTTGAGGATGCCTTGGCTGCTTTGGATATTCTCGAGGATTCTTGTTGGCCTAGATGCGATAATTTTGTTTCTTGACCGTCCCATTCAAAGTGAAGTAAGCTGCATTGCTGAAAATGAATTTTGCCGAAATCAATCAAGTTGGCGAATTTTTACACCATTTTCTATTTTAAAATAAATGGTAATTTCACTTATGGATTTCTACATAGTTCCTCCATTTCATAAAATTGGTCGAATGTTATTGTTCGTTTATCATTATTAAGTTAAATTTATTAATTAATTGAATGTGACAAATACGGACGAGTGTCGATAAATTGTTAGAATGAACATTTTACTTAAACACGGAATGACAAAAACATATAAAAAAAAAATCCCTAATGGGATATCCCAAATGGGATTTTTTTTTGTTTATATGGTGAAAAAAAGACGCAAGAGTAAATCACCGCAAGGAATAAATAGTTCTTAGGTTTTTATAATTTCTTTTGCATAAATTAAGTAAATTAGTTTTATATGATATCATTTTTTTATTTCTTAGTTTTATATTCTATCTGTTTACACTTTTTAACTTCAAAAAACTAAATTATGGCAGTTTTGGTGTGGGCTGCCTTTTGTATTGCTCTAGTATCCCATTAGGGATTTTTTTTTTATATGTTTTTGTCATTCCGTGCGAAATTTTTTTGCATTCTGCGTAGACCCCTTTAGCCCAAACGCCACTTGCATGAAAAATTTACAATTTTAAGCACTTTCTCTTCTAAGATTTGATATTATTTATTTATTTTTTTTTTGTGAAAAACTCATCTCAGCGAATTACTAAGTTAAAAAAGAACATTTATGCACAATTATTTTTTATGATTTTTTACAACGGTTGTCAAAAAATGAATAATTCAATCAATGAAGCACCTTGCTTAGCCGGTGTATAAAACTATGAATGAATTCCGAAAAGATCGTCCTAAGACCTTTGACGTGCCGAAAAGAAAATGATGCATTTCTCGAACTAATAGGGAAAGATTTGTAATGTGACATATATCATGAGCTTGAGGTATCTTTGGGTATTATGTTAACATGAAGCTAGGTTAAAATACCAACCGACTGTTAATGTGTTACAAAACCATCCAAGTCAAAATTTAATAACTTTAAAGCAATTGGAAGACTTTCTTCAAAAAACTGGTCTTCACTATGTCACTTTTAGGCTAGCAATATAAAAGGCATCCTTTGTATGCTGAATAATTTTAAGTCCATTTTTTTTGTATAGCCTTAAATTTTGTCCCTCCGTCCTAATTAGAGTTTTACGCTTCTCTTAAACATGTCCATAATTTGTATAGGGCATTCCATAGGCCAAACGTTGCGGATTGGACAAAAAGTTTTTGAACCTTGTACACAGAGCTAAACTCGGAGCATAAAACTTGGCTGCTCGTCTGGCAAAAAACTTGTACGGCAGCAAAATTTTTCTTTACAATTTTCCGAACTACGGCCTGCAACGAGGAGCAACTCAAGAAAAC